>CM053569.1:9025852-9070020 GCA_028646485.1 Cryptoprocta ferox | reverse complement strand
ACACACATGGAACATTTTTTCAGGTTGGATCGTTAAGATTGGTGGGGGCAGGTTATGGGGATGTGACAAACACAGGGCCTTTGTCTCCTGACTCCACCCTGTCTGTTCTCTCCGGGGCTCTTATCCTGACCATAAACTCCAATTTTTCTGCCTCTTTGGGCAGAATAGCCTCCCCTTCCCCCCAAAGCCTGGGTCTCCTGCTACACACTACATTGGGAACATAGATGGGGTACCATCTACTGGCAAACTTACAAAACCAAATCCGTGAGAGGGGACACGCTCAGAGATAAAAAGGTCTTCTCTATAGATATTCTGTCTTCTACAACACAGGCAGTAATGTCTCTGATACTGGCCATAGCAATGCTATTCTAGACACGTCTCCTGAGGCAAGGGAAATAAAAGCAAAATGAACGACTGGGACTACATCAAGATAAAAACCTTCTGCACTGCAAAGGAAACAATCAACAAAACTAAAAGGCAACCTACGGAATGGGAGAAAATATTCGCAAATGACATATCTGATAAAGGGTTTATATCTAAAATCTATAAAGAACTTTTACAATTCAACACCCCCAAATCCAAAAAAAAATCCAAAAATAAATAATCTGATTAAAAATGGGCAAAATATATGAACAGACAGTTCCCCAGAGAAGATATCCAGATGGCCAACAGACACATGAAAAGATGCTCATCATCAGTCATCATCAGGGAAATGCAAATCAGAGCTGCAATGAGATATCACCTCACACCAGTCAGAATGGCTAAAGTCAACAACACAAGAAACAACAGATGCTCGCAGGGATGTGGAGAAAGGGGAGCCCTCTTGCACTGCTGGTGGGAATGCAAACTGATGCAGCCACTGTGGAGAACAGTATGGGGGGTTCCTCCAAAAGTTAAAAATAGAACTACCTGACAACCCAGTAATGTCACTACTGAGTACCCCCAAAATAGAGAAACGCTAATTCAAAAGGATATTTGTACCCCTATGTTTACTGCAGCATTATTTACAACAGTCAGATTTTGAAAGCAGTCCAAATGTCCATCAAAAGATGAATGGACAAAGAAGGTGTGGTATATACTTATACACAATGAAATATTATTCAGTCCTAAAAAAGAACAAAATCTTGCCATTTGCAATGACATGGATGGAGCTAAAGAGTATAATGCTAAGCAAAATAAGTCAGTCAGAGAAAGACAAACACCATATGATTTCATTCATATGTGGACTTTCAGAAACAAAACAAATCAACAAAGGATAAAGGAGACAACCCAAAGAACAGACTCTTAACTCTAGAGAACAAACTGAAGGTTACCGGAGGGCAGGTGGTGGGGGTTAGGGGAAATAGGGATTAAGAGCACACTTACCATGATGAGCCTTCTGTGATGTACAGAATTGTTGAATCACTATATTGTACACCTGAAACTAACATAACACTGTCTTAACTGTTCTGGAATTAAAACAAAAAACTTAAAAAAAGATATTGTCTCTTCTAGAACAGCAGTCTAGATTTTAAGCAGCAAAATACAGTTTCCTTCATTGCACATATATTGAACACCTAACCAAACACCAAGAAATGAGCTAAATGCTGCATGGATACGGAAAACTGAACTGGAGTCCTCAGTCTAGAACTGTGCTGTCCAATACACTAGCCGCTAGCTACATGTGGTTATTTAAATTTCAATTAATTACAATGAAATCAAATTTAAAATCCAGTTTCTTAGTTGCACTGGCCAAATTTCAAGTGCTCAACCGTCGCATGTGGCTAGTGGTTACCATATTGGATAGTGGAAATACAGAAGAGTTTCACCATCACAGAAAGTTCTACTGGACAGCTCTGGTCTAAAAGGAGCAAAGCGAAAGGGAAAAGAGAGCTAATCCAGCGACGAGGCAAAGCATCGAGCACTGTTGTAGAAATGAGGTCCACATTAATGCCTGACTGCTTCGCAGGCAGGAGCCACTGATGAAATTCAATGACAAGAGGTGCCTGTTGGAGAGACGACATGTTCAGACTCTTCCAGACATGAAGTAAGATGGGAGTGTCATGTATGCATGAGGATACAAATTCTCTCCATCCTGAGGGGTTCAACTCAGTTGCCTCCTCTCCCCAGATGCATCTGCCCCTCACTCCTGAACCCTTCATCTTTTTGCTCTGGCCACATCCACAGACATCCTACCTTGGATCACAGTTTATGTACATGTCTCCCAGCCATGAGTAGCTTCTATCCTCAGTACCCAGCACAATTTCATAACTGAATAAATGAACGACTCTGTGGAAAAGTGAGTGAATTGAAAAGCAGGCACTCTGGCCCATTCCACTGTGGGTTTAATCCAGACCTGGTTTCTCTGTTGTAAACCTGTCCATTCACTGTTGAACTTGGAGAGTATAGGGTTCTATGTCAGCTGTGTAGTTAGCATCTCTCTAATCTTAGAAAGCTATGGAAAAAGAGACGCGCGGGGCTTATCCACCTCTAATCATCCGGTATAAAACTCTCACACAACCATGCACTTTTCACTAGATAAAAATAGCTCTCGTGAGTCATGCTTTTTCTCCAATAAATGGGATGGTTTTGCATGCACACAAACATCCTGACTCTTCTACCCAGAGCCTCTCTTCTTCTTCCTATTTCTGCTCCTTCTAGACATGGAGAAGTGTCCTTTCTGTGTAGTGAACAAACTCTCTCCATGTGTCCTTGATCCAGTCAATAACCTCCAGCGGTTATTGACCCATCAATCACTGACCCCTCCCTTGCCCAATCTCACATCCATGTATTGCCCATGGTTGGTTTTCCATCAATTCAGACAGAGGATGCTGATCTCCTAGGCTCTTTCTATATGTCCTAAACTCACTTGACTACCCTCGCTCAAACCCAGACCATGACCCTTCCTTTGTGCCGTCAAATCTCTTCAAAGCGGTGCCATTCCTTCACCTCCCACTCACCCAGATATCTGACTCTATCCTCATCTACTGCGACTTCTTGCAGGAGGAATCACTGCCCCTATTCTCATTACCCAAATCATTATCTAATTTCCCCAATCCCTCCTCCTAGGGTGTCGTTTCAGAATGGATAGAGGGACAAATGGGCATGTGTGGCCAACGAGCATCCTGCAGGCAGAATTTGGCCCGTGACGCAGTTTTGTTAAGTGGATCGGGTATTTTAGACTGAAGAAAATGAATGCAAAAACCCAGATTTGCCCTCTCTTGTGACTCATGAGATGTGGTAACACGGGGCTCCCATTCCCCCTTGGCAGCAGTCAGCAGAAACAGCGGTTTCTCTCTTTAGAGAAACTAGACCTTGCTAGTTGCCCACAAGCCCCACTAATCCCTATTGTCTCACGTTGGTCACATTACTCTAATGTAATATTTGCCAGGCCCCCAGAGACATTTGGGTTTCTAGCTCCTGGGCTACAAAGTCTCAAACGGATGATAATTTATTTTTTCCCCTTGTGGTTAGTTTACAATAAAAGTGTTTCAATACATCTGGAGGTTCAGTCATAAAGGTCTAAACATCACCGAACACATGGACCATGGATCATGTGTAGTTCTTGCCCATGAGACAGGGCTTTTCTACCCCTATTACCAATAGCGCTATCACCAATTTTCTGATATGCCATACCATTAAAAAAATTACTTACAGGGGAGGAAAAGAAAGCACAGGGTCACTTCTTCAAGGGCCCTGTGCTGAGCTCTGTGAGCTCTTCCTTTTTTAAAAAATTTTTTTAACGTTTATTTATTTTTGAGAGAGAGACACACAGAGGGTGAGTGGGGGAGGGTCACAGAGAGGGGGAGACACAGAATCAGAAGCAGGCTCCAGGCTCTGAGCTGTCAGCACAGAGCCTGATGCAGGGTTCGAACCCACGAACCGTGAGATCATGACCTGAGCTGAAGTCGGCTGCTTAACCGACTGAGCCACCCAGGCGCCCCATCTGTGAGCTCTTCCTATAGGCTGGTGCTTTGTCTCAATGCCCAAGACCAGTGTGAAGGGCGGGGCTTATCTTGTCCTGGACGCAAAGTTTCATGCAGAAGATGAAACTCACTAACCTCATAGGAATTAACCTCAAGGCTCCAGCCTGCCTCACGAAGGGCCATCTGGGATGAGGTACAATGGGTCATTCTGAAAGGCAGGAAGAGGACGACCACCCAGGTGCTGCTTTTGGCTTCCTCAGGGACCTTCCAATGAGAAGCTGGTGTTCCAGCTACTCCTATGGTGCAAGAAATACTCCCGCCCTGACTTCTCAACCCAGAGGTGACATTCCTGTGGGGCCCACCACGTGATGTCCTGAGTGACTTTGCATGTGGTTCTCCCAACCTTTACAGCATGCAGTTCTCAATGACATATTTTCTTTTCCTACCCTGGAATGAAAGGCATATCTGTGTCAAATCTGTTCAGTGAAGAAGACAGGAAATGAAATAAGATTTGCAGACAAGATGCTCCTCACGTTTCCATTTTGAAGACTACGGCTGAGCAGAGGAAAAATATTCTGAGAAGTTGCACGTGTCCTCTGTGCTTATTACATCAAGCTCGTTGCTGGGCAATAATTGGCCTGTGGGTACAGGTGCTTTTGGGGCGATCATCCAGGCCCCTTTGGGAACATGATTTTAGTACGTGGGAAGGTATATTATGAAATATACCCAAGGAAGAAGGAGGATTCTCCAGGGATATGCTGTGACCCCATCCAAAGATGCCCAGGTGGGGAGGACAGCCCCAGAGTATTGTCGGATTAGTATCCCATTCTCCAATAATATACATTTAGAAGTAACCCTCACATTTGCCAAACACTTAGTCTTCCCAGTAATTTCATAAATGTACCACATTCAAAGACACTGCCAACAAGCTACATCCATGCATGGGCTGGCTGAGTGGGAAGAGCCTATCTCGTGTCATTTGAGGGAAACTGTAGTGCCTTCCTTCCTGTCTCTGTCCACTGCAGGCATCTACTCTATCAGGAGGCAGCGGTGCCTAAAATGTTTGACCACAGACTCTCTCCTGAAAGGCCTCCCTAAAGGGACAAATTGATATTTTATAGGATCATGACATTATATGGAGAAAAGAATAAGGTGTCCTAAATGAAGGAATGAGTTCATTTAAAAAAAATTTAATGTTTATTTATTTTTGAGAGAGAGAGACAAAGTGCGAGCAGGGGAAGGGCAGAGAGAGAGGGGGCCACAGAATCTGAAGCAGGCTCCAGGCTCTGAGCTGTCAGCACAGAGCCCGACACGGGGATTGAACCCACAAACCCCGAGATCATGACCTGAGCCGAACTTGGATGCTTAACCGACTGAGCCACCCAGGTGGCCCTGAATTCATTTTTAATGATGAAAAAGACATGGGTGCTAGAAGAGAGATCTAAATTTGACTGTAAATCACAATACTGCTCTCACATAGCTATTCTGTGGATTAAATGAGATTGTGTGTGCAGAGCACTCGTCATTTTCAGAGCTGAAAAAAACAGACATTTACTGAGTTTGTTGTAGGTACCAAATGCTGTCCTGAACACTCTACACATATGGACTCACTGGCTCCTTAAGAAAACCTTATGCAGTGGTGGTTATAATCCCCATTATACAGATGAGAAAATTGAAGCCCCAAAGAGTTAAGAACAGGGCCAAGGATCACATAATTTCTCAGGGTTGGAATCCAAAGAATTTGAACCTCCACAGCCCAGGTAACTAACACATAGGAAGTGACCTTGTTTCTGTTCTCGGGAAGGACCCCGCATAGGCTACAGGTGCAGGGATTAGGTGGCTGATGGGGACACTTGCACAGAGATGATGGGTAAGGCAAAGCCAGCGTAGTAGAAGGAAGGGAGGTGGGAGAAGAAGAAGGTGTGGAGTCCAGTGGTGAAAAGGGGGCTGTGTGCTTTGGCTGGGGCAACTTGGTGGTGAGGTCCTGGAGGTTTGGAAAAAAGAGGTGGAAAGACTTCAGAAACAAAAGATGTGTGGTACGCCAACGAAGAGCGCACAGAGCTGTGATCAAGTGATCTATTTCTCAAGGTCAGCCTGGCTGGCAACGTACAGCTCCACGTGGTCAATGGTGCAGTTTTGCGAGACCACGTTCCCATGTAGTGAGCTGATCAAGGGGCACAGTGCGGCAATTCTAATTTGCTGAGGGACCTTGGGTGAATCCCTACTCCTCTCTGCCGCACAACATACTGACACTTGGGACCCCGATGAGATTTAGAGGGTCACTGAATCAGCGATCAGATACAAGAACTGGAGTTCTGGTTCAAGTACAGAGTAACAGCATTCACTCGGCTTCTCTTGTTTGTTGAATGCGGTCACACACACCCGTCCTGCCTCCCTGCCTTAGATCTGCCTTAAGGATGAAAGAGATGCAGTGAAGGTGAATAAGCTTGGAATTTGGATAGAGTATGTAAAACCGCAGCAGTGGGATGTTCCAGGAACCTGTTCAAGCAACTAGATGGCACAGAACACCCACAGTGTGCCAGGTCTGGCTGGCTTTGCATGAAGGATGCAGCAGTGAGCAAGGTGGTCCTCACCCATGAAACCTACCTCAGGTTAGGAAGACCATTACCACACGAATAGTTCCTGAAGTACAGCTGTGAGAAACACTATGAAGGGAAAAATCTCATGGACGCTGAGATCGCACAATTTGGGACAAGCCAACGTCTGGGTTGAATCCTATCTTGACACTTAACAGTTGGAAGGTTTCTCTACCCGTTACATAAATCACTTAGTCTCAGTGCCCTTGTTTCTAAAATGCAGGAGCTTTCGAGAATGAGATGATAGGCCCAAAACTTGACACAAAATAGGAGCTCAATAAATACTTGTTTTTTTTTTAATTTTTAATTTTTTTTAATTTACAACAACATCCAAAATGACAATGATGATGGAAATGGTGATGTTAATGGCGGGACGGTGATGGTGATGGTGAGGAGGATGGTGATGAGGATGGTGATACGGATGGTAGATAATGAGGTAATGATGATGGTTATGGTAATGGTGAGGAGGAGGATGACGATAGCGATATTGATGACAATGATGGGATAACAATGACAGTGATGATAATGGGGAGGATGCTGATACTGAGGTTTGTGGGGACAGGACCATAGCTGGTCCCACTCTCCCCACCACAGGGGACACATAGGGGTGACTCTACAAGTAAGTCCGAAATCTGAAGCCATGTAGGCACCTTGCTCTGGCTGTCAGGTTCCAGAAAGAGCAGACTGGCATTTCCACACTGGTTTTCTCCAGCTACATTTCTTCTTCTGGCCTCTGCTCATGCAAGCGTCACCTCACCCTGAGAAAATGCCAGCATCTTTGAGGTGAGCAGAGCCTCGGGAGGCGGGGGCGGGACCATCGCTGAAGGTCAGGATGATTCAGCCGTCCTCTGAGAGCCCTCGGGTGATCTGGGAGGGTGGTGCTGTCAGCCTGAGGGAAGACTGGAGCTCTCTCCACCACTCTGCATCACGGCTCGGAAGCCTGACTCACCATTTCTTTCCCTTCCTCAGCAAGTCTAAGGAGGGAATGTGGATGATTTATATAGCTGAGCTGCAACGCATGGTCCGCCTCCAAAACGATGGAGCAAATTCCTCGATATCTGCCTGGAAAAATCTCCCAGGAGGTACAGGCTGGAAAGCAAACCAGTGCCCAAGGAACAGCTGGGTGTCCCACTGGCCAGCCTCACCCAACCTGCAGGCCAGAGTCGGGGGGTGGGGGTGGGGGGAAGAATAGGAATCTGCTCCTTCCAGCCCAGCACTCTTTAGGGGGATGGCCTGTGGGCGGGCAAAGAGCCCCCCCCCCCCCCGCCACAGCACTGATTTTTAAGGAATGGAAGCTGATAACACCTATGGAGATGCGGGGGAGGAGGAACCTAGTGCAAAACAGTCTGGTCAGTGGTCCACGTCAGTTGGCAGGTCTCGCTTTTACACAGTCGAACGGAGCTCGCTCTAACTGGCGACGCTGACAGCTTTGTCACCATCCTCTATCGTCCTGTGTGGGCTGGTCCGTCCATGTATCATATGTGGCCCTTGGGTTGGCGGACTTTAAGGATCCCTTCTGCCCCTAGGTTCCGAGGTGCTCAGGAAGAAGCACGTGCAAATCAACAGGCATGGATTCCAGTCCTGACTCGGCCACCAGTAAGCAGTATGATCCTACCGGGTCCCTGGCCCTCCCTTTATCCACCCAATATTTCCAGAGCCCAGGAAGTACCCTTTGGTGACGTCCCAGGCTATTTTTTAGTATTGCGAAAACTTATTTGTTTGCTTTGCTTTTTGCTTGCGTGATAGCGAATGTCCTTCTGCTGGAAACACGGCAGAGAACAACATGGTTGTCTCTTATCTTGTGGAATTATCTGCTAGTGGGGGGGGGGCAGAAAAAGGTGAACTAAACCCTCAAGCCAATACATAATGACAAGTGCTGGGAGGTAAAAGGACAGGACCCTCACAGTGAAGGACAGCAACAAGTGAAACTACCTAGATGGCCACATCAAAGAGGGTCTGCTTTGGAGAAATGATGTTTACGTCAAGACAGGAAGGATTAGGTGAGAATTACCCAGGAAGAAAGAGTTATCCAGGCAAGAGGACTCAGAGGCAGGACAGGACTTGACACGTCTCAGAGCCTCTGCTGCAGTTCCTACAGTGCCACTCACGTTAAAATAGTAATTACAGTGGCACCTGGGGGGCTCAGTCAGTTAAATGGCCGGCTTCAGCTCAGGTCATGATCTCGCGGTTCATGTGTTCAAGCTCCACATCCGGCTCTGTGCTGACAGCTCAGAGCCTGGAGCCTGCTTCAATTCTGTGTCTCCTTCTCTCTCTGCCCCCACCCCCACTTGCGCTCTGTCTCGCTCTCTCTCAAAAAAAAATAAACAGTAAAAAAAATTTTTTTAAACACTGCATTATAAAGACTGGGATCTGTTCCTACCCGTGAACTCTAATTCACACCCTAAGGGGAAGCAAATTACTATTTGCAGCTTCCAATCAGGAACCAACACTTCGGAGATGACAAACCAGGGTATGAACTGCCCGAATTTGGAATCAACACGTTCAGAGGCAGTTACTTAACACTGAAAATATCTCTGTGTAAATTCGCACCACAGGGTTTGCTGGCTTGCACACCGGCGGTTAGAAGGTAAGTTTTCCTGGGTGATAATCTACATTCGAATCTGGCAGGGCCTACAATTGGGGGTCTCCGTGGTGTGGGGGAAATCTAGGGCTACAGGGTTCAACAGAACTTTTGGTGATGAAGGAAACCTTCTCTCTCTGTGCTGTCAATGTAGTGACACTAGCTGCGTGACACCGCGGAGCCCTTGGACCGCAACTAGGGTGATGGAGAAATTAAATATTTAATTGTATTCCATTTTAATTAATTTAAATGTGAATAGCCACCTGGGGCTAAAGCCTACCCTGCTGGACAGCGCAGGTCCAGAGCCTGGTGAACCCATCATTCCCTCCCCTTCAGGGAAGGTTCCCCCATCTGACTGGACCACCAGGGAGACGCGTCCTGCTCAGAGTGGGGAAGTGGGTCAGGGCGCACGCTTTCCAGGGCTTCGCAAAAGCTCAGCAGCGCATGCGCAGTCAAACATGCGCGCACATTCCTCGCTCGTGCTGGCATCGCTTCCGCGAACGTCCGGTGTTGTCTACTGGGCAGAAGCAAGCCGTGGGACAGGCCCAGAAAGGACAAGTCTCTTTTGTCCATGATGAGGACAAAGAGGCCAGACTGTGCGCAGGTGAAGTGCCTTCGCCCTTCCTGAGGGTGGCGCTGTGGCCAACCGGGTTGCCTGGAGGCACGTGACCTGTCACTGGGGCGGTGGCCTGAGCAGCATCATGCACACTTCCTGCCTCAGTTTCCCTTTGCACCCCAAGACGCAGTGGTTACAACAGGCAAGGAAAGGACTTCTGATTTCCCACAGACGCGGATGTAAATCGGGACCTGCCAGTGGGCAGTGGCGTTCTAGCTGGAGAGGGCTGCAAAAGACCGCCCCCCCCAAAGAGGAGGGAGGTCAGCAGCTCGAGAGTCCTCATAACAGCCGATCTCTATTCGAAACATACCATTTGCCACCGCCATGGTTTGGGTTCATTTCGTGAATTAAGTCATTTAACCCTAACGAACCTTCCACGCACTGGGAGACCGACGCTGCTGTTAACCCAGTTTTAGACAAAGACGCTCAGAGAGACTAAGCAACGTGTCCAAAGCTAGAATAAGGGAGCAACCGATCTGGGATTCACGTCTAAGCAGTGCTCTGAGTCAGCGGTTCTCACCAGGGGTGGGGGTGGCCGTAGGGGGCAGAGGGGTGAAGGGAGGATGTTGGCGCCCCCCAGGGGGCCATTTAGCAAGGTGTGGAAGTATTTTTGGTGGTGGTGCTGCTAGCATCCAGTAGCCAGAGGCCAGGGATGCCGCTAAACACCTTACAATGCATCCGACTGCCCCCGCAACAAAGATTCCTCAGGCTGGAAATATCAGGAGTGCTGAGGCTGACAAGCCATGGCAACTTAAGGAGAGCAGAGCCAGGAGGACATAAGGAAGTCACTGTCCAGGTCTGCTGTGATGATTAAGTCAGATGCTGCCCATGGACACGGGGGCACCTTAATGTTTGGGGGGAAGCAAGGCACAGGGTGCTGTTGCTTAGCTCTGGGAATATCAGCTCTAACCACAAGATGGCGCTAGTACGTGACAACAATAATAGTTCCTTTATGTCAAGGGTGCTCATCTGCTTTTTTTCCTTTGATTTTATTTTTCCTTTGGATGGAGGTTATGCTATTTTAACCCATTAGGGCAGAAATACTCGGGTGACTCATGTGTCGTGACTTCATAGCTGATTTCATAAGGTTTTGACAGCTCCATTATGGTTCCTACAGTTAACGATTCTTCTCTCTCTGCGGGGAGGTTTGGGGATCGTGACTATTCCTCATTGTCCTGACCCCAGCCCCACGCTTAGCATGATGCCCAATTAATGCCTGGAAAAATGGTTTGGATTCACAGAAGGGTTGGCAGTAGGATTCTGACCGGGAGACCTGGGAGGATGCAAGGGCAGGAAGGAGGAGGGGAGGGAGGAGAGGGAGAGGTTTCTCAGGCAGAAGGACGCTCAGAAAGAAAGAAAAACCTGGTAGACAACTCGGGGAAGCCATTGGCACAAGGAAAGGGTCAAAACTGGGGAGCAGGACAAACGTGTGTCCAAATCGGCTCTTGGACAGATCTGGTCAACCGTTCTGTCTCATCCCCTCACCTGTAATTCGAGTTAGCAATACCTGCCTTAACTGACTTTGGATTTTTAATAGCAACAGTGTGAGATCGTAGGCAAGAGAGAACAGTGTAAGCTCTAAAATGGCTACAGGTGAAGGCTTTCATTGCCTTGTGGTCACGCGTGTGTGTTCCCTAGCTGTCTACTAGCTCCCTGGGGGCTGTGATGAGATTCTTGTCTTTTCACGCCCTGCAGCCCCAGGCTCAGGGTTTTGAACAATAGGGGGCTTGAACTGTGTAAGTTATGGCAGATGTAGGAGCTTGTTGGATTTTTCTCCTGGTGCCCAACTTTCGTTGAGCGCTCACCGAATCTCCACTGTATAAGTTTGAAGAAAAGCTAAGAAAGATACCTCTAGGAGAGGCAGCTGGCTGCCACCTAAGTACCCTTCCAGGGTGGAATTTAGCATTAGTGCCTTTGCCATTTTCAGGGTCTTCCCCTATCACAGGCAGACTCACATTAACACAATTCAAGAAGATTGATGTTTAAACCGGCATGCCAAATAATTACTGTGCGGCAAGAACAACTGCCAAGGATACTCTAGACATTAGTTCCTTGGCTCAGGTCGGTCTATCCCTGCAGGCCAGCTGCAAACCAGAAGTTGTCTTGGTGAGACAGGAAACAAAACGCGTGGCGTTAATTACATACTTGAGTATTTCCTGGCGCTGAGCTTCTAGCCAGCCTGACGTTTCCACCTTCCACCACAAGGATATGCAGCCACTAAAACCAGACAGGTCGTGTTCCTGGGCCAGTACAGCCTCTCCCTTGGACAAGGATCAGGTGGCACTTCCGCTCTGCTCTTCCGACTCTCCAAATCCAGATTTCCATAGGGGGGAGGGCAACCCTACTTCCGGGAGCAAATGCTTTCTTTAGAGCTATTCCTACCTTCTTGGAGAAAGCAGCCTGGTCTTGCTCTGGACGGAGGGCCATCCTGCCTTGCAGATTCCCAGCTCTCCCTTTCCGGGGGCCGAACTCCTGCCTAAGTTCTTTTCCTTTCCTTTACGCCGGGGCTTGCGGAGCAGATGGCGCAGCCCCCTGCACTCGTTGGTCGCCGCTGCCCTTCGCGTGTCCCCGCAAGCAGCCTCTGACGTGGGGAGGGCTGGGTGCGGGGCTTCAGCAGCCCTGCAGCCTGCCTGGAGTATCACCGCTGTCGCCGGGGCACAACCCCGGAGGACAATCAGGAAGAGTGTTCATTCTCAAACAGTCCCCAGGGGAGCAACAGCATCGAGCTCTAGGCGAAGATAGAGCGTGCCAGTTCTTTATGCTACTTAATTAAGAACTGGTCTACTTGGGGAAATGTCACAAAGCACCTCTAAGAAACCGGATTGAGGTCAGGATGCAGAATGCCTCCCTTTACCTTACTGCAGAGCTGCGGGGTCAGTGAGCATGAATTACTGCTATAAAAAGACCTCAAGGCTACTTGTGACCTGTGGCGAGCAGGGCTCACGCAGCCAGTTAAGGACGCTCTGCTTTCTCTAATAGGGACCGAGGTGGCCGCCAGACCCCCAGTGCCTCTGCACCACCAGGCGCCACCACCTGCTGGCGTGGGCAACTCTCATGCTGGCCACACCCCTCCCGACTTTCCTGTCCACGGGGGGTGGGGGGTGGGGAGAAGGTCCTGACTTGTGGTGGGAGGGGCAATCATCATGCCCCGCCTCTCTGCCACAGTGATTGGCTCAGGGAGTGGCATGTGACCACGAGTCTGCCAATCAGAGCCCTTCCCTGGGAGCTTCCAAATGAGTTGAAGAGGAAGAACCCAAAACCATTAGAAGGGGAGTTTTGAACTCGCGGCAACCGCAATTCCACACTTGGGGGAGAGCAGGTCTGAAAACAAGAAAGCTGGCAAGCAGAGAGAAGTGGGGCGGGAGAGGGGACCAACAGGTCCTGAGGGTGTCTGGGTTCCACCGAGCCTGCCCCCCACGGTCTGCTGACACGAGCTAAGGTGTTTCCCTCTGCACTCAAGCTAGTGCAGGTGACAGTTCTGCCACCTGCAAACAGTGATCCAGGCTAAGTGGGCTTCTGGGGCACGTTCACCCCCAGAAGTGTTTGAGCCAAAGTCCCTTAACTGTCCCGGCTCTCAATTTGCCTTCGGAAACCAAAGACGGCACCGATTCTCGGATGGTCCTCTGCGCTCGGGGGTGGGGGGGGGCAGGGGGAGTGGAACAGCAAAAGGCAGGCATCGCCTGGGCTCCGGGAAGTCAGGCGAGCAGGGCTGTGAGGGCCGGCCGACTTCACAAGTCAGCAGAGCCCCTTATGCAGGTGATGCCTCAGGCAATCACACTTCCCCTCTGAGCCTCAGTTTCCTCCTCTGTAAGAGGGAGCCAATCACAGGGCTGGTGAGGGATTTTACGAGACTGAGCACAGTGCCAGGGACTGAGTGGGGGCTCCCTAAATGTTTCCTCCCTGCTAGTCAGAAAGCAGCAGAAGACATTCTGTTCTCAGGCCGCTCACCCTCGGCCATCAGGTTGGCACTACAGGGAAAAAATAATGTAAGTGTCCATTCAAAGCGAAGTCCCCCCCCCCCCCCATAAATGTTCTGGGAAGACTTCTGGGTTGGGGCAGGAGGCCTTGTCCTGGGCTGTTGTGAGACAGTGAGTCCTGTGTTCTGAACCACAGCCTCATGCCCTGTAAACTGGGGGAGCTGGGGTGTCCACGAAGCCCCTTCGGCCCCAAATCTGTGCTTTTCAGGACAAGTGAGGCAGAGATTCCCAGGGGTTACTGAGAGCTCGTGCGTCCCTAAGCGCTTTCTGGCCATTGCCCCTTGTAAGCCTCACCGCAGCCACATGAAGAAGAGACTCACTCTCCTTGTTTTTGTAGACAGGTAAACTGAGGCAAAGAGAGCCTAAGTGGCTTCTTTATGTTTGAGTCAGAGCAGGTGGGGGAACCAGGGATCATTCCCAGTCTGACTCCTGGACCTGCGTCTTATCCACTGCCCTGGGAATGCACGCGCACAAGCACACACACATGCACACGCACACTTTCTCCCCTCCTACTGCTAAGTGCACTGATGCCGAGAGCAGCCAAGGCCACTGCTTGCCCAAGGCCGTCCTGGACAGCAGGGGCACAGAGCTGCCTCAGCGCCCTTCCACCCTCACCCGCCCCCTAACCTCCCACAGATGGAGGCTCCTGCCCCGGGCACACTCTCCTGCACAGCCCCTCCTGGCCAGGACCGTCAGCGTAGGGACTGGGCTGTCCTCCCAGCCAGACGTGCGTGGCACCAGATGGTCCAGCTGTAGGTTTGTCCCCTCCTCCTCCCCCAAGCACGCATCTCCTGGGTGCTGTTTTCTTGGGAGGTGGCACGGCAGTCAGCGGAGGAGCCCTGGTTTGGAGACAGGGCACTGTGATCCGGGACCCTGCTCCTCCCCTGGCCCACCTCAAGCTATCTTGTCACCCACCAGGGCCTGTTTCCAGATCTGGTGTGTGGAAACAGAAGGCTGGGTTCAACCAGGGCTTGGGGAACTCAGCATTCCTGACATTGGGCTCCCTTATTTCCTTGTGGGGGTGGGGAGCTGTCCCTTCGCGTTGTGGGATGTCTGGCAGCGTCCTGGCCTTTACTCACTGGATGCCCGCAGCACCTCTCTCCCAGTTGTGACAATCACGAGTGTCTCCAGACATTGGCAGAACTGACCCCGGGTGATCATTCCAACCGCTGGCTGATATGATCTCCAAGGCCCTAGCACTCTGGGCTCAACGTCACTGCCACAGTCACATTTCTCAAACTTCTCACACCGCCCTCTGACTCCCCAGGCTGTGCACTGGGGCAAGAGTCAGACAGTGTCTGTCCCTTCATCTAACACATCTGATTGCTGGGATTGGGGTGGGAGCGGCAGGACATCAATTGCCTCTTTCCTTCCAGTCCCATGCTGGTCCCAGGGGAGGCCAACACCGCCCCCAGGAGAGGGTAGCAGGCTGACAGCCTTTGGTGCCCACTTCTCTACGATGTGGGCTTCATTCCTCAGAGGCCGCCCATGAGTACCGTCCTACTTTGGAGACCTGGGTCCTCCATACAAGAGAGCCACCAGGCGGTCCCCCATCCTCCACAGGACTGGCCAGATGTACGTCCAGTCTGCAGACGTGCCCTCCCCCTTAGGTATGTCCCATGCTCTGTATTTGGAAAGAAAAACGTTCGGGAGCTTTTTTGGCTCAGGACAAAACCCCATTTCCTAACGAATGCTTATCAGCAGCAAACCGGAGCCACGGGCCCATCGGACTTCCGCGCGATTTCCCAAGTGCTTTACAACTGGGAGGAAAGTGAACTGTGATGAACGCTCCTTTCAAAACCCCCCACGCCGAGCTCTTACCAGGCGCGAACTAAATATCTGTTGAGATCGACTTGTGGAGTGATCGCCTGGGAAGGGGGATGGTGTGTCTGCAAGGTAGTGAGTTCCCCCGTCACGGGGAGAGAAACAACAAAGGGAAATGGGTCCCTAACAGAGATGATACAGAGACAACTCAAGTATGATGTTTAGGATCAGATTAGATAGCTTTAAAAAATTTTTTTAAATGTTTTATTTATTTTTGAGAGAGAGAGAGAGAGAGAGAGAGAGACAGCATGAGCAGGGGAGGGTCAGAGAGAGGGAGACACGGAATCCAAAGACAGGCTCCAGGCTCTGAGCTAGCTGTCAGCACAGAGCCCGACGCAGGGCTCGAACCCACAAACCGTGAGATCATGCCCTAAGCCAAAGTCGGACGTTTAACCAATTGAGCCACCAGGCACCCCTAGATAGCTTTTTAAATATGTGCTAGGTGGGAGGCTCAACAAGGCCTGTGGCTTAGGAGAAAATGAAGTAAATCCAAAACAAGTTTTTATAATAATAGTAATAAAAGGCCCCGGGATTCTGGAAGTTGAGTCACTTACCCAGGGAGCACCGAGAACATCTTGAAAATCATCTCTTTTTTGAGTGAGCCAGAGAATACCGTATTACTCACCCAGTCAGGCCATCTGGCATGAGAGGCACTTGACTTAAAACAAAAACAACACCCACCTTCTTTTATGTCCCTGTCTCAGCTTGGGCTTCCCCAAAAGGAAAGCCTGAGCAAAGGGCCTGGGGTGGGCGGTTCTTTGGGGAGGTAAGTCCGGGAAGCCAGAGTGAGGGAGCGAGTGGGGAGAGGGAGGCAGGGAGGAAAGCCAATGTGGGCCTGTGCTGTGGAGAACTGCGGGGGGCGGCGGGGAGGGGAGGGTGTCCATTCCCCCCAGCACCACCTGAGAAGCTCCCAGAATCTCCGAGAAGGATTCGAGTGAAAGGCAGGAGGCTGGAACACTGCCCCACGTCTCCTCTCCCCGCAGTGTGGACAGCAGGATCGTTCACTGCCCCGCATTGCGGGCTGAGCCTGCATGCACGCAGGCCATGCAAGGTCAGCCTGCAAGTGCGAGCTCGCCCAGAGCTGCCCCGGGCAGCCACCGCTGAAGGGAGATGGTAGAGAGGGACGTGGATCACCAGGGGCAGCTGCGGCCCCAAACTCACGGCCACGCACGCTGGTCGCGGGCCCGTCGTCCCACGGATCCTGGTAAGACAGTCTGCCTGCCCCACACCCTCCTGGCTGCAAGGCCAGCCGGAGACCCTGAGTGCTGCACTTGAAGCCCTCCACGAGGCGAGCCCCACCCCCGATTCATCTCAGCCCGGGCTCTCCCTTCTCCAGCTACAACCTCCTCTTGCACAGTGCGTCACCTGCCTTTCCTCTCGCTGCTGCAATATTAATACATTTTGTCTTTATCCCAGGTCCTGCCACAAGGCTCCTCAAACTCTTGCAAATTCCTCAGTGACACCGAGGTTCTTTTGTCATGCATTTTGAGTCTTTGCCTATGAGGCATCTTAGGGTGGGGCCCCTAGGTACCCTCCGCAGGGGGGCCAGTCACCAGAAGGACCAAGTGACAGAGGGTGGGAACTGACAGCCACCCCACTGATCTCTGGAAAGGGTTCCCCTTTGTGGGGGGTGGGCCACAGATGAAGTCCTACAAAAGCTCTTGGACAAGGAGATTTGATGAGCTTTCCTGTTAATGAACACATCCACCTGCTGGGAGGTTCACACACTCTAGATCCTCGAGGTCGGGAGCTCCTGCGCTGGGGACCCGTAGAGACTTGCCTTACCCCTAACTCAGCTCTTCCAGCTGGGTGTTCCTCCTTTATGTCCTTTTATAACCAACTAACAATCTAGGTAATACACGGTTTTCCTGAGTTCTAGCACATTAATAGAATCTGAGGAGGGCATTTGGGAACCTCTGAGTTCCAGGCTGGTAGGTCAGAGGCACAGAGGACCACCTGGATTTGCAAGTGGCACCTGAAGTGGGGACAGTTTCGTGGGACCCGAGCCCTTAACCTGAGAGATCTGAGGCCTGACCGTGTCAGAACCAAGTTACATGTTAGGACACCCAGCCGATGTCGCAAAATTGCTTGGGGATTTGGGGAAACGCATGGCCCTCCCATAAAGGTCGCTGTGGTCTGGCTCCAAGGTCCCCCTGTCTGGGAGGCCCTTTATCTTCATTTCCATCCAAGCTCTGCCCATCCCCACGCCCACCTGAAATGTCATTCCCCCTGTGGAAGCTGCTTCTCCATGGCTATGCCTGTGGCATTCGCAGATCGTCTGTCTGCGTTGCCACAAACAAAGGGAGCCTCCTGAGATCTGAGGCCACATCTTCTCCCAGGTGTGTGACCTGACTCGGAGGAGACAGTCGGTGACTCTGGCAGGAGGAGAGGATGACTCTCACGAACCTCCAGACTCCGTTTCCCCCACTTATAAGGAGGGAGGGGGGCTGGGCTGGATCAGAGTTGGCTCCAGTGTTTTCTGAGAAGCACGAGACCTTCAAGATGCTCCCGAAGAACACACGCTGTTGCCTAATCAGTTTGGGAGATGGTCCCTCCTCGGGCCCCCTTTGGGAGTCGCTGAGGCTCTGCAGGGGGTCCTGACCAGCTAGGACCCAGGACGGAATGTCCAGACTCATTCAGCCACAGAAGGCTTTCACTGTAAAACCCAAGAGCATCTAGAGGAAGGAGAACATCAAGAAGGCAGCCTGGGGGCGCCTGGGTGGCTCAGTCGGTTGAGCAGCCGACTTCAGCTCAGGTCATGATCTCACACCTCGCGGGTTTGAGCCCCGAGTCAGGCTCTGTGCTGACAGCTCGGAGCCTGGAACCTGCTTCTGATTCTGTGTCTCCCTCTCTCTCTGACCCTCCCCCACTCACACTCTGTGTATCTCTCTCTCAAAAATAAATAAATGTTAAAAAAATTTTTAAAAAAAGGCAGCCTGGGTAAAGTCAGCCTAGAGATGTCTTTGGTTCCTTCCAGCTCAAGAGTTCCACCAGCACCATCAACTTCGGACCAAATTGAACGTTACAGACTTATTTATGTGATTCAGGGGAAAACGTTCTGATGGAGCTTTCCAAAGGCGAGGGGGTCATGAGCTTGCAACCATGAGTTGGAGGTGTTCAGAAAGAAAGGAGGAACCCTGCCAGCGGTTAGCAGCATCGACGTGGAATTCCAAGATGGGAACTGGACAATATCCGAGAACATACATTCTATGTCCAGGGATATGCTTGTGGGGTGAATATGAACCCCTGAGATAAATACTAATTTGTGTGAATGCACGCTTTTCTAGGAAAAGGACTCAGGTGCTTTCAAAATATTCTAAAGGGGCCTGTGAGCCCCCAAAGGGTAAGGGCCCCTGGACTCCTTTCCTGGCAGTTCACGCATCCACAGAAAACACACCATCAGCTTGCAGAGGAGGGAGAACAAGTCGGGGCCATCCCTGTCTGTCGCTTGAATTCCTTCTGTGCGCTCATTAACAAATTCTCTGCACTAACTCCCCTCTTGCTTGCCATCTCTTTGACCTTGGTCCCGTACTTGGCCTTTCCATGCCCCCATTTCCTCATCTGTCAGTTGGGAACACCACAGTATAATTGTGAGGGTCAAGTAGGATGACAAAGTGTCACATAACATGCCAGTTTGATTGTAGTGGGCCCTCCACCACGTTACCCACCATTTAAAAAGACCAGGAAACGGCTCGCTCATTGGTTTACACCTAAGAGGGAAAAATGTCTCATCTGTGATTCAGGTCAAGTTTATCCTGCCAGGCAACCTGTACCTTACATTTTATAACAGAACACAGTCTAATTGTTGGAACTGCTTCCGGCTTAGAGCATTGTTCGTTTGCCTTCATCTTGGACGGGCTTGTATTCTTGGAGCCCTTCCAGGCTCTGTCCTGCTGGGAGCTCAGGGCAATGGGTGTGTCATTCCTTCAGCCTCCTCTGCTTGGGTCGAGCCAGCAGTGACACCTTCATCACCCGACTTCAGCATGCACCTTGGACACCAGGGTCCTGGGACAAGCTAGTGGGTTAGAGGTCTGTGGGCAGTGGAATGCTGGATTTCTGCATCAGGGAGAGAGCAACCAATTGAATCTGATCACATACTCTGGAAAATGACCTTGAGACAAATCCAGCTACCCCCGTGTGACAAGGTGAGAGAGCTGAGTAGTGCTTCCTAATCCTATTAGACCAGTAGAGAAACTGATGATGATGCCACCGACATAACAAATAATTTAATGGGAGTTTATGAAGCACCCTGGTGGTCATTTAAAGGTTCTACTCTGGCAAGCCTAGGTCAAGGCACCCACCCAGCAGGTGAGTATGATCGCATTCATAGGAAGCCCAGCCCTGATCTCGGCCAACATTCACGGAATTTTCTCCTGCTTCCCTCCTCCTCCCTGCCTCTGACTCGCATCTATACGCCTGGGCCTGCACTAGCCCCTTGGATCCAATACTAATTTAGTTTCTCGGCCCAAACCTGGGCATCTCTGTCTTCCTGACACTATTTACCTTTAACTTCTGTTCCAGATTCTCCCGGTTATTTCCTGCCCAACATGGCCTCAGTTCTTAAGAGTCTAGGGCCCGTGACTGGGACACCAGCCACATGAAGACGTCCTCTGCTGTGGCCGGCGAAGTTCTCATCTCTCAGAGCTTGTGACGTCGTCTCCTGTCCCCCCTCCCACCAGCTCATGCTGCTCTCACCAGGCTGGCTTTCTTGCTGTTCCTGGAATTAGCCAGGCAACCTCGCAGTCTAGATTTCTCTGCGGCTCCCTCCCGTGTGCCCCCTTCACTCTGTCCCTCGTCCCATTTTCTTCTGCTTCATGGCCATCATGCCCACCCAACCTACAAACCTGGGTCTCCTCCGACCAGGAGGTAAGCTCTGTGAGGGCTGAGACCTTGCTCTGTTCACTGCTATCGCCCATCGCCAGAACAGTCCCCGGCACATAGCAGGTGCTCAAGAACCGATGGCAGAATGCATGAAGGATCACACTTTATGCCTCACAGAAAAAAAAAAAAAAAAACACCTTTGACAGAGGAGTCAGCCCCGATCACATCCCTCCCGACCGCTGGCCGAGGTCTTCCACTCAGACAGCGCTGGGGGGCGGCTCCCGGGCCCTGCTCCCTCAGCCCTGCAGATCAGGCTCCCCCGACACCTCCCCTTCCTGCGCCCTCACCTCCCACCTCCCTGGGCCATCACCTCAATTTATTTTCTCCTCCCCTGGCTTATGCCTTTATTTTCCCCTTCACTCTCGGTTTCACTGTTTAGACTGTGAAGGTCATGAAGGTGGAGCCTTGTTTGGTGTCCCTGGGGTCCAGGACAGTGCTGGGTGCACAGTGATTGTGTATAAAAGGGACTATGCCAGAAAAGAATGGAGGGAAGAAGGGTAACCTGGCTGCAGCCCAGCTGCCCACACCCTTCAGGGTGATGCTTCTATCAGGCTCCGGTTTGGCTCTTCTTGTGGGCTTCAGTCCAGAGTGTTCTTTTCTTTTTTTTTTTTTCTGTTCATTTATATTTGAGAGAGAGGGGGAGAGCCCAAGCAGGGAAGGGGCAGAGAAGGAGATGGAGGATCCGAAGTGGGCTCTGTGCTGACAATGGAGAACCCAATGTGGGGCTCGAACTCATGAACCGTGAGATCATGACCTGACCCAAAGTTAGACACTTAACTGACTGACCCCCCGCCAGGCATCCCCAGAGTGTACTTTCCTGATTTCTCTTATCTCTCTGGTTTTCATTCTACCTCCTCACTTAGCACCCAGTGCAAGTTCCCCAAATCGCAGCCAATGGTTGGCTTCCCAGGCCTTGCTTCGCCCAAAACAGTCTGGACAACAGGCAATAATATCACCCAACTAATACCTGACAGCCGATAAAAGTTGTGTCCAGGCCCTCTGATGCCAGACCCCAAAGGCTTGCCTCCATGTTTCCTCACTTATATGGTGACTATCTTAGCTATATATATTGTCTAAGGACAGGATCTATCATCAGGAAAATTGGAAGAAGACAAAGGTTTCGTCTGAGGTCCCTTCATGGCTGGGCTCTCCAGGGTGGAGAACTGCACATCCCCCACCTCAAGACCTCACACAACAGCAGCCCCCATGGGAGGAACAGGACTACTGATTCATCCACTGACTGCGGAAGGGATTTTGCATTGGATGTGAAATTAAAAAAAAAATTTTTTTAATGTTTATTTTTGAGAGACAGACACACACACACAGAGTGTGAGCAGCTGAGGGGCAGAGAGAGAGACACACACACACAGAATCCGAAGCAGGCTCCAGGCTCTGAGCAGTCAGCACAGAACCTGACGCGGGGCTCAAACTCATGAACTGCAAGATCATGACCTGAGCCAAAGTCAGATGCTTAACCGACTGAGCCACCCAGGGGCCCCTGGTTGGGAAATTTGATGACAGAACAGTAAAGTCTTGCCCAATCCTGTAATCCCAAGGGCAGAAAGAAGGAATTCACATGTCTTCAGTTAACAATGACTAAAGACCGCCAATGCCCTTTCACACACACCAGCCCATTCAATCTTCATCTGGGTATCTTTGTTTAGTACAAATTCTTTCATCAAGTGCATATCGGCCACCGTGCTAGAAAACAGTAGAAAAGACATGATACTGGTGTCAAACGGACACAAAGACCATGTAGGGACCCAATTTATCTGGGGGGTTGGAGATGGTACCACAGATGAGAAGTGTTGAATCTGGGTGCTGAGGGCACCAGCCAGGGTGAAGGGGCAGGAACTGAGGCCCCAGAGAGATGGTGTCGTTCCCAAGGCCACCTGGCTGGGAAATGCAAGGATACGAATTAAAGACATGATGATGGCACCTTCCTCACAAGTTAGCGTGCAGACCGAGGAAAATAACAGATATGAAAGTGTTTTCCAACCTGCAAAGCCCTCTCAAAATGCAAGGCATTACTATTACGCCAGGACCATCAGAGGAATGTGGGGTCATTTGTGGGGGGACTCTTAGCCAACCGATGGCTCCAGAAATAGAGCAAGTGTGTTCCGAAGCCAAGTCAGGAAACAAGCAGTGTGAGACTCATGTTTAGAGGTTGCCTACTGCTTTATTCTTTGGTCCTCACCACCAGCCACTTCCCCCATTTTACAGATAAAGAAGCTGAAATACTGAGCAATGAACTCACTGCTCTATGACACACAGCCCGTGAGCTGGGATGCCAGACTCCACAGCCACTCTCGAGGGGCCACTCTGAAGATAAGCACTTTGGCTGCAAATGGAATTGCACCGGTAACACCTTGCCCAAAGCAGAACGCTTGGCTTCACCTGGTATTTGTTCTGGGTTAACCTCCCCAGCCCCTCACCCCTAGATCCCCTTCGCAACACTCCCCACCGATGTCCCTGCCTGCTGGTAACTCCCAGGCAAAGGTGTTTTATTTCCAGCATGGTTCTTATATATTGATCTGTTAAAAAAAGATCAATATTTTTTATCCTCTGAATTCTTCAGGGTGCTGACACCCTGATCACGGTTGTTATAATTGTTTAGAATAGCAACTCTGTTGATCAGCCTGTGAAATTTCTGTTTGTGGGAAATGTCTCTGATACCTAAATAAGAGACCTGAAGACACGATGAATACCCCAAATGGTCAGCCCTAACAGTAACCAAAAGAAATGAAAATGAAGTAAACTTCCTTGCGCACCCATGAAATAAGTCGTGAAGGCGGTTAAACAGAATTCTCAATTATTGATTAAAAGAGAGTACACTGGTAATTATATCTTGTAAATTAATCCAGGCAAAGTGTATTTAGGCTTGCAAACTGCCCACTTCTATGTTTAAAACCAAATCAGAGATACAGGCACAGTGAAGGCTCTGAGTCTTATTTATAACAACATAATAATGGAAAATGATAACGCCCTTAAACGAAATCCAAGGGGAGAAATATTACGCAGCAATTAAAACTATAGGAATAAAGTAATGCTGGCCAATTAAGTAAGAATGTTATAAAACACTTCTGTTTCATGTAAATGAAATGAGTAGGATTTTGAATTCTATGATGAAAAGTTGAACCAAGAGAAACCAAAAGAAACCCTCTTAAAAAGTATTAGTGTTTTATCTTTCGTGCATGGCTTGGGGGATTTTTCTTTCTCAATCGTTTATCGATTATATATTTTCCAGTATTTCAAAAGAGATTGCTACTAATTCCATACTAGAAAAATAAGCATAATTGTTTAAAGCCCTTAAAACGTATCTCCAAAGCATATAACAAAATCTTCCTACGTCTTAAATTAGGTCTACCAGAAGGTTCCAAACACAGGATCTGTTATTTGCTAAGAACGCCACATTTGTACCCGTGGAAACCCTTTAATCCTTACCCCTTATCCAAATTCAAAGCACGCTTTAAGGACCTGTCAAAACTCCACTTTGCCAAGTCATTTGTAAACATCTACTGAGTACCTCTCAGCTCCAGCAAAAACAGAAAGGAATAAGCCAGAGCCTGCCCTTGAGAAGTCCGGGTCAGCCGGGGAAGACAAACAAAGGAGATGATGAGGCAAACGCATCCCCCGCCCAAGGGTGGATGGCTCTCACATCTGAGGCAGTCTCAAAGGCACTGCTGGACAGCACGATCACTGAGGTGCCCTGATGTCTGGAAGTAGGACATATGAGAACGTATGAAAAACCTCTAGGATCAGTCAAGCAAAGAAGGGAGAGCGTGACAAAGAAGACATCCAGGAAGTGCAAAGGCAAGCAGGCCTGAAGGGTGCGTGGTCTTCACACTCACAGCCGGCGGGAGGGCAGGTGTAATGAGTTGAGAAGTGACAAGAGGAGGCCAGGGTTGATGGCCATGTTGAGGAGACTTGTAACGGGGAGTTTGGAAGCCTGGTCGGGACGCACACGGTCTGGGTTTCAGAGGCTAGCGTGAGGCAAGGCAAGAGGTAGGAATCCCATCAGGCAAGGATTCGAACAGTGAAAGGAAGGTGCTCTCAGTAAGTAAATACTGTGAGTAAGTCAGACAAAAGCAGAACACAGGGTAAGAAAGCAAGCCCTTCATTCAGCACAACCTGGCCACTGGCAGGAGAGCTAACAAGAAGTGTTGATTCAAATGCCTCCAAGAGGACTAAGTGGAACGTTAATTCTGAAGAATATTAGCGGATAAAACCCTCAAACACAAAAGGGTCCCGCGTGGCAGATGGCTCTGGGAAAGGCTAGACGTTGCTGGACTTCTCAGACCCTTTAATGAGCTCATGTGTAGTATGACTCTCCATTTGATGGATAAGCATTTCCCAAACTATTTTGCTACTGAAACTTTATTTCCACAGTTGTTTGGCATCCTTTGGAGCAGACTCTGGAAAATGTTACCAGGCCATGTTGTTGTGTGTGTGTGTGCAGGCGTATGGGATGTGGTGTGATACAGACATTCACATAAAAAAGAGCATTTGGGATGCAACGTGTCAAGGAGGGGTAATCAATGTGTTCCTGAGAATCCACATCTCAGAACGTGTTGACCCAGGGTGACCTTCTGATGGTGGCAGCTCTGTCACCATCTACCCTGTGTGGCTTCTTTTAGCCTGGAAACTTAGCCCGGGGCCAAGAGCAGCACCCCCAGTGACAGGCTGCAGAGTGCTTCCTTCATTCACCACTGTTCTTTCCAACCCAAGTTCCAGGTCTGCCCCATCTCATCCTCCATATCCTCCAGGCTCCCTCTTCTTCTTCCAGTCTTCCTTTCGCCCATGCTTTGTACTTTCTGAGTGCCAGAGACTGGTGACTTCACTCTTTATCCCTAGCTGACCTTATATTTCAAACTGGAATCTCTCAAAGAATCTAAACTCAGATGCAATTCACCCTCTTTTGTAAAAAGTCTGCGTGTCTCATTGAAGTTTGTGTACTGCTCTTGACTGTAACATAATTCACCTCTTCATTTGTGACTCTGATATTTGTGGAAAAATATTGTCCCCAAATGCCATTAGTTTCAACCCCTCAATCCATCTTTCCTGACACTTAGTCAATGATTCTCTGGCTCTAATTCATCACATCGGACATAATGCAAAAATTGAATTAAAACATTTCAGGGCAGGTGGAATACAGATTAGACACAGGAAGTGGTTAACATTGTGCAAGGCAAAACTGGAGCAGATGTAATTTGAAAACATTTAAGGAGGAAATTACTTTAGGAATAAAAGAAAAAAACACCCCAATATAGGTATCTAAGTGTTGGCAACACACCTATATAACAGCTCTGGGTTGATGAGTTCGTATTATGTAGCTACAACGGATTCCCTAAGGGTTCTCCATTGAATATGTCTCTTCACCATGAAAAACTTCTCCATCATTGAGGGAGCCTGCCTTGTTGATTATCCCGGGAGGGTTCAGGAAATAAGGTGGTGAGAGCCCTGGCTGGGGGAGTATCACTGCTCTTGACTGCAAATTCCAGAAGAGGAGATACAAGAGTGTTTGACTTATTGCATGCAGGACCTTGCATAAGGTACACAGTACGCACTTAACACATATTTAACAAATGGGCTCAATAAATGGATGGATGGATGGATGCATGGATAGATGGATGGATAGGTGGATGGATAGATGGATGGACAAATGGGCAGATGAATGAATGGCATGCCAAGGTCAACTACTATACAACTACTCCAAATAATAATAAGCATATAATCGTGAACACTGATAAATTGCCTAGGTACTTTTTGGTAGAGATTATTCCATCATTTAGTGCATAGTTTGTTTGTTTTTTTTTTTTTTGCCCTATTTTATAAAAAGAATCTAAGGTCCGGAGTTTAACATGGTCAAAATCACGTAGCTAGGAAATAGTTATCGGCCATTCTCCACCTTTCTCTGGTGATAAAGAATAGCAATATAATGACAATGTCTATTTCAATATGGTGACAGAATATCAGTGAGAAGGTGGTAAATGCTATTCTATCAGTCCTGCTACTGATTCTGTTTTGTTTTTAATTTTTTATTATTTGTTTGTTTCTTTTCTCCACTCATTCGTTTTAAAGAATAGATAGATGGATGGACATTCGTTTTAAAGAATAGATAGATGGATTTAAAGAATTGTTCTTTTCATTATATCAGAGCCAGGCATAAAGCCTGTGCTGAACACATTAATGAATAAATGTTTAGCCTATTTTCTGCTGGGCTCCTTCCTAGGTAAAGAGGGCTTAACATTGATTGTGCAGCTACTCTGCATCAGGCACTGTAGTGGATGCATCACGTGTGTAAAATCACTTGATTCTTACAATAATCCTAGGAGGCAGGCATTTTTCCTGTATTTTACCCATTAAAGAAAGACAACGAGTTGGGTGCTTATGCATGTTTTTCCTATCACAGTATTTGTTTCCTATCATTTCACGATGTAGCACCATCGTTGAAGTGGGGGAGAGCCAGAGGTGAAAACCCTGGGTTTTCAGGCTGGCTTTACCATTTTATAGCTGAGTATGACCTTGAGCAAGTTACTCAACCTCTATGTGACTCAGTTTCCTCAGCTGTAGAATAGACATGTTGGTAATAATGTTCTATGTGTCGTGGTTTGTTACTGGATTAAAAATTGGAAAAAAAACTGGAAAAAAATTACTGTAGTTAATTAAGTATCAGCATATTTATATTGGGATGAAGTTAATTTTATAGATGAATACAGGCAGAATTGACATTTTTATGTAAAGGCTTTTTAATTCCAAAGCATGCCAAACCCTCCCATTTGTTACAGCTTTTGTTGACTACCTTCAGAGTAAAATTCCTTTCATGTAACTCTTGTACATTTCTTGTTAAGTTTATCCTTAGGTATTTGATTTTTTTTTATTACCATGGTACATAGGTTTGTGGTCTCATTTTAATTTCCATATTGATTTCTGTGTATTGGTGTTTGCCCTCCCACCTTACTGAGTCTCTTTTAGCATATGTAACTTTATTCTTTCATGTTTTCAGGCATTAAACATGTTATCTGAAAATAGCAATAATTTTACCTTTTCTTTTCTAATTTTCCTACTTCCAATTCCTTTCTCTTGTCTAATCACATGGGCTAGTAACGCTAGTACAATGTTAAACAACAGCATTAACAGTGGATGCTCTTGCCTTTCACACGTCTTCACTCTGAATGTGCCAGTGTTTTCTCAGCAGGTGTACTGCTAGCTTTTGAATTAAGATAGGTCTTTTTTATCAGGTAAAAAAAAAAGTATACATCAACTCTAATTTTACTAAGAAAATTTTTAAGAAATGTATGTTGGACTTTGCCAAAGGCATTTTCAGCACCTACCAAGAGGACCCTGCGTCTGTTCTCCTCAGATCAATTTGCTACAATGAAAACTGTTATAGATTTCTTAATGTAAATCCCAGAACAAATTCCACTTGATCATGGGATCTCTTAATGGACTGCTGAACTCTGCTGATATTTTATTTAGGATATTTGCTTGATATTCGTAAGTGGAATTGGCCTACCATTTTCTGTTTCTATGCAGCCTTCAATATGTTTTGGCACCGTTGTTATGACTGCTTTATAAAAAGAATTTGGACATTTTCCTTATTTTTCTTTCTGAACTGCACATCCTAAAGGATGACTAGGAATTAGTCCAGGGGAAGATGTTGCAGGGATTAAAAAAAAAAAAAAAAAAGGGAGCATTACATCGAAGGCACAAACGTAAGAAACCAACATCAAATATTATACATGCAGAGGGCTCTGAGCCTGTGGCCACACAAAGCCTGCAGCCTTATACTCCCAGTCAATCCCTAATGCCCGTTCAGAGGCAAGCACATCATTGTTTTCTCCTGCACACTCATCCACAATTATTTTCTGTATTGGTATTTTTTTCTTTCTCCAGCAAGATTATGAGACCCTTTGTTTACCCCAGAGAATAAGTTCTTAAATTAAACTCCAACAGCACACTGGTGCATAAAGAGCTGGGCCAATAAATTAAGTCATTTCATATTTATTCAGTCATTCATTCACCCAACATTTATTAAGACTGTTGGCAAGACCTGGAAAAATCAGATATGGCCCCTCCACTCAAGGCCTCCAAACCTAGAAAAGAAGAATAAGGGTGGCTTTGTCCTACTTTTGCACAATTAAGCTACTGGATGGACTTTTTGTTTCAACTCAAAAACAATTTCTCCCACATATTCAACCTCTAGTGCCTGACAGCCAAAACTCCAAGATAAAATCAAACAAACAAGAGGCGTCACTAGGATTGGTTGGACTAGTCTTGAGTTCCACCACTGTTTCTGGTAGACCTCGTGCTGTGGGGTCATCTCGTACCTTCTGCTAACATGTCCTCCCCAGATCGCTTGTCGGAATGAAATATACGCACATGTCACTGTGTTCTGTCTCAACGCCATGGCTCCCAGCAGCTCTGCCCTCCAAGCCATATTTAAGAATCAGAATGTGTCACCCCCAGAGAAATAACGCACACTGCCAGGGACACAGCAGGCGCATATTGAAAAATAGTGACATTCAACTACGTGCACCTCGAGTTTGCATAAGGAATGTGTGGTACTGCTTAAAGGGGCACAGCACCACGCCTTTCCAAGGGTCATCACGAGACATCAGCCGCCTTCATCAGGGATTAGCAAGGACTGAGTGCCAATAATGACACTAAGAATATACATGAACAGATGACTTACTCTGTGTGGGATTTATAATGTCTCCTTTCTTTTTCACGAGAACCTTATTTGGTAACAACAGTATAACCTACGTTTTAAAATAAACTTTTTAGTTTAGAAAAGTTTTAGGTTTACAGAAAGCTCGTGAAAAGAGGAGAGCGCCTATAGACCCACAGCCAATCTCCCTATTGTTGACATCCTATGTCACTATGGTGCTCTTACCACAAGTAATGAACTTGTATGGATACATTCCTAATTAAGTAAAGTGCTACTTTTTTCAGGTATCACCATTTTTTCCCCGCCACTGTCTTGGTTTTGGTTGTTGTTCCAGGATCCCATTCAGAATACCATGTCCTATGTTGCCATGTTCTTCTCTGGACTGTCACAGTTTCTCAGACTTTGCTTGTTTTTATTTTTTTTATTTTTTCCTTAAAAATTTTTTTAATGTTTTATTTATTTTTGAGAGAAAGAGAGAGTAAGCAGGGGAGGGTCAGAGAGAGAGGGAGACACAGAATCCAAAGACAGGCTCCAGGCTCCGAGCTGTCAGCACAGAGCCCGACGTGGGGCTCGAACCCACGAACCGTGAGACCATGACCTGAGCCGAAGCTGGATGCTCAACTGACTGAGCCACCCAGGCACCCCAGACTTTGCTTGTTTTTGATAACCTTGACAGTTTTGAGGGGGTAGCTGGTCGGGTATTTTGTTGAGTGTCTCCCATTTTGGATTTCTAAGGTGTTCTTCTCATGAGTAGACTGGACTCATGGGTTTTGGGGGGCAGCGGGTAAAATGCCATTCTCATCACATCCTATCAAGGGCATACTCTGTCTTGACCACCCGGCTGAGGTTGTGTGTGTTAGATTTTGCTGCTGAAAATCCAGTCTTCGCTTTCCCTCTTTACATACTGGACTAATTGGAAGGAAGTCACTGTGTGCAGCCCACACTTCAGGGGTGGGAAGTAATACTCTACATCCTTGAAGAGGATTCTCCGGGTAGATGATCTGGAATTGTTCTGCTCTGGAGATCTGTCTAGAAGCAACAATACCCCAATAATAATGAGCTCAACACCAGCCAGATTTTGATTTCTAATACCGTTGTCCAATTAAAGGAAGCAGAGATCTTTTGAAAAATGGCTGATTCTAAGCCTGTGGCTGGGACTATACAGGATGAGCCCAGAGCACCACACAGCATTAGAAAGTAAAGACGTGCGCACGCGCGCGCACGCCCACACACACACACACACACACACCAATGAAGTATGTCAAAGGGACGCACGAACAATCTGGAAGCTCTCAATGCCCAAAGCTACAGCAATCTGAGCAACAAAATGAATAACGCAGAATTCGATGATAACCCAACGTGTAAAATATATATCCATGAGTCCATACTGACATAGATACACGACTGTATTGTCACTTTTCAAAGATGAGGAAACCGCGCCTCAGCAAGGCTCCGTAACTTGTCCATGATCACATGGCGAATGGGGGTGGGGCTGGCTTACACCCAGACAATCCAACCCTAGAAACAAGTTCCTATCAGTACATCCGCACACAGCACTTGAAGCTCCTTGAGATGTCATGCGCACGGTGTTCAGGAAGGTGGGCAGTACCCCTAGGCTCTCAATCACCGTCTACTGTTGCAAGCATGACTATTATTACCTCCCTCACCCCAGCATGGCTCTTTGACTGTGCTTTCCCAACCGCAGGCCTTCTCCAGGCTGCTCTGTGTCCTCTGCCGACCATGCCCATCACCCCCCATTCCCCCTTTCTGGGCCCTGCGGAAGTCTCTTCTGCCTCTTGGCTGAGTCAGTGCTCATGACGCTGCCAGCACTCCACGTGGGCACCCTCTGCTCTTCAGGATCTCCAGTGCTTTGAACCTCCAAGCTCACCAAGCTCCAAGGAGCTACACACAGTAAGCACTTTATAAATAACTTACAGCATGCACACGTGCATGAATGAATGGATGGATGGATGGATGGGTGAATGAATGAATGAGCCTTGCAGAAACCCAGAGAAGAAACAGGAAGCACGAAGGGTGTCCTGCAATGCTCTCCTGACGCCCACCTGGAGCCGTGCGTCCCCAGTGTCTCCCGTGGGCCCATGGCTGGGAGGGGCCTGCTCCCTCTGGCAAGCGCTCTCTGCCCTTAGAGCCCTGTGCCTTCTCTTTTCCCTCAGGCGGCCCCAATCCAATCAATCGGAAGAGGAGAGCAAGGGTGCTTGGCCGAATTCAGCGGCAGAGCAATAAGGGATCTGGTTGCACAGTTGGCAAGGTTGGGACCCACGCCGAGTCAGGGCCAATGCCAAGGAGCAAAGCCCATGCCGGGAATGCCCTTCTTACTGGTACCGCTGGAAATAACAACTGTGTTAGGAACAAGAGGCAGCACTTCTGGAACACTTAACAACGTGCCGGGAGTTGTGCTGAGTCCTTTCCATGCCCGCCCCTGCCCACTCCCCACCACGGCACGGCAAGGCGCCAATGTCAGCTCACAACCGAGCCCTATCTTCAGTCGGGCTCTCCTTGAGAGCAGGAAGCGAGGTGTCTGGTCTCGCTCAGTACCCGAGGGTTCTCAGTAGACACCTAAGGTATACTTGCTGATCGGCTGTGTCACTGGCCCCTTGCTGGGCCTCCTTGTTCCTCCGGAAACTTTAGCCCATGTGATCTACTGGAAATGATTGTGAGTCCCAACGCAGACACTTAATAATTTGGGTAAGTGACTTATTTCTCGGAAACTCTATTATTGCTCCAAATGGGACTAATAGCCTACCTCCTAGGGTTGTCAAATTTAGGCCACAAATATTTATTGAGCTCTGAGTCCCTGGTCTGAGAAGCCTACGGGAGGCAGGCGTGTAAACCAAAGGCTTCATGAAGTACAGCGAGGGTGAGAACTCGACCATGCAGCGTGCAACAGAACGCAGGGGAGAAGCCTCAAACTAGCTGAGGCTATCAGAAAAGACTTCCTGGAGGAGAACACGCCTGAGATGAGACAGGAGGGATGAGATGGAAATGGCCGGCAGGAGTGTATTTATGCAACTTTCAACACACTGGTCCCCACAGAACAATGGGGTTGGTCAAGGTTAAACCCCCTTGGAAGGCATGCCCCGTTTAGAGGAGGAGGAAGGACTTTCCAGACGCAGGGAAGGTGCCTGTCTTCATGCGGAGCCAGAGCAAGAAAGCAAAACCAACACTCCACCCCCCCACCCCCATCACGGAAAAAAAACCATCCTCTTCCTTTAAGACTTGAGCCCAGCAGCTGGATCCCCGCAAGCCTTGGCTCCAATGTCAACAGTCAGTAATTCCAGAGTAAATAGCAGCGGAGGAGGCCTCGTGGTCCCCGCTCTGCACGCAACAAACACGCCGATGCCCGTGCCCTTTGGTGGGCACCTGCCTTTGGCGCTGGCCTGCGATCCAGTCTTGAGACCCACTCCAGGATGGCTGGTCACGGTTAATGACGTCATTGCTCTGCACACGGCAGGCACAAAGCCAAGGGCGAGTTAAGAGAATCCCAGGCCTGCCACCCTGTCAGCTCCTGCCCCTGTCCCCTAGGGCCCCCCACCCCAGGGCCCCCGCTGTGCCAAGAGACCTCCCTTCATCTCTCAGCCCCGGCTCCAAAAGTGGGCGCGTCTCTAGTCCTTCAGTGGCTCAGCCTGGCCTGCCAACACCCCCACCCTGTCCATTGTGTCCCACATACAGACCCTCACCCCACCGAGGGAAGCCGAATGGGCTCTTCTGTCCCAGACTGTAGCTCAATGGTGGGTTCCAGAAACAGGCCGTGTCTGCACTGCTCTCTGCCGCTGCCGCTCACCGGCTAAGTGTCGTTGGGCACTGTCCTGCCGGTCTCCAAGCCTGGAGCTTCTCATCTGTAAAATGGGTCCCCTAGCAGTTCCCACCCCTCAAGGCTTTTTTGAGGTTGGAGCGAGTGAGGGCATAAAAGCATTTGGAACGGGGGACCTGGAAGGGTGGGCTCAGGGGAGCACAGCACTCTCCTTAGTATGGCCTCCTGGGTCCCTTGTGACTATTAATAGGGCAGAAATCAGGCAAACTGCAGAGCCTCGCGCCGGGAAGGAAGCGCTCCATTAAATATACTGTGGTTATTCAGGAGCAGGAAGAGACACTGAAAGAAAGCACTGGAAAATGAGCGGTGCAGCGGAATCTCAGCATTGCCAAGACCACGGTCTCTTGTTGGGATCCTGGGTCTCTCGTTGAGGTGAAGACCCTCCGCTACAGACTTCTCTTTCTTGTCCCCAAAGATGAGGTCAGCAAATTCCCACTTTCTTGCAAGAGTTCCACCCCCCCACATACTCCATGCAGGCCTCTTCCATCAAAGAAGAATGCATGGCCCCGCTCCATGCAAGAAGAATGCAAGTTCAAAGTCATGGCAAGAGCCAGGCTTCCGGCAGCAGAATCGAGCATTGAAAAGTGAGCCGCCTACAGTCTGAATTGACAGGAGAGAGATGGTCCCGGACATCTACACCTGGAGCAAGTCACTCAGCCTCTCTGAGCCTTGGTTTACATATCGAAATCACTGGGGCAATAATAAAACCCCTAACATGCAGGCCTACAGGAAAAACGATGTGGCAAGACGTGCCTTACGCAGCTAACGCACACGCATGGGACGTACTGATCTTCCTATGTTGCGTGGTATAATCGAATGTCAGGAGTGACGTGTGTCGAGTGTTTTCTATCTGTCAGGCCAAGACCTAAGCGCCGTATAGGTACTGACTCACCGGATTCTCACGCCAACCCTGCAAGGCGAGTACTTGCATCTCTGCTTTACTCCCAGGAAACTGAGGCACAGAAGGGTTAAGTCACACACTCAAGGTAACACAGCTAATAAGTGGCAGGTCAGGGCCCTGGGGTTGAGAGCCCCCCACAGCCCCAAGGCAGGTTCGACCTCTGCTTGCTGCCCACGTTGTACAAGGTTAATGAACACTCGTCCTTTCTCTCCTCTTCGGTGCTCGGTCAGTGGACCATGCTCGGTACTGACTTGTGACAGACACGCTCCGCTCGTGCTGAAGGCAGACAGGCTGCCTTGAAGCTGAGTCTCCCCCTCCCCAGCTGGCGGCTGCTTCTGCCCAAGGATGAGCTCACCCCAGGCTGCACATTTCCTCCCAGAAGCCCCTGCAAGTGGCAAAAACCTCAGGCTAAGAGCCACTTTGCCAGATCCGATGTCCACAGTTTGCCACCGACCGTGGTCACAGTGTTCTCCAGAGGCCGTCTGAGACCACCCCACAGGCAACCAAGGGACAGGGGCCCACAGCCCTGGAGCAGCTCTCAGGGACTGGGGCCTCCAACACCCTCCCAGCAATGAAGGGGGCAGGTCGTGGGAGGGACCCGCACAAACCACGGAGTTGGAGAGACCTAGGCTCAAATCCTGGCTCTGCCCTGCCTTGCTCCGCATCCTTGGGGAAGCCACTCTCCCTCTCTGAGCCTCAGTGGCCTCACTTGTAAAATCCAAACCCTGTGGCCACCTTCCTCGTGATGTGGCCATCCATGATCAGCGAGACAAAAAACACAAATGTCAGAGTCAGTGCCGCGGGCTTTAGGGAATGGTACATGTTAACGTCTAGAACACAGAGCGGAGAAACTATCGAAGGAAGTTGTGCCCTGGGCTGCTGCGTCCTCCTCCTCTCCCTCCTGCCCCCTTTCTCCCAGTCTTGGGTAAAAGAGCCTGGACCGAACACCTCCCCCTGCTGGCCCTCCCTGGAACAGGCTCTCCCAGGAAGCTAACCTTTAATCTAGCGGTTCTCCAAGTCTGACATCCTTAGAGCGGCGCTTTCTCTTCCTTGGATTGTTATCAAGATATACTCTATTCCACATTAAAGCTGAGATATTTTAACGTAAGCTTAATTCATTTAAAAATAAGAATCGTATTACATTGTAGCATACATATCTTTTCTGAAAATAGCCGTATTTCACAAGGCAGAGAATCACTACTGAGAAGAGCACTGTTTTGCCTCTTTGCTTACTCTCTTTGACGTTTGTCTTTTTTTTTAATTTTATTTTTATTTATTTTTTGAGAGACAGAGAGAGACAGCGCGAGCCAGGGAGGGTCAGAGAGAGAGGGAGACACAGAATCTGAAGCAGGTTTCAGGCTCTGAGCTAGCTGTCAGCACAGAGCCCGACGCGGGGCTCGAACCCACGAACCGTGAGATCATGACCTGAGCCGAAGTCGGACGCTCAACTGACTGAGCCACCCAGGCGCCCCTTGACGGTTGTCTTAACAGAAGATGGCCGGATGCTCACTCTTGCCTCTGTATTCAGTGCGTCTTGATACAGCTGCTTAGAAACTTACGCTCTTGAGACAATGAGACTGGAAAAGTCAAATAAGTTCTGAGTAGTATGAAGAAGACAGTGACCTCTCGGACTCCCTGGAAGGGTCTCAGGCGCCCACAGGGTCCCCAGACCCCACACTGAGAATACCTGCTTTGTCCCCATTCATTGCACACTGGCTGTCAAGTGATGCGGTTCCCTGCTGGTCTGTTGTCTGCGGGGATGAAGTCTGCTGGTTCTCACTGCTTTTGGGGTAAGTACCGCCCAAGTTCCCCTGTCCAGCACCCTGTGGTGGGGACACTGCCTTCCTCTCCATCCTCCCCCCCCACAAAGAAGAAACAGCCACATTCCCGCCTGTGTGCCTTTGCCTTCTCTCTGCAGTACTGGCCCAGTTTCTCCTCCTGGTCCACCCCTTAACCTTGGAGATGCACCACTGGTCCCGCTTCCTTTAGGAATTCTCCTTGCCCCCTCCCCCACCCCCCCCAGGCCAGGGAAGCGCTCACCTGAGCTCACCTAGCACTCTCTGCACACCTCATCCTAGCACTCACCAGGTTGGAATTGGGGCTCCAGGTAAGGAATCAGTATCACTTCCGGACTGTGAGCTCTCTGAGGGCAGGGGTATGACTGAGCGCGGAGGCCGGGGCCCGGCTTGTAACAGACTCTCACGGAACCTTCCTGCTTTATCTCACTGACCTTGCCTGCATGCCGAGTTCTCTGCATAACTCCGTCTGTCCAAATACCCATCCCCACGGCTTTTATTCTAATTCTTCAATTCTAAAAGATGCACTTCCTTCTCCTCACATTATTATATTTCTGAGATCAGGATGTCTTAAATTGATGTGTACATTTAACGTTTCTGCTTTCTCGTCTCCCAAAGCTGTGGCTAATTTGACGGTCTATCTTACAATCAGCAGCATTTTACTTTTTATCAATATAATTCCCCTGCTCCAAATACGATGCTGGTAATTCACAATTGTGCCTTTATGTATGGGCTTCCATATCCCTCACATTGTTCCCACATGGTCTCATTAACTTGCCAGGGGTCAGGGAGACAGGAATGGAAGAATATCCGGCACAGAAACTTAACTGCTGAGAACTGACAAAGGGAGAAGGGTATAGCTAGTCTGGAGTCACATGATCTGGGAAAAAAAAACAATATTACTTTTGGAGATGTGACTATCCACCAGATACCAGAGATGCCCAGGCCCTTTGGGTTTTTTTGTTGTTATTGTTATTGGGTTTTTATTGTTGTTACTGTTTTGTATATGTGGGGGTGTTGGCCCCTTTAGGTAACTTCCTTCATTTATAATTTTAGTTTTATTTTATAGTGGTAAGAACATTTAGCACAGAATCTAACCTCTTAATGAATTTTTAAGTGTATAACAATACAGTACTACTGTCTATAGGTACAATGTTGTAAGCAGATCTCTAGAACTTATTCATCTTGCATAACTAAAATTTCAAGCCCATTGATTGGGAACTTCCCTATTTCCACCCACTAATGGGAACCATCAAGTCATTTACAGTTGACTTAACCAAGACAGGACTTCCTGTTCTGTGGGATAATAAATGCCCCCAGGGTACAAGTCCCCTTCAGCTGGGTTATCTTTTCCCTGCAGCCAGAGACATCCTCACGATCCAGGCACTATTTGTAACCTGGTTGATGTGTTTTCTTTTCACCTTCTCTATCATATGTGGATATCTCTGCACATTTATAGGCAGAATAATAAAATTAATGTCTATTGAAGACTTACTACTTGCCAGTACTTTAGGAAGTATATTATGAGTACTATCTCATTATTTAAAAATTTTTAAATGTTTTTATTTTTATATCATGAGTACTATCTCATTATTTAAAATTTTTTAAATGTCTTTATTTTTGAGAGAGAGAAAGCATGAGCAGGTAAGGGGCAGAGAGAGAGGGAGACACAGAATCTGAAGCTGTCAGCACAGAGCCCCATGAGAGGCTCGAACTCACAAACTGTGAGATCATGACCTGAGCTGAAGTCAGACGCTTAACCAACTGAGCCACTCAGGCACTCCCAGTATTGTCTCACTTTCTTTTTTTCAGATGCTTTCAGTATTATTATTTTTTAAACAGTTTATTGCAAAGTTGGTTTCCATATAACACCCAGTGCTCTTCCCCACAAGTGCCCTCCTCCATGACCATCACCCCCCTTCCGCTCTCTCCCTCCCCCATCAGCCCTCAGTTTGTTTTCAGTATTCAAGAGTTTCTCATAGGGCCATTTGTAGCAAAGTGGATGGACCTCAAGGGTGTTATGCTAAGTGAAATAAGTCAGGCAGAGAAGGACAATACCATATGTTTTCCCTCATGGGTCTTACAGGAGAAACCTAACAAGAGGGAGGCAAACCAGGATTGTCTCACATTTAAATCCATGACAAATCTATGTGGTCAGAAAGATTACCTTGTTTTTCAGATGAAAAAGAAATCCAAGTTTGGAAGGGAAGAATAACACAGCAACTAAATGGAGGGGCCAGAACGTTAACCTGGGCCATTCTGTCGAGAGTCTAAGTTTCTTCCCGTAACCACAGCCCACAGAATTCACCCCATCATTGACAACAGCTGCAAGACACCCCATTTTCTGTATGTAACCCAACTACCCCCCAGCAATGGCCCACACCCAGGATGTGGGGCCTTTCTCCCTCTCCCAGGCCCCCCCACCCCGCACAGCCCCTCCAGCTGGCCCTCCCTCTTCGCTCCCTTCCAATTATCCCGATTCCCGAGAGTGCGAAACAATAATATTCCCCAACTGCTTCTTCCTCTAATTTCATGTAACAGGTCCCTGCAAATAGAAATTCCTTAATTTTAATTGCATATCATGTCCTGTTTCTGCTATTTTTTCATCCAGCTAATTGTTCAAGAGACAAAGACATGGAATGTATTGCAACAAATTAACTATTTGCTAGTTGCTGTTACTACTGGGGCCATTACCTTCCCCATCTCCCTTCTAGGAGCTCCTGAGGAAATCTTGGCATCCTTAAAAAAAATTATTATTTTTTTTTTGGCTTAGCCTACCTATGGTGATATAAAGGCCAACAAATCCTGGAGTTGTGTTATTACCAGGGATGATAACAGTAATTAAGACAATGTAAAGACGCACAGCCATGTTTGCCTTGATCTAAGAGGAAAGCTTACGAATAGTATTTACTGAACACCTTCTGTGTGCCAACTACTGGGCTGGACACATGAAAAAGTTCAGCCCGTTCTCTCATTCTTATTCAAGAACTACTTGCGGGACTCTATCATCCCCTTGGATAAGAACTGAAGAGTAGAGAAGTAAAGCCACGCGTCCACACCAGGCACTCAGCGGGGACATCAGAAGAAGGGAGTTTTGAGCTCCGGCCAACGCAAGCTCAAAGGGGGGCTCTCTTCCAGTTGCCATGCATACAGTGGCCCCTCCAGCCTCATAACTGGTCCTATGAGAAGGAGGCACGCATCTCAACTCCTACTGTATACATATGGTCACCTTCACAGGCAGGAGGGTGAATCTCCCAACGTTGGTGGCTCAAGTGACAGATCACAAGCCAGGTGAAGAAAGTGCCAGGACCCACACCAAACAGCCCATCGAGACTAAGAAGTCTGCCTCCCCGCCTGGCCCACTTCCCAAGCTGCCCAGGGCTAGATACTCTTCTGCCTTCCCTCTGCATGCACACGCTCAGGGTCTTTCCCTCAACACAGCTACTTGGCACACACACACATGCGGTTACAGGACTTTGGGCCACATTCACCAAACATAAGACGTCCAGCTTGATTCCTGGAGAGTCAGTCCTACAGCTGAGCGACCAAAATGGGACAAACACAGCTCCAGCCTCAAGGATCTCCTAGCCACGGGGTAAGAGTCCAGCTCATCACGAGGTATGGCCACAGCGTGGTCACAAGGGGAGCTGGGCAGGAACTAATGCCCTCTTACCACAGAAGCAGGAAGTCTTTTTTTTTAATTTTTTAACATTTTATTTATTTTTGAGGCAGACAGAGAGAGAGAGAGAGAGAGCACAAGCAGGGGAGGGGCAGAGAGAGAGGGAGACACAGAATCCAAAGCAGGCTCTAGGCTCTGAGATGCCAGCACAGAGCCCGATGCAGGGCTTGAACTCGTGAACCATGAGATCATGACCTGAGCCGAAGTCGGAAGCTTAACCAACTGAGCCCCTCAGGCGCTCCGGAAGCAGGAAGTCTTGAGTGGAAGAAGGAAGAGGTTCGGCGGGTGTGGACAGAGCCTGGAAGAAGGAGGAGGTTCGGCGGGTGTGGACAGAGCCTTGATGCAGGCTTCTCCTGAGCAGTGACAGCCCTTCCCACTAGGGCGCCGATGTGACTGGTGCCACATCCTGGAGAGGGTGCGCGGGCTCCCAGGCCACATGGCCCTCAGTGTATAGAGATTGCCAGGTGTGTTACTCTGCAAGGAAGAGGAGAGGACTTTCCTGCACATGGAAGACTCCTTGGCGAGCCAACTCCTACTTACATCACCATCAGTCTGCACTGAGACTTTAGTCGCTCAACAAATATTTACCGAGCATCTGCTATGTGCCAGGCCCCGCTCTGGTGCTTGGGATACGTCCGTGAACCACACAGCAGGAGTTGGCTGGCATTCTAGTGGTGGCTGCAGGAGCAAACACCAGTGTCCGTGAGTCCCAGCAGCCCAGCACTCACAGGGACAGTGTCCCTTCATTCTGGCTCAGCCGTTCTGGGTTTAGTGGGGGACCAGAGAGGCCTGCGCAGGGCAGCCTAACCATGGCCAGACTAACACTAGAGTCAGATTGGGGCAAGAACATCCGGACACGTGAGTGGACCCCTACCAGGCTGGGCAGCTCCATCCTACTTCACCGCAAGCCTGAGCCCCACACGGGGGGAGCTCCCTCTCCCTCCCCGGGCTCCACAGCACTAATTGGGACTCTACTGATGGGGACACATAAATAACAACCAATGCAGGAAGGATCTCGGGGAAGCAGAAGGGAGAAAGGGGAGTTGGCCATAATACAAAGTTTTGAATCTCTGCCAGTTTTTTTAAATAGTAATTGTACTGAGATCGAATTCACCTGCTATGACATTTTCTAGGGCTCTGTGCCACCTCGCTGTGAGGGTCAGGCTTTTTAGAAGTGAGGCAGGGAAACAAGGGACAAGGCCCCAGGAGAGCTGCTTTTGGACTCAGGCTCCAAGGTGCTGAGGAGCCGGGGACGGGATAGAGGGAGGGTGGAGGGGGCTTGCTGTCCTTCCCAGGGTGACGCCATGGACGAGCTAGGGGCCAAGGGGCCCGAGGGTCTGCACCCAGATCCTGGCTCACTGCCAATTCTTAGCTCAGTTCCACTTGCGTAAGATGCTGACCCTCTGAACCTCAGTCTTGCCATCTCTGAAATGGAACGAAGACAAGTACTTGCCTCAGAAAGTTTGGGGGAAGCCTGAAGGGGACAGGGTCCCCAAAGAACCAAGCCCAGAGCATCCTCATGAGAAGTGTCCAGTTCTTCCTAAAAGTCTCTCATTGAAAAGAGACAAAAATCCAGCCCCCATGTCTTTTAAGAACCCACAGCTGAAAACACCCCACCCCAAAACGACTGTCTTCTTTCCCCGCATGGTCAGCAACTTTCCTCTGAAGACCGCCGTCCACCTGTTCCATGTGGATGCAAGTAGGCAAAGAAAACTCCTCGCCCAAGACCATGCTTCTTTCCAGAGGTGGTTCACACCAACGACTGACCAACACGGGGGTGCAGAGGCCTAGCCCCTTTGCTCCAACTTGGGACAGTCTGGTGAAAGATCATCCCAGCTTCAAAGATCCCGGTGGAGTTGGCTGAGGCCTGTGTAGAGACCGCACTGCACCCAACTTCTCCCTATGCCCAGTGCTGCTTCCTCTCTTCCTTCCCACAAGTGCTGAGTTCTCACAAACATCCTGCAGGCTCCTGTCCTCAGCGTTTGGTTTCTGGGGACCCACCCTGCCAGGCAGGAGACCAACACAGAAATCCCATGGAGCACAGTCACGTGAGAAGACCAACCAGCCACTGGAAAGCAAGGTGGATATGGTAGCCCAGCTGTCCAGAATGGGCAGTCGTTCCATTTAACAGAATAGACACACTTTCTGGTCTTCCCTGCCTTCTGGACCTCAGCCAGCACCATGATCTAAGAACTTGTTTGGTTGACCAGCACTTGATCCCACATAACAACATCACATCAGACCAAGGGATCCACCCTGGAACAAAACAAGTGCAGAAGTACACCTACATCAAAACATAGAAGACCAAGAAAGTGCAAGGAAATATGATTTACAGAAGCTTAAAATAAACCAAGATGATGATGACAGATGATCAAATAGATAGTAAAAGCAAATAGGTTTAAATCTCCTTAAAACACTCCTGAGAAGGTTAAAAAAAATCAAGTCTAATATATTTTTTAATCTATTAGCAACACACCTAAAACAAAGTGACAAAGTAAAAGGAAAAATTAAAGGATTGGAAGGCAGGCAGGGAAGATATTGGACTTTCTGAGATCCCTTATGTTGTTTGGAAAGACTCTGTAGGTGATTTTGATATCTACCTTCCTTTCTAAGAGAGCATACTCTCCTGACTAAAAAGAAAATGATAATGAGCACATCTCATATCAGAATGTAAGGGTGCTGTCCACCGCTGTTTTCAGAGGAAAATACATAGCCTTCAAGACTGGTAATACTGGAGAAGTCTAGATTAAAATAAAGGGAGTGAGCTTTCAACCGAACAATTTAAAAAATTATCGAACAGCTTCAGGACACCTGAGTGGCTCAGTCAACTGAGTGTCCAACTTTGGCTCAGGTCATGATCTCATAGTTTTGTGAGTTTGAGCCCAGTGTCAGGCTCTGTGCTGACAGCTCAGAGCCTGGAGCCTGCTTCGGATTCTATGTCTCCCTCTCTCTCTGTTCCTCACCAGCTCATACTCTGTCTCTCCCTCTCTCAAAAATAAATAAAGATTTAAAAAAATTTTTAAATTATGTAACAGCTTAATGGAATTAAAAATATAAAAGCTAAATTAAGATAAAATTGAAAAATTAAACTAAAGCTGGTTAAACATAAGCAATACAATTTTAATAAGAAGCTTTTAGAAGAACAGAAATAGATACATTTTTACGTCACAGAACTACGTTTTATAGTTGGTTCTGTGCTGTTCTCTTTTTAATAGACGAAGTAGATAATTTTAAAGAAAAATCTGAATTACTTAAGTCAGTACCAAGACAAACAAAAACTCAAACTCAAACTCAACACAGCAGAGAGACACAATAAAAAGTTATGAGTTCTTTTAAACCATCAAGGAATGGATCATGAATCATTCCTCTGACTCTCAGGAAGCAGACCTTCTCCCAATCCATTTTGAGAAGGATAGCATCATGTTCAAAAACTAACCAAAACAGGGTTTTAAAAACTGAAGAAAAATTATTCCATCAAATAGTTACAGTACAGAAATTCTAAATCAAATCTTAGTGGGAGAATCAAGTGGCACCTTAATTAAGAAAACAAAGCTTATCACAAAGAGGACATTATGTTTATTAATGCCAAAAATAATAAGGTCTTTATGCCAGGAAAATAAGACAGTCTATCATTAGAAAGGTTACTAGTGGGAGTCATTACATTAATAAGCCAAAGGAAAAAATCAATAAAATCATCTTAATAAATGACCAATGGCAATTGATTAAATTTGATGCCTGTTCCTGATTTTTTTTTTTTTGAGAAAGAGAAGAAGAGAGCACATGCAAGTGGGAGAGGGGGCAGAGGGAGAGAAAGAATCTTAAGCAGGCTCCACACTCACCACAAGATCCTGATGTAGGACTTGATCCCCACACTCTGAGATCATGACCTGAGCCAAAATCAAGACTTGGGACATTCAACCGACTGAGCTACCCAGGCGCCTTTGTTCCTGACATTTTAAAATTAGCAGTCTTGAAAGAATTCCTCACTAAGAGAAAATTGTTTAAAACCAATAGGAAACATCTCAATGCAGAAAACTAGAGATACCCCCACTGGGACAATGTAGAGAGGGCTTGAAGAAGCAGAAACTCAAAGAAAAAACTACATCGAACAAAAGTTTCACAATGTAGATCTTGTACATAATGACGTGAAACTTTCAAAGAAAACAAAAACAAACCAGTGACAATTTAGAAAATATATTTGCAATATATCTAATAATTACAGTATTACTGAACTTCATAAAGAACTCTTACAAGATCTCAGTAAGTTAAAAAAGAAGAAACATAAAGAGTTATATTATCATTTAGAAATTCGTTTGAGGGGCGCCTGGATGGCTCAGTCAGTTGAGTGCCCAACTCCAGCTCAGGTCATGATCTCGTGGTTCATGGGTTCGAGACCCACATCGGGCTCTGTGCTGACAGCTCAGAGACTGGAGCCGGCTTCAGATTCTGTGTCTCCCTCTCTCTCTGCCCCTCCCCTGCTCATGTTCTCTCTCTCTCTCTCTCATAAATAAATTTGGAAAAAAATTTTAAATAATAAAAAAACTCTTGAAATAAATTGAAAAAATAAAATAAAATATGAAAAATAAATAACCTACATTAAAATAAATAAAATAAAGTAATTACAAGAAATTTTAAAAAGTGATGGTGCAAGTAGTTTGGAAGATTTTGGGTAAGAGGCACTATTATCATTTGCTTGGAGAAACGAAACTGATTCAAAGGTTTTTGACAAGAAATCTGGAAATAAGTTTGAAAATATTCATAAATATCCATACCTTGATCTACCTGTAGGAATATGTTCTGAAGAAATACACCTGAAAGCATATGAGGACCTCAGGACGGAGGATGTTATTTATACTCATTAAAAACTGGAAAATAGGGGCGCCTGGGTGGCTCAGTCGGTTGAGCGTC
>CM053569.1:8972997-9025352 GCA_028646485.1 Cryptoprocta ferox | reverse complement strand
GCTGAGTGAAAGAAACCAGACGAAAAATCACACCTACTCTACGGTTCCAATAACATGAAGTCCCCAAGCAGGCAAAGGCTGACTACCTAGTGTTTGGGAATGAGCACTCGCATTACGGAAGTACAGTAAAACCACGATGGCGAGTGACTTGTTCCGCGAGGGTCACTACGCAAGACAAGGAAACGTTTGTAATAAATTGTAACTTGATAAACTAACGTACTTGCGGTATGAGTAGTACGTGACTTTGAATGTCATAGGATTGCAACTAAGCCAATGGTTCTTTTCTCGCTCGCTCTCTGTCTTACTGTGGGATCATGGGTGATCATCTCCCATGCTCGAATGCTCAGTCTCAGGCCATGGTGTTTGGCAGAAATCAGTGACTTCTCAGTACATGGGAAGGTGCCCACAACTGGAACTAGTGTATTTTTTGTCACTTCAAAGCCACTATGGACAGTCCTTTGCTTTTCCAGGCAAGAGTGGGCTTAGGAAGGCTTTGCTTCCTCAACGTCAGGCTGCCTGCGGATAGAACCCTTTTCCTCTGCTGCCTTATTGCCGGTTACATGAAATACAGTGCATGGCAGGAGTTTATGAATACTGTAACGCAGTCAACATCCATTAGTGATGGTGAAAGTCGTCCTACACAATAACCCCCTTCTCTCTGGTCTCCCTCACACCAGCCACGAAGGTTTGCAAAGGCGAGTGCAGGATGGGGCGCCTGGGCGGCTCAGCAGGTTGAGCGTCCAACTTCAGCTCAGGTCATGATCTCATGGTTTGTGGGTTCGAGCCCCGTGTCGGACTCTGTGCTGACAGCTCGGAGCCTGGAGCCTGCTTCAGATTCTTTGTCTCTCTCTCTCTCTCTCTCCCCCTACCCCACTCATGCTCTGTCTCTCTCTCAAAGATAAATAAACATGAAAACAAATTATTAAAAAAAGTAAATGCAGGTTCATTTGCTTATTTTTCTTTATATTTCGTATTTTCTTTATTATTCTGCATTATATTACAGTATTGTAATCATTTTTATACGAATAGTTTGGGGTTGTGGAACGCATCACCTGAGTTTCCGTTATTTCTTACGGGGAAATTCGCTTTGATATACAAGGGCTTTGGGTTACAAGCATGTTTCCGGAATGAATGATGCTCGCGAACCAAGATTTTACTGTATAAAGAAAAGCGAGAAAGTGACTGTCGAAAGAGTCAGGAGCCTGGTTACTTGGGGGACGACTCCGGGCGACAACTAGAAAAGGACGCGTAGGACTCCGAAGTGCTGGCAGTGTTCTCACATGGGTGGTGGTGACCAAGGTGTCTCCTCTACGTTAATTCCCGAAACGGTACATCTGTGCAACGCACATTTCTTCATGGGTGTCATAATCACAATAAAAAGAAATACCGAAGCAAGAACAACAAAAATACCGATGCGGGGACCCCGTCTCCGAGTATTCAAACGGAATGTGAGGGGAAGGCGTCCCTTCTGTGTTTTCAGACGCCCCTGAGGTGATTCTCATGCAGCCTAAGGGCCAAGTGGCACTGACGCAACGTATGCGAGGAAGTGGTACCTCTCCCTCCCATCAGTGTGTCTACACGTGAACGTGACCTCCATTTCACCTCATCTCTGTGGCCCTGAGCACTTTTCTGTGCCTCAGTTTTCTCTTCTGTACATGGGTGCAATAACAGCATTTCAAGGTACGCTGTAAGGATTACAAATGCCAATACCCGCCCTGGTTTTAGAACATTACCCGGCACATTTTAAGCACCCAGGAAGCATGAGGCTGGCATCTAATAATAATAAAGTAGGAGTACGTGTCATTTTTTTCAATGAGATGATAGGAACGAAGGGGTCAACAGAATGCCAAACGTTCAGTAGGCACTGACAAATGTCATTACTATTCAACGCCTGGTTTCCGTAATCTCGGGACAAACTGGGATCACCGTCGGGTGGGGGCTGGGAGCAGGGGCGGATTCCATTTCAGATAAGAATGAAATGTCATTCAGAACCCAGCCAGAGAGATGAGGCAGCTGTGGAGTAAGCGGATGTTTCCACCTGGGATCCACCCTCTAAATTAAAGTTTGTTAATTCCCCAGAGACAAAGCCTGGCTCCTTCTTTCCTTTTCTTTTTTGAATTGTTTTAAACGTTTCTTTATTCTTGAGAGAGAGAGAGAGAGAGAGCACAAGCAGGGGAGGGGCAGAGAGAGAGAGAGAGAGGGAGACACAGAATCGGAAGCAGGCTCCAGGCTCCGAGCGGTCAGCGTAGAGCCCGACGCGGGGCTCGAACCCACAGACCGTGAGATCATGACCTGAGCCGAAGTCGGCCGCTCAACCGACTGATCCTTCTGTTCTTGATCCGGCCGCCAGTGGCTAGCGAGCACTCGGAGTGGCGATGGGCACTGACGGCTTCCCGGGCTGAGGCTCACTGAGTCCGCAGGTCGGAGACTAGCCCCCCAGACCCGGGTCTCAACTGGCCAGATCTTCAGCACCCCTCCACCTTTCACTGGGTGGGTGGCTCCGGCCGGGCACGTAACCTCCGCCAGCCTCCGCATGTGTGCCTGTAAGACCAAGAGGAGGACACAGGCAGCTCTCACGCGTCCTTGATGTTTTCAGGGAGGCTGCACTGAGATAAGGGACAGGAAAGGCCCCAACACACAACATGTGCTCAGCTGCAAACTGCTCTCCGCCCCCGCGCCCGGCAGGTGGCTGGAGAATGACACCGATACAACCACCTCCGTAGGCTGATCTGGATTCCAGGAGCCCGTCAGCACCCAACTGCTTTGCACGCAGTGCTCACCCCCCCGCCCCCCGGGGTGACACAGAGGCAGAAACGTCTTCCCTCCCGGTCCGCGGCAAGCAGAGGAGAGAAGACATCTCGCTCCCCATAGCAGGAGACTCCAAACAGCTCTACCCACCCACCCCACCCCTCCCCGGATTCCTCAACTTTCTAACCCCCTCGAGGCTTATTCTCTGCAAATGCCAGCCAGGCTCCTGCACCACATCCCACACGGCGGGCGCCGTTCTGCAGCCACCAGTCTGGAAAGTGGCTGTAACTGTTTCGGACGCAGATGTCACGCTGCCCGGGGAGCTGCTGTCTTGGAAACCGCCTCCGGTGCAGGAGAGGGTGCGTGTGGACACCGGGTGTTTCTTGAGCCAGAAAAAGAACAATGAGGACCCATTCTAAAGCCCCCACCGAACGCCGACCTTCATTTTTTTTGTTCTGGTTTGTTTTTGCTGGGACCTTGAACATAGAGACGTTCTGCTGACCTTCCGGCCCTGTCCACGGCCCATTACCCGTCTGACCTCAGCTGCGACTGCTCCGCATCTTCCTAACTCCGCTCCAGCTAAACCAGCCTCCGTGCTGTTCCTCAAAAATGCCAGGCCCGTTTCCAACCCCAGGGCCTTTGCACTAGCTGTTCCCTTGTTTCTTAACCCACACGCAGCCTGACTCACTCCTTCATCTCCCTCAACTCTTTGTTCAAATGTCACCTTCCCAACGATGCCTACCCTGATTCCCCCTGATCTGCTCAGCGCGATACAAACCTCGGGCAGCCTCTACATTCAAAAAACTGCAACATCACCCCTTTAGCCTCCTCTGTTTCACTCCATAGCACTTTTCACCTTATAATTCAAGACAGAGGGGGTTTTATTGTGTTGTTTTTGTTTTTGTTTTTTGCAGTGTTTCATGGCCTGTGTGTGTCCCGGGCTCTGGAATGTAAATCCCATGACACTAGGAATTTTCCGATTCTGTTCATTTCTAGGACATCAACACGAAGCACGTAATAGATACTTAATAAATACTTCTGGAATTTTTACTGCTACCTCACTGACATCTCCAGTCTGTGAAGTGAGTGGCTTCCTGGGCGGGTCTTGTCTTCAAATGTCACCTCAGGAGAGAGGCCACGCTGCCTAAAACGCTGTTCCTTCCACCCCCCACCCCCCACCCCAGCCCCACTATCCCTTTATTCTCTTGCTAGAACGTACCATTTCCTGGACGATACATAATGTGAGAAGTGCAGAGCATCGCCTTTGAGGTTCACGGCTCTGTCCCAATCATACAGAACAGAGCTCGACAAACTTTTGCTTTCTGGAAAAAAGGCCAAAAAGTAAACATCTTAGGCTTCGCAAGCCCTAATGCCTCTGTCTCAACTACTCAGCTCTGCCCTGTAACACACAGACCCCCACAGACAGTACATAAAGAATGAGCGCGGCTGGATTCCAAGATAAAACTTTATTTATAAAAATGGATCGCGGGCCAGACTTAGCCTGCAGGCCATACTCTGTTGGCCCTCCTCCACTCTGTAACTGTGCCCGGCACATAGTAGATGCTCAGTAAATGCTTGCTGAACAGATGAGTGACGAGAATAATGTCTCGAGTGCCTGTTCTTGGGGTAGCACCACGGTTGGGCTTCCTTCTCAACATCTCATTTTAGCCACAGAACCGCCCGTCAGACTGAGAGCAGAGACTAAGGGCGGCCCCGTGGTTTTCCCTAAGGCCATCCTGATTAAGTGACAAAGTGGGGACCGAAATGTTCCAGGCCGCCGCGCCTCCCACCGCTAGACATGTGCCTTTCATTCTGGTGACACATCCCGTGAAAATGTCAAGTCACGCTGCAGGCAAGGCTATAATCCTTCAGCACCCAGCATGGAGATATTCTCGACTCACTGGTCCAGCCAGGGTGTGCCCAGTAGCTGCCGTGTCCCTTGAGCTGCCCCGTGTCATACAAACCTCGGTCAGACTCAGGTCTACGCTCGAGCAAAGGAGCTATATCACCAGGCAGCGAATGTGTACCATGTGGCACACGTGGCCATTACAGGCCCCGATTCTGACCGAGGGCCTGGCCTCACGAGGAAAGGCCAAGTGCAAGCCCTCTGAGGGCCTTCTGTGTGCCCGGCACAGTGCAACGTCCTTCCCCGCCACGCTAGGACGAAGTGATGGGCACCGATTAGAAATTCCAGACCGAGGCTGGGGAGCTCTGAAGAGAGAGAAGACCTCGACCTTGGGGCTCAGGGAAGGTTTTAGCCCAAGCCCACAGGTAAGCCGTGGATTTTGAGGAGTCAGACCTGGGACCAATTTCTATTCTTGCCACTTAAGAGCTTATAGAGACCTTGGACACATGACTTGGTGTCTCGGTGTCTCAGAAAACAGTGATAAACCTAGTACAACCTCCATGCCCCGAAATTTTTGTTAGAAAATTTAATGGGTTGGGGCACCTGGGTGGCTCAGTCGGTTAAGCATCCTGCTCTTGATTTCGGCTCAGTGATCTCAAGGTTCATGAGTTCGAGCCCCACATCAGGCTCTGTGCTGACAGTGTGGAGCCTGCTTGGGATTCTCTCTCTCTCTGTCTCTCTCTCTCTCTCTCTCTCTCTTTCTCTCTCTCTCTCTCTGCCCCTCCCTAGTTCCTGGGCATGTGTGTGTGTGCCCTCCCTCTCTCTCCAAGTAAATAAACATTTAAAAAAATTTAATGGGTTAATATATGAGAAATGACTTCCTGATCCAGAGCAAGTACTGAAAATGTGGCCACAACTTGTACCTTCATCATCCTGATTAAATGGGGGTCCTGGAAGGCTGGGGTGGGGCTCAGCGGGGTGCAGGGAGAAATCCTGGGGCTGCCCAGATCCTCAGCGCCTGTGAATTACGCAGCCCGAAGCCGGGAAGTCCTCAAATTGGATCATTTGCTGATTTAACCAGCACTGAGCACCGCAGAAGGATTCCGTCTGCTGCTAAGAGGCGCTAAGTGCACCTTGGCCAGGGCTGCCTGGATGGCCCGGGAAGACAACGTGTGCTTCTGTCCAAGGATGCAGCTTAACCCACCCCCGAGGACCAGGTCCAACTGCACAGAATGTGATGGAAAGCGAGCTGCGGCCTGCTGGGAACGGGCTGCCTCGCTGGCAACCGGCCCTAAACCTCGACTAGCCAGCCCGAGCGACAGTCACGCAGCGCACAGACCGGGCACAGTGCTACCAGGTGCTTCTGAAGGTCTCCTCGCAGTCCTGCTGCTTTATCTGGAACTCTCCATGCACACCATGCCCTGAAAGAAGTATGGGGGGGGGTCTCAGCAGCAAAGAGATGGCCTGAAGCCCGTTTCATATGCCTTAGCTCAGATCAAGGTGGTTCCCCTGGTCTGTTCAATCCAGCTTTTGTGGGGCGCCCGGGGGGGGGGGCTCAGTCGGTTAGGCGTTCGACTCTGGCTCAGGTCATGATCTCGCGGTTGGTGAGTTCGAGCCCCGCGTTGGGCTCTGTGCTGACAGCTTGGAGCCTGGAGCCTGCTTCGGATTCTGTGTCTCCCTCGCTCTCTGCCCCTCCCCTGCTCATGCTCTATCAAAAAAAATAAATAAATAAACATTTAAAAAAAAATACAGCTTTTGCAACCAAAACGTAGCCCTTTTTTTAACCTGCCCCCGCACCTTAGCTCAAAGCAATTCAGAAACGTAGAAACAAACTCAGGAAAGTGGGGAGGCTTGTAATCACAGAGCGGTAACACCGGGTGCTTACCCAGCATCTCATCCTCGGGAGACTGCGGGCTCACCAAACGTTACGGAGCTTCTACAACGTGCCAGGGTGTTGGTCGGTGCATTCCACAGACGCCGGGCCCAGGCTGGGGTCACAGACCCCACAGACCCCCTAAACGGAGCTGGGCCCGGTAGCCCTCTCTGCGCTCATTGTGACAGTCACATGAGATCGTGTGGAGGGGCCCCGGCCCACACCGCCACCACGACTTTTCCTGCTGAGCCGGGCTCTCTGCTGGGCACTGCATCTGCTGTCTCCTTAATCTTCACACGGAACCACTACTGGGCCCATTTTACAGATGAGGGTAACAAACACTAGGGTGTCCAGGCTCAGTTTCCATGGAGATCGGTTCTGCAACCAAGAGCTGATCTTTGCAGAAGCTGAATGCACACGGAAGAAAACCAATCCGTTGATAATGCAAAGAACCCCTGTCCCCAACCTCCTCAGGGCCACTGAGATGGTCAACCTGAAATCCGACCAGGCAGTAGCTCCTTGGCCCATGCGGCCAAGAGGGGGAAGTCTCTTCTTTGGATTTTCAGATTGAGTCTCGGAATTGCCCGGTCCTGCCCACTTGCAAAGGTGCAAGTCTAGATACCGGAACTTTGGGGAAAGACAAAGTGTTTTGTGAGGAGCGCAGGGCAGTGTCCCTGGTCCCCATCCCGGTGCACACTCACAGCGGCACCTAGACCTGGAAAGGCGCCGGCTGGCCGAAGGGGTCTGAACGGGTCAGGGGGTCGCGCCGGAGGGGAGCAGGTCTGAAAAGAGAGGGATTTGGAAGGACTGAGAAAAGCTGAGTGTGTGTGTGTGTGTGTGTGTGTGTGTGTGTGTGTATACACCTGTGCACATGTGCGTGAACACTTGCCAGGGGTTTCGGGGTAGAGCCAGGAGTCTAAGCTGTTCCGAAAAACTTTTAAGAAAAGTGAATGTTAAGAAGTTTTGCAGGGCCGCCGGGGTGGCTGGGTCAGTTGAGTGCCCAACTTCGGCTCAGGTCATGATCTCATGGTTCGTGGGTTCGAGCCCCGCGTCGGGCTCTGTGCTGACAGCTCAGAGCCTGGAGCCTGCTTCCGATTCTGTGTCTCCCTCTCTCTGCCCCTCGCCCACTTGCTCTCTCTCTCTCTCTCTCTCTCTCTCTCAAAAATAAATAAACATTAAAACATTTTTTAAAAATGTTTTGCAGGGGGCAACGAATGCAACCCCTCACCTTCTGAAGCAAATGTTGCACTTGCTTTTCAGGAAGGGTATTTCTTTCCTTTTTTAAATATATTTTATTTTTTTAATTTTTTTAAATATTTATTTTTACAGAGAGAAAAAGAGCATGAGCAGGGAAGGAGCAGAGAGAGAGAGAGAGAGAGAGAGAGACAGAATCCCAAGCAGGCTCCAGGCTCTGAGCTGTCAGCACAGACGTGACGCGGGCATCGAACTCACGAACCGTGAGATCATGACCTGAGCCAAAATCAGACGCTTGACCGACTGAGCTGCCCAGGCGCCCCAAAGGTATTTCTTTTCAATGAATGTAGCAGTGTGCCAGAGAGATGAGGGGGTCAGACGGCCTGGTTTCAAATCCCAGCTCCATCCCCGACCAACTAGATGACCTTGAGCAAGTTACTTTACCGCTGAGCATGAACTTCCTTGTGTGAAATGGGGACAGTCACGGTAAACACCCCAGAGACTGCTGTGGGGCTGCAGCGCGGCTCCGGGTGGGGGCAGACTCGGGGCAGAGGACAGCAAAGACCCAACTTCATTCCCATAATTCGGTTCATTGCCACCGACCCTGGAACAACATGGGTTTGAATGTGCAGATCTACTTCCGTGTGGATTCTTCCCATAAATACAGTGCCCTACTGAAGTGCCCTACTGAAAATGTATTTTCCTTACGAATTTCTTAATAATGTTTTCCTCTCTCTAGATCACTCGATTGTAAGAATACAGTATGTAATACATGTAACATACAAAGTAAAAAATAAACACAATAAAACGTGTGCTCATCAACTGTTTATATGGCTTCCTTCCGGTCACCGGTTGGCTGTTACTGGCTGAGTTTTGAGGGGAGTCAAAAGTAATGTGCAGATTTTCGACTGCATGGGGGGTGGCACCCCTAATTCCACGTTGTTCAAGGGTCAACCATATTTTTGAGAACCTATTTCAGTCCTGGCCCTTCATTCAAACACCCGTCATGTAATAATGTTAATGTTTTCCATGGTGCTTTAAGCAAGATAAGTATTCAGTTCAAGTCTGTGTTTAATAGGGAAGAAGTCCTATTTTCCCATAGGGCTGCTGCAAAGTTATTTTTTAAAATTTGAGACAACGTAGGGGCACCTGGGTGGTTGAATCATTTAAGCATCCGACTTCGGCCAAGGTCATGATCTCACAGTTCATGAGTTCGAGCCCCTGCCCCGGCCTCGGCTCTGTGCTGACAGCAAGGAGCTTGGACCCCACTTGGAGTTCTGTGTTTCCCTCTTTCTCTGCTCCTCCCCTGCCCCTGCTCACACTCTCTCTCTCTCTCTCTCTCTCTCTCTCAAAAATAAACATTAAAAAAATGTGCAACAATATATTTAAAATAGGCACACCAGAAGGAGCAGTGGCCAGCTTTCTGATTCCCCGTCCGCAACACTTGGCAGGAAGCAGGTCACCATCCTAAAAAGTGGGTAAGTTCTAGGCAGTGTTCCCAGGTGGGCACGCCCAGCGGGGGACAGAGAGGTTTCGGTGCAGTGCCAGCCGTGGCCAGTGGGCTGCGCTGCGGCAAGTTTCCCACTGGTCCTACCTCCTCCATCTTTGGAAGGCCCTGGCCCTACAGCATCGGACCCTAAACCCCGCTGCCTCCTCAGCCCAACCTCTCAGCCCAACGGTGCACCCACGCCAGCTTCCATCTTCACTTCCCATCCACTTTTTTTCTCCCACTTGATAATTTTGAATTTTTTCAAACTTACAGAAAAGTCGACGGGAAACAGCCAACGCTCCTATGCCTGTCACACCGATTTACCCAACGCTAACATTTTGGCCACCTTTGCTTTATTACACTTTTTGAAAATTATGACCCATTTGAAAGTCAGCTGGAGACATCGTACATCGTGACTACGGGGACAGAATAACGGCCCCCAAACAGGTGCGTATCTAATCCCAGGAACCCGCAAATATTTATACTGGGTTATAAAGCGAGGAAGCATCAGGCTTACAGGTAGAATTGAGACTGTTAGTAAGTTGATGTTAAGAGGGAGAGATTAGGGGGCACCTGGGGGGCTCATTCGGTTTAGCGTCTGACTCTTGATTTCGGCTCAGGTCATGATCTCACAGTGGGCGGGTCTGAGCCCCGCACCAGGCTCTGTGCTGCTTGCGATCCTGTCTCCCTCTCTCTCTGCCCCTCCCCCACTCGCTCTCTCTCAAAAATAAACATTTAAAATTAAAAAAAACACGATGGAGAGATGACCCGGTGTCCGCGATGGCCCCTAGATTTCGCCCCATGGTTATTATTCTCCCCGTTTATCGTGATGCTGCCACGGGAAGGACTACAGCTTGGTTAGGCTCGTCATCCTCTGACAGCTGAGCCCATTCATTTCCCAAGTGGCTTATTATTATTACTGCACTTTTCATAAAAAGCCCCACCGCCAAAGACACACATCAAATCCAATTGATCTAGTTTGATGGTGGCGTAATGGGCTGAAATCTCATTTTACCGAATCACTCCCTGCAACTTCAGTACTCAGTCGGGGAGGCTGAGTGGTGCTCACTGGGTCCCATGTGACCATCTCGCGGGATGCTGACCATCCTCCGCCATCCTGCCTGACCGCAGTCCTCCCCTTTCAACACACGATGAACTGGACAGGGGCCTGGCTCGCGAGCAAAGGACTAGTTTATTCTCCAGCCGCCTGCTCCTCCCCCCGCCCCCCCCCCCTGGTGACCCGGGCATGTTTAACCTCACTGGGACTCGGCTGTCTCTTCAGGAACAGAAAGCCGGAACTAGAACATTACGCCATGTGGGGTTAGGGTAGGAGTCAGGTCAAATCTCACACGGGGGAGCACCCGCTACAAAGTATAAGCTTTGTCGTGAAATGCTCTGTTTCCCAACTATGATCTCTAAGGGCCTGGGGGGGTTCTCCTGAGCCCATCAGCTGAGAATTTAAAGCAAGTGTTCGATGAATCGTGCTCAACAAGGGTTTACACAGGTGACCCAGTGACCCTCCTTGGCTTGAAAAGCGTTTTCTTTCTCATTTAATCATTATTTTTAAAAGGTTAGGGGCACCTGGGTGGCTCAGTCAGTTGAGCTTCCATCTTCGGCTCAGGGCACAATCTCATGGTTCATGGGTTCGAGCCCCGGGTCGGGCTCCAGCTTGGAGCCTGGCGCCTGCTTCGGGTTCTGTGTCTCCTTCTCTCTCTCTCTGCCCCTCCCCTGCTCATGCTCCGTCTGTCTCTCAAAAATAAATAAATATTCTAAAAAATTTTTTAATAAAAAAATAAAATAAGTTTTACAAAAAGATTACAAAATAAATCCCAAACAGGTAACTTGCTCAACGATGCAAATAAGATACAGGACTCAAATTATTATCTCCTAACTCCAAGTTCAAGAATTTGTTTTCTTTGTATTTAGCTAATTGCCAGCTACCTACCCACCTGTCTTCCGGCTGCTGCCTGCCTTCCCTCTCTTCCTTCCCTCCCTCCCTTCCTATCTTCCTCCCTTCCTTCCTTCCTTTTCTTCTTCTCTCCCTCTCTTCCTCCCTTCCTTCTCTCCTTCCTTCCTTGCTTCTCTCCTTCCTTCTTTCAGTCCTAAGACTATCTTCTAAAAAAAAGCAGATCTACTATGAAAAAAAATCAAACACGTAAGACATTTACTCTTTGTGCAAAAGCCTCACAAGGTTATTAGTGTGCTTATCTGGGTGCTTGCTCAGGGATGGCTTGAGGAGACAGCATCGGAGGCAGACACCGAGTAGCAAAACTCTGGAGTTACACCAAACCCCACATCAATTGAAAAAAAAAAAAAAGTCACCAAGTCTCTAGAGGAATCAGTGTGATGTTCAAAGGCAAGCACAAGTCCCGGGGTCGCATCTACACTCTCTACAAACCGAAGCACGGCACCGATGGCCTGCACCTGTGCCGTTTGACACGGTAGCTAATTTTTATTTTCACTTTTTTGTGTAATACAGTGTCCCCACATTTTGGAGCTTCTTGGTTTTCTTTTTGCATTTTATGCCTTATAAAAAGTGTTCCAGTCAAATAGAATGGGAAGAAACCAGCTTACCGTGGTTTTTATTTTTTTAAATGGCATTCTCCAACATGATTTGCTCACTCACATTTCCTAAGTTCTCTATGTACTTTGCAAAAAAAAAAGTCTCAAATGTCAGAATCGTATTGGGGGTGTCCCCCAAAACTCAACATTTTATTAAAGGTTACTTGCATAAGCCTTTCCCCCTATTAAAATGCCATTTTAATTTTGCCAGAGATGCATACATCGTGTAAATATTACAGGTTAATCGGCTGGATTACAGAGAGACAGGAAGAGACTGGATGCTGCTCGGAGTGGAGAGGTGGGTGGAATTGGAGAGGAGAAAGGGAGCGGGGAGCAAGACAGGGCAGGGGGGTGGGGGGAGATGAGCCAGGAGCAAAAGGAGAGAAGGAAGGAAGCAGATGAACTATACAGCAGGTCAGGTGGACTGACCGAGCTTCCTGGGGACCCCAGCTCATGCTGGGTCTCCCCCAAAGGAAAGGAGCTGAACATCACACTGCATCCCCAGCTCTGACCCCAGAGTGAAGCCACCGTGTCCGCACACACATGAGGACTCACCCGGGGCAGACCCGCGTCAGGTGCCCCTTGCGCCGGGCCATCTTAGAAATCTACCAACCAAATGAGGAGGCTTCCCCAGCCCTCTGCCCAAACAACGGAAGGTGTCCACAAAGACGCTGGGCCACCACCGATGACACACCCTGCCACGTGGTGTAGACATTGATTCATACGCTGTGGCTCTGTCCCTGCGGTGGGATCAACCTGCCTCGCGGGTTTTTGGTAACAACGTTGCACTAAAAACTCCTTTAAGGATGTGCAGAAATAGCTCTCACCTCCCTGCACGCACAAGGCAGCCTGAGACTCAGCTTGCGGGGGGGCGGGGCATTGTTCTCTTCCAGAGTGTTCCAATGTCTTTGCAGCTCTCATGGCAAGTTGTTACATTAGCAGGTAAACAACTAGCTGTCGGCCCCGCAGGAAGATTCTCTCTCCTGATGCACCTGCTTTTCTACTTCCTCTTAGCCCATCCTTGTGATCCTGGCCCTCAGTAGCCATTTATAGCCGAGACCCACAGGGCTAGGGGAGGGGAGAGAGAAGGGACCCGAAAAACCCGATACTCCAATACCCACTTACAGAGCCCAGAATACCAAGCATCCATGAAGATGGAAGCACGTTCTGGGTGCTTCTATCAGAGTCATCACCACAATGCACTAGCACCTGTGGGTCACCGGAATCCCGCCCACCTCAAGGTCCCCAGTGACCAGTCCAGGGCCTGCCTCTTTATCAGCTATTTGACTCCAGGCAAACTTTCTATGAGCCTCGGTTTTCTTTTCTGTAAAATGGGACCATTCCCGTCTATGATCTGCTTTTAGCACGGGAGCTGGCCGGATGCTATTGAGAACTAAGTCAGCTCCTACGGCTCCTCAAAAGTCTCCAGGAGCTTCCAGATTCCCCAGAGTGAAGGTCCAGGCTTTACGGTGGCCCTAGGGTCCCCGGTGGTCTCTGCTCCCAGCCTCCTACCTCTCTAACCTTGGTCTCCTTGCTCCTGGTCGCTCCAAGCCCTCTTCATCCCTCAGCCTGACCTGCTCAGTGCTCCTCTCTTCCCTCCCCTCCTTGAGCCCTCTGCTCCCGCAGTCCTTTGAGCAAGGCCTCCCCAGCGCTAGCAGGTGCCTGCCTGCCTGATCCTTCTTGGCGGAATGAAAGGTCATCTCAAGTAAGAGCAGACAAGCACTGCGTGGGAGCACGAATCAGGGGACAGGGAGCAGAGAGCAGGGGACAAGTCGGGACTTCTCAGGACGTCCTTTCTGCTTCCTTAACCCGACTCCTCCCGTGCTCAGGGCAGCTGATGGAAGAGGAGCTCCAGACGCTCTCTCCTAGAGGACACGGTGACGGAAGCCAGCACGGCCTCTGCACTCGATGGCCTCCCTATGAAAGGAAGGAAACCACGTGCAAGAGCTCCCGCGAACGGCAGGCACAGGGGACAGGCTTCGGAGGACACGGGTGAACCCGGGTCAGGGAGGCACATCTGGCTCGGAGACCAGCACGCACCAAGGAGGCGAGACAGGAGAACAGAGCATCTCTCATGCTCTTGTTCCAGCATCTTGCGCGGACCATCTGCCTTGCGTCCTGCCCTGCGCTCAGAGCTGAGCGGACGCTGGAGTCAGAGTGTGTTTGCAGGGGTCACGAGGTTTCCGGCTGCAGTGAGGGAGGAAGAGGGGGGAAGATCACTGTAGGACCCCACCGGGTGTGACCGTCACACTGGCTGATGGAACAGCCCATGTGGACCCCAAGGGAAGGGCGGCACTGCCTTACGTAGGAGGGAGACAGCATGCCGATGGGTGACAGTGGCAGGTCCTTGCCTGAGTGTCTGCAGAGGTGCCTGATGGGTGGGAGACCCGTGGAAGGGTCTTGGGGACAAGGAACAAGGGCCTGAGCTGAAGGGCTAAAATAAAAAAAGTCCCGAAAGAATTCTGGATTCCGTGTCCACCAGATACTTGAGCCATTCTCTTCCTAATCTCCTCACACCCAGCCCAGCAGCAAGACGTGTCAGTTCTACCCCGAAACCCAAATGGATCCACATGGATGGTGGGGACAACATCCTAGATGCACTTCCCAGCTCTGTGCCCCCGGGCAAGTGATTTCTCTAAGCCTCAGTGCGCCCATCTGTGTACTGGGGACAGTAATAGACCCATCCAGTAAGGCCCCTGAAAGTGTCACAAGTGTCACTTCAGAATACACGCTCAGTAAGGATTAGCTATTGTTACCTTGACTGCGCCCCCCTCCCCCATCCAATGCCATCACTCGCATCTGGAGCCCTGAAAAAGTCTCCTAAGTGCTACCCCAGCTTCTACTCCTTTTAATTTTTTTTTTTTTTTTGAGAGTGAGAGCACGAGCAAGCAGGGGAGGGGCAGAGAGAGAACGGGACAGAGGATCCGTAGGGCCCTGCGCTGACAGCAGAGAGCCTGACGTGAGGCTCGAACTCACGAACCACGAGATCGTGACCTGAGCCAAAGTCAGACACTTAACCGACTGAGCCCCCCAGGCGCCCCTCCAGCTTCTATTTTTGCTCCTCTTCAACCTTTTCTTCACAACGCTCTCTTCACACAGCCGTCAGCACTAAGCAGTCCAGAGGAGATGAAAAACAAGTCAACTCCCCCAGTGGCTCCCAGTGGTTCTTTTAGAAGAAAAATCCAAGAAGACAAAGGTCCTCTGGCCACATCCCATGGCACCCTCCCCATCGACCACCTGGTTCCAACCCACTGCCTTTTAATGAGCCCCTCCAACAAGCCAAGCCCCTTTCCTGCCTCAGGACCTTTGCACTGACTATTCTCTCTACCCACAAGGATTAACTGATTCCCTGACATAAGATGTGGCCCAAATATCAACTCCTCAGAAAGTCCTTTTCTGACTATGCTGCCAAAAAACTGCTCACCCCAGACACTAAGGTTTTCCTCCATTTCCTTTCATATTTGCTAACTTGATTCAGTGACCTCTCCACTCTAGGCTTTAGCTCCATTAGGGCAGGACTCTATCTCATGCTAAATTTCCAGCTTAAGATCTACTAGCTGCTCAGGGGCACCTGGGTGGCTCAGTCAGTTAAGCGTCTGACTTCGGCTCGGGTCATGATCTCGTGGTTTGTGGGTTCAAGCCCCGCATCGGGCTCTGTGCTGACAGCTCATGAGCCTGGAGCCTGCTTCGGATTCTGTGTCTCCCTCTCTCTCTGCCCCTCCCTGCCTCATGCTCTGTCTCTGTCTCTCAAAAATAAATAAGCATTAAAAGATTTAAAAGAAAAAAAAGGTCTAATAGCTGCTCAACAAATATTTGCTAAACACCAAATGAACAAATGCCCCAATTTCAGAGCTAGTATCAAGGCGGGGAGCAGAAGGCACTTGCTACCCCCTGACTTTATCGTACACTTTAGCACTTGGTTCTATTTTGCTTGGTGCTGTTCCTAATTCTTCCCCCTGGTAAGTGATCTTGGACCCACAACCAAATCGTGCCTTCTACGTCTTTTAGGTTCACTGAAAATAATTATACAACCTTCAGATTCTGTCTCTTAGCTCAGTTTGGCTTCAACGACCCAATCATCCATTCGTTCATTCATTCATTCTCTTGGCAAGCAGTCTACCGTCTACACTGTGAGCCGGGCACAGCTGGAGACAGAGTCGTAAGGCACGGCCGCTGCCCTCCAGGCACTACAAGGTAGTGGAGACAAGCATGGAACAGGCAAAGACAACGTGGAGAGACAGATGCTAAGGAAGGGCCGGGCGCCAGCACCTGTCACGCTGCCTGCCTGCCTCAGCGCAGGGCTGCTCCGGGCTACCGCGGTCACGGTCTGATTTGCGGGTGCAGCGTCGGGCCCCACAGCCTGTGCGTCGGCATGCAGCTTGTACAACAACCCAAATGGAAGTGACATTCGATACACTTAGACCAGCCGGCTCTCAGTAGGATGGTCACCAGCGGCCCTGGCTACACGGGATCGGAGCCAGCTACCTGGCCTGGAGACGCCCCGGGGGTCCCAGCACCACGGCCCCACCCCAGCTCTGGCTCCGGCCGCCAAGGAGGCCGGCCGACGTGCTGGGCTGAAGGGACCAGGTCTTCCGTGTCCCGTCCGTAAGGAAAGCCATCACAGAGCCTCGTCCACACGGCGGGACACAGCCGGGGAGGGGGGCACGGGGAAACGGCGTGGCGAGGCTCTCCAGCGGTCCGGACGCTGTCCCTTCACATCTGGACACGACGGCGCTGAACTGCGGGCCCTTCCCTGTCACTTCTTTTTACACGGTCACACTGGCTGTTCCACCAGGACCGGAGAAGCGGATGGTGGCGTCTGTGGCACGCCTGCAGAACTGTGGCTCAGACAGGGGACCCAGGCTCTCGACGTGATCTCGGAGCTCTGTGCATCCTCAGCCGGAGGCCACGGCCAGCACTCGGCATGCGAGCGCTGGGAAGCCCTCCACTAAATTAGTGTGAAAAGGCTGGGGTGGGACGGGGAAGGGCAGGAAGGCCACAGCGGGTCAGCAGAGGAGCACTTGCCCCAGAGCCTTCTCCCAGGCCCGTGTGTGCACTTCCTTGTAAACTCGGGCTTCACCGAAGCCCCGTGCTCAGTCGAGTGTAACCAGAGCCCTGATCTCCATACCCCATCACTTGGGATCTCGGGTTCCTCATCCTCCTCCGTCCTCCAGGTGATGTCTGACCACCCGGCCTGTCTTCAGCGAGTTTCCTGTTAGGGTTTGGTTAGCCAGAACCACCCCTGATGTTTCCTCTTAGTAATCGCCGGTCCACTGACGTCTGCCCACGTGCCCATGCCGTATCCAGAGATGAACCCGGGCTATGCCCGCACTTCGGTGGTCCTGACAGCTCCAGCGACCGTCCTGAGTGAAGCGCCCAACTATCTTTGGCCAGTGGCACTGAATATTAGTTCTTTACCAGGGGCCAGGGCTGCACCTGTGAACAGGAAGCCATGAAGGCGGGAATCCTCCCGGCTGGGGGGGCTTCCGAGGATAACGGATATAGAGGACCCGATTCCATAAGAGGGCAGGGTAAGCAGATCCTACCACCAGAACGCCCTGTGTCCCTTTTCACACCATGAATATGGATCCTGACTATGCCAAGGATTGGGTGGGAAGACACACGTTTGGTTGCAACAAATCAATGTGCAGTTGGAAAGCAATCAAAGCATCTCTTCTTGTCACTCCAGGCTCTGCCCAGCCCCCCCTCCTCCCAATGTCAGGACTAACAGGAACATAATGCTACACTGCTTTCACTGGCGCTGGCCGGAGAGGGGAGGGACAGTGTCCAGCTGGATTTGGCCAGTGGGACATCGGAGAAACCCTCGGCACGCGGCACCCTTCTTAGCAAGGGCGCTGCCCCCGGAGAAAGAGCTGACTCTATCTGCGTTCCCTCCGGAAGGCAGCCGGCACGTGGGTCTCTGGAAGAGGGTGGGCATGTGTCTGTGGTGTGGGACACAGGCAGGGCCAAGGTTCTGGCATATCAACCCCAGAGATCGCTCCATCCACAACTGTGGAGAATCATCTGAAGCCCTCCCCTTGCCCAGAACAAGTGTGCACGCGTGCGGGGAGACAGGGGGTCTGCCGTGAGCGCCTCGTCCCAGGATGGGGCCGTCCACCCTTTCTGCTCTTATTTCTTCCTATTGTCTGTTCAGCCTCAACTTCCCTCCTGGCGTGAGGAGCCCAGCTTGAGAATCGTCCCCCGAGCCGAGCGCCGTCCCAGGCTGCACTGCATCTGGTGGCAAACGTCTGCTTGGTGAGCTCTTAAGACTCAGTTCCCCCAATTCCCTGCTCAGCACGCCCGATCCCCGCCGAACGCAAACCTCCAGCACATTTTAATTCCGAAAGGCACGAAAGGTGCTGCGACGGGGTCGGGTCTTCCTCCTGCCGGAGCCCGGCATGGCCCAACGGGTTATTTACTAATGGGCTCGTGTGCTGTGCCATGCGTGTTCCCCCAGCGTTCCAAGAGGTGGGGCCCAGGGGACGTGGGGGGCGGCGACACCGTTCTGCACGATACTGCTGGATACAGGACATTACGCGTTTGGCAAAACCCACAGACCTGCGAGAGTGAGAAGGGAAACTCTGGACCGGGCGTGAATGGTAACATGTCAGTATTGGTGCCCCGGCCCCCACCATGCACGGCGTGAAGAACGAGAAAGTGTGTCGAGCAGGGAAGGCAACATGCAGGAACTCTCTCTGCACCCGCTGCTCACTGTTTCTATAAACCTAAAACTGCATTAAAAAATAAAGTTCATGGGGGCGCTGGGGGGCTCAGTCAGTTAAGTGTCCGACTTCGGCTCAGGTCATGATCTCACGGTTCGTGAGTTCGAGCCCCGCGTCGGGCTCTGTGCTGACAGCTCGGAGCCTGGAGCCTGCTTCCGATTCTGTGTCTCCCTCTCTCTCTGCTCCTCCCCCGCTCATATTCTGTCTCTCTCGCGCTCTCAAAAATAAACATTAAAAATTTTTTAATAAAAAAAATAAAGTTTATTAATGTAAAAAAATTTTTTTTCCCAAAGCAAGAAAATGTTCAAAGGAGGACTTGTCTCCAAGAGAGCCATGACCCGGTGCCCTGCTAGGGTCCGGGGAGCAGCCCGAGCTGCTCTGAGCTGCCCCCAGACTCCGGAGTTTGAAGGTGTCCCTGGTCACTCCTGCCAGAGCCTCCTGCATACAGGCTGCGGCCCATTCCGGCTCTCTAGGGAGCCGACTGCTCCAAATGCTGTGTCTGGCACATTTGAGCAACAGTGGCTTCGGGCTCATTAATTAGCAGTTACGGGGTTTACACAGCATGAGTCTGGTCTCCCCCCCACACCACAAGAAACACTACCTTACAAGGAATGCCAGGAATCCACCCAAACCGGGTTGATGAGGAACTTCAAAAGCCTGCAAGAGAAAAGCATCAGAATCCCTTTTCCACCAGCCCATGTGTATGGCTCTTTCAGAACTCCCCTGGAAGTTTCTGCTGCCCCGTGTAACCTGGAGCTCATGACTTTCTCCTGCGGTGTTCCCAGAGCGGCCCGCGCTTTCCCAACTGGGGGAACCATCCCTCTGTCTCCTCTGCAGCCTGGCACACCCCGCAGAGAACAGGCACCTGGACCTGTCCATCCTTTGGATGTCTCTGGAAACATCCTATAGCTGGGCTCGCTTTCAGCTACTGAGACCCCAGCACGGGGTCAGGGCCACAGGGTGAGTGTGACACTGTCCTCTCCCCCGGGCCGCTCTTGATCCCTTTTCACTTCTCACCAGGTACTCCTCAGCTGACCTGCGCCTCGAGTTGGCCAACACGGCTCAGGCTGGCCCCATTTCCCCTAATCTTCCGTAAATTCAGGGCAAATAGGAGAACATGGGACTTTTGATTAGGGCAGAAGGAAGTAGGTCAGAGTGTTCTCCGCCGATCAGGGGTTTTTGATGGGAAGAAACCCAAGTCTCCAGGGGAAGGAGGGCTCTGTCACTTGAGATCATTCCCCTGATGCCCCCATTCCTCTCTCCCTCCTCCACCGGTCAGGACCCATCCATCGCATAACTTGTTTGTTGTTTGTTTGATGTATCAGCTGGGCTAGCTACCGTCCCCAGTAATTCAAACACTAAGTGTTTCCAGGGAAGGTATTTTGTAGGTGTGAGTCAAGTCCCTAAGCAGTTACTTTCAATAAAGGAGATCATCCTAGATAGGTTGGGTGGGTCTGACCGCATCAGTTGAAGGGTGTTACAAACACAAGTAAGCCCTCCCCGATAAAGAGAAAATTCCAGCTGCGGACCGCAGCTTCCGTCTGTGTGGGGAGCTCCTGCCCACCTGTCCCAACACTAAGGATTTCAGCGTCGCCTGGCCAGCCCCCACCATCACATAAGCCAACTCCTTCCAATACATCCCTGAATAGGCATCTGCTGCTGGTTCTGCTTCGGCGGCTGAACGCTGACCAAGACAAGACCTAACATTCTTGGCAGTTGCTCCACCGCGGGGCATTCTCGGTGGATGAGGCGAGGAAGAGAATATTCCTCAAGCATTTCATATAAAGCTCAGGCAAGCTGTATATGTTAAGCATTTATCCTCATTTTCGCAATAACCCCACTGTCCTGCTTCTCCAGGTGAGGAAAAGTGAAGACTCCCAAGTGACTCACCCACAAGAGAACACATGAGCTTTGAACGCGTGGCTCTGTGATGGCCAAGTCTGTATTTTCCCACCACACCGGGGACCAGGGTGAGGTCAGGGGAGACGCAGAAAGGTGGCAGGGAACAGGGCAGGCGCAGATGAGACGTTCCCTGTTCTTCAGAAGTTTGCCACGGAGCTGCCCTGGGCGCGAGGAGGGGACGGGCCCCTCCCGGGAGTCCTCGGTCCACACGGTGCAGGGGAAGATGTCCTGCTGCAGGAAACAGTCATTCCCACAAAGAACGGACCTCCCCGAGTCATGCGGTCCCCATCTCGCTCTCCCTCTAGCACCCAGCGTCCTCACGCACGGAAGATCGCAGATTGCTTCCTGCTTCTGAGCAAGCCCTTCCTACACGTGGGTTCCGGGTAAGGGAGATGCTGAGGCTCATCTCTCCACCATCTGGAAGGTGACCTTCCAGACGAGGATGGCCAGGATCATCCCATGCCATCAGACAGCTCTGATAAAGCACCCACTGGGTGCCAGAGGCTGGGCCGGGCCTTCAAGGTGTGGGGCCACAGGGAGCGGACGCGTTCCTGTCTCACGGTAGAAACCGACACGTTCAAAAGTCACTGTCTGGCTCAAGGCAAGATCGACCCCAGCAGGGCTACACGTCGTTTCGTGTAACATTTCCTCACGCACAAATTCCTCAGTTTTGGGCCTCTACCCTGTGGTAGGGACAGGACATCACAACAGACGGAACCGGGGACTCTGACCAGGCACCACAGAGGAAGGGGTCTTCAAAGGAAGGGCTCCCCTCCCCTTGAAATATAACCGCGGCCTCTGAAAGCTTCCCTACCGCCCGCAGGTCAGGAAAGGCCGCAGAGACCTGAAGAGTGAGACGCGGAGAACAAGGCACCAGGCAGACGTGTCCCAGGTGGGCGGCCACGTGTGGGTGACTTGAATTCTCTGTGCGACGTTTCATCGTTTGCAAATTGGGAGTGATTGTGCCACATTTTCCAATTTCGCAAGGTTGCAGTGAGGATTAAATCCCTAGGCCGAGGGAAGAGCGCTGTTTCAAAACGTGTAACCCCACGTACTGCCTGGACACAGCGATCAGAGCACAGAGTGGCCCTGGTGAGGGACACAATGGGTGCCAGGTGCTGACATTTATTTTCTTTTATTTTATTTTATTTTATTTTTTGCTGGATCAAGTGATGCCGGGAATAGAAATCTTGGTGGCGGGGGTGGGGGGTTGAGAGAAGGGGCTCAGGGACTCGGCAGCTTGGGGCAGCAACTATCCCCAGCCCGCAGAGAAAGAAGAATGTCCAATGGGCCAGTGGCCTCAGGCATCCAGCCCTCAGGCAGCTGACGCCCTTTCCTGTGTACCCAATTTCGGGACCCCCCATGACGGGGAAGGAGAATGGACTCCCCCCAAAAATCATTCGTTGATTTTTCTCTCCACCGTGGAAAGTGGGGGCTTGGAGCTAGATTCAGCTGCGGTTAGCCAGGTTAAACTAGATTCAGAAGAGGGGCGCCTGGGTGGCTCAGTCGGTTGAGCGTCCAGCTTCAGCTCAGGTCATGATCTCATGGTTTGTGGGTTCGAGTCCCACGTTGGGTTCTGGACTGACAGCTCAGAGTCTGGAGCCTGCTTCGGATTCTGTGTCTCCCTCTCTCTCTGCCCCTCCCCTGCTCACACTGTGTGTGTGTGTGTGTGTGTGTGTGTGTGTGTGTGTGTGTGTCTCAAAATTAAACATTTAAAAAAATTTTAAAAACTAGATTCAGAAAAAATCAACGTGTGCAGCCTTTAGCCTTTCTTGTACCTAAGAACTGGGAGGGCCCTTCGGACTGCCTTCACCTCAAACCCAGAATGAAGTGAGCACCATATTTTAATCCCTGCCCATCTCCATTTTCTCTCCCTTCACCTTCTGCGGTGCCATTCCTTGTCCTTGGAACAATGTCTCACCTCCTGTCCCCACCTCCTGTCCCCACTGCCTTCCTCCATCACATAATGAGTGGCTGGCCTGTCTCCCCACCAACCCTACCAGAATGGCGCGTCTCAACCACCTGGGCTGCTTATGAAAACTGCCTATTCCTGGTGCCACCCCCAGACAGTAGAACTCAGCCAGTCTGTAGCAGAGCCCGGGAATCTGCATTTTCTACCTGTTCCTCAGGTAACTGAGGCTCAAGCAACCAGAGCAAACCGTGGGGAGAGGGCTTTCAATGAAGAGATGTTGGACACCAGCTGGCGGAAGTTGCTGGGGGAAGGGGACAGATATGAGTGAGTAACTACATTAATTCAGTAATAAGGAATTCATCCACCTTCTCGCTCACCCACCCATCCACTTAATTAATCAAGCTCCGTGCCAAAGGGCTATAAAAAGTGTTGAGCAGACTACAGATGCCAGGTACCATCTTTTTATTTATTTTTTTTTTAAATCATCGTAGACTAAATTCAGTAGCCTGCTTCTTAAAGGTTCAATGTAGAATGGCTTCCCCAAAACTCTCCCTAGAAAAGCTCTGGCATAATACTCTTTGAAGATATTTTCAAGAATCCAACACTATCCCCAGGCTATTTGCCAAATACTGGTGCAGTGAGTTTGAATCTTCTGCTTCTACTCCTGGGAATCCTCCGTGTGCCCTGCTCTGGTCCTCCGGGCATGCCCTGACCTCCAATGACGCTGGCATCCGGTCCAATACTCTGCCGGGCACAGGGAATCCAGGGATGGATCAAACATGGGCCCTGCGGTAGGCAGGCTTCCAAGATGGCCCCAGTCTCCCAGCCCTGGATGTGCGCACCTTGTGTAATCCCCTCCCCTGGAGCAGGTGCAGGATTTGGGAATGGGACAGGATGGCCTGCTGATGGTGATGTTACCTTATACAGCAGAAGAGATTTTACACATGCAATGAAGGTCTCCATCGGCTTGAGTTCATCAAAAGGGAGATTATCTTTGGTGGGCCTGACCTAATCCAGTGAGGCCATAACTGAGACGAAGAGGAGTCAGTGTAACAGAGAGGGCTCAGTAGAAAGGAAAGTGATTGGCATCTAGAAGCTCAAGACAGGCAGCAAGAGCAGAGCCTCAGCACAATGACAAGGAAGTGAATTCTGCGAATAACAGTGACCTTGGGAGAAGACCCGAGCCTCAGATGAGAATCCGGCCGTGCCCAGCACCCTGACTTCTGCCTTGAGACCCTGAGCAGAAAATCCAGCCAGAGCGTGCCAGGGCTGCTAGACTGCAGGATCCTCAAGAGAGTCAATGGGCGTCTGAAGCTGCTAAATGCCCCGTAATCTGTTACGTGGCAACAGAAAAACTAATAGGACCCCTCCCCAAAGGAGCTCGCAGACACCCAGGGATGATGAACAGGAGCAATTAATTATTATGTTCTATTGTGTCCAAGGTTAGAATCATTCATAGCTTTACTGCTCTTCAAAGAGTTGTGCCCAGCTTGCCTTCGAAAGGTTTTTCCCACTTGTCTCTAATTCCATCCAAGCATCCATTGAATCTATACACCTGTGTTGAACTCCCACTTTGTCCCTGAGCCGTACTAGATCCCGGCGACCCGAGGTGACCCGGAGACAGTCCCTGATCCTCTGGCCTAGAATTTCCAGCCCCAAAGGTCCTCCCCCAACTTTGTGCCACCTGCTGATTCCCAACTCCAAGTTTAAAGGCCACCTCCTAGATTCCACTTGCCAGACATCCCACCAAAATAAAGAGCTCCGTGATCAGCATTTCTAGAGCAACCTTCACGCCTCTGCTTCTCACTTCCCGCTCCACCGTGCATCTGACTGGGAAGCACTGGTGCACATCTGGCTCGTGTGCGAGCTCCGTGGGGCAGGGACTGCGCCCCAGTCTCATCTTCAGAACCCGGTGCCTGAGATGCAGAAGAGGCTCAGGAAATCTTGGTTGAATAAACGAGCATCTCATCTAATTCACCCTTGCGTCCCCTTACCACCCGGCTCTCTGGTATTTCCTAGTCTAGGGATCCGTGTAGGTCGAAGTGAGAAAATACTTCAGGCCCTGGAACAGTCTGCGTTCCCAGACGGTCTTGTCTGATGAGCCCACCCGGTCAGACCGCTTCTGCTTATACAGAAGGTCAGTTTCGGGAATGGTACGCGTAAGCCGAACTATGTAAGTCAAGCCACACTTTAAAAGCACTGGGGGTGCTGTTTCGTTAAGGGGTGGTCATAACGAGTCATTTTATTTATTTATTTTTTAAGTTTATTCATTTTGAGAGAGAAAGAGAGAACGCACATCAGCAGCAAAGGGGCAGAGAGAGAGGGAGAGAGAGAATCCCAAGCAGGCTCTGCACTATACGGGGCTTGAATCCATGAACCGTGAGATCACGACCCGAGCTAAAATCAAGAGTTGGACACTTAACCGACTGAGCCACCCAGGTCGCCCCGAACGAGTCATTTTAAAGTGAGGAATTGCTGAAATTCTTGACACCACCACGAACTTTACTTTTTACTTTTTTATTTAAATTCAAGTTTGTTAGCATATAGTGTAGTCTTGGTTTCAGGAGGAGAATTTAGTGATTCATCACTTACACGGAACACCCAGGGCTCGTCTGAACAAGTGTCCCCCTTAATGCCCGTCACCCATCTAGCCCATCCCCCCACCCACCTCCCCTCCAGCAAGCCTCAGCTTGTTCTCTGTATTTAAGAGTCTCTTATGGTTTGCCTCCCTCTCTTTCATCTGATTTTTCCTTCCCTTCCCTTATGTTCATCTGTTTTGTTTCTTAACTTCCAAATATGAGTGAAATCATATGATACTTGTCTTTCTCTGACTTATTTTGCTTAGCATGATACCCTCTAGTTCCATCCACGTTGTTGCAAATGGCAAGATTTCATTCTTTTTGATCACTGAGTGATACGCCACTGTATATATATATATATATATATCCATTCACCCACTGATGGACGTTTGGGCTCTTTCCATACTTTGGCTCTTGCTGATAGCGCTGCTGTAAACACTGGGGTGCATGTGCCCAGCATTTTTGTATCCCTTGGATAAGTGAATACCTCGTAGTGCAATTGCTGGGTCGTAGGGTAGTTCTATTTTTAACTTTTTGAGGAACCTCCGTACTGTTCTCCAGAGAGGCTGCACCGGTTTGCATTCCCACCAGTGAAAAGGTGTTCCCCTTTCTCCGCATCCTCGCCAACATCTGTTGCTTCCTGAGCTGTTAAGTTAGCCATTTTGACAACCACCACTAATTTTGAGAGGATAAAAGGCAGCTTAAATAAATAGAGAAACTGACAGTGAAACTAAAGATTTTCAAATAGGAAGAGCTGAATTTATTGGGAAGGAGAAGAAAGGCAGGTCAGGAGTCTCAGCTACGATCTATCCACGAGCTTCTAGAAAACTAGGAGAAAGAGGGGAAGACGCTGGGCTTTCTACTGTTGCTCCCAGATGCAAAGAAGGAGCCCATCCACCAGGAAGGCGCCACCTGTCCTCGGAGCAGAGGCTCATGGGAGAATCCCACGTGAAGCTGCACTGTGTGCACTGTCATGACACACTGTCAGCTCCAGGGACTGCAGGTCACCAGCGGGAGCCTTCTCTTTTCAGGTATGTCCTTAAAGAAGAAACTGGGGAGCATGGGACATATCACCTTTAACGGCAGCTCTGCAGAAATTCGGTCATATTTTCCCAACAAGAGTTTGCGATACACTGAGCCTCACGGATGCCAAGGTCAGGTCATTACGCAGAGAGATATTTTGGGAGACGGCTTAGCTAATTTATAGAGAGTGTGACAGATGGCAAAATGGGACTCCAGCCTTGGTCTGGGCCAGGTCCTCATACAAGAGTTACCACCTGCTCCCTGTTCTTCAAGGTGAGACGCAGACCAGCGTTTCTCTGACCTTGCTGTGCAGACGGAGCACCTGGGTGTCTCGTTCAGCAGTTTCAGACTCGTGGGTGCAGGATGGGCCCGTGGAGCCCCGTGGCTATAAAGCTGCAGGTGATGCCGCCCGGGAGGGACAGCATTCCGGGGGCAGGTGACAGGACAGCTAAGCAGGGCTGCATAGACTCAGCTGCTGGGAGGCCGGAGCCCACCACCTGCTGGAAATGTGAATGGGCATTTCGCCTGAGAAGGTGAAAACACGAGGAAGTGGTTTTTTAAAAAAGAAGTTTCTTGTGAATTCAATGCCCTCTTGCGGGGCGGGGAGTGGAGGGGGGACTGGGCTTGCTTCATCCACCATGAGGACTCTGAGACCACCTGGGGGATACATGTGTCCCCTGACTTAGGGGACACAGGAGGGAAAGGACGCTGGGGAGGAGCTGGGCAAGAGTGGGCGGGCCCTAGCAGAGTAAGGTGGCCACAGTGAGTGGTCCAGGGGGCCTGATTCCTGGGGGCCGTGGCGACGTGGGACCAGGGAGGTAGGAATGTCCCACTAGAAATGCTGATGGACCTGCGGCCTGCTGGAAAGGCGCTCTGGAAGAGAGAGGATGCGGGTGGCCCCGGGCTTCGGGGGGGCAGGGGCGGCTCCCAGGAGAGGCCCCACGGGAGGCGGAAAGGGCTCAAGCAGGGAAGCTCCCAGGAACGAGGGGAGGGCCCAGGAGAGGAGGCAGCAGAGCCGTATGTGCCCCAGCCTGGGACAAATAGAAACACCAGGATCACCACAAGAGACCTCCTGGTCCGCAGCCCCCCTTCCTCCGCTCTTCCTGCCCACAGGAGCCAGGGGCAGCCCCTGCGCTGGGCACCCGGAGACTCCAAGGGCAGCAGGATGTGCTTTTCTCCCAGCGAGCAGCTAAGCCACGGCCAAGAAAGGAGCCCAGAGCTCCCAAGGGGGTGGGGGGTTGAAGTGGGCTCACGGGGGCGGCAACGCAGCTGCTGTGGGTGCCCCGGGCACCCATCCTGTCCAGCGGCTGCCGCACCGCTGCTCTGGGCACCCATTCAGTGCCAGCGTCAGATGAAGGCCTTACAGGTCTCAGGCAAGCGGGGTATAAACCCCAGCCTCGCCCCCTACTAGCCGAATAAAGTAAAGGCCTCACTCCAACGGCCTCCAAACCCGAACGAGGACAAATGTACCCATTACGTGACACCCAGCACAGCGCTTAGAACCCATCAGCTACTCAAATAGTCCCTGGCTGACTCCAGAAAGAAAGTTCTGTGCTTTACCGTGGTGCTCCTCCGAGGTGAAGGAGTTCGGAATCCCCAGGGGGAGCGATTAAAAATGCAAACTCCCGGGAAGCCTGGGGGACTCAGTCCGTTGAGCTTCTGACTTCGGCTCAGGTCATGATCTCACAGTTTGTGGGTTCGGGCCCCGCGTCGGGCTCTGTGCTGACAGCTCAGAGCCTGGAGCCTGCTTCGGATTCTGTGTCTCCCTCTCTCTCTGCCCCTCCCCTGCTCATGCTCAGTCTCTTTGTCTCTCAAAAATAAATACGCATTAAAAAAAGAAAAAATAAATTAAACAAAGCAAAGTAACACGGTCTGTGCCGACAGGCAGCCTTGGAGTCCCCATTCCTCACGTCTCAGCACTTTTTTAAATAAACTTTTTTAAGGTTTATTCATTTATTTTGAGAGAGACAGAGGCAGTGCAAATGGGGGAGGGACAGAGAGAGAGGGAGGGAGAGAGAGACTCCCAACCAGGCTCTGTGCTGCCAGGGCAGAGCCAGACACGGGGCTCGAACTCACAAATCTGAGAGATCATGACCTGACCTGAAACCAAGAGTCGGACGCTTAACCAGCTGGATCCACCCAGACGCCTCTCATTTATTTAGTATTCTGAAAACACCAAGCTTTCTCACATGGTCTTCAAAATCGTCCTTCATCCAGAAGCTCCAGCTGGCTCACCTCAGCTCACCGTCCAAACGTCAATTGAATGACCACCTCCTCCAGGAAGCCTCCCCTGAGTGCCACAGGCTGGATTAAGTTGCTTTCAGTCAGCAGTTACTTATTAATCCAACAGAAGGTTATTAAATACCTACTCTACATCACCAACCCCCCTTCTTTGCGTTTCCGTAACATTCTGGAGGGGTCTCCATCCCCCTCTGTCCTCTCATGCCTAACACGGGGCCTGGAAGCCAGTACAAATGATATCAATGACCTTGGAGTCATTAAATGAGTTGATCCTGTAATTCCCAGGAGATGCATGTGCCCCCCCCCCAACCCCGCACCCCCCAGTGGTTAACAAACATTGTCAGACGTTGTCAAGGACACCGTGGGATGGAAAATACCCTCCTTTCTTCCAGAACAGAACAAAGCTTTTGCCACCCATGGGCACCACCACCCCTGCCAGGGAGGGGGGCGGCGGGCAGATTCGCCACCTCCGTTTTCAGAGGCTGAGCTTCCTGCCCGTCTCCTCCAAGAAGCCGGGCTTCCTCGGCGCGTCTGTGAGTCACGCCGGCTGCGGGAGCACGTGACTGGGGAATCCCATCTGTTCTCGCAGGCATGCCCGCAGTGACAAGTGACTCCGTCTGCGGTGTTTGCCAGGAGCTGCTGCTTCAGGAGCAGAGGAGGCTGGCGATGAATTATTCATGCCCAGAAGCGGCTGGCCCCAGCCTCCTGGAGCGGGGTCCAGGCCGCAGGGGCTCCCCAGTGACAACCGGGCTCGGGTCCCATGACCCAAAATAATAATAATTAATGATAACAGCAGCATCCATCTCGCTCCGAGGTCCCACGGCATGCCCCTGTTGGGAGCTTAACCCAAAGGATTCATTTTCGCGACAGCCCCGCGGGGTGGGAGGTGGCATCATCCCGGCTCCCAGACAAGGCATCCGCACTGCAGAGGGGTGGGGTCGCCAGCCCCGGGCACTCGGGTGTCCCCGGGGCTCCAGAAGGGATGCTTCCCCAGGAAGAGGGAGGAGCCTCAGGGACGGAGCCGGAGCATGGAAGCCTTGGGGAAAGCCCAGGGAGGGATCCCCTTCCCCTCCTGCAGAGCGCAGAGCCTGGAATGCCCGCCTTCCCAGGTCGCCCCTCTGGATTTAACATTCAGAGCCACACGGGGGAGGGAGCACAGTGCCGAGGAGCGCCAACCCCTCAACACAGCTGTGAGTGTCCAACCGCACAGACCGACCATGGCAAAGGAGAGACGAGAGCATGACAATCCTTTTAGGAGAGGACACCCTCAAGTCGGCAAGAAGCACAGAAATACATCGAGGGGGAAAAAAACAACAGACATTTTGCTTGTTAAGAACGTAGGACCCTTCCGCCTTCACGAAGGATCTGGAGTCACTTACACGGTTCCACACGCTGGGGCAAAACAGAAATAAGCAAGAAAAAGAGGAGCCGGAAGAGGAAATCAGAACAATGAGCAGCGGGTCTGGAGCTCCGAGCCCCCAGCCCCTGGCTGGGAGAGACTGGCGGCAGGGCTGTTAAAGACACCTCGGCAGGGCCACGGTGCCACGCTGCTGCTCACTGGCCGGGCTGTGACACCTCAGCAGCGCCAATGAGACGAAAGGTCCCCAAAGCTAGAGCAGGGGCAGAAATCCCGGGGAGGACTCTCAGCGTCCCGCTGAGCCACGTACTGCAGGGACCTCGGTCCAGGCTGAGCCCACCCAGTCCTTCCTGTCCACCCCCCACAGCCCGAGCTTCCTACCAGACTGACGACAGCAGGCCCCGCAGCCTCTGGTCCAGCCTGGCCCTGTGCAGTGAGCATGAGATCCGCCACCAGAGGGTCGTCACGGACACCCCCAAACCGTGAGCCCTGTCCAGGGCATCTTCCGCGTGGCCCAGGAATGCCGGCCCCTGTTGTTTACCCCTCTGTCTCCCCAGTGAGTCTGAGAGTCCCTCTCCCACCCCCGGTCCCCAGCTGCTGAACCAAAAACCAAGGTGAATCCAGCCTCCAGTCAGGCAGTGACAGAGCGCAGGCCCCCCCTTCACTCTCTCGCACACCACGGACTCTGACGGGATCCCCTTGCTGTCTGCGCCCCTCTGAGGCCGTGAACTTCCCAACAGCAGGGCTGGGCCCAGCACCTCCAGGCTGTGGCGCTTACCACCATCTGGGCAGAGTCCTGCTGGCCACCAAAGAGAAGTCACCTCCTCGATGGGGCGCAGGCTGGTTCGGGGTGGGGGCGGGGTGGGCACCGCCAGCAGCTGGCGGTTTGGAATAAGAAAGCCGCTTCTGGGTTTTTCTCTGAGCAAGAGCATTATTACCCACATGGACTGTCCCACAGGAAAACGAGGAAACAGTTACTTTGATGCCCGAGGACAAGATAAATATAAGCTCGGATCATCGGCTCCCTGGACAAGACCAGCATCAACGGGCATCTGAAAGGGGAAGATGGGTCATCTGGGGGGGTTTAATGAGGCGCGCTGGGGGAAGGCAAGGCAGGGAGCAAAGCAGGCACGGGAGTCAGTCCTGGGGCCCAACCTGGGTCTCCTTCCACCTGGCCGCCAGTTTAGGGTAAGTCATTTATTCTCCACGAGGAGTTTTAGCCTCCCCGTTTGCTAAATTCAAAATGAAGATGCCCGGGGGCATCGGGCAGGTGCGGAAGTGGTACCTCCGTGGTGGAGGAGAGGGCTTTGCGGTCAGACAGCGGTTCGCGTCCGAACTCGACCTTTACAGGTCCTGTGGCGTAAGGCAAGTCAGTCTTGAAACCTCCGCTTTCTCATCTGCAAAATGGGTGTCACAGCAGCTATCTCAGAGCCTCTTTGAGGGCTGAGAGAGATAAAGGCGGACACACAGCAGAAACACAGGAAGAAAACGCAGCATAACTTAGGGGGGCTCAGTCTAGAAGGATCTGTAAGAGGCTCCCTTGTCTAAACTGGAGGCTCTGGGGTCTAAGTCATGGCGGCGCTCCGTGGAAAGAGGCGATCCCTTCCCCAGAGAAGCTATGGCTGGACAGCACGGCTCTCCCCCAAGCCTCGGCCAGGCATCTTTCATCTCATTTTTCAGCCGAACAAACATCCTTGAACATGAATTAACTGGTTACAGCCATACCTGAAGACAGAGCCACCTGAGTAAAATTTAATAAGTGTAATAGTTTTCATGTGAAAACTTGAAATGCTTTTGGGAGCATTATCTCCTTCTGTATTACCATTGCAATTTCTCTGATGCCAAGGTCACAGGGGAAGTCCAGGGCCTTGAGTGCCTGGCTCCTGGGACCAGACAGAGGGCCCTTTTCAAAGTACAGCGCCCCCCTTTATCTGCAGGGAATAGGTTCCGAGACCCCCAAAGGATGCCCGAACCTGCAGAGAAGACTGGACCTTGTACATACTGTGTTTTTTTCCTACACATACGCATCTATGGTAAAGTGTAACGTATAAACGAGGCACAGTGAGAGATGAACGACAATAATAAAATAGAGCAATTATAACAATAGACCGTGATAAAAGTTATGTGGATGTGGTCCCTCTGGAAACATGTGTACTCACCCTTCTTGAATGATGGGAGATGAAAGCATGCCTCCGTGATGACATGGAGTAAGGGGAACGACGTGGACTCTGTGACAGGGCATGGGCTTCTGTTGACCTTCGTTGGGAGGCTAAATCAGAAGGAGGATCGGATGTTTCTGGAATGTGATCGACCGCGGGGAAACTGAGACCATGGAGGACAAAACTGTGGATAACCGGTGAATACCACTGTCCTCACCGAGAACACCGTGACGGCAGCCGGAGGGAAGATGCCCATGGCCACCCCCACCTCCACTGCTCTAGCTGCGTGTGCCCAAAGAGAGCTCTCTCGGCTGATGAGAAAGAGCAGAGCTGTTTTCCAAGTGAGTATGTGCAGGGAACTACTGTGGGCGTGGTATGAGCTTTCTTTCTTTTTTTTTTTTAAGTTTATTTCTTTTTTTTTTATAGTTTGTTTTTGAGACACAGAGAGACAGAGCAGGAGTGGGGGAGGGGCAGAGAGAGAGGGAGACACAGAATCGGAAGCAGCTCCAGGCTCTGAGCTGTCAGCACAGAGCCTGACGTGGGGCTTGAACCCACGAACCGTGAGATCATGACCTGAGCTGAAGTCAGACGCTTAACCGACTGAGCCACCCAGGCGCCCCTTAAGTTTATTTCTTTTGAGAGACAGAGAGAGTAGAGGAGGGGCAGAGAGAGAGGGAGAGTCCCAGGCAGGCTCCGTGCTGTCAGCACAGAGCCCGATGCAGGGCTCGAACTCATGAACCGTGAGATCGTGACCTGAGCCAAAACCGAGAGTCGGATGCTTAACCAACTGAGCCACCCAGGCGCCCCACGAGGTTTATTTCTAATCCTCCCTGAAGGCCAATGTTAATAGCCCATTTCACAGATGGAAAAACTGAGGCTCAAAAGCCCTTAAGGCAACCGAGGCACACATCAGTAACAGGAACTGATGAGGCCTGCGTCTGAGCTCTGTGATGTCTGGCTGCGCTCTTCTAAACCTGCCGTTCTTTCTTCAAAGAAAAAGAAACAAACGGCTGCTGTGTCGGAATCTGTGGGCGCCCACTCAGGGGGGTGAAAATTTGGCTGGGTGACTTCTGATGTGTCTATGAAAACATCACCTTGTCACTGCAGCATCGGGGCACAGACGGGGGTCATCTGTCGGCCCTCTGTGCTGCCACAGCCAGGAGACCAACCTGGTGACATCCGCGGCTGTCCCTTTCCCTCGAGCCGGAAGCATCCAGCGCCAGGACTGCATGTCTCCCGGGCTGACACGGAAGTGTGTGGATGGTGTTCTTTACCCAGAAGAAGACAGAGATTAGCCAGATCCCAGGCAGCACAACAGAGGTCACTGTGGTCAGAGCAGACTCCCAGAGGGAAGAATTCTCTAGATGAGCGCAAGCGTTTATTTAACTGTTCATGTCCCGACGAACAACAAAATCTGCGCCCAACCACGGCGTGCTCGAGATGCGTGGATAGATGACGCTGCAGAAGCATCGTGTCTCTGAGCGTTCAGTGCGGTCTGGGCTCCTCGAGGCTGCAAGGAGAATGCCTGCATCTCCCACGAAGCTTCAGAGGCTCGGACGCACGGCGCAGAAGCCCCTGCATTTCTCCAGCGCAAGAACTGCGCCTCCTTTCCCTCTGGAACTCTGCAGCCCAGGCTAGCACATAGTAGGTGCTCAGAAAAAGTGCTGCTTGGGTTAACAGGGAATACATTTAAACTTTACTCCATACAGTAAATACAATGTTTGAAACGTCAACTAGAAGGCCAGACCAGTACGTCCCAAGGGGAAGTTTGGGCCAAAGACGACAAAGGTGAATGATTCAAAGGCTTATATATAATCCACGCGTGCACTGAGAGCCTCGCTGGATTTTCTAAATGTTCTGATTGGGTGTATGTATATGCACGGATGCAGTATACAACACTGTGCTCACCTTATCCGTAGACATCAACAATGATGGGTTTAAGGGGCATCTCGGTGGCTCAGGCGGTTGAGCGTCTTGATTTTGGCTCAGGCCATGATCCGGGGTAGCGCAATCGAGCCCGAAGTCGGGCCGCACGCTGAGCACGGAGCATGCTTGTTTCCCTCTCTCCCTCTGACCCTCCCCCCCGACTCATACTCTTACTCTAAAAACCAAATAATTTTAAAAAATGGATTTTAAGGTATTTGACGACAAACACATGCATGCATGTGACCTGTGCGCGGAAACTCCCAGTGTAACAAACGATAGCTTAAGCTCTGGTCCAAGAAAAGCTCTAAGAAGATGAAATCCTGATAACGTAGTCACACCTTGTCTAACGGGAAGTCTGGAGAAACCGATGCTGGGCGCTGACAAATGCTGTCCAATAACCACCGATCACAGAAGGGCAGGTGAGCAAAAGGAACGGGAGACTGAGACGCAGGCACCGTAGTTAAAAAATGTTTCAAATCTGTAGGAAGGACAGGAGGACAATGCAAAGCCAGAAGGAGCAGAAGAAAGACACCAGAACGACCACAACAGAACGGTGTTGCCTAATCTCGTGGAGGAGGATGCAAAACAAAATGGTGATTCGCTTGGCCCAGATGGCGGTCCGCACCAGATGGAAGACAGAAAGCCGTCTTTCTCGCCTCTACTGGTAATTCTGTCTTCAGCACAAAGAATGTTTCCCAAGCTGGGAAACGAGGAACCAACCTGAGGAAGCAGGAACGAACTGGAACATCGAAAAGATAACACCACGATGTGAGGCGCTGGCCCAGATGACCCCCTCCCCTAGATCTGACTGCGGAATCTCGAACGAAATTTGTCTTTGGCAACAGAGAATCAGGGAGATGGCTGCATCCCGACGACGGGCAGACGCCAGCCCCATTTCCCCAAGGGGAGTCAGGACGGGCCCAGGTTCCAATCACCGTACAAGTGCCTCTGTCCCCTCTTCCGGTAGGACAGTCAGCCCCATAGTCCGGGGTACGCCACCAACGGCAGGAAAGAGGAAGGTCATTAACCTCCACTCAGAGCTGCTGCCTCCCCCACCCAGCTACCTCCTCAGTGCCTCCACCATCTGACACCCACGGACAACGAATGCCCACCGTGTCCAAACAGGCTCTGGGCTTCACCTCCAAACCGGGCTCTCATCAAGGAATGGCACTACCGTGCCGCCCGGCCAGAGAGGGCACCACAGGCTGTCCGGACCCTTCCCCCTTTACCACATCTACTCCCCAAACACATCCCGAAAGCTCTGAGTCCCCCTCACTTCTACACCCTGGTCCATCCCACCATCCCCTCCCGCCTGCATCGCTGAAATGGTCCCCCACCCAGGCTGTTCTCAAAACAACAGCCAAAGGGATCACACCACAGCATACGTTTCGTGTTTACATTGATTTGTTATGTTTTTTAATGTTTATTTATTTTGAGAGAGACAGAGAGAGCATGTGCCAGTGCGGGAGGGGCAGAGAGAGATTGGGAGAGAGAGAACCCCAAGCAGGCTCCGCACACTGTCAGCGGAGATCCGGATGCGGGGCTCGATCCCATGACCCATGAGATCATCACCGGAGCAGAAATCCCGAGTCAAGTCGGAGCCTTAACCGACTGAGCTACCCACGCGCCCCTCTGCATTTACATTGAGTCTGAACTCCCTACCCCACGTGGCTTCTCCAACTCGCGTTCTCCTGCTCCACGTTCTCCATGACATCCGGGCCCCCCTGGCCCCCGCCTGCCGTCAGTTCCAGGAACACACCGGCTTTCCCTCCTCGGGACTTCGGGACACGGTTTCCTCTGAGCACCAGGCTCTCTGCCACCAGCTGCTATGCCCACACACCAGCCCTGGGGCACGACATCTACGTCCCAGGGCTGCCTCCTCCTCCCTCATCTCTGTCTCCAAACCACCAGGCCTCACTGTCCGTTCATTTACTTGTTCGTCTGTCGGTCTCCACCATAGAATCCCTGCTGCCTGGGAGAGGAAGGGACGGATCCTTAAGCCAAGGTCTGAGGTCACAAAGGACCCCAGGGGTAGATGGTGGAGGGACAGAGGGAAGGGAGTTCAGGGAGAAGGAACAGCATGAGCAAACAGCACTGTCCCGAAGCAGCACCTGGTGGGAAGGACAGGTCCTGGAGGAGAGGGTGGGAGGGGGACCGGAGCCGGGAGCCCTCGGTGGTCAGCGTGGGGGCCCCTTCCCAGGACTCACTCGTCCATCTACTGCGTTGCTAAGGGTCCGGCCCTTTCTCCAGGGGCACGGACAGGCCAGAATTCTGACATGTCCTGAGAAAAGGACTATTGCATGGAGAGGAGAATGCATGGTGCGTGCCCTCAGGGGGCCACAGAAGCTTCCAGATGGACCATGAACCACTACCGGCAGGAACCACTAGATCCGTTTCTGGGAAAGGAGGGTAAAGGTGCCCAGCTGCCTACACGCACGGACGTCCTAGGACTTTACCCCCATTTCACTGCAGCAGGCCCGCGGTCCAGCCACCTCGCTCCTCTGTGGACCCCCAGAGTGTGCAAGGCTTAGCTCCTTCCACCAAACAGCTCTCACTACTGGAACGGCAGGGACAGGCAGCGGCTAACGGTGTGCACTGGGGCCAGACTCTCGGCTCGGGCATTCCACAGCCGTGACACACGAGTCACCTAAGCTCGAACACGGTCCAGTAAGGACCCCTGCCTGCCGGGGCTGTCGTGAAGACCAGATGAGGGTTTCCCTTCGAGGAAGGCAAATTTATCCCCATTTTGCAGCTGAGTGAACGAGTTCAGAGACGGAAGTCGCCCACAGAGCCACCGTCTCATTCCAGAGCCCACGTCCCAAACCTCTGAGCCACACTGACCTGCTCCGCCTTCAGGTAGCACCTTGCCCTGACCCACCGCGTCCATCCAACGCTGAGACCCGAGCAGACCAGCGGCCCTGAAGGTCACCCGGGGACGCTGGAAAAGCGTATGGCACTTCAGCTCAGTTAACTCGAACTGTATCCTAAGCACGACCGAAACTAGGTCAAAAGAATTATTTCTGGGATTAAAAAAAAAAAACAAACAACACTGCAGGAATGTCCTAGCTGTGCCTCCCATCATCTGCAGACAAATGATCTCGAGTGGAGAGCTTGCTACTATTCCTTTTCTTTCCCACTGTGTCAAATCCCCATTCCTGATGGCAGTGAGCCCCCGCCCCCAGCCCCCGCCCCTGCTAGCTGGCTGCAGGCCTCACATCCCCCAGGGCAGACATGCTCTCTGGCCCCGCCCCCTTTCCCCGCCCCCCACCCCAGCCCCTACCCCCTCCTGAAACTTGCAACTACTCCACAACTCAGCCTCCGGTCTCCAGGGATGCCGCCTTCGAGCTCAGGCCACCCTGCTCTGTTATTTCATAACCGCCCCATCCCCACCCTTCGCTTCACAAAGGAGGAAACTGAGGCCCAGAAAGTAAAACAGATTGTCCCAAGGCTCATGGCCCCTTAGTGGGAGACCAGAGTAAGTGCCCAGGGCTCCAGGCACTCGGGCTGGTCATCTTTCAACGCCACCAGCAGAAGGGGCCCTTGAGATATCATGGGAACTGTAGTTTCCTGGGGCTGCCGGAACGAAAGGCCATGAACATGGAGAATGAAAGCGAATGAAAGCAAATATATTCACTCATGAGGGCCAGAAGTTCAAGATCAAGGTGTCAGCATGGCATGGACTGGTTCCCTCTTGAAGGCTCGAGGGGAGATCCTTCCCTGCCTCTTCCAGCTTCTGGTCTCCAGGTGTTCCTCGGCTTGTGGCCGTGTCCCCCCAATCTCTGCTTCCATCCTCCACTGCCTTTTCTTCTTCCCTCCATGCGTCCCTCCCCTGAGCGTCTCCTAGAAGGACACCTGCCATTGGGCTTAGAGCCCACCCACGTAATCCAGGATGATCTCATCTCAAGACCTTTAACTTAATCACATCTGCAAAGACCCTTTTTCCAAATAAGGGCACATCCACCATCTCTGGGGGTCAGGACATCTCTTCTTGGGACCACCATTCGACCCACAACAATGAGCTTCTACTCAGGGACTCCAGGCGCCTTTGGAAATCAGGAATGGTGAGCCCAGTGGGGGTAAAGGCCCTCCGGCCCAGTCTACAGCTGTCCCCAGGGCAGAGCAGCACGTAGTTCTGCAGAAGGAACCTGCCCTCCAACGGGTGCCAGCACACCTCGCCGTACAGTCACCGAGAGACTCGTGACAGAACGTCAGGACGGCGAGATCGGCTGCCCGCGTGCAAGGCCTGCTGCATCCCAGGCACTGCGCTCGGTTGATACACGCTCTCCCTCATCCTACAACCGCCCCGGACGGGAAGTAGTATGTAAACTCCAACCTTGTTAGCTGGGCGATTTCAAACACTTAGATTATCCATTAGATTGAGGGTCTCAATTTCCTCATCTTAAAAATGGTATAACACAGAGGCGGGGCGCCTGGGGGGCTCAGTCGGTTAAGCGTCCGACTTCTCCTCAGGTCATGATCTCGAGGATCCTGAGTTCGAGCCCTGCGTCGGGCTCTGTGCTGACAGCTCAGAGCCTGGAGCCTGCTTCCGATTCTGTGTCTCCCTCTCTCTCTGCCCCTCCCCTGCTTGCACTCTGTCTCTCTCTGTCTGTCAAAAATAAATAAACATCAAAAAAGCTTTTTAAAAACAGGCGCTAGGGTGGGCCTGTCGGTCTGTCCGACGCTTGATTCCAGCTCAGGTCATAGCTCACAGTTCATGGGATCAAGCCCCATGTGGGGCTCTGCGCTGACGGTGCAGGCTGTTCGGGATTCTCTTTCTCCCTCTCTCTTGGCCCTTCCCTCCCCACCCCACCCCCGCCTCTCAAAATAAATAAATCTTAAAAAACAATTTTAATGGCAATGATGTAAACTGCGTGGAGAGGTCCTTAGGAAGGTAAAGGGGAAAGCGTAAGGGACATGTCCAGCCCCCAGGCCCGCAGGCACACTCCCCAGATGCTTTCATCGCCGGATCCGTTATCACCACCATCATTACCCACTTCTTTATCCAATGTCTGCAGGGGACTTTATGGAAACTCAGTGCTACGTCTCCTTTCCTATCAGCTGTGACCCCAAACCCTCCGTGGAGTGTGAGCAGTGGTTCTGTACTTGGGAGATGCGCCAACAAGTTTCTTTTGTTTAAAGAACAATGGTCCCCCATGGGGGACCCCGTCTGTAAAGATTCGCCATCCTCAGGCAGCCGAACACGCACACGCCGGGTATTGTGCGCAAGGTCACGTCCAAGGACTCGCACGACTCCCGTAGCTCCATGAATCCCTGTCCCAGCCTGGGTTGCACTCCCCCCACTACCGACTGCTTACCTCCCTCTGATTCTTAGACAAGGCCTGCTTCACTCAGGGTGTTTGGGTTCCCTGAACCATTACAAAGCAACAAACACAAAGAGGAATTAAGAAGGAAATGAACTCCATCATCATACAATGCCCAGGTGTGATGAAAGACAATCAGAAACTCAGCCCCGAGAGTGACTGACAGGAGCAGGAGGAAGGAAGAGCCAAGTGCTCCCTATCTGACTCCAGAGCAAGCTCTGGGCAGGGGCATGGTGGGATGGGAAAGGCCTTGGCCTTGGGAGTCCCCAGCCCTGCCTGTCCCAGCTGGGGGTAAGTCCTAAAATTAAGGCTCAACACTACATGCTGCCCTGACACTGGGGGAAATCGGGAGGACCTCATACGGCCCTGATGTCACGTTTCCCTCCCTGTTCTGCTCCTGTGAATAATATGGTCTCCGACCTCTCAGGAGGACCAGGCACAGTCGCTGCCTCAGTTTCCTGCCAACCTAGAGTTACTGGAACAAGCCCATCACATCCTCCCTCGGGAACCAGGGACATCCCGCCCCCTTGATATGACAAAGCCTGCCCCCCACCGCCCCTCCTCGGTCGTGAGCGCAGACCCCGTGGGGCCCTGTGTGGCACGCCGTGTCCTCCGTTGGGCTGTGAGCATGTCTGATAATAAAGCACCTTGGATCTCATCTGTCCAGGGTGGGGCTGTGTGCTGAGCTATTCCCATAACCCTAGGGCCGGACTCCCCACCTCACCGGCGGGGTGATTAAAACTCCAGTTGTGTGAGCGTGGCCAAACTCTCTAACTCATGGCTTCGTCATCTTGCAATGGATGATAAAACCTTCCCTACAAAGGACCAAAACTCAGATTCTAACTATAAGGGCCTCCCTGCCGCCCCCAATAAAATAAGCAAAAAAGCAAGGGCATAAATTATCACGGAGACCGGACTACCCATTCTGTCTTGCTCCCCAACTTTCACACATTAACAGCATCAGTCGGATTCCAGGGAAACGATGCGTTATTCCTTCTACCTCTAATATTACAGGTGTTATGATCCATCACCTCGGTGGATAGCGGGCCGCAGATTAAACTTTATAAAGCTACCTGCAGAAGAAAGAGGAGGAGGAAAGCACTGTACACTTCAGGGTCAGTAAGAACTCATTGCAAGGGCAGAATCTCCATGACTCTTGGTGCCTCTAAGCCCTGCTGGAGAAGGTTCTGCAAGGAGCAGATCATGACTCATTGGTGATGCCCATGATCGACTAATGACGCCTGCCCTGGGAAAGGCAGTGCGTCAGGCAGTCAGCAGGTCATTGGCTTAGGTGGCCTGCCTCCCTAGACAGGACAAAGAGCACTGGCCTGGTACACTGAGCCCTGGGCTTCCGGTCGGGCCACCTCTCAGGGCCTCAGTCTCTGTGTCTGTAAACAAAAGGACTGAACTAGGTGATCTCTGGGGTCTCACCTCCTCTTCCTTGTTCTGGCTCCTTTCATCTCATTCATCACATCACGGTGAGGGCCCAGGATGAGGTCAGTGATCTCAGGAAGGCAGAGAAGGAAACCGTGCTGACCGCGCTCTTGGATAATTGTCCCACTTCTTGATGAACCCTTAAAACCCTACCGGATCTGCTTCCAAAAGAAGCCTCCAGAAAGGAATTCCTGCAGACCGTATCTGCTGTCTGCAGGGGCGAATCAAAACGTAAAGTCGCACCCTGGTCCCGGCAAGACCTGGGAGGTGGGCGGCCAGAGCCAAAGAAACCAAGGCCCTTGCGGGGGCCCTGTGAGCATTGCTTCCAGAATCACCTTCCAGCCCAGGCAGGAAGAAGAGAGGCAGCAAACACAAGTCTCCCGGCCCCATGCTCACAGCCCATCGGCTGAAACAGCAGATGAGCACCGGGGAGAAAACGGCCCAGGTCGGGCTCTCTCTTCACCAAAGAGGCCCAGATCTCCTTTCAATAAAATGGTCTTTAATCGCTTTAAAGATTTTCTAACAAGTTCCCCATGGACCCATTCTAGGCGATGCTTCCTAGCCACAATATCTCTCTCAGTCACGCCCACGTCCTCCCTGGCCTCGATCTGTCTCCCACAGTCTCTCCCAGAGTGTGAGTGTCCGTCTCTGTGCCCCCTTTGTCTGTTCCCCTGCAGCCCGGTCTCTCGAATCTGTCTTCGACTCTGCATCTCAGCTCTCGGCAGGTCTGTCCCCTCGCTGGTGCTTCCTCCTCCTCCTCCTCCTCCTCCTCCTCCTCCTCCTCTTCTTGCGGGCTTCCATCCGGCTCTGCCTCTCTCCCAACCGGTGCTGCTTCCCTTCTCCCCCTCCTCCCTGTGAGCCTTTCCCCTTCTCTAAGGCAGAAAGAGTCCCCGGGCTACCTATGCTCTCCCTTCGTTCTTCAGAGACACTCCTCCAGCTCGGAATGCCCGCATAGTCCAAAATTAAAAATAGTCCAAATTTCCTTGGAAACATACGCACTAAGCGACTCTTGCAGAAGACAACTTATTTACAAAACATTGTTGCAATAATTAACACAAACAATTTAAAACAGCAACCACAGCCTCTGGTCCCTGAAAACCAGCACCTAGAAACAAGTCCGCATTCCCTTCTTGCCCGCCAACTCACAGAAAACACACGCGTGTGCGTGCGTGCACACACACACGCACACGCACACACGCAGCTTGCTACAGTTCACGAAAAACAACCCTTAAAATGCTATCGGGTTTGTGATTTCCTCTAATACACCTTAAAAATGGAAAATACAGGGCGAGGTACACCCATCTCAAATTGTATATGTAAATTTATGTTTTTATAAAAATATGAAACAGGTGCCTGGTAGGCCCAGTCGGTTAAGCGTCCGACTCTTGATTTCGGTTCAGGCCATGATCTCATGGGCCACGCTGGGCTCTGGGCTGACACAAGGAGACTGCCTGGGATTCTCTCTCTCCCTCTCTCTCTTTCCCTCCGTCTCGCATACGCATGCTTTCTCTCTCTTTCTCAAAATTAAATAAACTTTTAAAAACTTTAAAAAAAATATGGAGCACACATCTTGCTTACATTGCTTGCATTACTTAAATGCATTTTATTTTATTTTTTAAGTTTATTTATTTATTTTGAGAGAAAGTGAGGGAGTTTGAGAGGGGCAGAGAAAGAGGGAGAGAAAGAGAATCCCAAGCAGGCTCTGCGCTGTCAGCACAGAGCCCGATGTGGGGCTCGAACCCATGAACCCTGAGATCACGACCTGAGCCGAAACCAAGAGTTGGATGCTTACCCGACTCAGCCACCCAGGCGCCCCTTCTTTGCAATTTTAGAACACCTTTCCCATGGGCACAAAGCTATATTCATTCAGTCAAACAAGCAGACATTGCGTTCTGGGAACTGACAAATGAACAGGAGACCAGCCGTCCCCTACGAAGGGACCTGCACCCTGTGGGAGGAGACAGACCTCCAAATGGAACAGTACTGTTTGATATGATAAAGTCCGTACCAGAAGGGCCACCGGAGGGAGGTCAGGAGGACCCAGACGGTGACTTCGAAGCTTATTTCCTAAATGATGGATTAGCCGTTTCATGCCATGAAATAGGGGGGTGACCTTGGCATTTGGAGTAATGCTTTACATTTTTCAAAACATTATCTAAAAGTACATCCCTCCAGATCCCTCTCTTTTGATCCCTGCAGGCTCAGTGCCAGGCACCTGCTGGCCCTCCCTGCCCGCGCGTCAGCGAGGACCAGAGGAGTGGCCGTGCGAACAGCTCTGGGAGGGCGGGCATCTCACCTTATTACCTTTGCAGCCTCAGCGCCAAGCCCACGCCAGCTCCCGACAGATGTCCCCTACATGTGTGTTGAATGAATATCTGGCAGGAAGTGGAAGCATCGCATCCTTATTTGATAGATGATGAGACTAAGACAGTAAATGTAACCCCATGACTTCGGTCGTCCAGCTCATGAAAAGAACTTCTAAGAAGAGATGGGTCGTCATCTACCATGAAACTCCTTCCACTCGGTCCCAAGCCCTATTCTCTCAAACACTGATTTTTTTCTTATTCCAAAGGACAAGTATTTCTAAGTCCAGCCTCAAAGGTTTCATCTCTGTGTCGAGTCATGAAACAGAAGCAGAAAAGGTCCTAAGCATGGGAGTCCGATTCCTCTGCTCACTGCCTTAGATTGTGTCTAGAACCAAGTGTTCCCATTCATTCATTCATTCACTCACTCACTCAACGAGCAGTTACTGATCCTCAAACACCTACTCCCTGCTACGACGTGTGCCAAGAACCAAAGACAGACAGTAAGGGCCTCGCTGTGCCCTGAGCAGCTGACCATCGTTCAGAGACTATCTCAACCAGAGATATTTCTTGCTTCTTTCACGAGCCATTTCTTCTTAGAAATCACGTTCAATGTGTGCTTCGGTTGAAGGTCCACCAGACCTTCCTTTAGAAGCATCATTTGGAGTTAGTTCAACTCAGCCACCGGCTCAGAATCACCCCCCAGAGATAAAAACCAAACACCAATCCCAGTCTCCACGTCAGAACAAATACGAGACTCTCTGTGCGGGGCAGGACACAGCCACAGAAATTCTAGAAGTGAGCAGGCCCACCAGGAGCTGCTGAACCGTGCGTTCCCATAGCATCCTCTCAACGTGCAATGTAGGAAGGTCACTGACTCGAGCTGAGATTCCTCGGGGCCAGCCCTCGGTCTTCAACCAACCCACCGTGGGGCTTTGAGAAGGTCACCTCTCATCTCTAGACCTGAGGACTTTGCTTCTGTGTGAAATCAAGGAGCCAGATTAAGGGGTCTGCGGGGCCTTTGCAAGTGTCACACTGTGTGTGTGCCTCTTCCTCTCCAGGTGTCAGGCACCTGCAGCCCGGAGGAAATCAGTGGGGGGCCGTCACAAGCTCCTTGGATGACGAGTGACTTGCTCTGCGAGGGTTCTGCAAGATGACCAAACATTTCTAATAAATTTTAACTTGATAAACAAGCGATGTCTTGCAACGCGAGTAGTATGTGACGCTGAATGTCACATGATCACAGCTGAGCCAATGATTCTTCTCTGTCTCTCTCTCTCTCACTCTGGGATCGTGGGTGACCGTCTCCCATGCTCAGATGCTCGGTCTCAGGCCACGGTGTTTGGCAGACATCAGTGATCTTTCAGCACGTTGGAAGGTGACCACAAGTGGCACCCGTGTCTTTTTTTGTCACTTCAAAGCCATATGGACAGTCCTTTGCTTTTCCAGACAAGAGTGAACTTAGGAAGGCTTTGCTTCCTTCTTCAGGCTGCCTGCGGATACAGACCCTTTCCTCTGCTGCCTTATTGCCAGTTACATGAAATATACTGTATGACAGGAGTTTATTAATACTGTAGTCAACATCCGTGCGAGCCTATGCAATGGCCCCCATGCAGAAAAAGATTCCATGAGCCAAAAGACAGCAGTGATTCCACTGGTGACAGTGAAAGTCCTCCTACACAATAACCCTCCTCTCTCTTGTCTCCCTCACACCAGCCACGAAGGTTTTCTCTTTTTTTGTTAATTTTTTTACATTTATTTATTATTGAGAGACAGAGCACGAACAGGGGAGGGGCAGAGAGAGAAGGAGACACAGAATCCAAAGCAGGCTGCAGGCTCGGAGCTGTTAGCACAGAGCCCGATGCAGAGCCTGAACCCGCAAACTGCGAGATCATGACCGGAGCCAAAGTCAGTCGCTCAACCGACTGAGCCACCCAGGTGCCCCAGTCACGAAGGTTTTCAAAGGTAAGTGCAGTTAATTTGTTTGTTTTTCTTTATATTTTGTATTTTCTTTATTATTTGGTATTATATTACCATACTGTAATCATTTTTATATGAACAGTCCTGGGTGTGGAATGAATCATCTGAGTTTCCATTATTTGCTTTGAGAGACAAGTGCTTTGGATTACAAGCACGTTTCCGGAACAAAATGACACTCTCAAATCAAGGTTTTACTGTATTCAAAACAATGAGTTTTGGAGAGAAAGTATCTGTTGATCTTAGAGTTCTGCCCCACATGGTAGCGGTGGGAAGAAGGGCCCAGCAGGGGATGGTCAGCCCCACCAGGTCCTCAAGCGTCCCCCCAGTACTCCCCTGGCCACCAGCCTCGGGCCTCATACCCCTTCCACTGCCCCTTAGTCCTGAATACACAGCAGAATGGCGACCCCTTGGCTGAGGCCCTATGCCTTGACCACCACTCCTCATGCTCCACCTCCAACCAGCTTGGGCTCTAGAACCTTCTTCCTCAGACTGCCCCCAGATAGTGGCACATCCAGCTCATCTTGGCCTCCCAGAGGCCACTCGCATCCCTGAAACCCCGAGTACCGCACATCAGGACCCTTCCATCCTACGAACCCTAAGAGAGCCGTGTCCTGATCACGTACATGGACCAGGAGACGCTCCCACGTCTACTGTGACTCACACGAAAATCACATCCCCCCAGAATCCGAAAGGATTGGGGATGATACGGTCAGTCACCTACATCCAGGGTCTCAGTCCTGCTACCACAGTCTTGCAAAGGCTCGTCCAGGTTCTGTCTCCTCAGTCAGGGGACACAGCCCTCCCTGGCCAGCTCTGATCTCTGGCGGGCCCACAGACCCCGGTGTATCTCCAGGGCCGGTTCCCCTTGGAGCCCACCGTGGACACATCTGACACAGCCAGGTGTTCCCCACGGGGCCCCGCCTCTTCTGTCTCCCAGGACCACAGAGCCTGCTTCACCTCAGAGATGCTCTCCACCTAATCGGGCATGTGGATTGAGGTGCGTTGGCTGTTGTCCTTACGGGTAGCTCCACGGTCCCCAGAGTGGGAGGAGAGGGAACATGTGTGCTTTCAGGGCGCCCCACGGATGCCTCATCATGGCCCTTTGAGACATATCTGTATCATTCTTGCTGAGGCCAGACAGTGGTCTGGGGAGCACCCCTCTCCTCACACAGAGATCCAGGAGGGAGGAGCACAGGAGGCCAGCCTCGTGTCCTCTCAATCCTTTCCATCTGTGGTCTTTAAGCAGAGCCAGAGGCCTGGACTCCCACCTTCTTGCTCTTCCTCACTCACCGTGCCACCGTGGGCAAGTGGCTTTGTGTCTCCAGACATCGGCCTCACTTCCTCTAAAGTGATTTCAATAAGATCTGCTTCCACAGGGTTGCCGCGAGAAACCATCAAGAACCAGAGGTAAAGCACGTACTGATTTCATTTAACTTAACCTGACCCACGCGCCAAGTTTTCCTGTTAATGCTCTACGGACCCGAAACGGAAATCCATGTTCTCAAGGGACCCCATGCTCTGATCATTACATCGGCAGCACGTGAGATGAGACGGAGCACTTGGCAGGCCCTCAGTGCATGTTAGCAGAGCGAGCTGGAATCGAATTAATCGGGGTTGGGATAAGAATCCATGGCAACCCAGCTTTCCAGCGGTAGAGACGTAACCAGCGAGGACATCTAGGACCTGAGGCAATGAATGAACATGGCAAAACCCAAGACATGACACGACGGCAGTCTGTCAAACACTGGACACTGTTCTCAAGTCCAGAGTTTAAATCAATCAAGGATTTATTTACACGCATTCAAGTCAAACACTGCAACTAGGCGGAACGGCCTCCTTGATTTCCTACAGTCTAATGCTGTTCCAATAACGTCTTTACCAGACTCCTGACTGGTCTCCTACCTCCAGGGACTTTCCCCTCCATTCCATCCTGGCACCCCCCTTCTAAGCAAAGCCAATCACTCACTCACAGCTTAAACATCCCCTTTTCTGTTAAGGAGCACAGGACTCTCCATCTGCAATCCAACCACTGCCCCTGCCCCTCCCTCCTTGTCCTCCATACCAGACATACTGCCCTTAGTCACACTTGACCATAGTTGCTCATCTAAATGCCTGTCTTCCCCACTAGACCCAAAGCTTCATGAGGGCGTAAATTAGTGGCCCTCTCGCTTGATCCCCAATGGCTGCCATGGAACCAGGCACAGGAAGAGTGGCCCAAGGACTCTTTGTTGAACTCATGGCCCCGTTCCCACTCAGAGTAATCTGCCTTCCCCTTGAAAAGAAGAAGACCCACAAACACGTACAGCAACCGCACGGCCCCAGATTCTGGGTGAGATACAACATGAGTCTCTTCTCCCCAGTGGATCAAGAGTCCCCATTTGGGGTTACTTTGGCTTCTGCGGTGTCCAGAGTTCGTCTGAGAGGCATCTGGGCAGGCATCCCGAACTCTCCATGAACGGGATGTCACAAAAGCCAACACCATTCACATGGGTCCTCAGCCCCTACCAGCTCCCCATTCAATGGAAGCTCCCCTCGCCACCCGTTTGTGCAAAAGAACGCCCCACTGACACGCGCCCTACTTCTAACTCAATAGAAACCGCTTAACGCTCCTCCATGTCCTTTGGGTCAGCTTTCTTTTCAAGTCAGCAAGAGTGATCTGCCCACAGAGACAGCATTCTAATTTTCTGAAAACTACTGGAACTTGAGATGGATGCGCATGGAAGGGCAGGAGACTACCTTTCTGGAAGTTTCTGGAAGTTGAGGGAAGCTGATAAAAAAAAGTTTGTTGAATTGTCTTATTTTTGTTAGTGCATACTTCACAAAACAACATCTCCGTGGTCTTTGAAAGTTGCCAAATTGTGTTCAATCTTTCCATCCGCCTTTTTCTGCTCTGTTTTTCTGCACAGTTCTTTTTTTTTTCTAAATTAGTTAATGTCTTTATTGAGGTATAACTGACGTTCTATAGTTCCCACCTATGCATGCTTCTCTGTAGTATGTTTACTATACTATAAAGTTTTACTAGCTGTAACATCCATCAGCCACCTCTCCATCTAGAATGCTTCTTCCATGAAGGCAAAGGTTATTTTCCTTTTTTGCGTACTCATATATTCTAAGCACCTAGAACAGTACCTGCCCATAGTAGATGTTGGATAAATATTTGCCGAAGAACCCACCTGCTCATGGGGTCAAGGCAAGCTTCAAGGGTGGACTTTTGTAATCCGGTAGTGTCAAAGAGAAAATTAAGGCCTAGAGACCTTCTATTGTTTCTTGAGATTATCCAGGGATCTTTCAAACTAAAATGTGGCTTACTATTCATCAGCCAAGATTTTTTTAAAGTCAAACTGAAATAATATAAATGTGAGAAAGATCTAGAAGCCGATTTGTGTAAGATGAGGATCCTTGCGGTGCAATACTTTGACAGGAACGACTGTGCACGCATGGACGAGACCACACAATGCCCGGTATGGATGTAAGGTGCTAGAAGAGACGAAGGGAAAGTGAAACACTGTGCTATGGAAACAGAGGAGGCTTCAGAACGGAGGAGACCAGGAGCCAGCTGGCCCCTGGGGTCTGGGGAAGGGTCAATGCCACACGGGATCTATATGAACCTCTTTCTGCAAGCTTTTCTAGGTCTACAAAGGTTCCGGCCCCAAAGCTGAGTTCTCAGAACCTATGGCTGACATGGATGGGATTCATTTTTCCCATAAATACTGGGGTTCAGGGGTACAGTCCCCATGCTGAGGGACACACGGAGGGCCTGGTAGAGAACACGGGCCCCTATGCCTATAGTTAAGAGGGTGTGGGAAGCCCCAGGAGCGATGCACAGGGCATTCCAGACCACTGACCCAATGCTTCCACTGGTAACTATGCTTTCATTTCCTTGATTTGATCTGATTTGACGGATTTCACTGTGAGTGTGAATTGACTCTTTAATTTGTTAGTGTATGAACATTTTCGGCATGTGACAGATGCTCAAATATTCTACGAAAGGAAAAGGAATGAACAGATGAACGCAGACACAGGTAGGATGGGGCTCTTCCGATGAAGGAAGAGAGGCTCAGAGTCACCACCGTGTCCGTTGACTTTGACCCTCACAAATAAGGCAGAGGCAGGCATGGCTCTCCTTACAGGGGAGAGGCTAAAGCTCAGGGAGCTTAAGGGACCCTTGCACAGGCACAGGAACTGGGCGGGACGTCAGCCCAAGTCCATGCAACATCAACCACCACAGGCTACCTTCTGTGCATTCTGTCTTCACAGCAACTTTGGGGACACTTATGTTATCCCTGCTTTATCGATAAGGGAACTGAGAGCAACATGCCCCAAATCAAACTGGATCCAAACCCAGACTGAGTGATGAACAGGAGCCCAAGGCAGTAGAGGAAAGCAAGTGCAGAGCATGTTCTCAAGGAAAGTTCCCCAGGCTTCGTCCAGCCCCCAAGCCCTCAGGCTTTTTCTCACCACTGGCCTGACTGTCAAGTCTGATGTCCCCACCAGTTGGCTCCTGAGAAGGGGACAGGGTCAACAGGTATTAAACGGCTTTTTTTAAAGGCAGTTCATAATTATCATATATTTACGCCACAAAACTTCTTTACTGTCGTTCCACCAAATGCATAAGTTATGTTTTATAATTAAGTTTTCACATACTATGCACTCTATCGACAAAGGGCCAAGTAACACAATCTTTCTTGCATCCATATAGTTCTTAGTTAGTTTTTAATTAACTATAATTTGGAGATGCCTCACTCTGCGGAACATGCCTGAGGGCAGCCGCGAGTGCAATTACCAATAAAATTCTTTAGAGCAATCCTTGGACTTGGAATTGAGCTCTGATTTTTGCCACGTTCAAACACCGGAAGGGGTCACAGAAGAGAAATGGTAACTACAGATGACACTGTGAAATATTTTAACTCGATCTACAAGTCACCGTCCGGTAAGACTCATTTTCAGCATTTCCTAAACAGCTTTAGGTCTACGCAGGATATCTTCAGTTCTGTCTTCAAATCTTCATTCCAGCCGATGATGAAAAAAGAACATTGAAAACAGTAATATGTTGTTATCCTCGCTCAAATCTCTCTTCAAACAATATCCCGCCCTGATTTACAACAAACCGAAAAGTGGCCTCTACAGAAATGAGTTTGGGAGTTATTTGCACATGAACGTTCTTTGAGCCAGGCCACCGTTTTTGTCTCCTTGGTTCTGTTTCCTTGTAATTTACTTTATTGGAATGTCATTTTTGTTGCGTATTTCATACTCAGTTTTGATTTTGTTTCTCTAAACTTCTAAACCTAATGTTATATCTTTGAAAAAAATTTTAAGATCTATTTTTGAGAGAGAAAGTGTGAGCAGGAGAGGGGGAAGAAAGAGGGAGACACGGGCTCTGAAGCAGGCTCCAGGCTCTGAGCTGTCAGCACAGAGCCCCACGTGGGACTTGAACCCACAAACCTTGAGATCATGACCTGGGCCGACGTCGGCCGCTTAACCGACTGAGCCACCCAGGTGCCCCGTAAACCTTTTAAAACTAAAATACTTAAACGTAGATTTTTTTTAATTACACTTTGGTTAAGATTCATTGGAAACTGCAAGTTTTCACTACATTCCTGTGTCTGGCACAAATTTAAAATGAAGTTTACATTCTGCTAAATACGGCTTTTTAAAATTTCAGTATCACCAGGTTCCCACATAGGGCCTGACACAGACTGGGGCCAGGGGAAAATGCCTTCTGAGTCAAAAAGAAAGATTTCCAGCCTCCCCTGCTGCTAAACCGACTGAGCCACCCAGGCTCCCCTCCTCCCCTACTGCTAGTGGTGACCATTTAGACCCAGTGCCTTAAAATACCTCACCAGCGCACTGAAGAGCCAGGATGCATGGACATGACTATACCCATTTTACAGATGGAGAAGTGAGGCCCAGAGAGATTGGTGATTGGCCAGAGTCTCCTGGCTGTTCTTACCCAGAAGATTCCTCCATTAAGGCCCTGGCTGCCAGTGTCCCAATCCCCAGAGCCTGTGAGCATTTGCATTCCAAGGCAAAGAGGAATTAAGGTGGCTAATCATCTGACCCTTTCGATGAGGACATTATTCTGAGTTACCCAAGGGGACCCAAAGTAATCACAAGGGTCCCCTAAAGTGGAAGTAAGAAGAAGGACAGGAGACAAGAGTCAGAGACAGGAGGAGGTTCCTGTTGGCTGCCTTTAAAGATGGCATAAGAGAGTGCAGGTGGCCTCTGGAAGCCAGAAAGAGCAAGGAAACAGAGTCTCCTTCCAGAAGGAACACAGCGCTGCCAACGGCTTGTCTCAGCTCGGTGGAGCCCGCCACACTTGTAAGGTAATCCATCCGTGTTACGCCACTACGTTTGGGGCTATTTGTTACAGCAGCCGCAGGAAACGAATACATATGGCTTATTCTCTTACTTCAATCAAATTTCTGCTCAGAGTCACCTTAAAACACCGGGGGCGCCTGGGTGGCTCAGTCACTTAAGCATCGACTCTTGATATCAGCTCAGGTCGTGATCCCATGGTTCATGAGTTCGAGCCCATGCATTGGGCTCCGTGTTGATGGTGTGGAGCCTGCTTGGGGTTCTCTCTTCCTCTCTCTCTCTCAAAATAAATAAAAAAACTTTTAAAAAGGGAGAAAATAAACAGAGAACTTCTCTGAAGCAATCTCTCCCTCAACACACACATCCCCGCCGCCCTTTCCCTGCTGCCTTTCTTCCTGGAATGTCTCACCTTGGTCCAGGTGCCTCCTGTCTGCACTACAATGCAAGCTTCCTGACAGGGGTCCTGGGGTCCTCCCTGGTCCCCGTGTCCTTGTGCCTAGAGCCTTCCCTGGCACAGAAAGATGCACGGGAAATAGGTACTGAATGCATGACCTTGTTGCCCACGACCCCTCGTGGGGGGCATTTCTCTGCCTCACTCAGGAAGAAGTCGGGGCTCAAGGTTACATGACCATCTCCCCGCACCACAGAGGCAGCAGGGCGTGAGAAGAAAACACATCCACGTTGCACTTTCTCAGTCTGGGACCACAGGCCGCCTCTGCCCGTGAGTAACCCCAGGACCCTGGCAGATTATCCCGCCTTCCTGCCTCAGCGCCCTCCTGCGAGACTGCACCCACACAGGCCACTGATGCGAACGGAAGTCTGTAAAGTATAGGGCCTGGCCCTACCAAGCCTTAAATCAAGAGCGACTCTGTGTGCGGGACCCCGAGTGACATTCTGCCCAGAGTGACACCGCACTGCGGTGACAAAATAGGGATTCTGCGTCCCCATGTGTTAAAGGCTTCTGGCTGCCAGGTCCACCAGCCACTGCCGAGAAGTGGGTCTTGTGAGCCCCATTCCACAGATGGGATGACTGGGGCTCCAAGAGTAGAAGTGACCTGGCAAAAGTCCTAACTCCTGCGTGTCACCGCCGAGACTGGCAGCAGGGATCTCTGCCTACACCCTCCTTCCTGCTCCCCCAGAGTGAACCAGATTCTTTGTCTGTGTCTCGATTCCTATGTCTGCAAAGCAAAGTTCTCCAAGGAGCTCCATGTGTCAGCCACTCTTTCTCTCAATCACTCATGCTAGTGATTTGACATTAATTTTTTGATTCCGTGAACGATGTCTGTCTTCCCCACTGGCCGTAAGCTCCGTGGAACCAGAGGACCTTTGGGTTTGGGTTCACCACTGTCTCCCCCACCCCGTGCTGAGCACCGCACCGAGCCTGGCACACAGCAGGTGCAAAATACATTCGCGGAGTGCATAAATGGCCGCAAGACCAGGCCCTCACCACCAACACCAAACTTCTCAAA
>CM053569.1:8942477-8972497 GCA_028646485.1 Cryptoprocta ferox | reverse complement strand
GCCAATCCAGGTAAGAAATCTCTTCCAGGGAAAGGACAGAAAATTGCTTCTTTAATTGCAGAGATTGGAGGGCTAATAATAATTTAATTGAAACACAGCATTCATGAGAACCAAAGCGATGTGAAAAGGGGCCGGGAGAGAGAGGCCCACATGTCAGAGATGAGCGAGCCCCTGGGTTCTCAGAAGGCGCGTGGAGAAAAGGGCTTCATCGAAGATCATCACCACCCCCACCACCACCACCACCTCCATGTGTTCCCAGTACCCTGACCCTGCTCCCCAACCCGGGGCCTGGGCCCAGGCACGGACACACACGCCCTGATCGAACCACCCAGAACTGCACAAGGTGGTTACGCTATCTGATTTCATTTCCTCAGTTTTGCAGCAAGGAGTGAGATACGAGGGAAGCAGTCTCGATCTATACGCAGCGGGTTCCAGGAGTCTGGGTTCAGGCTGTTCTTCAGCCTGTCAGGACCCCAAGGGAGCCACTCTGCCCATCTCCGTGTTTCTTTTATTTACGCCACACGTATCTTCAGAGCTAAGTGCCAGCCTATCTCCTCAGTGCTTTATAAATACCAAGTAATTTAACCCTCACACCAAGTCCGCGAGCCAAGATCAGAAACCTGAAAGGTACAGAGAGGTTAAGGAACTTGCCCCAAGTGACACAGCAGGGAAGTCCCAGAGCTGGGACTCACATCCAAGCACACAGGCTCTGGAGCCCAACATGGAGACCACACAGCGTTTCTCTTTTTTGTTTGGCCTGTGCCCCTTCTGGCACTTTCTCACCTGCCTCCTGCGCTGCGCCCTCTGCCCTCGCCTGGCCACGGGCACGCGCTCCCGGCATTAAGCGCCATTGGTGCGAGGTGGGAGGAGGATGTGTTTTCGGTCCCACACAGGGGCCTCTACGCCACGTATGATAGAGTCATTACCGTTATTCCGAATCGGCCTTGATGCCCAATAAAAGGAAGGCCTCTGTCCAGGGTGTGAGCAAGGACTCTGCAGGCCAACAGCCCGCGCCAGAACTTGGGCGAGACATGTCATGTGACCTTTCTGCGCCTCGGTTTCCTCATTTGTAAAAATAAGGGAAAAACCTGCTTCGTCGGGTTGTGCAGATGGAGACAGGGTGGGCGGGGGAGTGTCAGGTGTCAGTGCTGGTGGAACCCGCCGGCCACGGGGCCGTGCCGCTCCGCCTGCCACTCTGCAGGGTGGCAGGAGGCCCACAGAGGCCACGGGGTTGAGGGCGTCACGCGGACCTCCTCTCCACACCTGCTCCTCTTCTGTAAATGGAGAAGATAATTCCTGCCCATTTTCCCCGGCTGGGAGGATTCGCTGAAACGCAGTGAGTGTGCAAGGGGGGTGGAAATTACAAAGCAATCTAAAAACAGTGAGCTTTATTCTTAGAACAGATGGGTCGGTGAGAAACTGTAAGGGGCCTTGGACCATTTTTTTTTTTTAATGTTTTTATTTCTTGAGAGAGAGGAAGAGAGAGCGCAAGCGGGAGGAGGGCACAGAGAGACGGGGACAGAGGACTGGAAGCAGGCTCCACGCTGACAGCAGAGAATCCTGATGTGGGACTCGAACCCGTGAACCTCGAGATCATGACCTAAGCCAAAGTCAGACGCTCAACTGACTGAGCCGCCCTAGACTTCTAAGCATGGACTACCACCTCCCGGGTGTCTCCAGATAACACACCCCGCACGCTCAATCCACACCATCTTGAAATTCTCACTACTTCCCGCCCACTCTACAGACTGGGAAACTGAGGCTTGGAAAGGTGAACGGACGGTGGGGTGTCACGGGAAGTGGTAGAGCAGACATTCAGACTCAAGTCCCAAATGTTCCCAATCGTGGTGTCACGCTGTCACCTTCGTGTCACCGTCACTTCAGGGGGGAGCAAAGAGCTGGCCTTTGGGAAAGGAGGAGTCAGGCTGCCGGGCAGGCAGACAAGAGGCCCTGTAGAACATTCCATGAATTTCCAGGCGACATGTCTGCCTTCCATGTGCCTGCGGCCCGGGGACCCTGCCCAATGCCAAACACCGAGCAGTGTGCTCCTTGGACATTCAAAGAGTTGAAGGATACTCGATCCCCTGGGTCTGTTCAAATCCTGGGCTCTTTACAGGACGAGGGCCCAGAAGGGACAAGCCAGGTGACTGTTTCCCTCTTAGGGCAGGAAAAGCACCAGATAACCTTCCGGTACACGATTACTCCTGACCGCTCTGTGGTGGCTTCCCAGTTCCCATCTCGACATCGACCCACCCACCCTAAGCTCCAGTCAATGCAACGCTTTCCCGGTGGCCACTGAGATGAGGGCCGAACTAACAACTAATTTGGGAAGTGCTGTGCGAAACAGCTCGGCGAACTGCGTCAGGCCTCCCGTTAGCCTGACCTAACGGTGCCCTGCCTGGAACCGGACAGAACAAAGGGGCTGCCCCAAGCTCAGAAGACCCAGGCACTGGCCTCTTGGGCCACTAATACGCTGTGTGTCCTCGGACAAACCGCCCCCTCCCCTCCGTGGGCTCAGGCTCTCCATCCCCAAGGCCTCTTCCAGCTCCAAATTTCTATGACTCTGGGACACCATCAAAGCCATGCGTCCACATGTCCGCAGAAATTCCCAGGGGACACGTAATTACCGGTGCTTAACCACCCCATGGTTAACTCCAGCTAATTTCCAGAGGATTTACTGCAACTCTGAAAGCTATTTTGCAAGGAGGCAATGTATATTCAATACTGTCAGTGCAAGAAGAAAGTTCTCTATCTCCAAGCCCATAAATTATCCGGGGTGGCAGGAGGACACAAAGTACCCACGGCTTGTACAAGCAGGCTGCCTCCCAAACAGAAATCAGGATTTATAGAAAGCTATAAAAGTGCAGGAGATGAAGGTAGGGCCAGGAACGTGTGCGTGGTGTGTGTGGGAGGACGTGTGTGTGTGTGTGTGCGCGTGCGCGTGCGTGTGCATGGCCTCAGAAAAGGAGAGCAGAGCAGCCCAGTGGCGCGGACGACGACAAACGTGACTTCTGTCTGATGCCATTCAACCAGCACTTCCTGAGCCCCTTCCAGGAGCAGGCATCCCGCGGAGGGAAGCAGGGTGAGTCACATGGGACCCGGCCCTGAACACGCTTATACGTGTGGCGTTCACTCTCTCCCATGTGACGCTGAGTCATCTCAGAAGCCTGCGGATGCTTCTCTCTTCCACAAAGCGAGAACCCCAAATCTCGTGTCGCGGAGTGTGTTCCGCAGACTTTGCAAGGTAGCGTGTACAAGACACGGAGATCTAGAAATCAGTGATGGGGCGCCTGGGTGGGTCAGTCGGTTCAGCGTCTGACTCTTGATCTCGGATCAGGGCACCATCTCACAGTTTGTGGGTTCGAGCCCCACATCGGGTTCTGCGCTGACAGCATGGAGCCTGCTAGGGATTCTCTCTCTCCCTCTCTCTCTGTCTTTCCCCAACTCCCACTCTCTCTGAAAATAAATAAATAAACTTTAAAAAAAAAAAAACTCAGTGATAACCTGGTTATAAATAACTCTAACACGGTACAGAATGGGCAGAAAGGTTCATAATAAAGGTACACCCCCCCCCAAAAAATACATAAAAGATGCTATAAGTTTCCAGAAGAGGGCACGGAGAAGTCCCCGTAAGAAAGCAGAAGAGGGGAGGTGCCCGAGTGGCTCAAGTCAGTTAAGCGTCTGACTCTTGGTTTCGGCTCAGGTCATGATCTCACAGCTTCATGAGTTCAAGCCCCACATCAGGCTCTGCACAGGCAGCGCGGACCCTGCTTGGGATTCCGTCCCACCCTCTCTCTGCTCCTCCCTCACTTGATGTCTCCGTCTCTTTCAAAATAAATAAACAACCTTATATTAAAAAAAAAAAAAGCAGAAGAGGAAGAGACCTGAGAGAAGGTGAGGAGGAGCCTCTAGGTGCAGGAGGAAGGCCGGACCGCACTGTGCAGGGGGCGGGGGACAAGGAAAGGAAGGTGAGGAGGCAGGGGGAATGGAGGAAAGAGACGTATCTGAGACTAAAGAAGCAGAAGGAGCAGAGCAGTGGGAACAGAGAAAAGAGGAAAAGAGAATATAAACCATAAGGAGTCAAGATAGAACAGGAAATCAATAAAAATGCCTAGAGTTGATTCATCGATGGACAGCGGCCCGAACCCAGGATTTAGAGCCAGGCCAGAAGCACCAGGAGGTCTGAGAACAGACGCAAGAGAAGTGACTGCCTCTGGGAGGGGCTCGGGACCCTGCTAGGGTGGCGCTGGGCTGGGGCTTCCCAGTTTGGGGCTTGAATCGCATGTGTGTATTCCTTTGATAATAAAAGGAACTGAGAATCTCTTAAAGGGACGGAAGAAGACGTCAACCCTGAGGAAGTTCTACACGCCGCACATCGCCCTCTGCGACTTCTAAATGCTCCCGGTTCCCTGTCCCAATAACGCCACACGGTAACCCAATCCTCTGTGCTTTTCATGTAACGTTGCCTACTCCGCGCCGTCGTCGTGAGGATCAAAGACGGGGTAGAGCATCTGGGAAAGTGCCTGGTGCGCTTGTTAACAAAGTTGGGTGACAAGCGCCCGTGAGACCCGTGGCAGATACTGAAAAGCACGCCCCCCTCTTCCGGGGAGCTGGCCTGCCCCCCGGTTCGCAGCTGCTGTCATTCTCTCTCATGACCCCTATCCCCAAGGACACAGGCTGGGAAGGGGGAATCCAGCAGTGGGCACCCGAGTCCCTAACCTCAGAACGGAAGAATCGAGGTCACCCCCTCCCCACGGAGAGAGGAAAAGCTGAAGACACTGCCGGTGACCAGGGTTCCCGCCAGGTGGGGAGTCTGCAGGGAGAGACAGAGAGGAGAGCTCGTGTGGCCAGTCCTCCGGGGCCTGGCTCCGGGCGTTCCTGGCCCTGAGTAAACCCCACTCCCCGCTCTTGATCCCGCCCCTGAGCTCCCTCGAGGTTCAGGAGCCAACAAGGTCTTCCAGAGGGTTCCTGCTGTGCTTCCTTCACTGGCCTCCAAAGGCGTGAAAAAGCAGCAGCATGTCCATCTCTCCAGGGGTTTCCAAGAACAGGCACAGAGCCCTGGGGCTCCTGCTGGACACGGGGAAGGAGGAGGGAGGGAAAAAAAGGAGGAAGAGTTGCTTCCAGGGGATTCTGCACTTGGGGTGCCACTGTTTTACAGCTAGGGAGAAACTCGGAGAAGCAATCGCTGGTCAAAGCCACCCAACTATCCTTTCCATTTCCATCGTTTCCAACCCACGATCTGTGCCATTTGGATCTCGTGGTCTAAATATAGCTCCTCAACTTCCAAATATGTTGGCATGAGCTGGTGGACTCAAATTTTTAATCCATTTGCAAATGTTTTTACACAGCTCTTCTCCCCCCCCCACCTCAAATTCTATTTCTTGCTGAATCACATCCATCACTCAGTCTGACATTTATTGTGAGCAGGAAGGAAATCATCTTGCACACAAATGTCACCCGTGGCCCCAAAGGTTCCTGAAGACTGCGGGGAAAGGATGAGAGAAAGAAGGGTCCCCACCGGTGGGAGAGTGAAGGGTGTTGCCGCTGACACGGTGGGGGGGGGCACAGGCGTGGCATGGACTCTTGGCTACGTCTGGCTGTGTGACCCTGAGCAAGACACTGGACCTCTCTGAGCATGTTTTCTCTGTCTCTGTTTTTAAGTTTATTATTTTCAGAGAGAGAGAGAGAGAGAGAGAGAGAGAGAGAGCAGGGGAGGGGCAGAGAGAGAAGGAGAGAGACAGGGAATCCCACACAGAGCCCGATGAAGGGCTTGAACTCACAAACCTGTGAGATCATGACCCGAGCCCAAGTCCGATGTTTAACCGACTGAACCAGCCAGGTGCCTCTCTGAGGATGTCTCCCTTCATGACAATGAGGGGACAATGCAATTTCAGTGTGGCTGAGCTGCTGCAGAGATGTGATGGGTTAGATGACCATGTGTCCCTCCAAGCCCAAGACAGGAGCTCAATAAATGGCCACCATCTTGGAACAGCAAACCACCACGTGTATCTCTCCGCCATCTCTTCTCCAGCCGGCGGCAAAGTCATCCTTACAGAACCTAAATCTGATCACGCCACGCCCTGCTGGGAGCTCGGAGGTCTTAGGGTCAGACTAACATTCACTGTCTACACAGCCATGTCCAAATCGCCATCATCACCTCACACTGGCTGACCTTCCAGAAGGATGTTCTCACTCGGCCTCACATGGTTTGGCCTCCGACCACTGGGCGCAGAGGGGCTGACTTCATGCTGCCTCCCACAGGCAAAGACCACAGAGTGGGGGCAAGGCAGCGACGTCGAGGGGGAAGGAGGAGCCTTCATGCTTTCTCCTTCTAGAGGAGTCTCACGACTCGCAGCTCCTCCAGATCCCTGGTCTCCTGCCTTTTGTCTCTGCCCTTCCGAGGGCAAGAAACAGGGAGGGGTGGGAGGCAAGAAGGAAAGCAGAGTTGCAAAGGGGCAGAAGGGAGGGAAGAAAGGGCTCCTTTAGAAAGTTCTCCCTGAGAAAGATGGAAGTAAAACCTCCAGAAACAATCTGGTTGACGGCCTTTGTGGTGGGCCTTTCTGAACTTGTCTTCCACTCTCAAGATGATGCTCAAGAGTTTCCACTGGGAAAACCTCCTTGGTGACCCCCCCAGGGCCCAGGAAGACTCCATCCATCCCTTTTATGTGCCCACTGGGCTGGGGACACATTACATTCTACATGTGACTGTCCCTACACCTCTAATCCCAGGGATAGGGAATCAGCAGGTGCTCGATAAATGTTGAATGACTTGGTTAATGAGGGAGAAGGCCACGGCCACGTCCAGGGCTCGGGGGAGAATTAGACTTAGTCACAAATAAATAGAAACACAGGCAAAGATCTGACCAAAGGGGTCTCTTGGCACAGGGCCGCGACCCTGCAGCCGTGAGGAACAGGACTTGGCCAAGAGTCATGGCAGACATCTCAAGTGGCAATGGTTGAAAAGTCCTCGGGCCCCCAGAGGGAACACCCACCCCACCTGTCCCACAGAAAGACCATGAAGATGGGACAAGCACAGCTGACCACCTGCCTGGAGTGTCGAGGGACTCACCCGGAGCCGGAACACGGAACAATGGGACATTTTCAAATAAAGTTCATTTTTTTAAAGATTTGTTTATTTTTGAGAGAGAGCTCATACAGGGAAGAGGCGGGGGTGGGGGGGACAGAAGATCCCAAGCAAGGTCCCCATCTAGCCCGATGCAGGGCCAAAACTCATGAACCGTGAGATCATGACCTGAGCCCAAGTCGGACACTCAACCGATGGAGCCCCCCAGTCGCCCTTCAAATCAAGTTCATGTTATACAGAACGAAACATCCCAGAATTGGAAGGGCCTCTAACACCATGGGGTCCAAACATCCACAGCTGAACCTCGTTTCTCACGTCACAGCCAAGCGCAGTTTTTTTTTAATTGTGTAAAAGTATACACAATGTAAAATTCACCAGTTTAACCACGTTTAAGCGTACAGGTCAGTGGCCGTCACGTCGTTAGGGAACTACCAGCGCCATCCATCCGCAGAAGGTCCCCTTCCTCCCAGAATGAAACTCTGCCCCCATTAAACAGTGAACGTCCCTTCCCACTCCCCCGACCCCCAGCAACCCCCACTCTCCTTTCTGCCTCTGCGATTTTGACTCTTCTGGGCGCCTCATGTAAGTGGAATCCCACGATATTTGTTCCTTTGTGTCCGGCTTCTTTCATTTGACACAATGTCCTGAGGTTCGTTCAAGTTGAAACACATGTCAGGATTTCCTTCTTTTTAAAGAGTGAATAATATGCCATCCAAGTGCTGTTTATCGCCTCCGCTGGAACCCTTCCTTCCAAGACAGCCATCCCCCTGCAGTCCAGCCCAACCGGTACCGAGTTCTTGGGCTCATCAGTAGGCGAGTCTGCAACTGCTTCTACCCGTCGCTCCTTGAGCTGGCCCGTGGAACCCCAGAAGGTTAGTCCTCACGCACAACATAGAACCTGGGATGTCTGGAAGTGAGGGTCGCAGCCCTCCTCCCCCCCTCCCTCCAAGCCAGAAATTCCCAGATCTACCAAGCAAGGGAGGGCCATCCAGTCCATCCCCCTCTAGACACAGTCCAGTGAGTCTGTCTGGTTTGGCCACTTCATCAGTCACCAAACACACTCTACGGGCTGGCCCCAGGCTGGGAACGGGGCAGCCCGGTAAACTCGACATGCATTCTGCCCGTCTGGAGCTCACGATGCGGTGGAGACAGACAAAACGAGTAAATAAATGCGTAACATAGAACTTGTGGTCACCGCAGCTTAATGACAGGTGCTTTGAAGGATAGGAACACGGTGAGGACGGACGTGGAGGGGCTGAGCAGAGAGGCCCCGCCCGGAGCCTGGAGACGGCATCTTACACGAGCTGAGGGAGAGTCTCCCAGGCAGAGAAAATGGTTAGCAGCAGAAGCGCTTTCCAAGGGGAGGCAGGGCCTGGTGTGCCCTGGGAGGCCGCAGGGAGCAGCCTGGCGGAGGTGGTGAGGGGGCAGGGGCTGGGTCCCTCCGGCCCGTGAACCTCGGCAAGGGGAGTGGGTTTTGAGCCAAGGTTAACAGAGCTGAGGGGCTCTGAGCCGCAGGTGCATGATGAAACTCACACAGGAAGAGGACAACCTGGGCTTCGTGGTGGGCAACGGAAGGCGGCGGGCAAGGGCAGAAGCCGGAAGCGAAGTCAGGGTGTTGTAGGGTTGAGGCCAGAGATGCTGGGCTGCCACGGTCATCAGAGGGGGCTCCTTGGGACCAGTGAGCACGGTACCGCTTTGTAGCCTCAGCTCCTCTTAAAACAGGGCCCGGGGCTCAGGACCAAGGGCCCTGTAGGCTCACGAAGCCCCCAGCGCCTGCGCTCAAAGGCCAATCAGCTCCCTCCTGGTTCCCCTCCAACCGCCCCCCCTCCACCAAGCTGGTCCCTAACCGCTCAGTCCGCATTCGTCTGTTTACTGTCATCTCTGAGCACAGCCAGCCACCGACTCAAAATCAGACTAGCGCCCACACACGACACACTCTGCTAACGGACCAGGATCGTTAGGAGGAAACGACAGGAAAGAGGAACCTGGCCCCGCCGAGAGCACAGAATCTTCTCCACAGGCTGCCAAGCTCCTGGGGTGCGTGCGTGCGTGCGTACGTGCGTGTGTGTGTGTGTGTGTGTGTGTGTAATCCCCACGGAAGTCAGCCGTGTTCAGCTTTCCAACCTCGGCTCTCGATGCCCGTATGCAGATCTGAGTTTTGTTTGGAACTCAGCTTAGGCGCCGCACGGCCAAGGGGATTAGTCAACAGTGTTTGCTAAACACGGACCCCGTGCCCAGCACCATGCCTGGCACTGCCAGTGGAAAGAAAACCTACCGTGCATGGCTCTTGTCTGCCACGGAGCCACGATCTGGTTGGGGTGGTCACGGCAAACCTCGCCAAGGTTTGGCGGAGCTCACTGCAGGCCTGGGTGGGGCGCCCGGTCCGCTAGAGCTCGGGGAGAAAGGCCGAGAAGGCGCTGGGAGGGAAAGCACGGGCTTGTCCTCAGGACTGTCCGAGTTCCCATCCAGCCCCACAACCGACCAGCTGTGTGCCACTGGGTAAGTCACCTAACCTCTCTGAGTCTCCGCGTCCTCACGTCCACACGGGGTCACGGTGGGATTAAAATCATGACCAATGGGCCCAGATCCAGATGCTCTCTTAATAACAGCAGTTCCCCCGGCTTACCAGGTATGTGCTACCCCATTTTATTCTCTCAGCACTCTAGAAGGAAAGTGAGGCCCCCCATTCTGCAGAAGGAGAAGTGGAGACCTAGAGGGATGAGGGGATTGCCCAAAGTGACCTAGCTAGCGAGCGATCGCTTCAGTGCCCCCCTCGTGTGTGGCCCTCCTCCCCCTCGCCACCGTGGAGCGATCAATGGGATGGACTGGAGACAGAGGACCTGGTCCAGGGTAAAGTGTTAACATGGCTTCGCACGCCCACACCCACGCCGGCACCATTCACAATCCCCAAAAGGTGGAAGCAACCCAAGCGTCCTCGAACAGGTAATGGACACAGGACATGGGGTCCCTCCAGACAGTGGGGTATCCTCCAGCCTGAATAAGGAAGGGAAATGAACCCTGACGACATTACGCTCACGTTCCAAAGGGACAAATACTGTACGACTCCATTATACGAGGAACCTAGAATAGTCAAATCCACAGAGACAGAAAGTAGGATGGTGACAGCCAGGAGCCGGGGGGTTGGGGGAAGGGGGGTAGTGAAGAATGGTGAGTTAGTGGTTAACGGTGCTATGGCCTGAATGTCTGTGTCCTCCCCACAAGTTGCATGTGATGGCAGTAGGAAGTGGGGCCTCTGGGAGGTCACGAGGGTGGCGCCCTCACCCATGGGATTACTGACTTATTAAAGACACCCCAGAGGGGCGCCTGGGTGGCTCAGTCGGTTAAGCATCTGACTTCGGCTCAGGTCATGATCTCACGGTTTGTGGGTTCAAGCCCCGCGTCAGGCTCTGTGCTGACAGCTCAGAGCATGGAACCAGCTTCGGATTCTGGGTCTCCCTCCCTCTCTGCCCCTCCGCTGCTTGTGCTCTGTCTCTCTCTCAAAAATAAATAAACATTAAAAAAAAAAAAGACCCCACAGGGAGGTCCCTTGCCCTTCCGCCATGTGGGGACACAGCAAGAAGCTGGCCGGCTGGGAACCAGGAAGTGGCCCTCACCAGACACCCAATCAGCCAGCACCTTGATCTCGGACTTCCGGGCCATGAGAAGGAAATGTGTGTTGTTCAGTCCGCTCGGCTGATGGTACTTCTGTTACAGCAGCCTTAACGGACTGACATCAATGAGGACAGAGTTCCAGGTCTGCAAGATGAAAACGGTCCTCCGGATGCACGGAGGGGACGGCTGCCTGACAATGTGAATGCGTTAATGCCACTGGGTGGCACCCTTCTGGTTGGTCAATTTTATGTCACATGCACTTTACAATAGAATTGAAAAAAATCAACATGGGAAAAAGAAGGCTGTATGACTCCCTGGACCCTTTTTGGTTTTCTTTCTTTCTTTGGCTGGTGTTTTTTGAGCACCTACTGTGTTTGTTATGGCTGGACTCCTAGAGGCCTCGACAAATCTTCATCATCAAAGTAGCAGATACACACAGCCCCCCGTGTTCGTCTCCGTGATGTACGTCTATGCAGGCACGTAATGCTCACAACCACCCTGTGAGGTGGGTCCTACCGAAACCCCCCACTTTAAAGGGCAACTGGGATGCCGAGAAGGGACGTGTAGTTTGCCTGAGGTTACAAATCTGGGATCGGACCCCTGTCGCCCAGCTGAGCCCCTCTGCCCCAGGACACCCTCCTCACCGGAAACACAAGCCACGTTGTCATGCACATACCACCTTCTGAGCCTGCTCAAGTGCCCAGGCTTCTGGAATACTGAGCTCCTTGGTGATACCCCAGTAAGGAGTGCATGACTCTGCCATTTCCAACGTCAGCATTTCCCAGTGCAATTTTTTTTTCCAGATGGAAGCAACAAGGTCCCCAGCTTAATTTGTTTCATGCAGTGACACTAATTAATGTTCCAGAAGCTGAGGCTTAGGAATTGAGGTGTGTGTGTGTGTGTGTGTGTACGTGTGCTTGGGCTGCATGTGGTTTGTATTTGGGTAACTCACTTTCCCCAAGCTTTGAAATGATGGATGTGGGTATTTTACCCGAGCCAAACCCTTGCAGCTCAAAAAGCAGTTCAGGCTTTCTTGAAGTCATAAAAACACCGTACAAACCCCACAAATGCAATAAATTCTCCAACCTCCTACATACATTTTTGCATCGACTCCCGCCGACAGCGTGAATGCGGGGACTCTGAGGCCAGAGACATCAGTCCCCGAGTGACAGCCTTTGGAGGCGAATGGTTTCAGCCAAGGGCACCACAGCGCCCACCAGAGCCTCTGGGAAAGCCCTGGAACGGGTAGGTTGATCACAACCAGGGGGTTCTAGCGGCATCTTTAGGCAGAGCCCCGGATGCTGAAAACCCTCTAAAACGTGAGACACTGTGCCCAGTAAGGAAGCGTCCCACCATGAATAGTTTCTCCACCAAGAAACCCTAAAAAGTATCCAATGACCTCATTTTTCAGGGAAAGAAGGAAAGGCACAGAGACATGGCAGTTTCTTATCCAAAGGTGCACAGCAATTCCAAGCGTAGAAAGAGCCTGACCCCTCCAGCCACGTCTAATGCATCGTCTCACGGCTCAGCTCCGCGCACCCCACCCAGACTCGCCAGCTGCAGCCACTGGGATGTGGTCACACCTGACTCACTGTCTACCTTTCTCACTTCCAAGGCTCGGCCAAAGTTACTTCCTCGGCCTTCAGCCCTAACCCGGACCCTGACACCACTGCATCGTTCTACGCCTCGTTCTAAGACTGCCTCCTCCAGGAAGCCTGCCAGAGCCCCCTATCTCAGAACCGACCCACGGCAGTCTGCCTCTAGCTGGACTTCCAGCCTGCGTCCCCATCTGTCTCTGTGCGTGTCACTCATTACCGCCGCCATCAGCAGTACGGAGCCAGGTGCTTTCCGGCCATTATGCCATCCTACGGCCAGTGGTCTGATGGGGCAGGTCCTATTCTGCCATTTTACTGATGAAATACTTGAGACTCGGGGAAGATGAGCAACTTTCTGGAGGTCACGCCGACGGCAAAATAAGGACCTGCTCCCACATCTGAAGCACCGATCAGGTGGCCGCCCTTCCCCACCCCACTCGCCTCCCTCGCATGGCCATGTGCACATCTCACTTCTGCCTGGACAGTGAGGTCCTTAAAGGCAGGAGCTCTGTCAAATCCGTCCAGCCTTACCTTATGGCCAACCCTCCATCAATGATGTCAAACAGCCCAGAAAAAGAGCCCTGCGATCATGTCTCCTGGGCCAAGGCCCACTCACTCCATTGGGCCATCTCTGGCCCAACATGACCTCCCGCCAGGCAGAAGGTGAGTCAGGGACAGGGCCACACAGGGACAAGGCTCCTACGGTTTCCTGCTTCCTACTCCATTCCCAACCACCAACTATCGTTAAATACAGTAGCTTCAATCAGACAGAGGGATTAATGTCAGTCACTTTTTTCTGCCTCAGCAAGTCGGCCTGGGATACGGCAACGGACAAGACCCATCAGGATGCCCAGGGCTTCCAGAATCATGTCCTGTACCCTTAACCACTCTGCGTGGGAAAGGCAGCGGTGGACGCCCCGTCCACAGAGGCCCAGGCCTGGCAGCCATTCGAGCAGAGGCCGAGGACTGACATGACAGAGGAGACAGTGACCATACTGGGCATTCCCTCCTGGCCTCTGCTACGGGCTCCTGGTGACAAAGTGCAGTAGTTAGTGCCTACCTGGAAGGCACCCCTCACCTTCCCCTCCGAAGAGAACCCCACTTTGCCTGGCTGGATGTGCTGGACCCCAGGGAGTGAAGCGGAACGAGTCAAAGCCATTTATAATAGTTCCCTTGGCCTTTACATCATCGGTCCATGGAAGGCGAGCAGGTGACCCAGTTCTGGTCAGTGGTACACGAAGGAAAACGTACTGTCCCCTCCTCCTGTGCCCGAGGAATCAGTCAGCAGAAGCCTGGCTTTGGTGGACTGCCAGAGTCCAGCTCCAGCAGGTCCAGGACTCCCTGAAGGATGGATGGTGTCGGCGAAAGGGGGAGGGATGAGAGAGCGACGGGTTTCTTTCTGATCACCAGGCAGGCATCTCTGCACTGACCTGAAAGTCAGCTTTACTTATGGTAAAAAATGTATGGGGTCAGTACAGAAGTGGCACTTGCCTTAGACAATGATTTCTGATGACAAATTTGTTTGGTATGTAAAAATTTCCCAGAACATAGATTGGTAGAAGACTCATGCATAATCTCTATCAATAGTGATCGATGTGGGTGATTTAGATGCTTCTCATATGGGGAAGGGAGATATCTTCAGCATTCAAATACAAGACAATGTTTTTAGCATAGCAAAGGCAAAAGTTAGTTCTTTGTGAGCAGGGGTCAGTAGCCTGTTTTCTTGAGGGGAAGAAAAACAGGTTTCTCAGAAAATGTAATATTTGCTCCCATCATCACAAAAGAAGAAATTCCTATAATAAGTTCCTTCACAAGGTACAATCAGCATATTTTAGGATAAGGGGACAAGTCACTCCCGATACCAGTCAACAAGGTGCCTTGGGGGTCGGTGCTCAAGCAAAAATAATTGAGTGAGGGGTAGACATCGGTCACCATCTGATGGCAAAAGGCCTTGCAAACTTGCCTTACCTCACAAGGAGTTTTTAGGAGTTTTTCTCAACTTAGTGAGTTCAGAAAATGGCTCCCAACAGTGGACCCACCCAGACGATGGCACACGGGGTGGGGACCTGAACGCATCTCACAGCGACATCACAATTTCATAGACACCAGTAAATACAATGGGGGGCAGCGTAAAGAGTAACGGCGGAAGCCAGACTGGACTTGAAAGTGCACGACCTCGGTCCAAAGTTCAAGTCTTACTTGTGACGCGTGGGAGACGTGGTTGCAACCCGCTAAGGCTGAACGTCCACCTCTCCCCGCCAGGCTGGAGGGCTCACGTGCGTGCAATGCCTCACTTCGGCGTCCTCCAGTCCTTAGAACAGTTTTTGATTTGCAGGAACATTGAGAATACGGCACGGAGAGCTCCCATATAACGTGCCCCCAGTGTCCCCCGTTACTAACATCTCCGACTAGTCTGGTACACGGGTCACAACTGACGAGCCAGGGCTGATGCACTCTCATTCACTAAGGTCGGACCTTATTCTGATTTCTTCAGCTTTTACCCGATGTCCTTTTTCTGTTCCAGAATCACATCCAGCACGCCACATTTCATTTAGTTTCCACGTCGGCACCGCCTCCTCTTGGCTGTGACGGTCTCCCAGCCTTCCCGAGTTTCAGATGACCTTGATAGGTTTGAGGAGCATTCATCAGGTATTTGGTAACCAGGCCAGGTGTTTTTCTCAGTTCCCCTGCTTCCTTAGGAAACCTGAGTCAGGCTGCAGAACCCCTTGCTCCAGCCCCTCCAACGTCAGTTCCTTCCCTGTAGCAGAATACAAGTCACACATTCTAACGAAATTTCAAGTTCAGGGCAACAACTTCAAGGTAGAAATTACGACACTGACTTCAACGTTACTTTTCCTCACGGACATGTTTATCTGAGCAGGACTGCGAAGGAATAGCCGTTTGTCAGACACTGACCATGAGCCAAAACGAGGTTTTGGACTGTATGACAGTCATTTCTTTTCCTCCTTCCACCAACTATGGGCACGAGCATGGTCCACATTACAGAGAAGGTTCGCTCAAGGTTACTCAGCCGAAAAAAGAGCAGAGCCAGGATTCAAAGCCGCCCTTACTGTTGCCTGTTTCTGCTCCTATCACTTAAACTGTGCACCTCTTGGGGCTGGCACTGTGCCCCTTTAACCAGCACGGAGGATCTGGTGTGCCAGGTGCGGCAGGTGGCTCTGGGCTGCAGAGAATGGATACTGGCACCTAAGAAATGGACAGTTACAAGGCCAGCCTTCAACCTCTTTAAATAGCCCAATGCAAGGTTCATCCAAATGTATGTTTCATGGTCTCACTTTCTCTTGCCTCGATTTCAGCACCTTTCCTTCAGCGTGAGAATAAATCAGAACTTTGAGTTCTAAACGTGTGACGAGGTCATGGTCACAGCCTTACAGGGGGGAATGTATGGAAAGAAGAAATGGTCTTTAACCCTGTATATATGTTGAAATCTACTTCTTGCTGATGGAAACCTTCCCTGATTCGTTTAAATGATGTTGACAACTTTTCCTGAAACCCAGTAGACTCGGTCAATGTCTACACTAGAGTGGGTTCACACCACTAGGCGATTATTTATTTACATACTCAATCAGGAGCCCATCGAGGGCAAAAACTGACTTATCCATCCCGGCATCCCCTATTCATAGCCCAAAGCCTGGCATCTACAAGGCCTGAAATCAATGTCTGCTGAGTAATCAATCAGAAACCCTTCCGTTCCATGAGCAGATACTTGGACGCGTGTATATTACTCCTAAAGGATTAAGATTTTCCCATGAAAGGTCTTCCCAACCACATAAGGTGTTAAAACCATGGCACAAAAAAGGGTGTTCAAGAAGAAATCTCAACGCTCCCTCTAACATCTAGGGATCCTGAAGGTGAATGTTAATTATTTCCCCCAGGAAACCAGAACGGAGGCAAAGGGCAGAAGTCAGAGGACCACACTTCACAACGAAGCGCCTTCCATTTTCTCAACAAAAGACGTGTTTGTGAGCGCAACGGGAATATCTATTTTCATCTTGTTTTGGAAATGCAAATGTTTCTCACGTTATAAATTAGTAAGATTCTTCATTCTTTGAAAGTATCGCAAAAACCACGCCGAATTATCGTGTCAGCAAGACCAAAGTTCTCCATCCTTACTTAAAGTAAATCTCCCTTCTGGGGCACCTGGATGGCTTAGTAGGTGAAACGTCTGACTCTCGATTTCGGTTCAGGTCATGATCTCACATTCGGGAGTTCGAGCCCCGAATCGGGCTCTGCGTAGACAGCATGGAACCTGCTTGGAATTCTTTCTTCCTCTCTCTCTCTCTCTCTCTCTCTCTCTCTGCCCCTCCCCTGCTCGGTCTCTTTCTCTCTCACTCTCTCAAAATAAATAAAGAAACATTTGAAAAATAAATAAAGTAACTCTCCCTTTTCATTTCGTGAAAATTACTAATACATCAACACACGATAATCTCAACAAGGATCCGGCTCCTTCCCCCAAAGGAAAACGCAGCCAATGGCCAGGTTTCAGTGTACCTTCAAGAACTCTACAATCCCGGCAGATAGGAAGAGCTCAGAGAGATGAACTATCACAAGACACCAGGCAGTGACTTGACCTATTTACACTTACTTTTAATTCAGATTTTTTTTTCTTGAATGACTGTCCTAAATGAAAAATTAATGAGGGAGAAAAACACTATAGAATTGCCATGACCCTTAGGCCACAAAGACATCCTTTACTTACAAACCACTGAGGAAACACAGACACACTTGCAAACTCAAGTCACAATATTTCCTTCGCTTAAGGAGACAACACGCGGCAGTCACGGCTGGTCCCCTCCCACACTTCACCAAAACCCACGGGCAGCACCTGCCAGACACGGCCTTGGATAAATACCTTTGGCAAACAGCCCACACTTCTGTCTGAGGGATTTCTCTGAGAGGTAATACCCCGAGCCACGGACGCATGGAGTTTGAGGATAATTCTGCATCGTTCCACACTGCAGTTCGGGGTCCCCGGGGCTGAGCTTCAAGGGTCCCCATGGTAACCTGCTTGAAAATGCATCCTCATAGCTCTTTTCTCCTTCCTAGCGGATTTCCCTGCCTTTCCCCAATTTTACTTGTTTCTCTAATTTTTTTCTTTATTTTTTTTGGGAATCCCCTCCTAAATCGTGCATTCTCAATAAGGATGGTATTCCCTCTGAGAGGGCAAAATCAGTTCTTAGGGGAATGGCTGGAAAAACAAATCTTCCTCTTTTTATATAGCACGCTCAGGTATGCATACAGTACAGAAAGAAATATGCAGTTTATCTCCAGTATTTAAATGTCATGGGTGGGGGCAATTATGGAAAAAAGTGTCTTAAAAAACTGCTCACAGAGGAGATCGTGAAAGTAAGATCGGATAATCCTGTGTCTCCCATCCAAGTACTAACCAGATCCGACCCTGCTTAGCTTCAAAGATCAGACGAGATCGTGCATGTTCAGGGAGGTATGGCCATAGACGAATGATCCTGTGTCAAATAAACCCCTTGCACTGAGCTCCTTGGCTCAAGGGAGCTTCTGGAAGAACACAGGCTAAGGTCCAATGCTAGCACTCGGCTGAGTTCTTGGATGAATCACTTCACGGAATCCATTCAACAACCTGGAAGGCAGGGAGTATTAGGTCCATTTTTCTCGGATTGGAAGTAAAGTGACGTCCTGAGGACTCCAGAGCAAATTAGCCTAAGACCCAGGGTAAGAACTCCGGACTCCTGATGCCACACCTTAGGACCATCTTGAGTGTTAAGCCCAATGTGACCAGGGAAATAACCCTATAAATGTCAGTTCCTGTTCATGAAAATAAATCAGGTTTCCGCAAATGGACCAGATGGTGTTGCTGTCCCTTAGGTGACATCATTTTTGCTTTAAATTCTTTTTAAGTTTATTTATTTTGAGAGAGAGAGAGAGCAAGCCGTGGAGGGGAAGAGAGAGGGAGAGAGAATCCCAAGCAGGCTCCACACCGTCAGCAGGGAGCCCAACACGGGGCTCAAACTCACGAACCGAGAGGTCATGACCAGAGCAGAAACCAAGAGTCGGATGCTTAAACGACTGAGCCACCCAGGCGCCCCACCCATGGGCGACATTATAAACAACCCAAATGGATTATAACATTAGTTACAGGATGATGGTTTTGAAAGCCCCACCTCAATGTTGAGCTCAATGGAAATCAGAGACTCCTTGACATGACTCTTGAGAGAACAGGAGGGCGGGGAGTGGGGTGAAAGAAGGGTGGTCTGGGCACTGTGCCCTCCTCAGCCAGAGGCCACCTGGAGCCTATGCGTGGACACCTGATCAGCGTGCCCCTGGCTTTACTCTTCCTTCTGTTCATTTGATCCAGACCCAAAGCCAGTGTGACCCAGAGGAATTCTGTTGCAGCAGAAACGCTCCGCTGGTGCACAGCTGTTGGAGAATGGGCTGAATGGGGAGTCGGCCTTGTCAGAAGATCTGAGTTCAGGGCCTTCCCTTTGCCAACGTTGTGACAGCAGGCACGTTCCTAACTGCTCTGAGCCGCAGTTTCCTCTTCTCCACATTCCTTCCAGCCTCTGGTGCCTGTAATCGGCCTCTGTCAGTGCTGGGTCCATAAATCCCATACGTAACTACGGCTGATCCGTTTGATTGGACTTGCTGATTAGGAAGGCCTTCCGGTTTCATACTCTGGACTGACATCAGCGGGTGGAGACGCATCCATGCCTGGCACGAGGGGTGAGTCAAAGCAAAAGCTGGGATTCTAGCAAAGGGTAGGAGGAGGGAGATAAGTAGCGTGATAGGGCTAAGTGACTTTCCATTAGTACAGATGGCCCAGGCTGGAGGAACACGTTCCCCTAGAGAAGGATTTCCAAGTCACGTTAGATAATATTTCATCCCATCCCTTCAAAAAGACACCCATAAAGGCACAAATGGGCTTGAACTGCTAAAGCAAGTTTTTTTTAAGTTTATTTTTTATTTATTTTGAGAGAGAGACAGAGAGCAAGAGGGGGAGGAGCAGAGAGAGAGGAGACAGGGAGTCCCAGGCAGGCAGTGTCAGCACAGAGCCCAATGTGGGGCTCGAACCCACGAACCATGAGACCATGACCTGAACCGAAATCAAGAGCCGGACACCCAACCGACTGAGCCACTCAGGTGCCCCTAAAGCAAGTTTACAACAAATCTAAGTGTCAATGGCAAAGAAACTCTATGTCGGGCTGCCCGCTCCTCAGGAAAGCCAGATTAGCAATTTATGGTGTAAGCGTTATTGTTACTAATATACATAAAGCAGGAATCTCATTAATGCTGCCCAAAAAGGGATATAATAAACTATGAAGCGATGCAGTAAACATTGGTTATAACTGACATGCTGGGTTTATATGCCCCAACTCAACTGTTACACTCTTACAGGGTCCAGGCGGTTTTAAAGGTCTCTGGAAGGAGGTGGGAAGGGGGGCGATGGAGAAGAGGAAAAAGAGAGCCTGGCCCAGGTCTTCAGTGTGGAGAGAAGCCCAGCACAGGAGGAATCCAAGAAGAGCTGATGTATGGGACGCTCCGCGAGCCATCTGCCACATGCACACCTTTATTCCTCATAAACTCCATGCAAGAAGCAATCCTGGTCCTGAATTGCTTTCCAGTTTGTTCTCCCAAGAGCACACCTCAAACAAATGCCCCTACTCCTCTGTGGCAGAATGAAACGTCCCTTCCAGCAAGGCCCCAGTGTGGACGGCACTGCACCTGCACCCTAGGACCCCCACAGAACCGGAAGTGGCCCGAAACCTCGGGAGTGACAACATCTTGTCACCTGCAAACCTTGTCCTCCTCAGCCTCCCCAAAGGTGACCATCCTAGGGAAGTGGACATCCTTGTAGATATTCGGGCTAAATCAGTACATCTCGTTAGTTAATCTAGTTAATCTAGTTGGTTGACCTAGTTAGTTGATCTAGTTAGTTGACCTAGTTAGTTAACCTAGTTGGTTAGGTAACGGGTTCCTGGTATCAGGTAAAGCAGCAGCACAGCAGTGAGGCAAATCCGTGCGGGGGCAGATAGATGCTCAGACGCAGACAGAAAGGTCCCAGCCGTGGACTCACCTGATCCTTCTACAGCTTTAAGGAAACGCTGCCTCCGGGCCTTACACGACCATCGCGTCCAGAGTGCTCCTCACACACCATCTCGTGGGGTTCTCACACCCATTCCGAGCGGGGGGTATCTGCAGACCGCAGGACTGGTGAGGTGTCCGAACCACATGGTTGACGCAGTTCTCCTAACAGCTCATCCAATGCACTTTTTAAAAAGTTTATTTACTTGTTTATTTATTTATTTATTTTGAGAGAGAGAGAGAGAGAGAGAGAGCACAACTGGGGAAGGAGCAGAGAGACAAGGAGACAGAGAAAATCCCAAGCAGGCCCCACACCATCAGCGCAGAGCCTAATGCAGGGCTCGAACTCATAATCCTTGAGATCACGACCTGGGCCAAAATCAAGAGTCAGACGCTTAACGAGCTGAGCCACCCAACTGCCCACCCCCCCTGCCCAGTGCACTTCTGACAAACCACAGCTGGCTTGGGTCACCCCACGCCAGAACCACATGAGCCATGTCCACAACGGGTTTGTAATCGATCCACATTGGAAGACCTTTCCCTGGCTTCTTTTCACGTTGTGCCGTTTTAAAAAGACGCAACAGACTCTGTTTCCATTCTGTCAAACCTTTAAGACCCAGACAAAACAGAGAGAGCAGGGCCTCTTGATTCTTTGGAAAATACCACAGGATCCCGGCTGATCTATGAAACTTTTAAACACCAATGGAATCATTGCTCATGAATGCCAAGTTGAAAGGGGGGGGGCTTCCTAATCATGCAAGAAGAATAATGGAGTGTTCGAGTTAATTGCAGGTAGCTTTCGGTTCTCCAAGCAGGAGAGGAAAGCTAGTCATCAACGGGACAAAGAGTAGGATCTTCCCCTTCCCTCCAGCCGCGTAACCCTCCTTTGGAGAAAGCTCCCTTCACCCAACACGGGAGGCTCAACGGTGCGTGGCCTTTGTGCAGGACTAGGTCCTCATTTGCATTCTATTACTGCATCTGCTAGACTCCCAAACTTAGTTGTTTCAAGTCTCTCTTTCCATAGGAGAGTTAAGGCTCATCCACCTCAAGCGCGGCACCTGAGCCAGCATGCGTGGCCTCGAAACGAATGACGTTAGCACGCTACACTGCACCCCTGTATTGTGTGTGTATCATTACCTGGACACAAGCCCAAGGTGGAGGGGAACTTGAAGCATGTTCTATACAGGATCCATGGATCTAAGAGAGCCTGTCCAGCTTGGCCATCGGTTCTCAGACCTGGTTTCACACTGGAATCACCTAAGGCCCATGCCCGGTTCCTCGGAGATCAACGGTATCAATTTCCAGCAGGGGTAGGGGGGAGCTGGCATCTGTATTCATGTATGTGCTCTGTGCAGTTTGTGCAAGTTCAACGTTCTTTTTTTAAAGTATTTTTTTTAAGTTTTTATTTCTTTATTTTGAGAGAGATGCGGACAGCCTGAGTGGCGGGGAGGGGCAGAGAGAGGGAGAGAGAATCCCAAGCAGGCTCTGCACAGCTAGCACAGAGCCAAACGTGGGGCTCGAACTCACAAACCGTGAGATCATGACCTGAGCCGAGATTGAGAGTTGGACGCTTAACTGTCTGAGCCACCCAGGCGCCCCCTTTTTTTTAAAAAAAAAAAGTATTTTTAACTTTTTATTTTTTTAATTGAACATAAAAAGTTATGAGTAGTATAATACCCATATATACCCTCGTCACTGTGATCTTCCATCTGTTAACATTTTTGCCTCACGTGCCTCCTTCTCTCTCTTCCTGTGTGTATGCACTGTGTACACATAAGTAGGCTTGCATACCGGCTGCGTGCGTGCTGAACATCTGAACATAAGTTGACACTTCACCACTAAAGACAGCACCATGCAGCTCGTAAAAAAAAAAAAAAAAAATAGAATATTCACCTACATAGCCACAATGCAATTACCCCACTCAAGAAATTAAATTTTGACATAATAATGTTACCTAATATAGAGTCCGCAGGGCCCAGAGACCCGACACTGTGGGCTGCTGTGGTCAGCCCCTTCCTCGAGGTCTTCACTCCACTCCGCTGGTTAGCATCATAAAAAAAGCATCATAAAAAAGGAAAGCCAGGAAGAAGGCAAGGCGTTCAGAAAACGAAAAGAAAATAAAACGTAGTTGTGAGAGAAGGGCGAGGGGCGGGGACTATGAGGGGCACAAGGGGAAGGCAGATTAAACAGGACTCAGAGGAGAAGCAAAAAGGAACCAATGTTTACGGAGTATCTGCAGTGCGTTGGAGGAGGTCCCGGAGACGACGGGACGGGACCGCCGGGTGACCCGCGAGCTGGACCTCACCGCCTCCCTCGTCCTTGGAATGTGCGCTCTGTCCACGGATCCCAGGTAGGAGCTGGGCCAAAGTCGCGGCCTTGAGAGAAAGGTGCTCCTTGGACGTCTATACTGCGTATGGGCCTGAATCCCGTTAAGGACTCTGCAAACCTTTTTGATTCTGGAGGGCAGGTGGGGAGATCTACTCAGCTTTCAGCACCCAGGACAAGCCTTGCGGATAAGCTCCCTTGCTTATTAAACCCACCGCCTACTGATCTGGAGTGGCCCACCCTCTCTTCGGTCTCTCCCTGATCTCCGCATACGGGGTCAGTTTCAGACTTAACCCCGGGAACGCCCAAGGTTGCAAACCAGCTCAGCGCAGTGTTTAGGCGTTTTCTATCATTGCCCCAACTGGATGTCACAACAACCCTGGGAGGTAATCGCACGATGATCTCCGTATCAGAAACAAAGAAACTGAAATTCAGGATCGAGGGCACAATGTCCCAGGTCCCACAGCTAGGAAATGGCTGGCTTGCATCAAACCCAGGTCTGACCCCCAAAGACCATGCTCTTACAACCGAAGAAAGGATGACCCAGTGATGCCATGCCTCACACCTGTCAGGATGGCAATGATCAAAAAACAAAAAAACAAAGCAAAAAACTGAGACACAAGTGATGGTGAGGATGAGGAGAAACTGCAGGCCCTAGCACACTGTTGGTGGAAACGTAAACTGGTGCAGCCACTATGGAAAACAACATGGAGGTCCCCCCAAAAAGAACAACAGAACTACCCTATGACCCAGCCGTCCCACCTCTGAATAGTTACCCCAAAGAATTGAAATTGGGATCTCAGAGAGGTATTAGCACATCCGTGTTTACTGAAATACTATTCACAACAGCCAAGAGGTAGAAAGGAGCTAAATGTCCATCAACTGACGAACGGATGAAGAACCTGGAATACTGATCAGCCTTTTAAAAGAAGGACTGTAGGGGCGCCTGGGTGGCTCAGTTGGTTGAGCGTCCGACTTCGGCTCGGGTCATGATCTTACGGTCTGTGAGTTCGAGCCCCGCGTCGGGCCCTGTGCTGACCGCTCAGAGCCTGGACCCTGCTTCCGATTCTGTGTCTCCTTCTCTCTCTGTCCCTCCCCAGCTCACACTCTGTCTCTCTGTGTCTCAAAAATAGCTAATAATAAACATTAACAAAATAAAATAAGATAAAGTAAAATAAAAGAGGGACTGTAGATCTTTAGTCAACATGCTAATAAGTCCACCAGCCAGACCCTTACTTTCCAGAGCAGCTGCGAGGTCCTAGGGGCCAGCTCACCTCAGGGTTAAGGTTAGGATTAGGATTGAGGTTGGGGTTAGGGAATGCAACAGGGGGTGCTTCTTGTGACCATTTGCCCTTGCCCTGTCAACAGGTGAGCGATCCTACCCTGCTGGTCGCAGAGAGGTGGTGAGGGCAGCAGGAGGCTGTGCAGATGGCAATCCAGCCAGATGAAGCCAGCCTCTCTCCACCGACAGGCTAGGAAGGGGAGAGACTGAGGACGATGCCAGAACCAACAGTGGGATGAGCTTTCAAGGAGACCCTAGCCAGAATCAACCAATGAATACTGAGGGCCCGATGTTGGGCTAATTTCACTCATGTGACAGCGCAGCATCACCATCCCCAACGTGCAGGTCATGCGAAGTCACAGAGACTTCAGTCAGTCCGGACCGGAGCTCCAAGTCCAGCACTTTCTCTGCAACATCGGAATCCTTTTCAGGCTCAAGATGCGGAGAAGGGAGCAGCCACAATGGAGTCAAAGCCTGGTCTCCCACCCTTTCCCCTCCTCTCCTTAGTCCATTTTATGGCTTCTGCCCAGCTGTTCTTATCGCTGAAATCCTATAATGCTGACTGTGCCTACCTGTTGTGGTGGCGATGGTGGTGATGACAGAAAAGCCATACGGAACACCATCCTGGTTAACCCGAGAGCGTTCTTGCACTCACCTGTACACCAAACGCCTGCCGTGTGACCACCACAGACCCCGAAGCCTGTGAGGAACTGAGAACCCAGCAGGAGAACCCCACCGCCCTACTCTCAAGTGGCACTCAGGTCAATGGCAGAGACAAGCAAGCAGATCAATCCAATGCAATGTGCAAAATCCCACGGCTGGGGGAGTCTAGCTGCCCATGGGGTGGGGATGGCGAGGTCAGGGCAAAGCTTCCCGGAGGGAAGGACTCCAGAGCTGGGCCAAGGTGAACGCGAGTAGCCCGGAGAAAATAGGGACGGTCACTTAAGGCAAAGGGAGGAAGACTGGGGTGAAGGTCTTTGGTTTCCATGCCTGCTGTATCCTCTCTGGAGGACAGGAGTTGGGGGGAGCGTGCATCTCACGGATCTGGTTCCTTTAAAAAACAAATAGGGGCGCCTGGGTGGCTCAGTCGGTTGAACATTCGGCTTCGGCTCAGGTCATGATCTCGCGGTTCGTGGGTTCGAGCCCCACGTCGGGCTCTGTGCTGACAGCTCAGAGCCTGAAGCCTGTTTCAGATTCTGTGTCTCATTCTCTCTCTGCCCCTCCCCTGCTCATGCTGTCTCTCTCTCTCTCTCTTAAAAATAAATAAAACATTAAAAAAAAACTTGTTTAAAAAAACAAACAAACCGTGAACCCGTGGTCAGCCCAATCTCCTGGCCCTGTCATGCCATTAGCTACAGCCCAGAACAGGATAATGGATGCTTCGGAGCACGAATTTCAGTGCCTTGCAAAATCCTGAATCATCAATGAAAAGTTCAATTTGTTCACTTGACTGCACTTCCTCCCGAGCTGGAGGAGGGACGTGCATCCACTAATGTGGTCTGCCTTGGTATCAGGAGCTCACACCCAAGCCCACACGGTTCCCATGTAACTCCCAGTCAATCAGAACCCGCATTCCCACCAGCACCTTAGCCCACTCCGCGTTCTCCTACCACCGTGCTTCCTGGGCTCTGACTAGCCTGCTTTGATTCCAAATTCCATTGCGAGCCTTGAGCTGGCAAGCGAGGGCAGAGGCGTTCCTAAGAGCCCTGTGTTACCAATGCGGTGAGGGGCACCAGGGGATGCCTAGTGAAACCCCCAGAGCCCCGAAATTGTTGGCAGAGGGTCAGAACTGGGATCCAGGCTCTGAAACAGGGGCTGATTCACTGCATTCAGATGTGAGCACCGAGGCCGGTAGCCGTGTGATCCTGGACGAATGGTTTCATCGAAGTATCCTTGCTCTCATCTATAAAATGTAGATAGTAATTCCCACCTCATAAGATCGTGGGCAGAGAGTCCACTGAAATAAATGATTTGCATGTCTGAAAGCATCTGGTTAGGTATTCACCTCTTCCTCAGCCCACACTCTCGGATTTTCCTGGTCCTCGTGGGGAAACGGAGGCTACAGGCTTTGGCATTCTCAAACCTGCTTCTGCGTGATGGAATATTTGGAAAGATGGATAAAACTGAGGCTCTGTCAAACACAGGCCTTAGCTATGCCTCCTCCAGGCGGGACAAGGCAGCGCAGGGGTGCTAGCTGGGAATGGTGCGAGAAGAAAGAGGGACACCACAAGCTGCGGTCGGACCCAGGGTTGGAAGTCAGCCAGTGAAATAGGGAGCACCACGTACATGCAAAAGGCAGGTCCCGTCTGTGTATGTTTGTGCGCGTTCAAATAATTTTAGTGCCTTTTTTTACTATCACGTTCCAATATTAATATAACTAATCAGCTAACTTAACCGAGCCCCCCTTCAGTTCAATTTAACTACATCCAGTGCTAGAAACAGAAATGAACGTTTTTTAGGCGCTTTTTTCCACCTGAAGAAAGCAAGTGGGAGAGTAACCATTGCTAACCCTTCCTCTCCAGCCACTAACACCTGCAAGTTGATGAAGAAGTGGATGCTGGAGTCTGGACCATCCAAACTCCGTGTTCCTGGCCAGATGCCCCCCCTCCCTCTTGCCAGTTCCTCCTGGCCGGATGCCCCCCTCCCTCCTGCCAGTTTCAGGACGCATCCTCTCCAGGCTTCTGTAACCTCTTCAGAGACAGAGAAACCTGTTGCCAAGTCTGAGGTCCTGTGCAGACGCCCCACCTGGTGGCCAAAGCTGGAAAAGCGATTCAACCAAGGGTGATTGGCAGGCAGCAACTCCAAGGCTCCCTGAACTCCTTGGGACCACATCGGGTCATGGGTCAGTTGCAGGAAGACACAGAGGACTATCCACTGCTAAAGGCACCGGAGGGGCCAAAGCTATGACCAGTTTTCTGCCTTAACGCTGATAATGTACAGCTTCCCAAAAAGCAGCCATCAGAATGACTAAGCCACAGACAGGCGGCAAGGGGTAGCTGGAAAGGTCCCGGTAGCCCTGGGTGTGGGCTGACAGCTCTGGTTTCCCCTCCGGGGTGAAAAGTCACCGTTTACATCTTCTCTCTGTCTCCCCAGGTGTAAGATTTTTCTGTCCAGAGTGTCAGGTGCAGAAGGGAATTCTAGCTTCCTTCTCGGGCAACGCATTTTCATCCTGACTGGCAAGGAGCCTCTTTCTAGGGGAAGGGTGCCTCGGGTCAAACCTCCAGCCCAGGCGCCTTCACGTGGCCGGCACCCCTGTCCAGCCAAGCCAAGGCAAGGGACAGCCGATAAGGTGGAGGGTTTACAAGGACCAAATCATGGGGGTGCTTCGGCCCTCATCTCTTGGCATGTTAAGCCCCCGCTCCTCTGTCTAGGCTTGAGCCCGAGATATTCTCATCCTCTCATTACCCTCTGTGCTCATCAGCTTCCGTAAAAAATAACCCAAAGACACACATTTTGATCAGACTCAGCTCCCAGTTAGAGCAACACCAGCTTCTACACCAGGATGGAGCCCTAAGAAGGGCAGCACAGGCAAGCAACTGATACCCGTGCTCATGCACACGCACGAGCCGGCGCGCGCGCACACACAGACACACACAGACACACACACACACACACACACACACACCCCACTATGGGCAGTGTACCACTCCCATCCCCAACTCCAGGATGCATCATCTGAACTCAGTAGCGATCCCAGGAGAAGGGAGCCACCCCAAGCCGAAACAGAGCCTCCGGGAGGATCCGCTTGATGCTGTTGAACCTCCACGTTAGTCGGAAAAACCACATCATTCTTTTAAGCTTCGATACCAACCAACATCCGGAGAAGGTGCCATAAATGCGCACCCGCGCGCACGCAAACATGCCAATCCAGGCTCCAAACGAGCTGGGTAATCCCGCTCGGGTCGTTTAAGCCCTGGTGTCCAACACCTAGAGAGGGGCTCCCAGACACACGGACACGCAGAGCGGAGAAACCCTGGGGGCACACGGGCCTCCGCCCTCGGCAGACGGGCGCCCCCGGGCTCTAAAGCCCCGGCGCCGTGGCGGCTCGGGCCCCCGCCGCCCCCAGCCCCGACCTGCGCCGCCGAGCGGCTGGGTACTCACACGAGCGCGTGGTAGAGCAGCGCCCAGCCCCGCGGTCTCTCCAGGGCGTCGTAGATCAAAGTTTGGATGCGTCGGTACTTGGCGTTGTTCCTCTTGACCGGGCGGCTCAGGGGGGTCTTGGCCAGGAGCCCGATGCCCTGCGGGGTCCTCCGCTGCCCCTCGTCGCGGCCGCCGCCCTCCAGCAGCAGGGTCCCGTCTTTGTCGGCTCCGGCCCCGAGCGCCAAGGTGACTTGCTCCACATCGCCGGGCGCCAGCCCCACTTTCCGCTCCTCGTCGCCGGCCGCCGCCGCGTCCCCTCCGGCCGGGTTAGCGGCCCCGCCGCCGCCGCCCCCGCCGCCGCCGCCGCCAGCCGCCCCCGCCGCCCTGCGCGCCTTGAGCCCCATCGGCCTCGCCCCCGCCGGCCGCTTCGCCTTCTCCGCTGCTGCTCGGGGAAGAAGGGGCGCTCGGGGTGCGTGGATGAGGCGGCGGCGGCGGCTGCAAGCCCGGGAACTCCAATGCCATGATCCGCGCGCCGCTCCCCACCCACCCCACCCCCCAAAAGCAAGCAAAGGCGGGCCCCCCTGGGGGGGCTGGGGAGGCCGGGCAGCCGGGAGGGGTCACATCCCGCGCGGGGCAGCCGCGGGACCCCGAGGGGCGCGGGCCGGGGACTGCGGGGAGCGGACGAGGGCGCGCGAGGCGGGCGCGGAGGCGCTAGGGCGCGCGGCGGCGGGAGCCCGGCACCGGCGCTCCGGGGCGGCGGCGGCGGCGGCGGCACCCGGGCCGGCGAGCCCGAGACAGCATCGCAGTTTATTTACAAGCCCGGTGCCAACCGCCCGCCCGCCCGCCAGCCAGCCACACGCGCCGCCGCCGCCTCCGCCCTCCTCCGCGCTCCCCCCGCCGCGCCCCTCCCCGCCCGCTCCAGCCTCAGCCCCGCAGCCGCCGCCGCCGCGAGCCAGCGCGCCGCGGGCCGAGCGCACGCCGCGGCCCCCCACCCTCGCCGGGGTGGGGCCCCATTGTCCCGCCCCGTCGCGGCGGGAGGCCCCCGCGGCGCCCCGCCCCCCACCCCTGCGAGCCCCGCGGGCCCGTCTGCGCCGCGGCCGCCGCGCCGGGCTGCCTGCGCTCCCGAGGGCGTTGAGGCTTTCCCCGGGGCGGGGCGCGGGGGGCAAAGCGGGGAAGGGGAGGCGGGTCTGGGGTGCCGGGGTAGGAGGGGTGGGGGGTGGGGGGTCGGGGGTGGCTCCTCTGTCGACCTCCGGCGTTGGCCTGGCGGCTGCAGCTTTACGTTTTCCTTCCACCTCCCAATCCTGCAGCTTGGCTTTGGAAGTAAAATCCAAGTTGCCGGGTCGGCCAAGGCCCCCGCCGCGCGAGCCCACCCACCGACTCTGGGCGGCTCCCCGGTTGGTTTCTGGTTCGTGGTGGATGGTGCGGCCCTCGCCTGCCTTGGCCCTTGACCCCTCGGTTGAGCAGAAGGTTGCAGAAACAGAACTCGTGGAATTGGCGTGGCTCCTAACTCGGGCTCTAGCAAGTCATTCCCTCTCTTGCCTGAGTCGCTGTTCATTCATTCAGTTACTAAACCCCAAGTGAGTGAGCTTCCCCTGAGAGGGGCCAAGTTCTCCCACCAGGGCATACCAGGTCCCTGCGCTCCAAGTTCGCGTTCTAGAAAGCTGGAAGGCAGTACCAGATAACAAACATAGTGTGATTTCCAGTACTGGTCGGTGCTCTGAGGAAACAAAATGGCCTGCTGTGTTAGAAGTGGGGAACTTCCTGGCATTGGCTGGTCCTGGAAGGCCTTGTTGTGGAGGTGACATTTTGAGGTGAGACCAGCGTGCCAAGCTGGGGCAACTAAGTAAATGTCAGGACCAGCCTTCCAGGCTGCAGAACCCCAAGTGCCGAGGTGTGGCTTGAGCACAGTGAGTGCAGGGGGGTGCAGGGGGAGGTGAGGCCACAGTTGGGCAGGAACTAGATCTTG
>CM053569.1:8893352-8941977 GCA_028646485.1 Cryptoprocta ferox | reverse complement strand
GTGACTCTAATATGGGAACTTAGTAGAAAATAAGAGCCACGACTGGACTGAGAAAGATTATCTCGTCAGTCAGTGGGCTGCGGGATGCACTTTGTGAACACCGCACGAACTGGCCGGTGGAAATGTGACCGCGCACGGTGGGCACCCCCGCACGTGTTTAGGAAGAGACTGATGCTCACCAAGGAGTTGGAGGCTGGTCAGTGACCAGTCAGTGCAAACTCTGGAAAGGAAAAAAAAAGTGCAGAGAAAGGAAGAGCCTAAGAGAGGGGAGCTCCGAATGGAAGGTCACGCACATTTGCTCACCCTCCATCCCCGGACACGCCAGTGCGCGCAGGAGCTTTCCATCCCAGTCCGGTCCCAAATACGAGGGAACAATTCTGTCCTGCACTTGGAGCACTTTCTCTAAAGTCGTCTTCAATCCCTTCCTGTTTTGTTACCTTCATCCGCAAATGGTCCTATTTGCATTTGGTTTGACTTGTTTCTGATTATCTCAGGAGGCAGGAGCAGGGACTCGAGTCCTATCCTTGAAGCCTAGAAGGATGCCTGGTGTACGTAGGCTCTCAGTACCTATTGACCTCATGAATGAATGATGAATAATGATGCGGAAGTTTATCCCCAGAACAATGCGAGGCTCACAAGGAACCGTTTGCTGTATGTTTGTGTATGAGATTTTTGGTTTTGTCTTTTACCATCGGGAACGTCTTTATTCTTAGAGTCACAGTATTGACTGCAACTTAAGTAACACGGTGACAAAAACATTGTGACAGAACTTAAAATACAAAGGCTCACCAGATAAGCACAGAAGGAGACGAGTCAAGGACCCTGTTGAGAGAAGGCATCATCATTACTGTGCAATGAGTCAAAAGTTCAGATTTTCAAAATAATAGTTGGGATCCTCGGGCACATGAGACTTCTATTTTGATGAGAGCCGCAGACTGTCAAATAGCAATGTTTTAAGATCAAGTGCAGGGGCTGTCTATGTTCATGCCTCCCATAAAGCATGAGGTAAAGTCAATATCGAATTCATAACTCTGATCCGGTTAAATCCTATGATGGGGAAACTGCCATGTAGTTTGGAAATGGAGTTACTCGATGGCTTTATAATCCAGGGAAGAGTGTTGTTCAGGAAGGAGGTTTGGAAATGTCATGAAAAATGGGATGCACTCTGAGTGTCATTGGGGGGACTGTGTAGTCTCAACACTCTATAGCCCAGATCCCAGCTAACCAAAATCAGATTACTATATTCCATTGAAAGGAATCTTATTTGAGCTTAAAGTCCCGAGAGCCTCATGTACCAACTGGGCATGGGCACCAAGACAGGGTTCGCTAACACAGTACCCATATGGGCAGGCTGGGGGCCAGGGCACAAACAAGGCATTCCGGTGCTGGCTTTTCATCCCAGTTCTGCACCACCTCCGTGTGTGACCTTGAAAACCCATCCTATTCCTAGTCTTTGGATTTGCCACCTGATACCCCTCCCCTATGCCTTTGACTGGTTTTCGCTTTTACTGGTCTTCATCTTGTACATTAGGGCCAATGAACTCCTCTCCTGGAGATGGGGAGACTTCTTGGGAATGAGTAAGGAGAGAGGGGTCAAAAGACCTTCTCTGTGCCTCAGTTCCTTCCTCTGTACATCCTGCTTCCCAGGGCTCTCAGCCTCGAGTGATCAGATGAACGGACACATGCTTGCGGAGAGATGACACTGCAGTGACTATTTCTGTGATCAAATGAGCAGGACAGAATCTCAGGTTCATGGGCACAAGCTAATGGGGGCCCTGTCTATACCCTGCCACCCTGTTCCCTAAACACATTAAGTGACTGTTTTAGAACATGTTGTTGTTATTGTTGTTTTTAGTTTATTTTGAGAGGGGGAAGAGGGGCAGAGAGGGAGGGACAGAGAGAATCTCAAGCAAGCTCTGTACTGTCAGCGCAGAGCCTGAAGCGGGGCTCGATCTCTCGAACCGAGATCATCATCTGAGCCGAAACCAAGAGTCAGATACTTAACCGACTGAGCCACCCAGGCGCCCCTGTTTTAGACCATGTTTAAACTGACTTTTATTATTCGTTGTGCAAGAAATGCCTGGTCGCTGTAGAGAAAGTATGAAATTCCAAGCAGCAAAAAGGCAGCAAGAATAATTTGTCATCGGGTTACCCAGAAGTACTCTCTGTTAATATTCTGGTGGCGACTGTGCCAACACCACTGCGGCGTGCCTGACCTGCAAACAGAGGAGACCGACACCACCGAGCCTCCAGCAGGGCACCTTCCCCGGTGCTTCAGCCAGCCACCTGGCGGCAGATTGATTACATGGGACCTTCCAGTCATGGTTGGGTCCTGGATACAAAATTGCCTTTCCTGCCCATCATGCTTCTGCCTGTATCACCATCCGTGGGCTTAAGGGTACCTCGTTCTCAGAGGATTCCGTAACACTGCTGCCGGAACCAAATAACTTTCTCCCCAAAATACTTGTTCTGCACCTGATTATACATCTACCCCTGGGAGGGGCCAGTGAGACAGGTCTTTGCGTCTAAGAAGACAGACACCTGTTGGTTTTTTGGAGGAGACCAGGCAAACTCTAGTCTCAGGTCTTGTCACAATTCAGGCCAAAAGCAAATATGTCTGGAGAGGAAGACTTCCCTCTGTGTATTCTTCATTCTTGAAAACTCAACCACAGCAAACTGTCAGAGGTGCTGTCATCTTTCCTCGCTCCATGTTTTTGCTTTGCTGTCTGTCATTTTCCCGGACGGCACATCACTCGACATTAGGGCACATGAACTCTTGATCCTTTGCAGGTGAGGAACCTTCCTGGGAATGAATAAGGAGAAGGGCAAAAGGCACCCGGAAGATGAGGGCAGCTTAAGGGATTGAATTTGGACCCCGATTCAAATTCAAGCCGTGACTCTGTGACTTTGAGCTTAGTGACGTTGGGCACGTTGCCGGGCTCCTACCCGGCGTGTTTCCTTATCTGTGAAGTGGGATAATTTCCCAACCTCCCTACACCAGACTTGGTTTTGAGCTAGACCTAGAGCCTGCGATGTACTGGGCACATTTACTACATTACTCGAAGGAGTCTGGACATAGGACTGTGGAAGGCAGCTCAAGTCAGGCGTGATGGGGAATGAATGAGCTCCGAGCCAAATGGCGCTCACCTTCCCTCCAGATGCTAATAATTAAAGGACTTCACTTAGACTGTTTTCAGTTGGAGAAAGTGTTTCTTTTCCCTGCCTTGTATTTGCAGTTCTTACATTAACCTTTACATTTATTTTGGGTGTTTCTTAATATCAGTTTTTTGTTTCCTTTTAACTATACAGGTATCCCCAGCTTTTCTAAAGTTTACGTTATGCCACTTGACTTTTACAAAAGACCTACCTGTTTTTACTAACTGAAAGAAATCTGAAAAGGATTTCGCTTTTACAAAAAAAAAAAAAGGCAGAAAGTGACAGCTTTCAAGGTACACTGCAGTGAGCCATTTCAGAGAGCGCGCTGGCCCCGAGCGGGGAAAGTGGCGCCACCCAGCTCCTTCACCGGGAACTGCAGTCCGCATCATGCCTTCCAGCTCCCGGGGCTTTGAAAGGTGTCTATGAACCTCTGTGATTCATCTCCATTTCTTTTGTTTGTCCGTTAGCAAAATGTGTCCTAAAGTATCAGAAAAGCCAAAGAGAGGGTTGTTTCAGAGTCTAGAAATGCTAAGCATTTTTTTCTATATAAATTGCTTCTTCGCTTTATGCCATTTTGGCTTGGGAAAGGTTTGGTGAGAAAGGTCTCCTTGCAGAAAGCGGGAGGAACCTGTATTGGCTTAGATATTCACTTCATCCATTAATGAATTCATTCATTAATCCTTCCAGTGGGCATTTACTGCTTTCCTGTTTCATGAATTGCCGTCTGTGGGAATCAGGAGGGGAAAAAAGAAAAAATTGAGTACTTAATTCCAAATTTAGTTGAAAAGATGAGATCAGGGGCGCCTCGGTGGCTCAGTCGGTTGAGCGTCCGGCTTCGGCTCAGGTCATGATCTCGCGGTTCCTGGGTTTGAGCCCTGCGTCAGGCTCTGTGCTGACAGCTAGCTCAGAGCCTGGAGTCTGCTTCAGATTCTGTATCTCCCTCTTTCTCTCACCCTCCCCTACTCACGCTGTCTCTCTCTGTCTCTCAAAAATAAATAAAAAACATAAAAAAAGAAAAGATGAGATCAACAATGCAAATCAATTTTACCCATTTCTGTATCATCATTGCATTTTGATGACCTGACTCATGATACATGTTCATCCATCATCCATCATCATCGTTACTTACATTAATTGAGTGATTGCTGTGTGCCTGGCACTGGGCTAAGTGCTTTGTATGGATGATCCCATCTAATCCTAACAACAGTTATGAGGTAGGCATCACGTTCATCGTTCTCCATATTAACCATGGTGAAATGACCTTTGGAGAGCTTAAATACCCTGCTCAAGGTCCCATGGCTAACATGATGGCCCCAGGGTTCGAGCCAAGGTTGTCTGGAGTCTGTGCTTGTAGCTACTGAGATGGGCTACTGCCTGAGAATGCGCTTCCTGGTGGAAGGCTCGGCATAGGCAAAATCTGGGAGTCAAGACAAAGCATGGACTTTCCAGGGCAAGATGTCTGCAAACAAGCGTGAATGGAGCAGGGGCCCCGAGGGGCAGACTTGCCTACGTGCCAGGCTTATGAACTCGGGGACCTCGAGGTGCTTTAAGGATAGACTGATGTGTCCCAGGTGGCTTCACAAAGACCTTTCTGATGATTCTGGAGAGGACAGGTTGAGAGTGGGAGAAACGAATTCAATGAAAACAGCCAGAGGACTACAGGTAGTGCCCAGCTGGGATCCGGAAGGAAAGTGCTGGCAGACCCCCAAGTCCAGGGAGGATGAGGGATTTAGGAAAGAGAGTCTGCAGGAATTGGTATCTGAAATAAAGGCAGGGCTGGGTCTTGGGTCACTTGGCATTTCAGAGGTGGAAACAAATTCACCCAGTGTCCCAGCCTCCCCGTGTTCTGACTGTGGGTTCTCAAAGCTGAGCACCCAGCCTCTGGCTCCAGTAATTGGCTCCCTGGGCAGTCTGTTCCTTTCTCTCTACCAAATTAAGCTCCTTCTCTCCGGGTCTTGATTGTTAAAACACCCTGTTTGCCCATGCCATTTACATATTCCAATTACCCACTGCCATTTCCCTGCTAATGAGCCCATGTACCTGCTTTCAAGAGCATCTGGCCCGGAGCCTGCTTGCGCAGGAGGGCTGGATACTGTGGGCAAAGACTCAGTTCACAGTGTCTTCAGACAAGGAGCGTCAGGGCCATTTTCTCACCTCCTTCCAGTCCTGATGGACCAGACCTCTGTGCCTCATTACCCGCCCCCACAGACATCACGATGCTCCGTTTACCTTAGCGACAAGAGGAAAAGCTCCATGCCAACCTGGAGACGCGCTCCGTGTTCCTACCGCAGTCATCAAAGGCCCATTGCACCCTTAGCCAATCACATGCACAGAGCCTATTAAGTCCAAGGTCTTCCTAATTTCCATCGCTGAATTCTTTGCAGAGGGGACGCTGATGCCTGGGTGCTAAGTAACTGGGCAGAGGATTATGGGTAGCTGAGCAATGATGCTGAATAGGGAAAGCCTATTTTGAGAGAGCCTGCTTTGGGCAAGAATCATGGCTCTGAAAAACGCTAAGTGTTTTTGACCCTGGACAGTTTAAATAACCAGTCTGAGCCTCACCTGTAAAATAGGAATAATAATTACCTCGAAGGGATGTTTCAGGAGTGGGGAGGGGAGTTAACGTTTATAAACCTTTGGCACTTAGAGGCCCTTCATCCACGGTAACTGATATACTGTGAATATGAACACGTTAATCATCATAATAATTAATATGATCTCCAAATTAGAAGAGAAGTTTGGGGTGTCCCATCTGGTGCTGGTCCACCTTTGGTGACTCACATTTTGTATCACAGCCCAGCCCACATAATACAATGGATGTAGAAATAACCAAAACAGTGCGATGATATGCCATGATATTTGCTCTTCCGTCTTTTAGAAAATACTGATGTCAGCCCGTGTTACTTTGCCAACACTGCCGTCACAAAACGCCACAGGCTGGGGGGCTTAAGCAGTAGAAAATTATTTTTTCACCATCCTGGACGTTGGAAGTCCAAGACCAAGTCGTAGACAGGGCTGATCTCTTCTGAGGCCGCTCTCCTTGGCTTACAGGTGAGCCGCCTTCTCACCTGTCTCTCCTGTCTTCGTGTGGTTTTTTCCTGTGGGTTCACACCCTGGCATCTATGTGTTCAAATCTCCTCTTCAGCGACACCAGCCAGATTGGATGAGGGCCACCCTGCCTCCGTTAACCTAAGCACCTGTTTAAAAGCCCTGTCTTTAAACTGTCACATCTCGAGGTACTGGAGGTTAGAGAGTCAACCTACGAATTTGATGGGTGGGGGAGACACCCAATTTGGCCCATAACAGGGACCCACTCCAAGGACTTCACATTTCACAAAGGGATCGTGAACCCAGCCTATAAAATGTTCATCTGTTTCCATCTGTAGCTACATTCTTTGGTCTCTGCGTGAAGATCCCCCGCCAGTTGCCTTCCAAGGAATCCCACTGCTGCGTGCAGCACACCGATCACCCGCCGTGGGCTTGTTCTGTGGCAGGCCCTGGGCGACGCACCTTTCCTTCTCCACCTCATTCAGTTGTCACCACCCCCCAATGATGGAGGTACTGTACAAATGCACCTTTAAGAATGTCTGTGGCTTGTCCAAATGTGGCTGCATGTGGAATCTATGTAAATCAAAGAGCAGTAACTGAGCAAAGACTCAAACCTAGATTTTTCTTTAATGCCCAGAAGACGGCGTCCCTGTTATTGGAAGGTCCTTCATGATGAGACAAAGTTTTCCTCAGGGAATGTGAAAATAGCAACAGATGCTACCATTCCAGTGTTTCACAGGAAGGCAGTGATAACACGGGGTGAAGTGTTGGAGGAACTAGGTTTCGGTCCCAACCCTGGGACACTGGCTAAGCGGCCTTGGCAAAGGCATGTCAGATCTCTCAGACTCAGTTTCCCCTTCAGGAAAATGGAGATAGTAATGGCATTTTCTTACATGGTTGGGGTGAGGTTTGGAACTAACTTTAGAGACCCAAAGGGCTTAACGTTGTGTTACAGATAGATTTGGGGGCTACGTTATTACTGCCATCTGACCCCATCATTAATCTCTTTCAACCTGATTTTCCATTTTTATTATTTCTATATTACATATTAAATATCATGGTCATAATAATAACTTCCTCAGAAGGAACCAGAAAGATGAGCTCCTGTAACATCTGTACAACATGTGTCAGGTAGAATTTCATTGTTTTGACTTTTCCTTTGATGCCACAAATTGATGAAGCAAAAGATGCAAAGAATACCTCAGCCTTCTTCCTCAAGACCAGCCTCGTGTGTTGACTTAAGGCTCCCTTTGAAGTGGGTGTTCATTTGTAAATTTTCTGAAGCGACCTCACAGAACTTTCGTGACATTTCCACTTCATGAGTGGGAGCTCCAGCCAGGGGTTTGCAAAGCTTCGTGTCAGTGGGGACCAGGCAGGTGGGGACCAGGCAGGTGATGTAAAGCCATGGAGTTTCTGTGAAGGGTAGTGCACAGCACCTGACACCAGGGGGAGCAATTCATAAATGGGAGCAGCCAGCGGGACTGGGACCAGGTGAGGAGGAAGAGGAAGAGAAAGAAAAATGGAATTCAGAGGAGGAGGAGACTTTGGGCCCCCACTTCTGGGGAAACAGTGCTCCCCCACCCTGTTCCCCATCTCCTCGGCTCATCGAGGCCACACTGGGACACAGCCCTGCTCTAGGAAGAGTTTCCAGCTTCTGTGATTCCGTGATTGATTGTTGATTCGCTGGGGTGATACCCCAGGTGGTTGTCAGACTGGAAACCCTCCTTCTTCCTCTTTGGTTGTTGACCATAAAGTGTTTTTTCTGTTAATTATTTGTGACAAACTTAAAAAAATGCAACATATTAAAAGTAATTTATTAAGGGGCACCTGGGTGACTCAACCCATTTGGGCTCAGGTCATGATCTCATGATTTGTGAGTTCAGCCCCGTGTTGGGCTCTGTGCTGACAGTGCAGAGCCTGCTTGGGGATTCTCTCTCTCTCTCTCTCTGTCTCTCTCTCTGCCCCCCCCCCCCCGCTCATGGTCTCTCTGCCTCCAAATAAATAAAAAAACCTAAAAAAATTAATTCTTTAAATATTATATACCATTTATTGGTTGCAAGTGCCCTATTACAGATGTTACCTTCTTTTAACTTAAAATATTTTCAGAATTCTTCGAGCAAAACCACTTCTCATGGCCATGAGTATTGGGTCATTCTGTGTCCGGCCCAGGCACGGTTCTGCAAACTTAAGAGCTAGACATGCCCTACCTAAGAAACGTGTTCCTCAACTGACTCTCAGCGGCCAGCACCCACTTGACAGTGCAGGTGAGTGCGTAAAATACCTCCACAAACACCCCACCAGTATTAGGAGATTACGTCACGAAAGCAGGCATCAGGGTGAGCTCATTTCCCAACCTAACCTTTGGCTGGCCAACCCTGTTTTCTTTCACTTCTGGAAGGGGGTTGCAGGTGGTCACAACTGATCTCTACACTTAAAACACTCTTGCTCCCCTATGTTTACATAGTCCCTCTGTGTCCACATGTTTTTTTTTGCAAATCTTAGCACAACTGGACATGCTTAACCCTGCGCAGCAAATACCCATCCCCCACATCCATGGGACCGCTGTTCTTCCCACTAATGTTGGGCTTGTTCCTATCACCTGCTTTGGCTACTGGAATCTGGGCAGAAGTAAAACTGTTCTATTTCCCAGGGGAGGCCTTAAGAAGTATCACGCGTTTGTGCTTCTTTGGGACCCCTGGCCCCACTCTACTCCAGAAAGCTGCTCTCCCCTCCAGCCTGGGCCCCAGAATGAGCCGGGGGTGGGGGGAACAGAGCCCTCCCACTCCCTCTGCCTCCTGACCTGTGATGGATGAATAAATGCTTATGATTGAAAGATATTGAAATTTCTGTGGTTTTCTATATCAGGAAAATTAGAAATCAGCAAAAGGGATTCTTTAGAGCCCTTTTTGGTAGAGCACTGAAAGCCCTCGGGGGACTTTCTGACCTATAGATATCTGCACCTTTGGCTGATGTCCTACGGAGGATGCTATTTTGCCACTCCTTAGGGACAAAAGTTAACTCATAGAAAACTGACAGCAATGCAAATGGATTTTGTGCTGTAGAGATACAATGGATTTGTGTGCTATAGAAAAGATAACCCCAAACCTTACATTTTATGGTCTTTTGAATAGTAAACTGCTGTGCATCTTCTAGAAAATTCATTTCAGGATTCCTGATTGTCTGTATATCCCTCTGTTCTTGAAAATCTCCTTTGAGTTGGTCTCAACACCAATCACTTTCATTACTTAATGAGTTGTATAAAAATCTTTGACATGTATTCATTTTATGTGCATGAGAGCTAGGTTTGTAACTTTACAATGAACCTCAGTAGTTGTTACAAAGCATTAGCTGACTGATACATGGGAGTTCTAATATAGTTTTGGTCATCAGTTCATTGAGCAACTCGGAGAAGCTGAGCAGCCCATCTGGGCCTCAGTAGCTTCATCTGTAAAGGTTTGGGACAGTTAGTTTCTTTATCCAGTCTGTAAGTGGGTCCTCCCAAGGTGGGAAAGGGAGGGTGAGGGTTATAAATCCATTTTATAGTCAGAGATGCTGAGCGTCAGAGAGGTTTAACCATTTCCTCAAGGTCACAGAACATCTCTGCCTCCCATGGTAGTTGACCATCTGTTAGACCACACCAAAGGAACGTCCTGCTGCACAGATAAAAAGCTTTCATGAGCTAAGGTTTAAATTCTTGCTTAAGAGAAAGGAGCAGTTTTCAGAGTCTCACCGACCAAACTTGAATCTTGGCTTTCCTATTTAGTAGCTGCTTAACTTCGGGCCAAGTGCTAACTATTGCTGAGCCTCAGTTTTCCAATACGTGACATGGGGATACAAATGCATCCTTTATAATGCGGCTATACTATGACAAAAGAAATGTATGGTGCCCAATATAGTGCCTGGCATGTCGGAGCAGCTCTACAAATGCCAGCTTGTCTTCCGTGCTTTTCAACAGAGTCAGAAAAACACCTGCTTTAGAGTCGAACCAGCACAAGGTTCAGCTCCCAGGTCTGCCACTTTCTTGGGGTGAACTTGGGCAGGCTGTTCAGTCACCCTGTGCCTTCACCCTGCTGTGTATGAAGTGGAGATGCTAGTGCAACTTCTTAGTGCCACTCTGAAGATCACAGATGTTCTGAGCACAGACATGGCTACAACACAGGTGCTAGAACCACTGTTAGTTTGTCGCAAGCTGATGATAAAAACACGCAGACAGAGTGATGGTCAAGGGCTGCTCCAGCAAGGATTTTTGTATGGGATTTTGAACAGAACCGGCCATAAGAGCCAAATTAACATCACCAGGGATCCAGACCCAGGACTATAGATTTGGGGGGTCCTGCTGAAAGGAGCAGAATTATGGCAAAAGAGTTCCTGCTTAATCAAGAAATTGTGTAAACCCTAATTCCGAAAAATGTTAATGGGAAGTATTACGTATGTATATGCACTTCTGAAAGATTTATGCCGGTCTTAATGGCTGGAGATGTCCTTCAAATTTTCCATCTGCCTTGGAAGAGGTCTAATGTGATAACAAACAGGAAATCGACTGGGCTAAAGGACATGCAGTTTTGTTTTGAACCATAAAATATATGAGGCTGCTGACATTGCATATTAATTAGCTGAGCCTTTCCTTTCCAAATTAAGAGCTCAGTTTTATATTACTTGCATGGACATAAAATTTGGCCCTGTGGCTTGGGATGCAGGGAGATCTCATTCACTAGATATTTTTGGAGCACCTAAGAGTTTCCAGGATCTTCTAGGCTTGGCAAGGAACAAGGGAAGATATAACCCAAACCATGGAAAATCTCTCACCATCTAGGAAGATGATGGAAAAGGATAAGGCAAGAGAAAAAAAATGATTGCAGTCAATTGTGCCAGAAATATCTAGGCTTTTCCAAAGTATCCACTGTGATTTTTATCTTGCAGGCCCTGGGAATCTTGGGAGCCTCACATCTCCCTTTTGGCTTTGGCCAGAAGAAGGCTGGAAGCTGATTCCTCCTGGTCCTCTTGTTCTGTGTATATGTTTAAAAACTCATTCATTCGTTTCATAAATACTTACTGAGCAACTACTATAGGTCATGTCCTGTGCTGGGTGCCCGAAAACACTAGAAACAAAAGAGGCAAAAGTTCTGCACCCGGAAAGCTTCCATTCAGGTAAGGGGGACCCACAGTAGACATGACAAGCAGGTGATTATGAGCACAAGATCTTACTTCATGTTCCAGTTAGCTATTGCCGTGTAGCCAACCTCCCCATTCCCACTGGCGCAAAGCAACAGCCCTTTCTTACTCTCGTGGATTCTGTGGGTCAGGAACTCCGACAGGGCAGGACGGGGATGGCCTGTTTCTGCTCCATGATGCTCGGGGCTCAGAAGAGGAGATTCAGATTAATGGGCAGGACCACCTAAGGTAAGAGGATCCACTTCTGAGACAGCGTCTTCCCTGGGGGTGGCTGGAGGCTGGGGGAATGAAGGCCGGAGCACCGGCCCATGGCCCCACCAGTGTGGCCACCTCACGAAAGCCGGGCTTCTCACAGGGCGGGTCAGCCTCCCAGTGGATGAGGCAGAAGCTATGTGGCCTTTTGTGATCCAGCCTCAGAAGCCACGCCCCATCACTTACAACGCGTTCCACCAGTTGAAGGAGTCAAAGGCCCCTCCGATTTGGACACTGATTCAAAGGCAAGGCTGTGAAAGAATTGGTGGGTATTTTTCAAACCACCCATTCCTGAGGGCCAGTGTACCGTCATGGTGAAGGCCTTCAGATTTATAGACCAGGGAGTTGAACTCTGGCCCCAGTCTGTATATTCACTTACTTAGCACACATGACTGGATGCTTCCGGCGTGCTGGCCCCTGTGTTAGGTGCTGGGGGCTCTGTACTGAACAAGGAAGTGCAGTCCTCCTGCTCCCAAAGCACACAGCCTGTGGCAGAATCAGGTGGTTAAGCACGGATGGTGGTACCATTGACGAGGGCCGTGGCAAAGGGTGCGCAGAGCTGAGGGGCCACAGAGAAGAGGAACTGGCTGGGTGAACTCGGGCACACGGATCGAAGGCTCCGCCATTAGTTCCCTTATTTGCACAATGAGCCACCAAGACCCACCTTCTGAGGCTGAACAAAGATTAGATGCAATAAGAAACCCAGAGGAAGCCCCAGCCATCTGTTCACATCGTCTTATTTTAGGTCTATGTAAACCACACATCACTATCTGGTTTCTCCTAGCTTTTTTTTTTTTAATCTTTATTCATTTATTTTGAGAGAGCGAGAGATAGAGAATGAGCAGGGGAGGGGCAGAGGGAGGGAGAGAGAGAATCCGGGCTGTCAGCATGGAGCCCAACATGGGACCGAACGCAGGAACTATGAGATCATGACCTGAGCTGAAACTAAGGGTTGGACTTTTAACCTATTGAGCCACCCAGGCGCCCCTGGCCCCTCCCAGTTTTATTGGTTTACTTGCATCCGGTCTGAATTTTAGAATCTAAAATGATGGAGAAGCAGTTTAGTGTTCTGGCTGTTGTACAGAAAAGGGACCCTCCCCTCCAAGGAGGCCCTTCCCCTCAGGTGCCCCCACCTTTTACAAGAATTGCTGACATGTTGCCTCATCGCTCTGCTTGAAGTTGGATCCTATAAGCCCCACCCACCTCTTCTTATTATTCTTTCTTCCCCCATAGTTCTTACCACCCCTGGCACTCTCTGTGAGGTCCGCATGGCTGACATTTGCCGTGTCACCCTTCTAGAATGTAAATTCCACCCGAGCAGGGGTCTTTGGTGTTCACCAATGCCCTGCACATGCCTGTCACCATTCCTTTCATGTCAGGGAATAGATGACTTTCTGAGACAGTAGGCAGGAGGGTGGGCAAAGGGGTCATGGCGAGCCAGGGTAGAGTTTTATTTGTCCCTGATCTCTGTGATAAACATTGTGGAATTCTATGGCATGAGCTGATTCAGATTTTTCTATTGTTCTGGCTGCCATCTAGAGAGTAGAATGTCCAAGACCAGGGTTAGATGGAAGGAAGGAGTGAGGGCTCATCCCAGGTGCAGGGAGAGATGCTGGTGGCTTGGACCATGGTGGTGGATACTGGAGACATGCAGTATAGACAGGTCTAGGGGTTTACACAGCAGGCAGAGCTGTGGGACAGGCAATGGGCTGAATAAGCGTGAACAGAAGGATATTGAAGACAACTAGTAGGGTTTTGATTGAAGTAATTGAGTATAATGTGGTGTCGTTTACTGAGGAATACGTTTAAGGAAGAAGAGGTGTGTGTGTGTGTGTGTGTGTGTGTGTGTGTGTGTGTGTTGTTAGGGGTGGCAGGAAATCAAGGTTCTACCTTGGTTTGGTTAACTGTGAAGGTATAGCAGGCATTCTCTAGAGTATTCTCCATCTAGAATGTGTCCTAATCATCCTAAGATAATAGCCAGAGATGCCCACCAAGCTTCTAGCAAGTTCTTTACCGCATTATTTGTAAGTCAAACACTGGGGGGAGCCTGGGAGGCTCAGTTAGTTGCTTAACCGTCTGACTCTTGATTTAGGCTCAGGTCATGGTCTCACAGTTTCATGAGTTCGAGCCCCGTATCGAGCTCTGCACTGACATCAGGGAGCCTGCTTGGGATTCTCTCTCTCTCTCTGCCCCTCCCCTACTCATGCTGTCTCTGTCTTTCTCAAAACAAATAAATAAACTTAAAAAAAAAGTGGAAGCCACCACGATGTCCAGCATTATGAGGTTGGAGGACTAGGCGTCCTACAGAGTGCTGCTTAGAATGCCTGTAATGAGACCAGAAGATTCTCATTAAATAAAATGAAAGGATGAGTGGATGTTAACTTCGGTGTATTTATTACTGGTGTAATAAGCATTAGCAGGGAAATAGCCACGAAATACTTTTGGTAAACCCTATAATTCACGGAAATTTAGAATTGGAAGAAACCTTAGTGGGGCATCATTCCAGAAGACATGCTCTAGAAAGATCAGTGAAGACAAGGGGGCTAGAAAGATCTCTGTTGAGGCTATGAAACTTGACTTGAACTAAGAAGGAGTAATGTCCTGATCCCTGCTTCTGTTGTTACTACCCAGGGCTGGATGACCTTGGACATACCACTGAACTTCTCTGAGCTCGTTTCTTCACAGCTAATAATACAGTTGGTAACCCCTTGGATTCTACTTCTCAGAGGTTCCATGGTTTCGATGCCACAGACTTCCTATTGCATAGAGTGTCTGGGCTGGAAGGAGCCTTGGGGTTCACTCCTTCCAGCCCAGTCATGATTCAGCTAAGGTGCGGAAGGCGGGCGACCTGGCCAAGGACACACAACTCTTCCCTAAATACCAGCTTATAAACTTCAGCAGAAGCAGATGCAAACAGAAGACATCGAAATGCCGCCACTGGAAGAAAAACTGATGGCAGACAAGTAAATAAATAAATAAATAAGTCAAGTGTAAAAATGGTCAACTGCAACTTTAATTTCCAATGAAATATTTCAAGGTTGGCTTATGAGGTACATTAGGTTACCGCAAGTTCTATCTGCATCAAACATCAGGCTTTATTGAAAGAACATAAGCTTCTGTGAAACTCTTGCTTCCTACTCTGGACCTTGTCCCCCCCTTCCCCCAGCCCCCCAACTGCTAGTCCACCCTCCACAAAGGGTGCCCAAAGCGATTGTCCAGACCGCAGATGTAATGATGTCCGCGCCCCCCTCCACCTTCAACCCCCCGTGCTTGAAACTGCTCAGCAGACCCCCATTTCCTGTGGGGGACAGACAGGGGTCCCCAGACCTGGCCCCACCTCCCTCCTCCAGCTCCTCCTCTCGAGGGTCCTCTCCCCGCCTGCCGTCCCTGCCTGCCCGACCCTGAATGTGTCAGGTGGTATCTCAACCTTCCTGGCTTTGCTGACGCTCTTGCTTTGCCCTTGAGCGGCCCTCCTCACCTGGCTCTCCCAGCAAACATCTACTCATCTTTCCAGACTCAGCTGAACGCCATCCTCTGTGAAGTCTTTTCTGACCTCTATCACCCCGGTTGGTTTCTGCTGCCTTTCTCCTTTGTGACCGTTGAAGCCATGCCCTACAAGGCTGCCGTCCTCCCCAGGATGGCAACTCACTGTATTTATTTCTTGACACCTCTAGGCTCCAGAATAGACCAAAAGCTCCTTCAAGACAGAGGGTCTGTTTATTTCCTCTCAGTATCCCCAGTACCTGTCAGGATATTTTCATTAACTCGCGATTCAGATTCATCAAGTGACTTCTAACGTCCCTGCACTTTTTTAGGCACTTGGGGGGTAGAGTAGAGTGGCAGAGACTCTACTCCTTCGCCAACATCCCTTTCTTCCACGGTGGTAGGTTTTTGATCTCCATACGTGGACACCCAACTAAGGAGCCCATTTGCCAGCCTTCCTGGCAGTTATGTGGTCCCGTGAACAAGTTCTCACTAATGGGATGGGAACAGACGTGATGATGTCCCCTTCGGGGTCATGATCTGAAAGGGAAAGGCAGCTCTTTCCCTCTCTTTGTTGGCTGGTTTGAATGTCGACGCGATGGCAGGAGCTGGGGCAGCCATTTAGGGTCATGAGATGGAAGCCACGAGCTGAGGCGGCAGGACGTGAACTCGCAGTAGGCTAACTTCCCCTTGCCATTCAGGCTCCCGCGCCATCCCTGAGCTCCCTGCAACCTTATAGGACAAAGAGAAATTAATATGCGGCTTGTTTATAACAACGTAGCTGGGGGCTGTCCGTCCGTTTCGGCTGCTATAACAAAATCACATGGACTGGGTCGCTTGTAAACAGCAGAAATGTATTTCTCACAGTCATGGAGGCTGGCAAGTCCAAGATCAAGGCACTGGCACGTTTGGTGTCTGGTGAGGCCACTTCCTGGCTCGGAGACAACCATCTTCTTACTGTGTGCTCACATGGAACTCTCTAGGGGCTCCTTTACCAGGGCATCACCAAGGCTCCACCCTCATGACCTAATCACCTCCCAAAGGCCCCACCTCCCAATACCATCACCTCAGGGATTAGGTTTCACCAGGTGAATTTGGGGAGGACACAAACATTCAGTCTAGAGCGGGGCTCCTTTGTTACAGCACCCTACCCTATACCTCGCTCATATAAATGTTCGTCTAGAGCAGACGCGATCACTGTACCGACTGAACCAGCTTCGTGCAGACTCTGAGCACAAGGGAGCAAGTGGATGCGGCAGTAGTTCAGGGTCTAAGCGGAACCAGCTGGAAAAAATAAAAAATACTTTGTCCCAACGGACAGGGTGACAGGCTACTCGGCTTACATTCTTCGGGGTTTCTGCTTCAGACCGTGGGCTAAGCACGCCCGCTTCGCCTTTCCTTCTCTGCACAAAGCCACGCACTGTCCTTATTGGGTCCCCCTCCTTGCTTTTCCCAAAGCCAGAGCTGTAATGCAGGTGCTCGTTACCTCTCACCTAAACCACGCCGCCAGCTGCTGGCCGGCCTCTGCATCTCCCGTCCTTCCCCAGAGCTGTTGCCATGGCGATTTTTCCCTAGCACAGCGATGATCAAAGCCTTCCGGGGCTCCCCACGGCCTTCAGGTAAAAGGCCAGCCTCCTTCAATTAGTTCCTGGCGTTGGTCTCCCGCTCACCTTCGCCATTTCACTGTCCCGAGACACTCTTTGCCTCCTCCTTCCTGGATGCCTTTTTTCCAGGCTGACCTCTTCCCTCTCTCTGCCTGTTCCAATCCTACCCTTCTTTCAATATACAGCAAAGGATTTTTCTTCAGGAGACTTTTTTACGTTTTAAGGTCAAAAGTATTCTTCCCCCTTTCTGGACATTCCCAGCCTTCTGTATTCCTAGTACGGCATTTGTCACAGTGGGATTGGGATTGGATGCTGGGGGGGGGGGGCGGTGGAGGGGAAAGATAAACAAGCACTAATTTAACAACAACAATGATAATGTCTAACCACTCGCTGGGGGCTTGCTGCGGGCCAGTGTTCTAGCTACATTAAAACATCCGCGCCCGCCGCGGCCCTGCGGGGTAGGTACTGTTGTCTCCACTTTAAGATGGGGAGGTCCAAGGCACAGAGAAGTGAAAGTCACCTGCCCAGGGTCACACTGCTAGGACTTCAAATCTTGACCTGACCACTTACCAGACACATGAAGTGAGGCAGATCACCTCACCTCTCTGAGCCTTAGTGTCCTCACATCTCAGCACACCACCTGCAGGACGTGCCGCACGAGAAGCCCGCAGGCCAGGGCCAGGTATGTAGTAGGCACTCAATTCATGCTGTCCTCTTGTCTGCAGGGTTATGGCTCCTGAGTCATATATCCGGGGCTTCTCATTTATTTCCCTGAACGTGCTTGTGCCTGTGAGCTTCTGTTTTGTCTTAGCAGTCAGCGTCCCGGTCACGCTCTGTCCACCACCTCGCAATGTGAGACCCAGTAATGGAGTGACTGAGGCAGCCACTTAGTCACCACGCAGATGAGAGGCTGAGTGATGAGATCCAAGGACCTGGTCCCTGCCAGCTTGCATTAAGACTGACGCGAGACCCTGGGTGTTCCATGTAGGCGATGACTCACCGGATTCTGCTCTTGACATCGTTACTGCAGTAAATGCTAACTAACTTGGATGTAAATTAATAATAATAATAATAATAAAAGACTGACACAAGAGAAAAAGGAACTTGTGGCTTGTTTAAACCCTTGTTTCTGAACCTCTGTTATAGCCGCCAAAACTGCACCCCAGCCGGCATGAGCCCAGGGCTGCGCTGCTTGCTGGCTGAGTGACCTGGGGACGGTCCCTCCACCCTCAGCGCCCCGATTCCCCCATCCGTGGGCTTCGACAACAAGAGCACCTGTGCTATGGTTGTCGGGAGGATAAATGAGATCACGTGTGCAAGTAGTTTAGCCCAATGCTGGGCACGCGCCGAGAGCTCAATAAATTGTAGTGACTGTTATTCCAAGTCAGCTAAAATTACAGCCTCCCAGATCCCCAGGCTGGCTGGAGCTGGGGCGCTGCCGCTGCTCCTGAAATAGCCAGCATAATGATCTCATCCTCCTGTGTTTATAGAATCCACTGCCCTAGTGTGATTCTCTCCGGTCCCTTCTACCGATGTCGTCATCGCCCTCCCTCCCCTGGTCTTGTGTGGAATGTGGCGGGATTCATCCTGGTCCTGGCAGGAGAGTGGGGGGAAGGTCGCACCACCGGTACCGAAGCATGGTTCTGGATGGCTGGTGGATCTGCAAAGCAGGTACCCAGGAAGCAGGAGATGGGTGCTTAACCAGCGACTCCATGGGCTGGCACTCACATGGCACAATGTGCCACGCATCCCACATAATCCTCATTCCATTCTCTGGGGTCAGAGGGCTCCGGATGCAATTACACAGACGTTAAGGCCAAGGATGAGGGATGTGAAATGACTGGCTCAAGGTCACACATCTGGACAGTGGAAGACTAAGGTGACAAGGAATGAATGCCCATAGAGATCTCTAACTTTTGTTTTATGCTTATTTATTTTTGAGAGAGAGAGACAGAGACAGAGCACGAGGTGTGGGGTGGGCAGAGAGAGGGAGACACAGAATCCGAAGCAAGTTCCAGGCTCCGAGCTATTAGCACAGAGCCCGACATAGGGCTCAAACTTATGAACGGTGAGTTCATGACCTGAGCTGAGTCAGACGCTGAACCGACTGAGCCACCCAGATGCCCCGAGATCTCTAACTTTAATTAGAACAGTTCGCCACCCGAGGAGGAGAGAGCACCACGGTGCAAAATTGATCTATTTTGCTCTCAGGTTACATTTTGGTGTAAGTAAAAGAGAATTCAGATCGCAGGAAGGGATATTTTCTTCAATACATAACAACAGAGGGCCGTATAAATTACACATCTGTGCGTAGGGCCTCTCGGGGACATGGTGGGTCCTGTGGTTTGGAAGCTCTTGTCCTAGGATCCAGGGAGGGTCACAGGGCCACAGCAGGTGAAAATAGGAGGACACGGGGGCTCAGGGAGGACACACAGGCAAGGCACTGTGCTCCTGGCCCTGGCTGCTACCCAAGCACCTTAGTTATGATCTGTTTCGTATATGACGATTTTACCTAAAACTTCATCTTGGGGCGAAAAAGCCTCTGCGTGTAAAAATAACTAACAAGGGGCACCTGGGTGGCTCTTACAGTTAAGTGTCTGACTCTTGATTTTAGCTCAGGTCATGATCTCATGGTTTGGGAGTTCAAGCCCTGAGTTGGGATTCTCTCTCTGTCTCTCTGTATCTCTCTCCCTCTCTGCCCCCTACTGCTTGAGTGCGCGCACACACACACACACACACACGCTCTCTCTCAAAATAAATAAATACAACTTAAAAATAATGCCCAAAGCATTGGTATATTAGACAAATCATTGTTAGGGGACAGAACAATCCTTGCTTCTAAGCCTTGAACCTCTGTCATGAGTTCTTAGGCAAATGTCCTTACCTCTCTTTCTTTACTTGTCCCTAGAACCGCAGTGTCCTCCTTTGCAAGATGGAAAATCCGAGTCTCAGTTTGGAGGCTTGTTCTGAAAACTGAGACGACACGTGGCTGTCATCTTTAGCCCACGTTCAGAAATCTGGGATCGGCTGTGGGTTCTCACCCTCTCTCCTGGCAGGACAGGCGCTCAAGGAATCAGCAGCAGCAGCCCACAGATTACACAGTACAGACCCACTTACGCCGGCGTTTCTCAGAAAGCTGGCTCAATGATAAAGTACTTGTTGATAATGTAGACTTTTGCGCTTGACCCTGAACCACTAAATCGAAACTTTTGTGGATGGGCTGTGAACTCTGGATCCACACGTTGAGTGAGCAGCCCAGGAAGTTCTTACACACATGGAAGTAAAAATAATCCTGAAAAATAAAAATTTCAGCAGAGAAGCAGACCAAACACTTGGAGTTACCACACACACCTGGGGCGGGGAGGGGGTCACAGTGGTTCGGCCACTGTGGAGAACCGTTTGGCCATATTTACTAAAGCGAAACGTGCGGCTTTTCTATGAAGCTGCGACTCCTGTCTTGCGTATGTATACTGGAGAGAAGTGAATGCATGTGTCCCCAAAATGACATATCACGAAACACTCACAGTAGCTTCGCTCTCAACTCCAACCTGGGAAGAATTCAACTACTCATCACCAACAAAATGGATAAACGTATCGAGGCACGTTCGTATCGTCGGGAAATATGTTCTAAGACTTGGAAAGCGGCCAGAGAGCCCCTGGGTGTCCCTCGTGGACAGTGCTGGGCTTTCTGGAGCACCCTTCAGGGGACTTCTGAGTCTCTTGAGAGCATATCCTTTTATGGACTGTGTGACTTCACAATTCTGGAGGGATGGGACGGAAGTGAAGTTATGGAAGACTGACAGCAACACAAATATTTCCTGTTCCAAGCCGTTATAGTGATTCCCGTTCACGGTAATGCCAACAAATTTTATTTGGTAGAGAATATAAATCCCATGATTCCTGTTCATGGCAACGCCAACAAATTTTATTTGGTAGAGAATATAAATCCCAGGAAGTCAAATTTTCATTGGGTCATGAGCTGAATAAAATCTTTAATACATGGTAACCTTACATTTGCGTGAGAATCAAGTTTTTAACTTTGGGAAATTACGATTTAGATGTATAATTGGAGACTACGCAGTAACAGAAAAGAACAAACCAATGATACACACCAAAACATGGCTGATTCTCACAGATCGCATGTTGATGAAAAGGAGCTAAATGCAATCCCATTAATACAATCCCATTGATACAAAGAACAAAAATGGGGAAAATCAGTGTATGGTTTTAGAACCGAGAACAGTAGTTTCCTCCAGGGGGTGGGTGTAATAAGCACCCAATGGACTCTTCCAGTTGGTGAAAACGTTCACTGTCTGGATTTTTCAATGGTCACATGGGGGTATACATCTAGAAAAAAAATCAAGATGTACGTTAAAGATGCATCCCCTTTTCTGTACGAAAGTGAAGTCTCCGTGTTTTTTTTTTTAAGAATGCCAAACATTTAAAGGAAATTAAAAGATGGTGCTTCATCCTATTAGCCATGGTGTGGCGCTAGTCTACGCGGCTCTGGCCTCCCCGCTGGAACTGGGTCTGGTGGGAGGTGAGGGAGCCAGATGGTCCCCGTGGCTGATGGCTTCATCTCCGGGCAGCTGCTGACCCACAGCATCTCCCGGACCCCAGCCTCCTTCTGGAGCCGCGGCTGGTGACACACTTTGTCACTCTTAATGGCTTCATTAAAGTGGCTGAGGGCAGAAATAACCCCAAGTCCAGACAGCTGGGAGCAGATAGATGCTACTCATTTTAAAGCTCAGCAAAATGTATTTTAGGGAAGCCCGAAAGAGCTTTACAAGGAAAGTCTGTCAAAAATTATCGCAAGCATCCATCTCTGAAATGGCCCCATCAGCAACATCTTTTATACAAAATCAAATCAAAACAGAATCTTTGCCTCGAAAGAAAATTTCATCGACATCCTAAGACTCCTCATTTGGAGGAATCAGTCCTTGATTCCTTCTAGAACATCTGCACCAAGGGATTGTCCAGCCTTTATGACCGACAGGGCAGCTCCTAGCCTCTCAATGTTTACAACTAAAGCTCACTGGCGACTTACTTGGCTTCATTTCATTGAATCCCTACAACATCCCAGGGAAGTAGGTACTATCCTTACCACTTTTTGACAGATGTGGAGGCAGGATTAGCGAGATTAACGGACTTGCCCAAACCACACAGCTGGCGAGGGGCAGACCCAGGGTTCATGCCCAGCTCTGCCTCTCCAGGGCTATGCCACATAGCCCCTGCTGAGTTACTCTGCCTCTACTGCTTGGGGCCGCACAGAACCATCTCTTTTTCTCTTACATGTGAGAACCCTTCATGTATCTGAAGATAGCCTTCATTTCCCCCGCAGTCCTTTCTTTGCCACAGAAAACAGGAATTTTACCCGATAGCCCCCAAGTGCAGGGATGGAGCATGGGGGCCTTCCAAGGCTAAGACCTGGACGGTCGCAGCACCCCAGGCAATTGGTCACTCGACTTTTCAGGGCATCCTAATGATATTACCTGTTGCTTAGATTGTTTTTTTTTTTTTTACAAGACTTATTCTATACAACTACCATATCATTCAGAACTCTTGTGGTAAGTGTCACACTCAGCTGGCTCAAACAACAGAGGCTGTGTAGGGTCAGGGAGCTGCGGAGCACGGGAGTTCCAGGAGCAAGGGGACCCTGGACTCGAACACTGTGAGGAGCCTGGCTCCTCTCCACCTCTCCGCTCAGCTTTCTTCCATATTACTTTTGCTGCCAGTTGAGCTCTGTCCAGGCTTTAATTCTCCCCACCTGGTTACCCCAGCAGAAATCCCCCCCAACACACACAGTTTCAACAAAACGAGAAGAACGAATCCCATTGGACAACCAAGGGAAGGGACTACAATGGTTGAACAGACCTTGATCTCTTGTCTACTTATGATCCATGGGATGGGGAGGGGGGAATTCCCCTCAACCATTTGAGCTGATAATAAAGGACAAGCGTCCTTGTTCAGGGGATTTTCTCATGCTATTCTGAAAAAGAGGGAGAATGACCACTGGTCAGGAAAGGACGGTGGCTGACCATGGCAATTCTGTTCAGTGAGTCCCCTCTATCTAGCGGGACTCTGGAACAGTTGAGTGTGGCCTTCAAGCCCTTCATGGTGTGCCTGTCACCACCTCTCCAGTCTCCCCTCCCCTCCTCTGTCCCTGCCAAGCTCTAGGCTTGCTGTCCCCAGACATGGGGTCCCATTTCTCGCCATCTACCTTTGTTTGCATGCCTCTAGTTCCTAGAGAAAATCTCCATGTTTTTAAGGTTCACTCCCTTCAAGAGATGTGTCTCCAACCAAACACCAAGCTCAACTGACCACTGCCCCATTTGTATCACGTGTCTCCCTTACACGCTCTTTCATGAGGGCAGTGGCGACTGTAATAAACTCATTTACTACACATCTGTCTCCCTCATCAGGCTGTGAGACTCCAAATATCAGGGTCTGTGTCCTGTTTGTCCTCCTTACTTCTCTCTTCACCTCACCCTTCACAGAGGGCTCTGCATCTGCTGAGTGAAGAAAGGTTGTTTATTTGGGGCAGAGAGTCTTCCTTGCTGCCCAATATCCACGCTCCCCCACTATCCATCACAAAACTTGAATTGTGTTCAGTGTGACAACGCACCCAGCTGAAAAGTAACATTTCCCAGCTTCCGACGCAGCCGATGAGGCCATAAGATGAACTCCGGGCCCGAGATTGAAGAAGTGTCGTGGGGAACTTGGAAAGTTCTTTCAAGCAGCCGACCCAGTTGAGAGGCATATTTTATTGTTCTCCACCAGTGGTTCTGCTGCCTGCCTGGAATGGGCATTTGACGTTCCACATCCAAAGACTCTTGGGTTATGGCATTTCTCGGGCATGCAAGCCATTCATGGAAGGAGGCAGATTAGATAGATAAACAGTTGGATCCGAACAGTTGGAAAGTGTGAAGCTTCCGTTTCATCCCTGGATGGCCTGCTCCAGGCATCTTTATGTGAGAGAGAAGTAAACATTTTTTAAAACTATGGTTGTCTGAGTTTTTCTGTTGTATGTGTTATATACAGAGGACTTACTTTTAGTTGATAATCCACGCACCGTTTGAATAAAGAAATACACGTGTGCAGGTATGTGAGTGTGTAATTGGTTAAACAGTGGACATTGGATTTGCTTCCTGTTAATAGCGAAGCATCTTATTTCACCCCCTAGAATGGTACCTCTTTCTGTTTTCTATTTAGACGATTGTAAACCACCAAGTTGAAGTACACGTCGGTGTCTATAATGTGTGTTCTGACTTAAGAAGGCTGGAGAGCTTTGTCGGAGAGAAATGGATGACCCATGAGTAAGGGAAGGCTAGTGGTGGATCTAACTGTTTGACAGGAGGGAAGTCTTCTGTCTCGTTTGTATGAAGTCTTTTGTTCTGGGGTAAGACTTTCACTTCCTGATTCAGGCAGAGGTAAAAACTGACCCTGGTTATCAACCTAAACATCATGAAGGGGGCCGATCTTGAGAGGCATCTGCTTCAGGTGAGGTCTTTATAGTATCTCCGTGTAAGAGGAGGCTTTTACTCTCTCTTTCAGGGGGACTTCTCTCTTTTTATTCTCTCAGCCACAGGGTGTAGGAGGACCTGGAGTTGAAGGGTCTCCATTGCATCTGCCCAAATATCCCCATGCCGGGGCTCACGGTCCCACTCGCTCCCTGTCATGGTCTGGACTTTAACATAGAACAGCTGGATGATATATCCCTTCCTTCTAAACCTTGCATTGGTAGGTACTCAGATACTGGACTTTATTTTCAGCACACTCTGCCCCATTACTGTTGGAGATGAGACGCTCCTTCATAAAATTGCCTTCCAGTAGTCTAACTTTAATAGTAGTTTTTAGTTGGCAATTAATTACTCTTATCTTTCTCATTGTTGAAGCCTTGAATGCCATAAAGGAGGTCACCCCATACCAAACTTCCTCATAATCATCATTGCCCCCATACTGGTCAAATGCAACTATTGGTTGATTTCTTGAGCTTTGCATCGCACCTCAGTTCAATTAATGCTACATGAAACTTTAGTAATGGTGATGCCATTTTGTGTAGGATGATACTATTACTGTACTTACCCAAAGCAGTGGGGTTCCTATTGCCTTCAGACTCTGGGAAATTCAACTCCAAAACCTCATCTAGAGGGTCTGTTTCCTTGGATCACTTCTGGAACCCATTGGATTTCCTCAGACGCAAAGATATAAGCTAAGCGTAACTGGAGGGGGTGCAATCCCAGGAGAATAAACAAGAGGTAGGGAAGAAAAGGAAAGAAATGCATCGGGGCCATAGCATCCCATCATTGGCGGCTTGGTCATGTGGGATATCCCTGGAGAGGCCGTATGGAATCACTGCATCATGGGGAGGAAGGACAAGGGATTGTTTTCGGTGGGCATCTGCTCATCTCATGTCTCTCCGGCCCAAAAACATCGCATAGTGGCATCAACATACCTAAACATTTGATTAGTGGTTTTCGACTCCCATGGGCATCCATACTGGGGAAGCCAGAGTTGGCTTGGATCCAGATGGTGAGCTTCAGTTCCGTTGAGGCTAGCCCTGAGTGGAGGCTGCCCTAATGGCAGCGTTAGGATATGGAAGTGTGGCCACAGGCTCTTCACAACATGATGGGGGTGTGAGCTTTAGGTCTCCTGGAGACAGAAAACCACAAGAGGCCTAAAGTATCACATGGACTGGGTTGGTGGTACCCATGCATTAGCTTTTCTACATCAGTTTCCCCAGACCCCCATGTAGTCTTTGCTTCTCTCTGCTCTGTGCCCTGAGGACTGAATTACTTTTTCTCTCTTTCCCTGTCTCTTTTGATTGGATTCAGTCAGTGGGAGACACCAGCAGGAGATCAGAAAATAGAGCAAAGAGTTGTAGAGAATTTTTCTGCCTCTCTCTCCCTGACTGCTGCTGTGATTTTAGCAGTGGCTCGATCGCTCTGTGCCTACTGGATGGCCCTTCTTCCTCGCTTCTGGTAACATGGATTCTTCTTGTTCTTAGAAGCCGAGGATTGGTAACAGCTCCTACTCTCACCAGTATTTGGGTGCCTCAGCGTTCCTCAGTGGTGTCCCTTCTCCTGAGCAGCCTTCTGCATGTGGACCTTGATTCAATGCTCATCAAAATCCTAGCTTAATTGCCTACTCTTTCGTACAGGGACCCTAAGTCTAAATTGTCTTTGTTCATCTCAGGCTGTTCTGTTGTCTTATCAATTTTCCCTTGAACTTTTGCATTTGAAATTAATACTCTCGTTAAGTCATTCTACAGCATGAAACAATTAGGACACATGTCCTTCCCTTCCATGAGTTATGTTTTCTTCCAGGTTGGGATCTGTGTCTGACTTCTCCAGGCCGTGATCATTTTGTAAGTCTGTTTAGTTCTTCTGTGCTGGATTTGCTCAGTCATTGTGTCATTCATTTCCATGCGGCCCCCGTGGGGGGCAGCTCTGTGCAGATGATCTGTTTCCTCTGATACTGTGGGGCTGGTTACTGGCCCTTTTCTTACTGTATCTGAATCCGATTAAATTTTCCTCTAAGGTACATTTTGAGTAATGGGTGTTCTCTCCATTTCTTGAAACTGGAAGGAATAGCTCAGATGCATGTGTGTGTGCGTGCATAAGTAAACACGTGCACACAAACCACGCAAAGTATCACTGAGGTTTTCTCTGTCTTTCTGCCTTCTGGAGAAAGCCCTATGTCCTTGACACCTCCTCCTTCTTGCCTGGGACGCAGGACGCATATGATGCTAGGTGTACAGCAATCATTGTAAACCGATGAGAAGAAAAGCCACCTGTTAAAAGAAGGCAGAATAGCCAGGCGGGAGGAAACTGATTCTTTGACACCATCTCTGAGCCACTGTACTTACTTTTGGACTTTCTGAAACATGAGAAAAATAAGTCCCTTTCTTTTGTAAGTCACTGTGGTAGGATTAGTTATAACTCACAACTGAACTCAACCTACAGACACAGTGAGATCATCTGTACTTACGACAATTCCATTCCTTTCAAGTCTCAAGGGCTCCCCCTTGCCCATAGAACAGGACAAAGCTGGGCGAACTAGTGCGTATTCTGACCCAGAAGCACAACCAGGTCCAAGATAATAAAAGGCTGCTCGTTCCTTACCTCCATCATTTCTTCTTTCTTTAATTACCAGGAGCAGTCATCTATTTAAGGAGGGGGTAAGGCCGAGTGTGCATTTGTTTTTGCCACTCGGAGTAAAAGGAACTCATCAACAGAGGCAATGAGTTGGTGGAAGAATTTACTGACTATTCGTTTAATATTGACTAAGCCATGGGATAACCCTTCCAACTCTCAGCTTCCTGGGCCGTAAATTAGGGAGAAAACACTGATGCCCACTGTAGCCTTTTCCTGTTGCCACTGTCCCAAATCGCCACAAGTTTAGTGGCTTAAAACTATACAAATGGGGCTCCTGGGTGCCTGGGTTGGGCAGGTGACTTCAGCTCAGGTCACGATCTCTCGGTCTGTGAGTTTGAGCCCCACGTCGGGCTCTGTGCTCACAGCTCGGAGCCTGGAGCCTGCTTCGGATTCTGTGTCTCCCTCTCTCTCTGCCCCTCCCCTGCTTGCTCTCTGTCTCTCTCTCAAAAATAATAAACATTATGAAAAAATAAAAAATAAAAAACTACCCAAATGGACTCGCTTACATTTCGGGAGTCAGAGGTCCAAAAGAAGATTTCTCAGACTGAAATAAGGTGGCTTCTGTTGGAGACTCCAGGGGAGAATCCCTTGCTCGTCGCTCCCAGCTGGTCATGCCGTTGGCATCCTTGCCCACGTCATTCCCTCTCTTCCCCAGTCCCTACCTGCTTCAATCACAGCAGCTGCCCCTCCTCTGATTTCACGTTTCCCTCTGTGTCCCTCTTTTAACCACACTTGTGGTTACACTCAGGGCCCATCCCAATCATCCAGGATCATCTCTCCACCCCAAGATGCTCAACGTAACCACAGCTGCCAATTCCCTCCTATCACATGAGGTGAAATCCACAGACTCCAAGCATTAGGGCTGGTCACGTGGGGGGACACTACTCAGTCTGCCGCTCCCAGGACCGAGGCAAAGTAAGAAAAGTGCAGGAGAGGCTCATGGTATCTCCAGGTCTCTTGATGAGCGCGTGAGCCAGAGGGACCCCAGCAAAGTCGGGGAGCACGACTCACTCCTCTCTGGCAACACATTCAGCGGCACAGGATGCAGCCCCGAATCTACGTTGGGGGTCTGACATGCACTAGTAAATGCATTCAGAAATAGTGCAGGACGAGTACAAGGACAGCTGAGAAAGTGAAAGATGGGGGAGAGGCAAGGACAGGAAGGTGACTTGGCACATTCTGTGCCGGACTTGTGGCTCCTACAAGGAAAACAGTTTGCCTATCTGGATCCTGGGATAAGTGTCACAGGGAACACTTCCCCTGTGAAGGGCTCTGTGCCTTAGCTTACTAACCCGCTCTGCAGCCCACAAGGGAGCTTTGACCTCTTGCTCACAAGCAAAGGGAATGGAGGCCCAAGGTGCCCGATTACCCCAGGGGGTGTGTCACACACTGGGATTCAAACCCAGCTCGTGGGTCCTGGAGTGTGGGGAGGTTTGCAGCAGATGGGAAGGCCGGGTCTTCGGGGGAAGGGGAGGGACCCCCATCTGCTGAATGCTGGTGGCGTGAGGTCAGTGCGCTCAGCATTTCCCCTTGTAGGTCCCAGCTTTGGAACAGCTCTCCTGGATCAATATAACGGCCCCTGACAGGAGCAGGCTACGGGGGCCTGAGACACTAGGTCTACTGCTCCGGGTGGAGCCCGTGGGAAGGGCACCACTGGAGTTGAGCCTGAGCTGACTCCAAAGTTGTGTTCCCAGCCATTGCGCGAGGATGCCTGCATGGCCTGAGAATGGGGCCCTGGCTCTTGAGGAAGGAGAGGCAGTCTTTTTCCTCGTAGAGCCTCGTTTCTCTCCGAGAGCTGGGAGGACGGGATTAGGTAAGGAGAGTGGCAGTCCTGCCAGACCACACCCTGGCTTTCCAGATGGACAAGGAGGCTGAGGCCCTTTACCCCGGGGGGGGGGGGCAGCGCCAGGCACTGCTCTGGCCCCACATCTCAGGGACGGCAGGGAGGGGACTGCTTACCAAGAGGGGCAGGCTGGTTCGGGAGGTCGAATCCCACCCGCCTCAAGGCTCAGAGGAGCAGACAAGTCTGCTTTGGGAACCAAGCTTCCTCTTCCACCAAGGATTCCAAGAGGTGACGCAGCAGGAAACCTGTGGGGAGGCCAAGTCAGTGGCCCCTGGCGGGGATGCTATGTGACCCGAGACCACTCCCTCCCCCTCTCTGGACCTCAGCACCCTCCAGTTCACCCTCCAATCTCGGAGTTCTTTCGGCTCAGACAGTCTGGGGCCACCAGCAATACAACTAGCCTCTGGTCACGGGGAATGAGTCAGTGTCAAATGCAGTTTTTATGTCCTTCCAGGAGCATCTGGCTATTCAATAACATTGACCGGAGTCTCTGATGTACCTGGAACGTGGGGAGGGCTCCCCTCTGGGTGATGTAATACCTTTGACCAGCTCTTGGTTTTTTAAGTTTATTTATTTATTTGGAGAGACAGAAAGACAGAGCGAGTGGGGGAAGGGCAGAGAGAGGGAGAGAGAGGATCCCAAGCAGGTTCCGCGCTATCAGTGCAGAGAGAGACGCGGGGCTCAAACTCACAGAGGGTGAGATCACGACCTGAGCCAAGATCAAGGGTCTGACGCTTCACTGACTGAGCCACCCAGGCGCCCCGCCCTGACCAGCTCTTGAACTGTGCAGAGATCACAATCTGATGACTTCAGAAGGGCCCAATTTCCCTCGCAGACCGGTTGCGAGGAGCCAGCACTGTGCATTGGAAACCAAAGCCCAAACCCAAAACTAGCTGCCCTCACAGAGGACAAGGCCCTCAGGGCCACGCCACAGGCACCCTCCCCCCTCCTTTGTCTGGGCCCAGATGGCTTTTGAGTTTGTGCCTGCAAATTAGACACCTGATTTGCATTCCAGAATGCTGGTCCAAGCCTTCTTGTCTTCTAATCCTTCCCCACCCAAGGCGGGTACAGTGCAAAGTGTAATTTGTGGGCTGCCCTTTCCCTGAAGGACAAGCAAAAAAAGAAAAAAAAAAGTCTTAATCTTGCCTTGCCTTGTGGGGCTCTGCCCGAGGACCAGGCCCCCTGAGAAGCGGAGAGCAGGAGAGCAGGAGAGCAGCGGAGGGGGATTCTCTCCCATTCATTATTCACACCAGTGCTTCCCTTTCTATTTTTAATGTTGCGCATAGAGCGGTTCCCTCTGCTGGGCTATTTTTAGCAACGCTGCTGACAGCTGACGGCAGAGACAAAGGCACCGAGGCACCTTGAGAATGACAAATGGCAATTTCAGTGATGAAAATAGAAAGGCTATTTTTCTTCCTGGAAAGAAAGAGAAGCCAAGACCGCAGTTGCAAAGTTGCCGGGGCTTGAATTGAATTTATAATTCGGAACACGCATAGTGCCCCCGGCATAAAGGATTTCCTCACTCTCTGTCATTCTCTCCCTCCCTCCCTCCCTCCCTCCCTCCCTCCTCTCTCGTCCTTTGTCCCAGATCAAATATTCCCTCCTTTGTGAAGCTCTCCCTGATGGTCCTCGTTGCTTTCTCTAGATACACCATTATTGCCATCCTCATCCTTCTTCTCTCCCGGCTGTGAACTGCTTGAGGGCAGGGACTCTGTTTGATCTTGGGGGGCAGAGGTGGTCAGGGTCTGGCACTAAGAAAGCAAAACTAGCAGCCCAAGCCCACTGAGCACTCACAGCCCCGCCACTTCATTTTCCTGTTGCATGGAAACAATCTCACAGAATCCCAAGGTCAGACAAGGCTATTCTGAGACTAGGGGTTGGGGGCAGACGTGCCCCTCCCTTGGCTGGGAGGAGTTACTGTGACTTCCTTACCAGTCTCCCTGCCCTGCCTCTGCCCATCGTCCCCCCAGTAAAGTTCAGTGAGATGTCCAGCTATAGAATTGCACCCACTTTCCCACTGCACCCAAAGTAAAGCTGATCCCCACTTCTGCAGAGCAGCCCCAAATATCCAAACAAAGCCCCCGTCCTAGACCTCGCTGCAATGAGTAATCCACACAACGGGTTCAACACTAGGGGTGGTCCTGGTAGTCTTTGCTGGAGGGTGTAGACTAGACTAGACGGCACCAGCTCACACGAACGGAAGGTCGATCACGTTTGATGAGTAACAGGAGTACCCGGGCTGGGCTCGGGCTAGGCTGAAGCAGGCAGGGACTTCTTGCAAGCAGCTGAGGGCTGAGTAGTTACTTTGTGTTGCTCTGTGCTGATGACCTAGTTCCTTCAGGACAATCCTAGGAAGTAGGATTATTCCTATTGTTTCCATCCACTTTCTGACCTGCAAATAGATACTCAAGACAGCCAAGCAAATGCCCTGGGCCATCAAGGTCATCAAGGTCTTGGAGGAGTAGACAAGAGACTGTGCCAGGTCTGGCTGTGTACCTGCCCATCGCAACATACCGCTGTGCCTGCCTGAAAAACAGATGGATACGTTTAAACGTGAGGCTTGAATGTCCTGCTAAGTATTTTAGTTTGAGGACTCTACCTGTACGTAAGGTGCTGAGCGTGGTGTCCCAGACGCAGAAAAGGTTCATAATGGAGGCATTGCTGGTGCTTAATGGAACAGTCCGTGCTAATCCTGTTATTTCTATCCTCCCTGCCGGTGACTGGTCCAGAAACAAATACTTGACCTGAGTCTAGGAACTGAGACATGGTGTGTCTCCTGGGAAATGGTGGGCTGTCCCCTCAAAATGAACTCTTGAAGGACCTGGTCTTCTTCCTTCTCTGCGATTTGCCTTGCTGGGGTGTGACATCTGAACAGCGACAGGAGGGTTCTCCGAGCCAGGGGTGAGGCCAGCCCCTCCTCCTGGGAGATATGCGTCAGGCGCTTCCTCAGGGACCAGGCCCTTTTCACTGGAGTGTCTGGACCTTGCACGTGACATTGAGCCTTGTTCATCACAGCGCGTTGGAGGCGCCCAGAGAGTCTTTGTGGAGTGCAGGAACCAACGGAAGAGTCTTTTTGCAAAACTTCAACGAAATCCAGCCCCGAATGATATTGTTCAGGGGCAGGTGCTGGGGTCGGGGAGAGACCTCGGGACTCAGCCCGTTAGAGGGAGAGGAGCAGGCAGGTGCTGGACCCGAGTCCAGGCCCCTTGTTCCTAAGGGGGTGCGTGTCCAGCCCTCGGGTGCACTGCGTGCTCCGTGTAGAAGACACAGGCTGCGAGCCACAAACCTTATGCCGCATCACCCAGGCCACCCACGGCGTCGCGGGCCAAATGCTCAGTAGCATCCTGTGACCCGGGGAGCATACTTAGAGCAGAGAAACCCAGGATGAGGGGTCTTGAGAACTCTTGGGGGGCGGGAGGGGGTTGGGTATGCTGACACAGAAAAGGGGGAGGTGGAAAGAGGGGGAGGGAAGAAATGGGAGTCTCCAGGGCACTCCATTCCCTCTGCCCCTCCACGAGCACCTGCGCTCGGTTCCGAGAGGGACCAGCGAGAATGGAGGGGGTGGGTGCGCGCATGCGTCCTCGCGTGTGGCCGCAGAACCGTAGAACCACGTGTGCGAACATCTGGAGGTCCCAAGGGGAGGTCTTCCGGAATAACTTCCTTTAAGTGTGTTGCCTTGGCTGTCAGTGCGCTTCCCACTACGGTGGGATGGCGGGTCAAAGATTTCCTTGCACCTGCCTTTGGCCACCTCTTGCCCATTGGGTTAATAAATCCCTTATCATAATGAGCTCCTGTCAGCCTGGAATCCTGGGTTCCCCCCCTCCCCGCCGCCCCGTCAGCTTTGCGTTTCCATCTCGCTGCTTCTTTAAGGGTGCTTTGGGCTCCTGACCTGTGTTCTTCCATCCCTGACGTCACTAGTCTGGTACTTCCAGATTGGGGCCCACAGCACAGCCCTCTTATATATTTTTTTCCAACCCCGAGGGCTTTTAACCTCTCACATTTTCCACGGAGCAGCCTTTCCTGGGCATCCTTCAGTCTGGCTCTCCTGGGGGCGGAGGACATGAGTGTGGCCTTAGGGGGGACTGTCATGTGAAAGCAGGCCCATGGGGTGAAAACCACAGAGAGACAGATTTCAGCCCAATATTAGGAGGAAGCTTGCCATGTCAGGAAGAGCGGCTCAAAGATACAGCGGACTTCTTTATGAAGTAGTGAGATGCCCAACACAGGGAGCATACAAGCAGAAAACAGAATTCTAGAAACGTTTGAGAATACCATCGTGGGTTGTGGGAATCTAGAGAGTGTTAGTGGCATCAAAGGGCTTAGTTAAGGTAATTGCGGAGTCTGAATCCAGAGGCTTCCTCCCTGGCCACCCCTCTCGCGAACATATATTGTGAAATGTACAGAAATGCCATTGTGATTCATCAAGTAAAACTTTATTTAAAAGGGTTACTGGGCTTGTAGAAGCATAGTTTCTAGATCAACAGATACTAAAAATACAACCACTATTTTGTGGGGATCTGAGAGATTTTTTGACACTACAAGGGACCTTTTATTCTTGAAAGATTTGAGAAGCACAGTTTCGGTGCATTCAAATATCAGATAGGAGAAATCAGGTCAGATGACATTTACCTCCCTTCTGGACCAGCTTTCAGATGCTAAGTAAGCAGTCACCTTTCACTGACATTATTCTACAATTCTACAAAAGAGAGAGGAAAAGTAAACAAGCTATTAGCAACAGTGTGATTTCTTTGTGTGTGATTTATTGTGTTACCAAGAATAATGGATTGTTAAAAAAAAATATCTAAGGGGCCTGTCCATTTTTAATAAAAAAGGAAACTACTTAGTAAGTCAATGGTCTACATAGTTGTAACTGACATTAATTTAAGACTTCAAAAATAATCCACTTGGTCGGGTCACGCAAATGTCACTTTTATGTGGTCCTGAACTTTTCGACTTCTGCCAAAATGAAACACGCATCACGCCTAAGTCTGCAGGAAGGAAAAAAAATCCCTTACAGAGAAAGGCCCTCGGGCATTTTTCAACCCCACTGAGCTGAAAGAAACGGAGGCAGAAGTTACATCAGCCGCAAAGTAGGACTTTGTCAAATTCCACAGCGTTTTGCTGGAAGGGCTAAAGCTTTCCTAAGAGCTGGGGGTGGATTTTCACTCCGGTGGAGTTTGTGCTAGAGAACATGGTTGGCTCCTAACCTAGGAGGTAACACAGCATCCGCAGAACGAAGGGTAAGCTTCACGAAGCAAAATTTTAGAGGTACATTTAAGGGAGAAATTACATCACCTGCATCCAAAGGTGGTGGCCTTTAAGGGTCTCTGGATTGAACCAGGCGACCTGTGTTCCGGCTCGATTCTGCATCGGGCCTCAGTCTTGGCCTCAGATTTCCGTGGGGGCTGCTTTAAGCCTATGACCTTGGGTGAGGTGTGGCAAGGCCAGGTGCAGTTCAAGAGAGAGGAACTGCAAAGAGTAGACTCACAGCTCCCTGGGGAGATCACCCGATGCCACAGGGGGTCACCCTGGACATGGTGGGGTGAGCCACGAGGCAGAAAGAGAGGAGGGACCCGTGGGCAGGCACTTTCATTGTGGTCTCCTTGGGCAGGGCCATGTGAAGGCAGGGCAAGCGGGCTCCAGATTGGCCAGTTCAAATAATTTCGGCGGGCTCTGGGGCTTCGGGCTGTCCCTGGCAGTCTGGTGCCTGGCCCTGGGGCTGGTAGGGTGGCTGTCTCGGCCAAGAGCTGCGCAGGAAGGGGAACTAACCAGCCTCCGGCCGGGGTCGGTGGTCATGGCCTCTACACGCTACTGTATTACACAGGTGTTACGCAGGCCTTGACCAAACCTCCTCCCCTCTCGGGGCCTCAGCTTCCTCATCTTTAAAATGGAGAATGGACTAAAAGTCCTTCAAACGCCCTTGAATTTTGAAGTCATTCCCTTTGATGAAAGTGCTTTCTGAGGTCATTTGCAACCGCTGCGAGGAATCCAGCTCTCTCCAGCTCTGACGCGCTGGCATCCTGATTTAATATTAACATATCATAACATTGCCGGTGTTGTCTGGAATGAAAGATGCACCACAGAAGAAATAGGAAATGCAGATCTAATTTGTAACAGAAAGTCTGGGGTCCTGGCCGACAAGTGGTTCACATCAGCGCCGCTCCCACCTTAAGTACAGACTGATGGCGTCGAAGTCTGTGCCCCGGTTTTCCTTTGTCTTGTCTCCAAGGGCACCCTCTTCCCTGTTCAATAGATTGTCATCTTCTTGGGGATAATGAATGTCCTTGTCCATTCATTCACTCACTCAGTCACTCTGCACACACTGACTGACACAGACATTCCATGTACCAGGCACTGTGTAAGCGCAGAGCATATGAAAACAAAAAGCCAAGGCGCTGTGCACCCCTCAGTGACGTCAACATCAAGGTCAGGGAGCTGTTTTGTCTCCGCACATGTTAGGGAAAGTGAGAGAGAAAGAGCGGAACCCAAAACCTTCTCAAGATTGTCCAGCGGTCCCCAAAGAATGGCCACACACATTTCTGTGTATCCAGAAAGTAGGAGAACCTTCTGGCCTTGTAGAAAACCAATGTGTGAAAGAAGGGATGTGTGGCTTTCCCTTTCTGGGCCTCTGTGTCTTCTGCACCTCTTCATAACCCGCCACCCCAGGTGACCTCAGTCTCTACCTGAACTCCCCCACTTCCACCAGCCACCCCAAACTTGACAAGCCCATAGTTTGTCTCAATGTCCTGCTGGGAGGACAGCTCAATTACGTTAAAAATTCAGACTTGAGGGGCACCTGGGTGGCTCGGCCGGTTAAGCGTCTGACTCTTGATTTTGGCTCGGGTCATGATCTCACGGTTGGTGGATTCGAACCCCTGGTCGGGCTCTGTGCTGACAGCTCAGGGCCTGGAGCCTGCTTCCGATCCTGCATCTCTGCTCCTCCCCTGCTTGTGCTCTGTCTGTCTCTTTCAAAAATAAATAAACATTAAAAAAATAAAGATGAAATGAAATGAAAATTCAGACCTGAGCTATCACTGTAGGCTTCAGAAACCTAGTCTTTTCTTCTAAAAGTTCTTTCTTTCTAAAAAAAATAATAAGTAAAAAAAATAATATAAAAGATCTTTCTTTCTTTCTTTACTTCTTTCTTTTAATTTACAAAGAGAATCTGTATGCCTGCGTGGGACAGGAGGTGAGTGCCGGACACATACTGTGCTCTCCGAGCCCTGTTCTGGGCCCTGCCTGTGAGTTCACTGCTCCTCAGGGTGGCCCGGTCAGGTGGCCACTCTCAGGGAACGACAGAACGGGAAATGGGCTCAGAGATGAGAAGAGACAACAAGGAACGCTTGTGAGCTGGGCAGGTGCAACCATTTCAAACACCGTTAACTTTACCTTTTTTTTTTTAAGTTTATTTCTTTCGAGAGAGAGAGAAAGAGGGAGAGTGTGTCCCATGAGTCGGGGAGGGGCCGAGAGAGAGAGAGGGAAGAGAGAGAATCCCGAGCAGGCTCCCTGCCATCAGCGCAGAGCCTGACGCGGGGCTCGAACTCACGAACCGTGAGACCATGACCTGAGCTGAAATCTAAAGTCTGACGCTTAACCAGCTGAGACACCACCCAGGTGCCCCCAGGGTTAACTTTGAAGAGGACATCGGTCTGACTCGGGAGAGAGAAGCTGGCGGAATGCAGGGAATCCGCAATCTCTGGGAAGGACTTCATTCTGTCTTGTTTGTGCCTGATTCCTAGCTTCCTGCGCGCCGCTCCGTGCGTTTCCTTCCCCTCGGGTTTTCATATTTGCGACGGTGACAGCTTCATAGCCCAGATACATAGACTTAGCACCCTGAACTTCACACGTGCTGCCGTGCCTGGAGCCTCCTTTCTTCCTGTGGCTGCGGCGAGGATTTCCACCTGGGTGCCCCGCACGCCTAACGTGCCCTTGCCCAGACTCACCTTCCTCCCCACCTCCTGCTCCTCGCTTCCCACACTCCCCGTCCACCTGATCGCACCAGCCACCAATGCAGAGGGGTCCTGGGCTCCTGCCTGCCCTCCTCCCCTCTGCCTCCACACCCAGTCACCCCTTCCGTGTGCCCACCCGTCCTCTCCATCCCTCCGGCACCCTTCTAGCTCTGGGCCCCCTGCAGTGTCTAGGGGGAGGCTCCTTAGTGACCAGAGCTTTCATTTTGGTCAATGCGCTTTCCCAACAACAGCACCTTAGACGAGCTGTCCCAGAAGTAGACACTGACGTGGGGAGTCACGTGCAGATGAATTTCGAGGACATGTTTCCAGGACCGCCTGGTAAAGGGGCAGGGGAGGCAGAACAGGGATCTGGAAATGAGCCCTGTGGGGGTCCCATTTCAGGTCAGGTCCCCAGCCGGGTCCTGCAGGAAACTCTGGGGTATGAGGGAGTCCTCAGAGGGTCTGTCCCAGCTCAAGGAGCTGGGCTTGCCTGTCCTGCACCATTCAGTTCTCAGCGTGTCTGTGTGGGACAGACAGAAGCAGAGATGGAGACACAGTGTCCTAGGGCCCCACTGGGTAGGTGGGGGCAGAGGTGGAGGCAGGCAATCTGGGCACATGGCTTTGTCCACCTGCCTCACTGACATGAGGGCGCAGACACCCAGTGCAGCCTGCAGGGCTCACCCGGGAATAGCTGACAGATAGATAAGCACCAGAACCCAGTTCTCTCCAAAGTACTTTTCCAGCTCTGATCCCACTTGCCAAAGGCCCACAAGGCAGGTCCTGTTATCCCCCACTTGACGCGAGGAACTCGGGGTACAGAGAGGCCAAGGGACATTCCTGAGTTTCCACAGCCAGGTGGTGGCAAGGTCACAATTCAGCCCCCAGGTCCGCTGGCCCTGGTCTGGGACGCGGCAGGCAGCACAGGGCACGTCTCAGAGAATGAAGCTATGGCCAGTGAAACTGATGCTGACTGGGGATCCGTGTTTGCCCGGAACACCTCAAAACACCCTCGCCTCTCCCCTTCTTCCCAGAGCAGGGAGTGTATCTGGCTAAGCAAGGTCTGTGTTTAAGGATGCCGATGGGTAGATCCTGTTGCTGGGAGCAAAGGCCCCAATGAGGAGGGAAAACAAATGAGTCAGCTCCCATCCCTCCCGCCCCGATTATGTGCCTGTTAAAATGCAAGTCAGTTCGTGTCTCTTCTTGCCTCTGACCTTCCATTGGTCAGGATAGAAGCCATGTCTTTATGATGACCTCCACGGCCCTATGCAGCCTAGCCCTACCCACTCCCCTCTACCTTTCTGATCTGACTTCGATCTCTCCCGTGCTCACCTGGATCGAGCCACACCTGCCCTCCTGCTAGGCTTCACATGCGCTTGGTGCTTTCCTGCCTCAGGGCCTTTGCCCTTGCCCTTCTCTCTACCTGGGATGCTTTTTGTCAGATAACCACCTCCTTTCAGACATTATCCCCGGGCACCCCATCTCAATGCAATCTCTCCCATTACTTCCCATTACTGTTCCCTGCTTTAATTTTCCATTTGTATCATAATTTTCCTTACTTATCCTCACGATCTGTCCCACCTCCTGCCCTCCACCATGCCACACTGGAAGCCCCCAGAGGGAAGATAACATTCCTCTCTCCCTCACTCCCCAGTGTATCCCGGTGCCTAGAACAGTGCCTGGCACACAAGACATCCAAGAGACTTGTTGTCGCGAAGAATGAACTGCCCTGTGGGGTCGTGTCTGTGGAGTTTCCTACCCCCTCTCCCCCATCCCAGAGCTGTGCTCTGAATCAGACAGACTAGGCTCTGAGGCTGACTCTAAGCGTTAATGACCACGTGGCCTGGAGCCAAGAATTTCATCTCTGTCATTGAAAGTCTCATTTTTAGAGCAGGGATTGTCATTCACAGCTCACTGGGGCTTGGGAAGACTAAGAAACGAAACACTGATACAAGGTGTCCACTTGCGCTCATGTCTACGTGAACTACACTGATACAAGGTGTCCACTTGCGCTCATGTCTACGTGAACTACACGTAGTGCGTGTTGCCTGACGATCCGGGATAATTTTAAAATCTCGAATATTCACAGACCTGGGTACTTAGTCTCACCTCTGAAATTAGCTGTTAAGTGTGAAAAGAAGATAGCTGGCTGGCTTTGCGACATGAGGTCTGAGATGTTGCCTTATTATGTCAATCAACAGATAATTTTAGTAGACACATGAGCAACATTTAAATAGAAGTTTGGGATAGTTGATGAATAAATGATAAATAATGGGGGGCAATGTCTTCATTGTCTAGGCTTCCTTTCCAAAGCACCTTAAGAAACCCTTTTGCATAGATAGTTCTCTTTCCTATTTAATATTGTTTCCTCTTGACCCCCTCCGTACATCTATGTTGATTTAACATGTATATTCAATAAAGTATATTTAATACAAAGCTTCTCGTAAAAGGGAGAATCACTGACCTCTCATCCACGCATTTACCCTACTTCATTCATTCACCGAACAAATGCTTATGGGGAGCTTGATGGGCGCCAGGCCCTGTGCTGGACCCCGGGGTGTCGCGGACGTGAATACTAGACTCTGCTTTCCTAAAGCTCACGATTTAGGGAAGGAGAGATATTGAAAGTTGCATGCAGATATCAACGATCTAATACTGAAAGTGATCCGGGGAGATACAGAAAAGGGATATGAGATGCGGGAAAGAGGAGAAATTGCTTCCACGTTGAGGCATCCAAGGGCATGTGGTCTTCTTTGACAGACATAACCCTCTCTCAGTTGGCCCTGTGTTGAGCTCCAACAGAATGAGCAGGGGAAAGGCAGGGGGTAGTTAGCATATAGGGTGGCCTTGAGCTGCCGCCACCATCTTGGCCCTTCTGCCGGGTCTCATGTGGCTCCCTGTCATCCTCCTACTTGCCCCTTCCGGAGCCTTTTCCAGTACTTGTCCACGTGATCATGGATACAGGGACCGAGAAGACAGGTACAGCCATGGAGATGCCCAAAGAAATGATTTTGGAGAAGCATATTTTGAAGTTCTGTTGCATTGAGCAGGTCAGTGTGAAACCAGTAAAGCCAGGAGACACAGCTGGCCACCTCCTCCATGAACCCAGTCTGGCCTCAGCTTCTCTTGGTTCGGCCCCCACCCCTTGCTCTGTCCTCTGGGTTCATCGCTGAAACACCGTCCTGTGATCATGACTGCAGACCAGGGTCCCTTGGGCCTTCTTTGCCGCTCAAGAAAGAGGGATCTTTCGGATTACAGAAAATACTGCCTCATTACAGCATCGTGTGTTTCATTAGCAGCAATATTAGTTAACGGTATTTGTAATACACTAAATCCGAGAAAATAAGACGAGGGGCACAGAATGAGGTGAAATGACTCACTTATGATGAGAAGACATGATGTAGACCTAGCCATCACTTCCCGCCTGAAGCCAGGGAGTGTGCGTGAGGTGAGTCCTAAAGGGTCCTTGATCGAGGGGGGCAGGATGTGAAATTGGGAAGCGCGTATCGACTCAGGTGCACTCTTCTGAGCTTAACAGAATTTAACATCCTGCCACAGGACCTGGGGTGATTCCAGAAGCACAGAGAAAGCAATGCCTTACGCTGAGCGAAGTTGAGAGGCTCGAACTGCCACAGCAGGTGGGGAAAGCCCCGGGAAGGGGACGCGCCAAAACAGAGTCACCACTCCTACATTGCACAGGACCCACCGGATGATTCACGGGAGGGCTTAGAGCACAGACCATACGCCACAAACAAAGTACGCTCTGTTGGGAGGGTACCTGCATCACAAAAAGTTGGGGAGCTCCTCTTTGGACCAGGGCCAACGCAGGGGAGGCTAAGAGAGAGCTTGACTTGCAAATAGCAATGGGGATGATGGGACCCCCAAGCAGTAGGGGCCAGCCAGCAGCACTTAACCATCGGAAGCCAGGGCGTTGCAACTATTACGAGTGTCGAGCAGCAGGGCCTGACGCACAGAGGACTGTGGAGACGATGAGTAGAGTGGGGCATCCTTAGGGGCAAAACAGACGGACAGGGGATGACAGCGATACTCAGCTGGTACTAGCAGAAGAAATCAAGGATGAACGACCACGATCTGGCAGCTGAAGGTGACTTCTTCGTCCTACCAACTTTCCTCTGTTCTAAGATTCCCCTTAGGAAGAGAAGCCCTCCAGGATCCCGGAGGACAGAACGCCCAAGCGGACGTGGAGAAGGGGACGCGAACAGGGCATCAGGAGGACCAGAGTAGCTATGCAGACGCACTGCCCAGTTTTCCCGGGAAGAGCTTGCTGCCCGTTACGAGGGTGTGGGCAGCAGGAACCCTCCTGCACCTTGCTCCCTCAGGGTTTGACCGAGCCGTCTCCCCAACATCTCGCCTCTCCCAGGGCAGCTCGTGACCAAGTGGGACGGTAACCACCCCGCGGTTAACTAGCCCTGGTAATTCCTCCATGGCTGTCCCCTACTTTCATGAGTAAGTAGTCCTCTGAAGAAGCCCATCCTGAGTTACCGTAATTTGAGAGCGCCGGGGCTCTGATTGATACAATGACCGATAAGACCAGTCCATCCGTGCAGACACCCAAACAAATGATTTGGGGGAGGCACATTCTGAATTTAGCAGGTCAGTGCAAAACCAGCCAAAACTCGGGGTGCAAATAGACACAGAGGCCTGGGATCAGTGTCCAGCTCTGAGGATTCTGAAAGATTTTTGCCTGTGTTCTCATCAGCCTATAGATGGGGTACTGTAATCTCCTTCCACGCTGCCGACTGCCTGTCTTAGATGTCACCCACTGAACAGGCACCGACCGGCCGCCATCAATCAGCCTGGCGTCGATGTCTTTTCCACACTGCCGCTCCTGCCAGGCTCGGGAAAACATTTGTTCTCTGGGGGCTTCCAAAAATATTGACAGTTCTTGGAAGAGATTCAACACTAATTTTGGGGACTTTCTCTTTTTCTTTTCCATGGTGACAGCTTTCCTGACAGCATGAGGCCAAGCATTTCGGCTGTTTAAATGGTGAGTTTTTTAGAAAAGATGATGATGATCTCATCCCTGTAGCTCTGTCTGGGTGGGTCTGAGCGGCAGACATCTCACATGCCAGGCTGTGTAATGAGCTCTCGGGAGGATGATGAGCTCATCTGATTGCTACGGTGCTGTGGTCTTGGGGTCGGGCTGCTTTCTGTGTATCCATGGCATCTGGGTTCTTGCAGACGGGCACCTTTTCTTCCGAAAATGACAGCTGGCATTTTCTTTTCCAGCTGGCCATTGGCAGCTCTTCCCCGTAGAAACGATACTTGGCTGCGGAAGCCTTCTCAAGCGACAGTCGATAACGCCATTCGTCCAGTGGGCCCTTTACTGTCCCATCTCCAGCCCTTAGCTGTTCCCTCCACCTGGAATGCCCGCTCTACTCCATCCACACGTCCAAAGTCTAATGATCTTTTGATCGCCATTGTTGCCATGAGGTCTTCCCCCAGTCTCTCATGTTGGATTTAATAGTGCCCTTATCCAAACATCCACATTATACTTCTGTGATAACCTAGAAGTAATGTCTGTGTGGTATTTCTGCTTTCTAGGTACTTCACACGTACATTATCAATCCTCAAAACTTACGACGTTATCCCGTTAGTTGTTGAAGGCTTGTCAAAGTCATTGATTCACTGAAATTCTCAGTTCTCCCTGCCCCTATAAAGTTAAGTGAAGCCACGTGACTTGCTTTGGCCAAGACAACAAAACTGAGGGGCACCCGGGTGGCTCAGTCGGTTAAGCGTCCGACATCACCTCAGGTCATGATCTTGCGGTTCATGGGTTCGAGCCCCATGTCAGGCTCTATGCTGACACCTCAGAGCCGGGAGCCTCCTTTGGATTCTGTGTCTCCCTCCCTCTCTCTGACCCTCCCCTGCTCACGCTCTGTCTCTCTCTAAAATAACTACACATTAAACAAAACAAAACTGATACGTTATTTTGGGTCAAAGTTTTAGGAGCCAGGGTGCAACTGGCCACCCTCTCTTTTACTCAGTACCATAGGATCAGCAATATTCAAGGTCATGGCTACTCTGACAGCCTGCATTCTTTGCTGGGTGCTGAGAACACAAGATGGGTAAGGTGGGTACAGCCTTAGAGATGCCCGTGGGCTAGTGCAGAGTGCCCGGTGCGAGTGCGTTACCAGGGCTGAGATAACTGCTACTATGGAAATATTTTCAGAATAACGGAGGGAGGTGGGATGAAGACCCTAAATGATGACTCAGTGTTAGCCAGGCCCAAAGGTAGGAGTGGGCTGTTTCGAGAAGCATGTGGAAAGTACAAAGACAGGAAAAGAGCTTGCCATGACAAAAAAGATGACGTAAATGAATGGCCTCCCAAGGAGATCATAATGAAAGCCAACAAACACCCTGGGGCCTTTGTAAATGTGTATACTTATTATGTGTCTTTATTAGTTTTTTAAAAATGTTTAATGTTTTTTAATGTATTTTTGAGAGAGAGAGAGACAGTGTGAGCAGGGGAGGGTCAGAGAGAGGGAGACACAGAATCCGAAGTCCGGCTCTAGGCTCTGAGCTGTCAGCACAGAGCCTGATGCAGGGCTCGAACCCACCAACCGTGAGATCATGACCTGAGCCAAAGTCGGACGCTTAACTGACTGAGCCACCCAGGTGCCCCATGTGTCTTTATTATTAATGGCACAAAGGAAGCACTGAGCAAATGATCATCCCCGTGCCTCCCTCCCCAGGCAGATGTCTATATTGTGTTTGAGGTCTGGGACGAGGGCTGTTTTCGTATTGTCTCTATAAATGTTAGGCAAAGAGACCTGGGTCTTTTCTCCCCAATGCCTGGCTCTTGCTCTTTTTTCTTAAGTTTATTTATTTATTTTGAGAGAGACAGAGACAGTACGAGTTGAGGAGAGGCAGAGAGTGAGGAAGAGAGAGAATCCCAAGCAGGCTCGGTGCTGTCAGCATAGAGCCCAATGCGACACTTGAACTCACAAAACCATGAGATCATGACCTGAGCCGAAACCAAGAGTCAGATGCTTAACCGACTGAGCCCCCCAGATGCCCCCACTGCCTCTTGCGTCTTTAGTCAAGGACCTCATTTAAAATTGTCGATGGTGCCCCGCTACCTTCAGAAGGAAATTCGCACTCCTGGGGAGGCATTCCGGGTTATTCCCAGTCTGTCCCCAACCTACCTTTCCAGGATCCCAGTGCACTGCGTTCCTACAGAAGCACGCGTCCTGAACTTCCAATTCTCTGCATCTTTGTTGATCATTCCTCCACCTTGAAGACCCTTCATCCAAAGCCATGGCCATCTTTCAAGGCCCAGTTTACGTCTCACCTCTTAGGTGGAGCCAGACTCTTCCCTGACTCCCTGTCCTGCCCCTCTGCAGAGTAAACCCCTCCCCTCTGTTCCTGATGTTCTTTGCTCTGGTTGTTTCTAAGAGGGTGTTTTCCCTTTGGTTTTTGGTGGTTTTCCTCTGATGTGCTTAGCTGTAATTTTTCTTTTTATTTATCCCACAAATCCCTTGGGATTTGTAGAGATTCTGAAATCTCTAGCTTGATGTCCTTGGTCAGATTTATATATTTCTCAGTGATTATCTCTTTAAATATTGCTGCTGCCTCATTCTAGACCTTCTGTCCTTATGGGGCCCCATTACCCTCTCTTCTGTATTTACCTGTCTCTTCTCACTTCTCATTTGATTCTGTATATCTTTCAGTTTACAAGTTCTCCTCTAGGCTTGGATTCATCTTCTGTTTAAGAAGTCCATACAGTTTAATTTTAGTTACCGTATTTTTTTAGTTCTAAGAATTTCATTATTTGATAGTTTCTGATTCATTGCCAACATCCTCAACCTTATTTTTTATCTTCTAGGTTATGCATCTTTATTTTATAACTCCATTATTTATATCACCTAGCGTCTGTTTCAATTGCCTATTTTGTTTTCCATTCATATCAGCTTGTCTCCTGGCGTGTCTGGTGTCTTTATCGAGCGACAAACATTGCGTATGAAGGACCGGGCAAAGCGGACAAGGGGCAATGCATGACTATGATTCCTGAGAGACAGGAAATAGGTGAGATGAGCCCAGTTTTCTGGGCTCCAGTTCGATTGCTTGGGGAGCTTTGCTTCAGTTTTCTGCCTTGGGGAACTTTCTAGAATATTGCAGAGGGAGACGAAATCCAAAAAGAACACAGAGGTTTCTGTAGTCTGGAGCTCCTACCATGGGCGGAGTTTTTAGAATGGGGTACCGCAGAGAAGGATGGAGCTATACAGATAAGGAGCTCCAGAAATACGCACCAGGTTCACTTAAGTCTGACCAAATAGTAATGTGTGTGTGCAGAGGGAGGTTCCACACAGCCCAGCAGAAAATAACTACAGAGGAGGAGTGAGCTGAATGGACATTTTGGAAGTCTCCCAGTGTTGGGGACAGAAAGGCATTCAGACCAGCCAGGCAGACCGTGAAAAGCCACCAGACCACTCAGTTGACATCCCCCCAAAGCCCTTTTCACATAGGAGTGTCCATTGAGGTTATCTGGTGTTGGTTATGCATGGCATGCATGCTGGGGGTGTGGGGACATCAACTTGCCTCTTCACTTTTTGGATCTTCCAGTTGAGGAGAACCATATTCCCGGAAGCACGCCCAGTGAGCCCCGTCAGCTCCCAGACCCAATTTAGATGATGGGATTCCGGACTTAGAGCTGAGACTGTAATGATACAGGATTTTGGGGGATCTTGGGAGGGGATAAGTGCATTTTGCATGTGGAGAAATAATTTGTGACCGGAAGGTGGATAGTAGTACAGAAGGCCACAGATTCTCACACTCCGCCCCTGGGAGGCAAACCCATCCCTCTTCCCCTGCTCCCTGAGAACAGCTCCCAGGCCAGTATGTACTTCTGGATCTGCTCCTGTCTGTCTCAGGAAACTTGGATTCAAGAGGGGCCCTCCTCTGTTTGACAGGTCCCCCCCAGGTGCTCTTGTCCTTTTTTTGATGATGAAGGGATCGACCACAGTGTGTTGGCCAAGCAGAAATTTAACTGAGGAAACAGTCTCTCCTTCTTGCTGGCTTTCACCAGTTTTTATGAGCTATTCTCTTGGCCCCTCTTTCCTTTGGCTTGGAGAGCTGGAACCTTCTACACACCCTCCATTCCCTCCATTCTCTAGCCGATGGGTAGGGACGGAATAGTACAGGTGGAATGTAACTTCTCTGTACTGTTCCTGTATTTGCTGGGCAGGTATCTTCTCCTGTCTCCTCAAGATTCCATTTATCTTAGCAGGTGGAGATGGGCATCAGAGGTGGTGGCAAGGAGCTGTTCTGGTGAAGTAGCACCTCTCTATGTGAGGAGAATGTGAGGTCTTCTGTGTTCACGTGTGCCCTTAGTTTTCATTCTAGAAAAGAAGATGAGGTCCCATCCAAGCCCTAACAGCATCCTTTTACATATATAACATTTCCTCTGTATTCCATTAGTTACCAATTGATTTCAAAAATCACTGAATATAGATTAAGACATACAATATTGTACCCTGCCTCCTAGGACTAATATTTTAATAGAGCCCTTTACTATGACTTTTCAAATTCTGTCTAAAAATAGTTTTTGACATCTGTAATGTACTTAACCATTTTGCCATTGGGTATTGGACACCTTTTAAAAATTCTAGCATTATAAGTAGGGCTGTGATGAACATCTTCCGGTAGAAGACATTTTTACACGATTCTGATTATTTCCTAAGATGAGATGATCAGAGTCAGAGCTTTGAGGGCATACACATATTTAATATTCTTGCCACGTCTTGAAAATGTCCCTTCCAAGAAAGGTTGTGCCAGCTGACTCGGCTCCAGCACCAGGCAGGAGAAGCCCCTGTTTTAAAGAGGAATCGGAGGCACATGGGTTTTCCCTGTCCTCAGAGAGTGACATCATCCCTTGGTATTCCTGCCAAAAACAATTCTCTGTTGGGTGGACTGTGAAGCATGACTGTGTTTAAAAAGCCAATGAAAGGCTCTCTGAAAATGGGATTTTACAGTTTTTTTTTTCAAGTGAGTGGGAGGCCAGTTGGCTCTGGATCTGAGCTGCAGAGATTTTTTTGAAAAAAAAAAATGAGAGACACACACAAGGGTTTTCTCTTTACATCTGAAACGTCCAACAGAACAGGAAGGTGCTGAGCACTAAGGGGTGGTTTCTGACCTGGGTTCAAATCCTGACTCATTAGCTGGATGAATGTTGTCGTTTTCTGTAGCTGAGTCTCCTTCATCGCACAGCGAGGTGAGTGACACCCCTACGTGTTGTTGCAGCATGAGCAACCACACCTCCCACCCTGTCCTCTCCCCCGAATCCCAGACTCCACCTGCCCAGATAACCCTCCTCAGGTATCCAAAAGGCGTTTGCAGCTCGGTTCGCCCAAGGCCAAGGCCGCATCACCCCTGCCCGACCATGATCCCCTCCTAACTCTTCCAGACCTCTGTTTAAGTCGACTCATCCTTCCTGTTTCTCAGACAAATACTTCAAAGCCACCCTTGACTCCTCTCTCTCTCTCTCAAAAACACACACACTCCATCTGCAAATCCTGATGTGTCTCTCCTGAAAATATGCACAAAATGCAGTTACTTCTCCCAACCTTTCCCCTACAAATCAAAGCCAGCATTGTCTCTCTCTGGGTTGTCGCCACCACTTCTAACAGGTTGATGGCTTTTCCCATTGCTCCTGCAGAGGAGCCAGGGTGGGCCTTTGGGAAAGTCTTACACATCAGTCCCAGCCTTCAGTGTCCTCCCCACCCACTTCGGTCTCAGAATGATAGAGAAGAGCTGGCAGACTCCTCTAAGGTGCTGTATAATCTGGTCCCGTTAGCTCCCTGACTGTGTCTCCCCCTTAAGGTTTCCAGCCATGTAGTCGCCCTGGTCACTCCTCCAAAGAACTCTGATCATTCCTACCCCAGGGCCTTTGCAGTTACTGATAAATCTACCTGGAACCCCCTTGACCAAGAAGTCTATTCTGAGTCTGACAAATCAGTTTATTCTTTTCTCAAATGCCACCCTCATGACCACACTATTTAAAATGGCAGCTCCCATGGTACCCTCTAGGCGTCTCTCTTATTTATTTTGCTCCTTATCTCTTATACTATATGGCTGGCTTGTTTATTTATTTGTTTGTTTTCTGTTTCCCTTCAGTCGAATGTAAACTCCACAAGGATGGAGATTTTTGCCATTTTTTATTGCTGTGTCCTTAGCCTGGAACACAGCAAGTGTTCAATCAATATTTGCTTGAATAAAGTGAAGGGCACACAGTAGATACTTAATAAATGTTAGTTATTATCATTCTCATTTTTGTAATATTAGATTAGCTTCACTTAACCAAATATGTTATGAGAAGGATGTGCAGTTGGGCCCAATTTTCTGGTTTAATATGAATTAAGTCATTGTTGATGAAAGAACACATTTAAAATTATATTTTACAAAATAACTCTTCTCTAAAAATAAGGACTGACTAAAATGACTTTAACTTGCTTACTTAACTCATGGAATGGACTTCATCAGATCTAATGAAAAAACAGTGGCAGCTCTTTGGCCCTTGCCAGCAAGTACCATCTCTCCTCTCTCCTCACTGGAGCTCCTACAAAATCATATGGAGGGACAGAATAGTGGAGAAGACAGACCAAGGGAGCACTGCTCACTTTCCTTCTAAGAAGTTTAATTTCGCCCTTTAGATATAGGCAGATGCTGGAAGTGTTCATGTGCTGCCATGGCTGACCTCCTGATGCATCACCACCATCATCATCACCATCACTGTCATCACCAGAATCATCACCACCAGAATCATCACCAACATCATCATCACCATCATCATCACCACCATCATCATCACCACCGTCATCATCACCATCATCATCACCATCACCATCATCAGCATCACTATCATCATCACCATCATTATCACCACCATCATCATCACCATCACCACCACCACCATCACCACCATCATCATCACCATCACCATCA
>CM053569.1:8784569-8892852 GCA_028646485.1 Cryptoprocta ferox | reverse complement strand
CTTGGAGGCCCCCACAGCGCTCCCCTTTGTCCTGCCACACCCCCAGCATCTGTCCCATCCAGTGTGGGGTTCCCGGCAGCTTAGACCCAGCACTGGAGGCAGGGGTAGCATTTCCATGGTGCCAGGGAGTCGCCCTGACCTGTCCATTATTAACACAACTCACAATGGATCTGGTTGCTTTGGAGACACAATGTGCTCTATTTAAGGGGTGAGCCTGGGACAGAATGACTCCAATCAGGACCAACCAGCTCCGGAAGTCTCGTGCCCCGCGTGCTGGGGATAGCCGCCTGTGGGAGCAGGGCGATGAGAAGGACACTGGCGGGCAAGGACAACTTCCCTTCTTTGACCCTAGGATTCTGCTGATGGCTAATGCAGCCCTGCTGACGTTTCTGCTGAGTTCTCATTCCTGTCTGAAGTCAGCAGCGGAGGGGGTGCTAACTGCATTCAGGTAACACTTCAGAAGGTAATTTCACACCCTGCCTCAGTGCTGATGAGGCACTATTAATTTGGGGACACTTTAACACCACTTCACTGTGCCAGCTTAGCAACCTGGCTAATTAATAGGAAAAAAAAAAGAATAAGGGGTTGATTTAAAGAGACATGGCAATGCAAAATTAAAAAGTCACTGCAAATGTTCTGATACAGGGACAGAGTTTGGGATTCCTTATGCATCAGTGAAGGTAAGGTTATGATCTTATTAATATACAAATATAGCATTTTGCATATTTTTCTTATAAATCAGGATAGGATCGTTTAAGAGAAGCATGCACAGTGGGAACTTCATGGATTTGAAGTAAGATAGATCTGAGTTTCAATCCAGACTCTGTTCATACGAAAACAGCTGGAAGTCCTTCAAGCTCCGTGGACGTCACACTCCTCATCTGTAAAATGGGGCTAAGACTTCCAACACGGCAGGGGTATTCTGATTGGAGACGGCTGTAGACGATGCACTTTGTGTTGTCTTGGCCCCATAGGAGGTACTTTATAAACAGTTTATAAACGAGAGGCAAAGATGAGAACTTTCCAGACTAAAAAAGCATTCTTGAAGTGGATTCTATGAATCCAGAGGTTTTTGGACATAACAACTCCACTCATTACCTTCCTGTACCAGGAATTGGCTGGACTGGGCCCGAGAAGCCCGCTGGGTGTAGGTGGAGGGATGCTCTCCATCGCAAGCGCACCTGAGTGTCTGGACCCAGGTCAGCTGGTCCACAAGAGAATCAGGCTTTCAAGTCCAGAATATGCAGCCTCTGGACGTTTTTGAGGAGGGCAGTGAGACGAAAGATAGAAACTTCTGAGGTGACTGTGGGGGAGTCATTCAAGTTGCTTATTTTGAGCCAAGCCCTCTGCAGATTCTTGAGAACCACTCATGGTTAGGATACGGTCCGGCTCCTGGGGAGATGAAGAGAAAATAAAGTGGAATAATCCAGAGGTCGCTGCGTAACTAAGGCTTACAGAGGCAAAAACCTAAACCAGTAAGTCTTAACGAAGAGGGGGACAAGGAATCTCCTAAGAATGTATGGTGGCAGATTATGTGGGGCTTTCAGAGGCAGGGATAGTTGTGGCACGTTGCATATTCCCGCAGGCTCCCCAGGATGCGGGACATCTTCTCAGACCTTCTGAAATAGCATAGATTGCCTGCCTCTTGTCTCCCTTTCTCCCTCAATTTCCTTCCTGTTCATAGTATGAATCAGGCACTGAGAGATGTAAGTGAAAAAAGCAGGTCTTGGGGCACCTGGGTGGCTCAGTCGGTTGAGCGTCCGACTTCGGCTCAGGTCATGATCTCACCGCTCGGGAGTTCGAGCCCCGCATCGGGCTCTGTGCTGACAGCTCAGAGCCTGGAGCCTGCTTCGGATTCTGTGTCTCCCCCTCTCTCTCTGCCCCTTCCCCACTCGTGCTCTGTCTCTCTCTCTCTCTCTCTCAAAAATAAACATTAGAAAAAAAAGCAGGTCTTAAGTTAATCGTGACAGGCTTGTTGTTTAGTGAGGGACATTAAAGCTCTTGCCTCTTAACGCCCTCCCCATCCATAAGGCCAGGCCTGGAATGCAGCTCTGAATGGGGACAGTTTGTCTGAGAGATTCTACAACTTCCTGTCCACTGGAACGTAAGGTCTTCACACAGAGAGCTCGTAGAGGTCACTGGTGGCCCCAAGGGCTTGGAACAGTGTTTGCTAATGCTAAGGGTTCCTTGTATCTAGTGGGAAAAGATTTAAGTCACCACCAATCTAGATTCCTCTGTTTCCAGTTGGCTGAATTATTTCTCAATGTCCTAAAAGCAGTATAGAAATGAGGAATGAATATTGATTTATTGATTTACCTTCCCTTCTCCCCTTAGGATCTAAGCTTTCCGAAGACAGTGAATCATGTTCTTCAGCTCGTTACACGTCATCATTAATTCATGCAAAGCCTCTACGTGGTTCGCTTCATGTATGTATGTGTGTGTGTATGTATGTATGTATGTATCTTAGTTGTTTTCTCCATAATCCCACACCCATTCTATTCCTCCATGGCATCCTATTCAGTCTATTTAGTTTATGCCTTTCAAACTATCTTTCTTGCATTTATTTTGGTACATATGTGTCCTTTAAAAAATTGTGTTTCAGGGCGCCTGGGGGGCTCAGTTGGTTAAGCATTGGCCTTCAGCTCAGGTCATCAGCTCATGATTCTTGAGTTCACGCCTCGCATTGGGTGAGCCTGAGCCTCGCTTCAGGTGAGCCCCACTTCTCTCTCCCTCCCTCTCTCTCTCTTCCCCTTGGGGATTCTCTCTCTCTCCTCTCTCTGCCCCTCATTCACTTGCGCCTTCTCTCTCTCTCTCAAAAAAATTTTTTTTGTGTGTCTCATCAAGTGTCTAAAAAATTTAAAAAAATCATACTATGTGCTTTCAAGCTATTTCTTACCTTTTTCACTTAAGGCTATTTTTCAAGATCTATGTTTCTGCACGTACAGCTAGCTCGCAGCCCCTGGCCCCTGAAAAGAATGGCACTTGAGGCATAGATATCATTATATTCATCCATTCCCCGCAACGTTGGGGTCCTCCAACTCTGTGCTGCAATAAACACTTCCCCGGGGACCTAGACATGAGTCTTGCTGGGATACATATTGCAGGAATGACCTCCGAAGGGACTGGCCGGGCACCTGCTCATAGTTTGTCGTCCACGGGGCGTCAATTGTTCCAGGATTTGACCATCCTCCGCCCTGCACCCAGAGCTGCAGACAGGTTTCCAGAGGAGAGACAGAGTTTCCCTTTCTCCACATCTTTCCGACACTTAATAATGACACGTTGTTCTATCTCCTTGTTTAATTGGTCTTTTCTGATTGCTGGTCACGTGTGCTTGTTAGTGTTTAGATTTTGCCTTCTGTCAGTTTCCTAGTCCTTTTGTTCCGATCTAAGTTTCTCATGTGTTTTAGACACTAACTTCTTATGGTTTAAGACTTTTAAATAACTTTGGATATAAGAGGTCTTGTTGAAGACATCCTTCCCCTATCCTGAGATCCAAGATATATTCACCTGTTTTTTTTTTCTGTCACTTTTATAGACTGATATTTTACATTTACATCTTCATTCCACTTGGGATTTAGAAGTAGAGAATCCTATTTTTCTCCTTCCCAACACTATTTACTCAATTATCCATCTTTCATCCATTTATTCGTGATACCACTTCTATCAAACGTCATGTTCCCTGGATCTATATTTCATTTCTTTCCTCTGTTTCTATTCCTTTGTCAAAATCACAATACTTTTATTTGTATTGTTTAATATGCATTTATGGTTATGGATTAAGGGAACATCTTGGTATATAGCAAGGTGAGGCTGCAATTCATTTTTTTTTAAGTTTATTTATTTTGAGAGAAAGAGAAAGAGAGAACAAGCAGGGGAGGGGCAGAGAGAGGGTGACAGAGGATCTGAAGCAGGCTCAGTGCTGACAGCAGAGAGTCTGACGCGGGACTCAAACCCACGAACCGTAAGATCATGACCTGAGCCGAAGTCAGACGCTTAACTGACTGAGCCACCCAGGTGCCCCATTTCGGTTTTTATTTTACAATTTGTCTTAGGCATTTGCTGACCCCCAAGTTCTGCTATTGTTTTTATTGGAAGTGAATCAAATTGACTATTGAAGATCTGACACATTTTTCATGTTTCATCACCCCATCCATGCACAATGGTGCATATACCACTTGAGTAAGGGCCTCTTTTATGTCCATTAAATAGAAGCTATTTTTTCTCAATATTTTTGCATGTTTAGGATAATTCCTAGGTACTTGATAGCTTTTGCTTCCAGATGGCAAATTTTTGTTTGTGAATAGCAGCCTGTATCCTATCCTACTTTTAATTCAGTATTGCTGATGTAGAGGGACACTACTAAAGTTTCCATATTGATCTTACAATTGGGAAAGTCTACTGAACTCAGTTGTTCTAACAAGTGTCTTTTTTTCTTAGGCTTCCGATGAAAATAATCACATTATCTGAAAGTAAGGTCATCCCAATACCTCTCATTCCTTACTTGGCTGTCGTTTTGTTTTGTTTTCCCATCAGAACATGCAATAACATGCTGACCCAGAACAGAGGTAGGAAACACCCTTTTCTTGTCCTGAGCTTAAGGAAGTGCATACAAATAAGTGAATTTCATGAAGTATCATGCTTGCTATAGGTTTTTGGTGGAAAAAAAATCTTATCAGGTTAAATAAATTATTTTTCTTAATACTCATTGTTCTAAGAGTTTCCCCCTTTATATTTTTTTTAAATTTCCCCTTTAAAAATCATAAATAACTATTAAACTTTAGCCAAATTTTGCTGCATCTATTGAGATGATGATATGATATAATCTTTCTCCTTTACATCTATTAGTGTGCATTAAATTGATAGATTTCATAATGGTGACACCATCTCTGCATTCCTGAAGTAAAGATGACTTGCTAGCAAAGTGTAACTTTTAATACAGTGGTATTGAACTAGTTGATATTGTATTTAAGAGTTTCCTATCGTTGTTCACAAACGAAATGGCTCCATATTGTTTTCATGAACTATCTCTATCTGGTTTAGAATGAAGATCATTCCAGGTGGCATATTAATAAGCAATTTTTTCATCTCTTGTTTGCAAGGGCACCAACTTAAGTGAAACTTCACAAATTTTCAAGAGTTTAATGGATATTAACTTTTCTATGTTTAAATTTTTTTTAGTATTTATTTTTGAGAGAGAGAGAGAGACAGAGCACGAGCGAGGGAGGAGCAGAGAGAGAGAGGGAAACACAGAATTGGAAGCAAGCCCCAGACTCTGAGCTGTCAGCACAGAGCCCGACACGGGGCTCGAACCCATGAACTGTGAGATCACGACCTGAGCCAAAGTCGGGACTTAACCAACTAAGCCACTTGGACCCCCCAAGTTTTCTATTTTTTAATGAATTTTTGTCATTAAACTGTTCTGGTGTTTCAGAAATTTCCAATGTATCAGTGTATAGTTTCCTTAGTATTTTACTGAAAAATTGAAATTTCTACCACATAAGCCACTGACTTTCCCCCCTTTCCCTCTTCTGTTCTCTATTTTGTTAATTTGCATCATCTTCCTGTTTCTCTTGACCAGTCTTACCGAAATTTATCTTACCAGTGTTTCCAAATGAACAGTTTTCTCTACTGTTTGCTTTTGTTGTTATTCACGAATTCATGGATTTGTGCCTTATTTTCACAATTAATTTCTCTTCATTGTTGGGTACATTTCTAGTGTGTTTTCTAGCTTCCTGAGCTAAATCCCAAGTTTGTTTCAGTCTTTGATATTTTGATAAATGTACTTGGAAGTGTCAAGAGAAACTGAGGAATGTTCTGAAAGGGGCAGATACAGATTACTGGGTGGTCTGCCCGCACAACTTCCTGTTACTTCTGGGTCTATCCTCTGATTCACAAGGTGCCAGTTGTCAAAAGCTGGGAATCCTGCGGACTGTGTCTGGCGGATTGAGACTGGTCGCCACCCTAGGGACAGAGCTGCGTCTATCTGTGAATTCATGACAGCAATCCCTCCTGCCTCATTGCTAGTGGCTCGCAAGTTCTCTGGACCAGTCGTAATATCGTATTGGCTCACTCATTAGTGAGTTAAATACAATCTTTGATATTTATTTATCTACACCTACAGGGGACCTATAAATTTACCTATTTTAAAAATCTGTTTTTTTTTAAACAAAAGCTATAAATTTTCTTCTACGCATGGCTTTAGCTTCATCCTTCAGATTTTGATCTATGATGATTGACAGGGAGCTCACACTGAGATGAGCCAAAGTCCGGAGCTCTCGGGAAGCCCGGGCTACGCCAGATAGCATGTAAACGTAAGGCCAGAAAAACAGTCACTCGTGACACTCAGTACAGTGTCACAGTTCACTGCTGCATTCAGAGAAATATGGCCAAAGGAGATCTAAAAACAACCACCACCACCCTCTTTTCTATCTTTATCTGCATGACCTGAGGAACATTAAATGGGATCTAATTCATAACTCGAACAACCATTCTAGATGGCATCCAGGGATCTTTATTTGACCGTGCATTGATTTGTAAATATTTTTTATTTATAGAACCCATCAAAGGAGAAGCAGCCAATGGTCCTGAGATAAAATTAAATACACATCCCCTCCCCCCCACCATGGGCCATATCTTTTATTCATACAACAACAGGAGACGAACCGCTTCCTATTTTCTCTGGGAGCAGGGAATGTTGCCTAAACTTGGGTCTCGTGCTGGAGGAAAGGCGCTGTGGTAGCCTGCATTCTCCTAACAGTGTCTCGTGTCCCACATGCTCTTCTGGAAGCCAGCCACGCCTCCAGCAAGATGTAGACACTGAGTCCTCTCCCTTGAAGCTGGGTGAACAGGGTACAGCAGAAGTAAAGCTGTGTCACTTCCAAGGCTAGGTCATAAAAAAGGTCATAAAAAGGCCATGCATTTCTTCCTTGTTCTTTTGGGACGCTCATTCTTGGAGCCTATCCATCGGGCTCTGGGGAAGGCTAGACCAGCCCTCAGGGACACGTGTCGGTATCTGGCCATCAGCCCGGCTGAAGTCCTGGTCAAAAGCCAACATCAACTGTCAAGTGTGTGAGTGAAGACACCTCCAGGTGATTCCAACCTCCAGATTTCAAGTTATCCCAGGAACGAGGGACAAAAGACAAGCTGTCTCCGCCGTCTGTATCTCTGACCTACAGAAACTTCGAGTGTAATAAAAAGATTGTTCTTTGTCACCAAGCATGGAATGTGTGGAATGCGGCACATGTAACCAGAACGGGCATTCCAACTTTTCCCTTCGGTGGTGGAGGTGAGCAGTGCCTGAGTGCCATCGGGGAGCCCCTGGGTCACTCTGGTCGGTGATTTCTCCCTTCATCAGGTGCACAGGTGCACTTTCCCAGAGCAGCTGATGCAAGATGATGGCCCATCGAGCTGGTCTTCATTTATCTCTGAAAAGGGACAAACAATTGATGCTTGGGTCAAGGAACGGGTGCCTTTGTGTTGGGTCCTGCTGTCCCAGGGCCTCAACGCTGTCCCCGGACCTCGGCAACATCACTCGACTTTGTGCAACGCTGAGAGGGCTCACCTGTGCCCTCAGATTCAGCACATCACCAAGCTCAGCTCAGGGACCACTGACAGAGGGCCAGTGCACACATAACCCCCCGAACGGCGATGACCCTGGTGTAGCGGGGAGGTTGGAGCCTGGCGGGGAGGCGGTGGGAGATGTGGCCTCACGGCAGGACGGGGCCCAGACCTTGTCCTCCCGGCAACAGTCAAAGGGGGTATTTAAGTCGAGGAGGGGTGAGGTGGGGGTCGCATTGACAAGCGGACGGCACGATGCTGAACGTGAGCTGTGGAGATGGGTTTGGAGAAGACAGGAGAGGCTCCTTTTGAGGAGAACTGACAGGAGTTAGTTACCACTTGCGTGATGAACGCAGGACGCGGTGGGGGGTGTTTTCCCATCTGGGTGAATGTGAAGCAGGTGCATAAAACAAGAGCCAGAGGGCGGGAGGCAGGACACGGGGACGCGGCGGGAGGCGATGATGGATGAGCGTTGGACCCGGAGGAGTCAGGTGGACTTTAGGAAGACATCAGGGGCTGGAAGGGGGATTCCAGGGGCGTCAGCCTGGAGCAGGCACGGAAGGCACGGGACTGGCCCCAAGCATCCCAGGACAGGGTGGGGCGGACCCGCGGAGAGGAGGATGAGGCCTTGGGGTCCCCCTGGGTAGCATCCACACGTGATGACTAGACGGAGAACCGGGAGGGTGGGCTCTCAGAGGAGAACCTTCCCGGCACCTGGTAAGGCTCCTTGCACCTAGTAGGTGCTTAGTAAGTGTTTGCCAAGTGAAGGGCCAACGGAAGCTGATCTCTAACACAAGGAAAACGCCAGACCAAATGAGAGGAGCGAAAGTTAGGGAGTGAACATGGAAAAGAACAGCTACTCTTGGCGACGGTCTGCTCCAGGAGTGCCAGACACGTTGGCCTGACAGGCGTCAACTGGAGACGGGCTAGCACTTTCTATCCAATGTGTCAGGCAAGTTGTGACAGACTGCAAGACGGTGACAGACACACGCCACGTGGCGCAGCCCCAGCTGTCGCGCGGAGGGCAGCCGCCCCGTGCCCAGGGCCACCCAGACGGCCCCCTCCCTTCCCCGTGACGGCCACAGTCAGCCGCCTCCTGCCATTCACAGGCCTGCAGGAGCCGATGCGGGTGCATAGCCACGAGCCTTCCCGAGGTACGAAATGGGCACAGGGATGGGCGCCTGGGTGGTTCGGTGGGTTAAGTGTCCAGCTTCAGCTCAGGTCATGATCTCACGGCTCGTGAGTTCGAGCCCTGCTTCGGGCTCTGTGCTGACAGCTCAGCTTCAGATTCTGCTTCAGATTCTATGTCTCCCTCTCTCTCTGCCCCTCCCCTGCTCACACTCTGTCTCTGACTCTCTCTCTCTCAAAAATAAAAAAACATTAAAAAAAAAAAAAAAAAAGCAATGGGCACAGGGAGGAGGATCTGCAGGGAGCACCCGGAGCACCGGATCCCGGAACCGAGAGCCACTATTCACAGGAACTGAGCACTGAATGCTCGCCTTGCTTCAGTGATCAAAACAACGCATTCATGCCTCCCACTCTGCTGTCCCCTTTCTTACTTGGGGCGGCCCTCCTCTGCCGGGGATGAGCATGTAGGCAGGTCCTAGGATGTTTCCTCCTGCTCCGGAGAAATAGATGACCCTTTGGCGCTCAGTCTCTACTTAGTAAGGGGACTGTCCCCCGCGACAGTCACCTACCTGGCACGAACGTTCTCCTGGGTCTCCTGCTCCATCCCCGAGTCCTGGAGGGCGGGGTCAGGAGAGGGCAGAGAGGCGATGGGGAGCGTGTCAGCTCAAGTTCACTGCCGCCCTCTACCACGCGGTGGACCCTGGGAACGGGACCTCTAAGGGCCACACTGACAGACTCCCTTGCTCCTGGCCTCTGGTTGTGTTTGGCCGGTGGGAATCTCTAGCAAGAGATTGGAGGGAAGGAGGAAAGTAAGGTCAAGACGTTTATTCCCCCAGCTCGTCCCTGTGGCTGCATCCCTGGAAGAAGGTCCCAGTTCCTGCCAGTCGCCTACTGTCCTCAGCTGTGTCTCTGGGGCCAGGTGGCCACTCCCTCTCTTGGACTCCCCATTCACGTCCAAGGCCAGGAGCTGCCAGCACCTTCACTGGTGCAGGTAAGGGGGTCCTCACCCGGCTCGGCCAGGCTTCCTTCTCTGCCAGCCCAGGGGATGGGTGATGCGGACGTTTCTCCCTCCTGAGGCCTTTTCGCGGACGTGGCAGAGGCTCCCTGTTTGCCCCTCTCTTACGTCCCGGGTCCTGGTCAGTCCTCCGAGCTGCCTTCCTCAGCCCTGCACTCAGTGTCATGCTTCCGGCCTCCTCCCTGGGCCCCTCAGCCTCGGGGCAGCACCTGCGACAACCCACATTTGGTCCTTAGCAAAGGCTCGCGTGTGCCACCCCCGGGAGCCTGGGGAGAGGGCCACGTTCCCCCCTCCTCTGGCCCGGCTTTCCTCTGCTCCCAGGAGTGACTCCCCCGGCAGGACGGGACTCCGGCCCATCGTGAGTTTCAGATCTCTCAGGCATGAGGCGGCCACCAGCCTGTGTGTCCCCAGCTTCAGGAGTCACTCTTCCAAGCTCCCCGGTGCAACCCTTTGGAGGCCGTCTCACTAAGCTTGGGCGACGGAGGAGGAACCCCGAGTAGGAAGTGGAGCTCACGGAAAGGCAATGGCTTTCTCCAAAGACACGTGTTCATCCACCTTCACCCCCAAAGTCCCTCGGAAGCAGGACCCAAGTGAGGACACGGCACGGGCCCTGCCCAAGGGTCCTACAGCTCATGAGCCCCACAGACATCATCCGCCCACGAAGCCCCTCTACCCTCACACCTCTTCTCGTATTTCCCAAGGGAGTGAGCAGTTTTAAAATTCACGAAGTCGGTTTGCGCCTATTTTCTTGGAAAACAGTGATGTGTGAATAGTCTCATTCACTTGGGAAGGGAAAAGGCTTTCATCCGGGAAACTCAGTCCAAAGTGACCTAGAGACGATCCCATTCTAACATCCTGTTGAGCCATCTTAGGGCAAGCTGCCTGGTGGTTAGGGGGCTCAGTCCTAAAAGGCTAGAGTGAGTTCAGAAGAGTTAGCTTCATCTGCTGGTGTAATTGATTCATATTTGTCTGCATCACAAAAAAATAAGCTCAGTGAAACCCAAGACCTGTTTCCTTTTGTTCACCATTATCCTCCCCGCACTGGGTCCACAGTAGGCACATTCCTACTGAATGAAGGATGAGCAAATGCTTAGTTGAGAGGATTTCTCTGAAGATCGAAAATGAAATCAGTGTAGGAAAACATTTGGCAAAAAACCAGAAACACAACACTCTGGAATCCGAAGACACTCTTTGGGGAGCAATGCAAATTTCCCAGCTGTAGGCTTGTGGTTTTAGACCAAGCATCGTCGAGGCTAGTGCCCCATTAGCTCTCTCACCCCTTCTCTGATACTCTGCCTTGTTCAGCCCGCTCCAGTCACACAGGCTTGCTGGCTGTTCCTGAAACCAAGTGCCACCTCAGGGCCTTTGCACTTGCTGTTCTCAGTTTTTAGGACACTCCTCCACAGGGCTCACTGCCTCATGGTTGATCTCATTGGAGATCCCAGCCACAGTGCCCAAATTTTATGCCATACATCTCCCACCTGGCCTTCTGCAAAGGGGCCTTGCACTTACCCCAGATGACTACGTATTGACAGAGTTTTCAGGAATTATGGGACCCTAACTGCGAAGTGATGGTAATTCCTCGGAGACCCCGAACAGCAATGTGGTCCACAGTTAGGGTGAGGCTGTTTGTATTTCAGCTGGGACAGACTGGGAGGACAAAGTTTTATTTTTGAACCCAGCCCATTTAGTTCCTTTATATTTTCTCTAAACGCTGCTTGAAAATGGACGAATTATTTGTGTCTTTTGCAGCTAAAGGCACTAGTGGATACCTGGGCATTCTACTTGGAAACCTCTTTCCTTAAACCAATCAAAGCAGTGGGTACACTTAAAATTTGTTTCCACGCTACTCCAGGCAACAGCTTCGCTAAACTCTCTTCCCCTAGGTGAGGAGGGTCTCCTTTCCTCCAGCACCTTCCTCTTTCCCATGAGCCCTCATGGCTGCCTCCTCAAGGCTGGTGGCGCTGCTGTAACCTTCTTGTGCCCGACAGAGGCACACGCTCAGCTCTCCCCAAGAGGGAAACCACGCAAGAGCACCCCAAGTCTCCCACTGTGGCCACCATCTCTGGGCAGGTAGCTGGCAGCCAAGGACATGGCTGGGCTCCGCCATCTTGACCCAATGGGCCTGTCTTCTGTGGACAGTCCTGTGCTAGAGCGCCTGTTTTCTCCGAGCTGCGCTGTCTCTCCAGGCTCCACTTGGCCCATTGTACCTCCTCCTGCTTCCCTCTCGTTTTGCAGACATCAAGCCGGTACCTACAGCCTGAAGTAGCCTTGCTACTCCTGCTGGCTCTCCTCCCCATCGTCCCCAGGCATCACCACCAGGAATCAACGAGAAGAAAATGGAAACACTGCGAAGATCATATTAGAGCATTCCAATTTGATCTGAAATTACAGTTTTAACTTCTGAGCTTGACCAATTTGCTGAAATACCGATTTAATAATCAGTCCTTTTATCTCCGGCTTCGTCTCTCTATTAGCAGGCAGTTCTGTGATGAAAAATCAGCGTCTTAATGTAATAGTTCTACGATTTACCGCACGTTTGCACTAGCCAACATTTTATTATAGACAAATGAGTTGCAGCCTTTAAAGGTATACATTTGAACTTTAAACTGGTGTAAGAATATTACTGCGTAAAGTAGAAGTAAAACACGGGAGTCGTAATGTTGACAAATAACTCTGTGTTTACCCCAAACGGGGCACACCACACCCGCTGCACCGAGGAAAACGGGGTCTGGCGGGTCCGTCAACACAGCCTGATGTTTCAGATCAATGGAGGGACTTCAGGGTTATCTTCAAAGTCTGGATCTTCCCCACTTGGTATAACTTTGGGTTCAGATCGAACTCTTCGGGGCGTGGGTGTTTTCTCCCGAACTATGTGAGCCACGTCCGGGAAGGAATGTTTGCCAGGATCTACTTCTAGTTTCTCAATTCGCTTGCTTCTACAACAGCAAAAAAAGGCAAGAGGAAGTTGAGAGATGTCACTTTAAATTCAATTTCAAATAGATTCAACTCATTCATTCGTTCATTCAGCAAACATCAGCAAGTGCTATCCTTAGAGCATGGAGACAATAGTAAGAGGCTGTCCCGGGTTTCAAGTAGCTCAGAACCTTGTAGAAGCAAGAGTCTGACCCGTGGAGAAGTAAAGGGCTGATCCACAGGAGGCTGGAGGGGAGGTCGGCTGGGAGACTGCTCACCTGAGAATCTTTATTTTTTTTTTTAAGATTTTTAAGTAATTTCTTCACCCAAAGTGGGGCTTGAACTCACAACCCTGAGATCAAGCGTGTGTGCTCTACTGACTGAGCCAGCCAGCTGCCCCACATCTGAGAATCTTTAAAGTCTACAGCAGGCAAACCCCAACGCCAGGGTCAATGGGAGAACCACTGCAGGCAGATATTACTCCTGAATGTAGCTAATCAGCCTCCTGGTGATTCAGACAATCCAGCCTGTGTGCTTTTGCAGGGGTGTTCATGTAAGTTCAGGTGCCTAGAAATCTCAGCCCACCAGTTTTCCCCACAAGATCCCACCCCTGCTGTCAGCACCCAGTTCTTTTGGCAATAGCTACGTGGAAACAGAGCGAGAAAGATTCCCATGGTGCCGTCGTTAGAAAATTCTAGATAATACTGGTCGCTGGGCTGCCTCCCTGTTAATTTTGATCAGTAGGCCTAGAGATGGGGCCCAGCACTCCCCTACCCACCCCCCAGTGATTTTGATAATCAGTCAAATTATGTTGGAATCACTGCATTGTCACCCAGCCAGTCATTCAACAGAATACATTAAGTGCTTCCCAGATTTGAGACACCAGAAATCCCATGGTCTGTGCAAATAGGACATTTCCTGGTGACATCTAACAGCACAGCAGAGAGCTCGAAGAGAACATTTATCACATTATCATGTGATCGTCTCATTACTGATCTGTTCTCCCTATTAGACCGGCATTTGTGAATACTTGTTAAATAATAAAAAAAAATACTATACTATGGTGCAATCATGACATTAAATGAGAAATTATCTCTGATCTAAAGAGAAATCACAGTCAGTCTCATCAGGGAGCCCCACACTGATGTCCTCAGACCAAATTTAGGCAGCAGACACAAGGTATTGGGAGGAAGGGGTTCTACTTTCTCTGGAAAGTGTGAACCCTCTGGACTTATGGCCCATCCCTCCTCATTTCTATCAGGTGCTTAGCCCTTGAAGACACTCGAGTTTCTAATTCTTCTCAGAATACACATGGACCTGCCGAAGGAAGAGTGTAACATGTACAAAGAGTATAAAGTATACATTTTCTGAAGACCCAGATAGTACACTATCAACTCTGTAGGAAATTATACTTTTCAAAGACCTACATGACAGTCATTATTAAACATGGCTCTACTTTTTAATTACAGTGCTCTTGTTTAAAAAGCTATCATATCTATGGCTTAATTAAGTAAATATCTAAATTCATCTAGTATAATGATGTTGACTTTGAGGAAAGCAGCCCATCTCCCTTCCAGGCATAGATCTCTTGGGCCGTAACTTCTGGATCTTCATAATAAAGAGTGAACTCAGCCAGATGCAGTTCTCCGCGGCTCCCGCACTTCAGATGTTGTGAGGAATAATTTGCACGCAGGACTTGAATTGGTTCTGAGTCTCCGGGTAATAAAACAGTGAGCCGATAAGGCCGGGAGCCCCTAACGATCACACGAATCCCAAAATAAAGTGGAGAGGGCCTTTCCCCCCTGCTGTTTCCTCCCAATGTCAGCCACCTGACGTGACCGATGGTAGGCGCCCATTGCCAGTTTTACCCACCACCTGCCTATCAGAGCCAGAACCTCTCAAGTCTAGTCAGAATGACTGGTGGGTAAGATGAATATTTTCATCGCTGGAGAAGACAGCAAAACAAAAAAAAATGTCTAAATTCACTAGGCATAACACATCAAAGGTGGATTCCTTCTACTAAAGAACATAAGGAAAGAACTTTCTTCTGGTAATATGGTGAGCTAGGATTCCCAGCTCCCACTGAAAACCCTAGGGACATCTGGAAAGATGTGATAAGATACTAAGGGGGGCGCCTGGGTGGCTCAGTCGGTTAAGCAGCTGACTTCGTCTCAGGTCATGATCTCACGGTTGGTGGGTTCGAGCCCCGCATCAGGCTCTCTGCTGACAGCTCAGAGCCTCGAGCCTGTTTCAGATTCTGTGTCTCCCTCTCTCTCTCTACCCCTTCCCCACTAATGCTCTGTCTCTCTCTGTCTCAAAAATAAATAAAAACTATATTAAAAAAAAAAAGATACTAAGGAACCACGAGGGCAGGATTCAGTAAAAGGAGGAGCCAGAGAGGAAGTGGGTCCCTGAAGCCACCTTTGGCCTGAGGGCATTTGCTGAGCCCCTAAAGTGGTGGTCCGGTCTTGCTGGCCTTGGGGAGTGTGGGAACGGAGGTCAAGGTCCTGAGCATGCCAGGTGGGCTCTCCCAGAATGAAGAGTGGATGAACGGTAAACGCACTGAGCCTGCCTCCCTGGATGCCAGGAGGGATGTAGGACAGAGAAGGGCTGAGCTGTCACCATGGCCGAGGCTCCATGGGTTTATAGTGGCCACAGTTAAAAACCAGCCATCTTTTTTTTTTAAATTTTTTAAAAATATTTATTTATTTTTGAGAGCGAGAGCGAGAGCGAGAGAGAGAGAGAGAGAGAGCATGAGCAGGGGAGGGGCAGAGAGAGAGGGAGACACAGAATCCGAAGCAGGCTCCAGGCTCTGAGCTGTCAGCACAGAGCCCGACGTGAGGCTCGAACTCACAGACCATGAGATCATGACCTGAGCCAAAGTCACATGCTTTAACCAACGGAACCACCCAGGCGCCCCAAAACCCAGCGATCTTGAATTCAGAGTGAAGTGGTTCCAAACTGGCAGCGTCCTGGGGTGGCGGCTGCCCCAAAGCCCAGGCCGACGCCCGCTGGAGGAGCACTTTCCACCCTCTGAGAACCCCCCAAACTATCTTCAAAGGCAATGGAGCAGCTCGTAGTAAAAATGAACAAGCCCTCAGGGGAAAAGGGGCCTTTGCGTGAGAACCAGCAGAAGCAAAAAGAACACGAATAGAAACAAGAAACCTCAGGTTTTGAATACGAAAGCATGGATTATGAAACCAAGAAAATGTTTCAGACTTGATAGGTTAATGTTGACCTTCTCTGGGGTCGGCAAGAAGACAGGTAACAGCTGCCGTCCCCTCCCTTCCCCACCGTCCCGGTGCCTCTCCCTCCACATGAAAGCAGGAGAAAGAAACAAAAGGTACAGGATTAGGAAGAAGGAAATTTCTCACTCTCTGTAGGAAGAACGAACATCCAAAACAACTAACAAATGAATAAAATAATAAGAGAGATCGGCAAGGCTGCTGAGTACAAAATCAAACACAAAAGTGACTTTCCTAGTGATGGTGACACAAACAAATCCTGTGAATAGACCAAGTGCCACTGAGTTGTACACTTTCTAATACTCAAGACGGTGAATTTGATGTTATAAGTATTTTACCACAGCAAAAAATCTATTGCAAATCTATATCCTAGCAACAAAAACAGTTATGATAACATCAAAATATCACACACCTAAAAAGATTAATACAGTATGTGTATATTTAGAACGAATTTAGACATAAACCTTGCAGCCTTTACACGAAGTCACTCAAAATGGATCACTGACTGAAACACAAAAGGCAAAAGTGCAAAACTCTGAGAAGAGAACACGGGGAAAGAGTCGACTGCCCCTGGGGACGGGTGATGCCATTTTAGATACAGCAGCGAAGGCACGAGCTAAGAGAGAAGTAATCGGAAAGCTGGATTTCGTTAAAACTACCATCTTCTCCGTGAAAGACACTTTCGGGAGACCGGCAAGATGAGCCACAAACCGGGAGAAAACACTTGCAAAAAAAAACATCTGATGAACAACTGTTATCCAAAACACACCAAAAAACCCTCTTCGAATGCAACAATAAGAAAACAGTGTGATTCAAAGATGGGCCAAGCACCTTCTCAGACACCTCGTCAGGGAAGACGCGCAGATGGCACATTCACAAATGAAAAGACGAGCGGGGCCGTTTGTCATCAGGGAGACGCAAAGTAAGACGAGGAGATACAATAACATGCCAAAGTCCAGGAGCAACGGGACCCCCCCCAATCGCGGGTGGGAACATAAAGCGGTGCCGCCACTTTGGAGGACGGCTTGGCTGTTTCTTACATAACGAAACATACCCTTAACCGTGCCGTCCGGCAACTGCCCTCCTTGGTATCTACCCAAGGGAGTTGGGAACTTATGTCCACCCAAACCCCCTCACACAGTGTTTATAGCAGCTTGATGCATAATTGCCAAAAACTGGAAGCAGCCGAGATGTCCTTCAGGAGGCGAAAGACAGAGAAACTGTGGCCCGTCCAGATAATGGAGTGTTACTCAGCTCTGAGAAGAAATGCGCCCTCAAGTCACGAAAGACATGGAGGAAGCTACAATGAGTGTTATTAAGTGAAAGAAGCCAATCTGGAAAGGCTACAGACTGTATGATCCCGGCTCCATGACATTTTGGAAAAGGCGAAACTACAGTGACAGTATTAAGATCAGTACTTGCCAGGGGTGGGGGTGCGGAAAGAGGGATGAATGGGTGAAGCCCAGGTATTTTGAGGACAGTGAAACTACTCTGTAGGACACTATGACAGTGGATGCATGTCTTTATACATTTGTCCAAATCCATAGGACGCACAACACCAACCTTGAGCCCTAACGTCAACTATGAACTTTGGGTGATGACGACACGTGCCAATGTAGGTTTACCAGTTGTAATAAATGTGCCACCTTCATGGGGGGTGTGAATAATGGGGGAGACTGTGCATGAGTGGGGGCAGTGGACATTTGGAAAATTTCTGTGCTGTTCATTCAATTTTTCTGTGACTCTAAAACTGCTCTAAAGAAGAAAATCTATTTAAAAAAAAAAAGACCTCATGAAGAGAGTAGGAAGGCAAGTTGAAGAATGGCCCAAAATTTATAATTCTGGCTCTACTTTGTGATCTTGGGCAAATTAATTTCTTTGAGCCTCTGTGCATTAGGAATAACAGAATTTCTCTTGTAGTTATTTTGAAGATGAAAGGTAGGCGATGGAGAGTATCAGGTAGCAGAGAGGAGGCCATCGGCACTCAACAAACCCATGCTGAGTGGGGTATGTGTCCCTCCTTGATCATACAGTGTCACGGGACCACAAGAGTTCACGGAATCGGTGACCTTCCCACCAAACACGATCTCCTTCAGTCCCAAGGAACGGAACCTTACTCCATTCATCTTCCCCTCCAGTCACTGTCTCCACAGCCTGAGGAAAGGGCCTCTCTGGCTACGAAAGGACAGATGGGCCTATTCTGGCCCTCCCGGCGTATCACTGCATCTACCGTCTTCCTGTCCCTCAAACTGACAGCCTGCCTGACCTCATTCTGATGTGCAGCCTTCGTAGTTCATGGGATCCCCCAGCCAGAGGTGGTGCGGATGGTCAAGTCTGTCAATGACTAAGGAGCACCTCGAACAACCTTCACATACACATGTTAAGTGTCGCTGCAAGGTGATTACTTGTCCGTAACAAGAATGAACAAGAGGGGCACCTGGGTGGCTCAGTCAGTTAAGCATCCGGCTTTGGCTCAGGTCATGATCTCGTGGTTCATGAGCTCAAGCCCTGCGTCCAGCTCTGTGCTGACAGCTCAGAGTCTGGAGCCTGCTTCCGATTCTGTGTCTCCATCTCTGTCTGCCCCTCCCCAACTCGTTCTCTCTCTCTCTCTCTCTCTCTCTCTCTCAAAAATAAACATTAAAAAATTTAAAGAAAAAGAATGAACAAGGGAGGCTTTGCAAACAGACTGTAGGAAGTACTACTATAAAGAACTGTGCTGAGACATCTCCAGTCCTCAAGTGTAATCACTGCCATGGTCATTTTCCTGGGGTCTGAACACCAGCTTCCACACTGGCTGCCCATCCCTGTGACTCCTCACAGACTGGATTCACACTCCTTCCATGTGTTGCTGCTCCTGGGGGTTAATTATAACCAGGAATATTCGTAATAGCATAATACCATTGAGTCTCCGTAAATGACACTAATCTGGGACACAGGAGAGTTGGTCTCCAAGGTTAAAACCAGCAACCCAGCTTTCAGAAGGAATGCAACGCCCATACCCGTTGTTCGAACGAAGCCCACGTTCGCAAGTCCGCAAAACTTGCACGGTTGACTTGGAATGTATGAATGTCTGACTGCTTCTATGATGCAAGACATAAATATAGCTCTTGTTCAGGTATTTTTGTAATGATCATTTCAGCATATGCATTTGTATCACAAAGATAGTTTGCCTTGGTTCAAAATAGATTTTGCCATCTGGATGGGAAGTCTGGAAGTCATGACGAGCGGAAGGAGAGTCGAAAGGCCCGGGATGTGCATTCGAAGGAAGACGTGAAATAAGGGGAGCTTTGGCCCAAATGCTTTAGGGGATGCCACTGGTCACAGAGCCGGGCTTCGTTGTGAGGCCATTCCGGAGGCCCAGCGGGGTCTTCAGTTAGGAATGGAGGACAGGCTTCCTGCCACTGGTGGGGGGATGGGAGAGTATGCAGAGCGGCGGGGAGGGTCCTGGTGTGGAAGAAGCTGCCGGGGAGGCTCGCAGATGATCTGGGAGCGGGAGGCGGACAGGAGGGCCCGCGATGGGGACTCCTGGCCCTGGCAGCCCTGAGCTTTACAATCTATGAAGTGACATATGAGCCATTAAAGGGCAGCGTGAGCAGCATCATGACCAGGGCTCAGCAGGGCTGTCCCAACATGTCAAGGCTCCCTGACCTTCAGACAATTCCCATTTTGTTTTAGTCTTTACTTATTTTTGAGAGACCGAGACAGGGCATGAGCAGGGGAGGGACAGAGAGAGGGGGAGACACAGAATCCCAAGCAGGCTCCAGGCTCCGAGCTGTCAGCACAGAGCCCGTCGCGGGGCTCGAACCCACGAACCGCTCGAACCACGATCATGACCCGAGCCGAAGCCGGACGCTTAACCAACTGAGCCACCCAGGCGCCCCCTAGACCTTCAGACTTTCTAAATTTCTCTCCCTCATTTTGCCCAGCTATAAACCGAGGATAAAAATGGTGAGGATTAAGTGTGTTAATATGGGTCAGGGACACATGACAGCGCCTGATATGAAGTGAGTGCTCAGTAGATGTTAGCGGTCATTGGTGCTGGTCTTAACCACCCTCACCATTACTGTCACAAGAAACTGGGGCCTGTATGCCCGCAGATGTATTTTTTAGGGATCAAGAGCCCTATAAATGGAGAGTCTAAGTTTGGGGAATAGAACATTCACAGGGCGCGTCATCTGTAAACGTTAAATAATTGTAGCTTTGGGGAAGGTGCATTCTAGCCACCAAATGGCAGGGAAGAGAACTATGATAAAGCTTCCGACGGCTGGGGAGGTGGTACCTTCGGTCAGTGTGCTCTCTGCTGCTGTCCGAGGGACTCGTCCCAGACTCTGACGTTTGTCGCCAACCTGCGATGACTTGGTCTACCTAAAATAGAAATATAACACGCACGACGTGGTACGTTACTCTCTGACATCGCCTCAAAAATAGACACCGTTTGAAGTTCTGCTACATACGCCACGAAGGAGTCTAGCTGGAAGCCCCTGCCTGTGGTGTGAGAAAGGACATCACAGACCGTACCTGTCTTTCAAAGCCCCAAGCTATCCTTCATTTGCCAAAGGCCAAGCAGGGGGGGGATATGGTGAATTAATTCATGTAACACATATTTCCTGAGAGCCGGCAACCTGCCAGACACTGCTTGGGGTGGTGGGGATTCAGACGTGGTTGAGACACCGCCTCTGAACAGCTCCCCTCCCACCCCCACCTGGCATGTGCTGCAGTGGAAAGCAGGCCAAGCTGCAGGTTCAAGTCCCTCCCTTCCTTGCACACCGGCCCCCCCCGGTCCTTCCTTCATAAAATGAAGGGATTAGATATGAGCTCAAAGGCCCCTTTGTGTATGAAAACTTGGGTAATTCTTCCACTTCTTTTTTTTCTTAATTTATTTATTTATTGCGGGGGTGGGGCATAGAAAGGGAGAGAATCCTAAGCAGGTTCCATGCTGTCAGTGCAGAGCCCGACGTGGGGGTCCATCTCATGGACCGTGAGATCATGACCTGAGCTGAAGTCAGATGCTCAACTGACTGAGGCACCCGGGCGTCCCAAGAACCGGTGTTTTAGATAGTGCAGAGTATATTTATCTATCATATTTGACAATTCAATCTGTGTTTGTATGTGTGATTTAGTTCAGCTCCCTTACACATGCACATAGGCTTGCCTTTTCCTTCCCATAGACCTCATGGGAGGGCCCGTGTGCAAAGCAGAAAGGAACGGTCTGCTGAAATGACACACTTTCAACATGTGTGCTGGACACCCAACCGGGAAAAACACCTTTAAGTACCACAGATGGTGTGTGCAATGGCCAGACTTTTGCTGAGACTCTGGAAGGAATGGACACTGCATGTACTAAAGACACTAAATTTCAAGTCTGGAAGAGTTCGTTCAGAAACATTTTAAAAGAGAGAGTTCCAGAACCGAAAAGGCCACATAGTCAAGGACCACAGATGAATGAGGGGTGGTCGGCAGAACAAAAACTTGTACAAGAATACTGTGGGGGAAGCAGCAACTCGAGCTAACCGTGCAATGGTTACTGAATAATTAAAGGAGGTGACTCATGGAAAAGTTTGCCCAATGAAGCAGATTCTATTATCAACAAACACAAGTGTTTTTGTTTTTGTTTTTGGAGGAGGTTAATTAATTCTCAGATGTTTTATTTGCTATGTTTTAAAATATATTAATGTCATTTATTTTGTTTTCCATTCATTTCTTGCTGGCTAATGATTGATGCTGTATTTTCGGATGTGAATGTTGGTAAGGTATGCATGTTAACAGTCTTTTAATACGAAAACTTGACTGGTTTTCGTCCTTTTCTTTAACTGAACTAGTGGGATCAGTTCAAATATTTCCCCCTCCTTCCTGGCCTATCCTTAATGAGATGAAAACTCTTTTAGTTGCTCTTGTGTCCAGTTCTGGCTTGTTCAGCCATATTAATATCAAACATGAAGGAAAAGAGGGAAGCGTGGGGGCTAAACAGACACCTCCAGTTAAGGGGGGCAGAGAGAGGCCATAGACATTAGGGTGATGAGAACTGGCACCTTCCTCCTGCAGTGTCTGAGGGAGACAGGGTCTTGGGAGACGTGGCTGCATGGCTGTGCAGAGCATACAGTCCCACTAGAATCTTCCACAACAATGGAAGTGTTTGTGCTGTCCAACATGGGGTTCCTGAACATCTGAGATGTGGTTCGCACACCTGAGCTACTGAAGGTTTAATTTTATTTAAATTGAAGTAAATTTTTAATGTTTATTTTTGAGAGAGAGACAGAAGACAGAGAGAGAGAGAGAGAGAGAGAGAGAGACAGTGTGAGCAGGGGAGGGGCAGAGAGAGAGGGAGAAGAATCTGAGGCAGGCTCCAGGCTCTGAGCTGTCAGCACAGAGCCTGACGCGGGGCTCGAACCCACGAACTGCGAGACCATGACTTGAGCCGAAGCCGGATGCTCAACCGACTGAGCCACCCAGGCACCCCTACATTGAAGTAATTTTAACTGCTCAAGCCAGAGGGTCAGGAACGTGATTACAATGAGCCCCGAATGTATGTGTGGGCTTCCTGATTCTTCCTGGGGGTGAAGGGTGTCCATCCACACCAGTTACCCCTAATTCATCAGTGGTCCTTGACTATGTGGCCTTTTCGGTTCTGGAACTCTCTGCTGCTTTCTAAATGTGCCTGGGACCTGGTAGTCTTACAGAAGTATGAGGACCCGGAGCCTGTGTGCCGCTCTCTCTGATCACTGTGGTGTCTCAGGCGGCTCCCTGAGCCTGACTCAGGACAACTCTGAAGGACCTTGTCGGCTGTGGGGCTCACTGGGCATTGGCTGAGGTCACAGGCATCCTGCACGCTCCCCTCCATCTCAGACCTGTCCCGGGGGAGCAGTGGCACCTTTGCATTTTTAAAACTTTTTTGAATATTTTAACTACATTAAACGAGGCCAATGTCAGTGAAAAATAGTGAAAATGTCACTTTTAAGAACAAATCTCTTGAGCCCAAAGTACAAATTGCGTTGCTTCGCGTTGTAAACGCACCAACAAGAATGGGAGCAAATGCATAATTAGAGTCTTAATACACTCGCTTCTAACACCGTTCTTTGTCACATAATAACCTCAGACAAAGATGCTCTGTGTTTATGGAAATGCAAATAGCATCACAAATTTGGAACTTTTCTTCGCAGGGAATTTGCTGTGCACCAGAATCTAAATGTGTTTCTTAGTTTTAAGGATATTTTCAGCCTATTTACTTCCAAAGATTCTTTTAAGTTTAAAAGTTACAAGGAACTAAGGAATCAGCACTAAGAAAAATACTAACACCAACATTCATATCAATGCCAAAATTCATCTTAACACCAATATTTATATTCACAGCAGGTAAAACACTTCCAATGAGCCCTGATTTTGCCTGGCAGAGGACCACGAGGTCCTGCAGTAGTGACCACTGTTCTCCTACCACACCCACAGCACGAGCATCGTTCTTCCTTTAGGAAGTGCTGCCCATTTACGTTAACCAGCTTATTCATTTGGACTCAGTGTGTTTAGGGATGACTGATGGACAGCTGTAAGGGCCAAAATATGTTCAATAAATTAGATCGGGGGGACTAATGGTTTCCTGAATCCATAGAAAGAAATGTAATCAGCTTCCTGAAAATTCAATTGTGGGGCAGGCACGAAGGCACAAATTAACATTTTAATGATGTGATATTACTTTAATTCTCATAGATTCGTGCAATTTCATGCAGCGGGAAAGTTGGGAGTGAACAGGGACGTAGGAACCAAGTCTCCTCTACAGAAGGCAAAAGTCGCTCTAGGGCTTTTCTGCCAGATAGACGGTGTTCCAGGCTTTGCTGACATAGTTCCCTGGGATGGAGACTCATGACTTCCTGAGGTGGCACCCGGCACGGAGACACTCCACCTCTACTTATTTTATTTTATTTTATTTTATTTTATTTTATTTTATTCCATTTTATTTTATTTTGTTTTATATTTTATTTTAATTCCATTCTATTTTATTTTGTTTTATTATTTTATTTTATTTATTTTATTCCATTCCATTTTATTTTATTATTTTATTTATTTTATTGCATTCCATTTTATTTTATTTTATTTTATTTTTTATTTTATCTTATATATATATATATTTTTTTTTTTTTTTAAAAAAAGGCAGACTGCCACATACGGCGCTTCATTTGGTTTGTGTCTGGAGTTTGGAAGCTTGACTACCCTACATTCTCCTATAAATGTGCCTTCAGAGCTTGTTTGGAGTTTCTAACCGGGAATTGCACCCACTCGTATACCCTTGACTAAAGAATGGTCCTCCTCTATCAGGGAAGGTCACCTCTTGGACTGAGTGAAGCTTCCAGAGGGACACAGGTGGAGCAGTGAGGGAGGAAGGACGGGCACACACCCCTAGCCAGCCAGGTAAGCCGAATCCACCCTGGTGATCAGTGGGGTGACAGGCATCATAGTCACATTGCCTTCATATCCTATTTTATTTTTTTACCCTAGTTTATTTTTTATTTCACGTCTTTATTTAAATTCCAGTTAGCATAGAGTGTAATGTTAGTTTCAGGAGTAGAATTCAGTGATTCATCACTTCCATACAACACCCAGTGCTCATCCCAGTGAGTGCCCTCCTTAATGCCCATTACTACATCTGGCCCGTCCCCCTGCCACCTCCCTCCATCAACCTTCAGTTTGTTCTCTGTTGTTAAGAGTCTGTTTTATGCTTTGCCTCTCTTTTCCCCCCTAAGTTCATCTGTTCTGTTTCCTAAATTCCACATATGAGTGAAATCATATGGGATTTGTCTTTCTCTGATTGATTTATTTTGCTTAGCATAATACACTCTAGTTCCCTCCACATCATTCCAAATGGCAAGTTTCATTCTCTCTGATCGCTGAGTAGTGCTCCATTGTGTGTGTGTATATATATATATATATATATATATATATATAACACATCTTCTTCTTTTTTTAATATAATTTATTGTCAAGTTAGCTAACATACAGTGTATACAGTGTGCTCTTTTGAGAGTAGATTCCTGTGATTCATCACTTACATACAACATCCAGGGCTCACCCCAACAAGTGCCCTCCTCAATGCCCATCCCCTCCCCCCCAGCAACCTCAGTTCTCTGCATTTAAGAGTCTTTTATGGTTTGCTTCCCTCTCTGTCTGGAACTATTTTTTCCCCTTTCCTTCCCCCATGGTCTTCTGCTCAGTTTCTCAAATTCCAAATATGAGTGAAAACATGCGATGTCTTTCTCTGACTGACTTATTTCACTCAGCATAATACTCTCCAGTTCCATCCACATTATTGCAAATGGCAGGATTTCATTCCTTGTCATTGCAAAGTAGTATTCCATTGTATATATAAGCCACAACTTCTTTACCCATTCATCAGTCGATGGGCTCTTTCCATGTACCTCTACTTTAACAAAATGTATGTGGTTGCTTTACCAACTACAGAAATTACTAAGACAATGAACCAAGACTACATGTGCTGTGTAAAATATAGTAACCAGATACAAGGGATAGAGACCCAGCTCTCGATCCTTATCTTTAAGTTGAACCATAGGAATTACCAATATTTGACCATTTTTGACCCACAAAACAGTGATTTTACATCGTTCAACTTAATTGGTATTTATATGAAGCTGAATAAGAATGAGAAAACAAACACTCCACTCCAGCTGAAGACTTGCTATAGTCTAAATTAAAAGAGCAAATGGACAAAGAAAATGGAATCTAACCAGAGATACTCGTTGAGGAACAAAATATAAAACAATCAATCGTTTCATTTTTTTCTTGTGAGTTCACCCTGGCTTCTTAAATCACAGAATTCAAGAAAATCAGAAGTAAATTTCTCTTTCTCTTGGATTTTTGCTTGGTACCACAGTTTCAACTATGACCTCTAGTAAATCTTCTCAAGAAATATTTACTGAGCATCTATTATGTGCCAAACATGGGAGCAATTGGCAGATACGGAAAGATAGGCTAAAAATTATCCTTGATCATCTCATGAGAGATAAAGACACATAAGCAATGAAAATGCATTGAAGGAAGGATAATTGATAGGTATGTGCATACACTAATATGGAAGCCCAAGGGAGGGAAAAATGTATACTGGTGTCATGGCGAAGGCTTACTGGAGGATGTGAGATTTGATATGAATTTTAAAGAATAAGGAGGAGTTTGCCAGAAGCTGGAGATTATGTGGTACATTCCCTACATAGGAACATTCCAGGGAGAGAAAGAAAGCCTGAACAAAGACAGGAAGGTAAATGACCACATAAACTAGCACAGAATATAGGGCAGATAATAGATGGAAACAAGGCTGAAGCACCAGGCAGAGGTCAGGTCTTGAGAGACTTTATTTTAAGGTACTTGGACTTTGCACAGGAGGTGATGGGAGGCTTTGCTCTTCTTTTTTTTTTCCTCTCAACTCAGTAGAAAAGAGCAATGTTCTCAATGTACTCTTATTTTCATCAGCCCGAGTGTGTGATGTTAACAACAATATTAAGTCCAGTGGTGTGATGGCTTTTGAAAGAAAGTGTTTCTTTCGTCACTAGGTAAAAATAAACTTTTTTTTTTTGCTATTAAAGTGCTTCCTCCTCACCCCAAACTTCACTCTGAAAATGCTAATAACATGCAATCTTGTTAGGAGACTGGCTAAATCTGTGTACTGGTCATCAAATTTATTGTACGAATACTTCACGTGTGAATTATTGGCTAACGAAGCTGTTCTTCTGGGCTTCCGTCTGTCTGTCCACTACAGATGTGTATACATTTCTCTGGCTCCCCACCATCCCACATGAAGTGGGTTTTAGGCTCTGTGTCCAGGATTCCCCCCCACGACTCACACATCCTCTTAGAAGGCATCATTTGCGTGAAGTGCAATCCATTAATCACGATTTGTCCCAGAGTGGGAGAATATGAAAGTTAAATGGAGATTTTCCCTTAAAAGAACATAACATTAATAATTGACTTTTGCGCTCTTTAGGCTAGGTCTCTGCGGTATTTTAATGAGGGTGTGATGCGGTATCCAAACTCACAATACAGGGAGTGAGCCTGTTTGCAGGGGTATCCATTTGTTCCCTGGTCTCTGCTCTGCTCTGGAGAGTTCTGGGTCACGTGGCTCCCAGCTGGGCATGGCCGACAGGAAGCACTGGAGGGGGTGCTGGAGGACCCAGAAAGAGGTTGCAGGTGCCTCTCCCACAATTCCTGTCTGCGTGAGTGGCTTCACTCCAGCAGCGGTAGGATCTACTCTGGGGCTGCCCAGGAGGCCTCCGCAGTTCTAGTTTCTTCCAGGTGACCCTGGTGCACGGTTCCCACCAACACCACCTCCTCCCTCTGTCCCGGGAGTGGAGGTACCCCCCTGATGCTATGGGTTTCGGGGTGGTTTTACTCTCCCTTCTTTGGCATCTCAGACCTGCCATTAGCTGTGTAACACATTCCCTGAATGACTCCGGTAAGGTACAGTCCTGTATAAATTTCCTGTATGCATTTTCAGTACTTAAGCGTTCCCTGATTTTTCATCAGACCCTTAACTGATTTACTCCATGTTTCTCACACCTCAGGGTACTTGTTAAAACACACGCTTCCACAACATCTAATTAGAATCCTCAGGATAGTGGCCTGGGAATCTAGTCTTCTAACAAGCTGTCTCCGGGTGATTCTTTGGATCGGGGAGGTCTTGAAAACAGTCTCACTGACCCCACAGCTTCGAGGCTTTTCTGGATGGTATTCTTTGCACCAGCCACATTTACGGGATGTGCTATGGAAAGCCATTGGTGGGTTTTAAGCATCAGAATAAAATGATCTGATTTATGTGTTTAAAAAGGTCACTGTGGCTTTTGTATGGGGAAAGGATCGAAAGGTGGAAAGAATAGAAGCAGGGAAATAGGGAGAGGCCCATAGGAGATGGTCCAGCTGGGAGATGAGACTGGCTTGCACACAGAGGGGAGACGGAGGTAAGTAACTGAATTCAGGATATGCTTGGGTACTAGCGCTGATGAGGTGTAAGGGTAAGAGGTAAGTCAAAGATGCCTTCTGACCTTTGACTTGGACGATTGAGTATATGATGGTGCCATTTTCTAGGAGGGAAGACCATGGGAGGAGCAGCTCTGCAGAAAGTAATTATGGGTTCATTTGGGGATTTGAAATTAGTCAGGCTGATTTACCCATTCAGACGGCTTGTCATTTGGCAGGTTCATATAAAGTGTCTTCGGTTCTAGGGGCGCCTGGGTGGCTCAGTCGGTTGAGCATTCGACTTCGGCTCAGGTCATGCTCTCACGGTTCGTGGGTTCAAGCCCCATGTCAGGCTCTGTGCTGACAGCTCAGAGCCTGGAGCCTGCTTCGGATTCTGTGTCTCCCTCTCTCTCTGCCCTCCCCCCACTCGTGCTCGGTCTCTCTCTCTCTCTCTCTCCCTCAAAAATAAATAAATATTATAAAAAATTTATAAAGTGTCTTTGATTCTAAAGCCTATACAGTTTGCTAACATTTGCACTTTTTATTTTCCAATAAATAACTCTATTTTTTATTCCCTTTGAAGTTGAATAGCACTTGAGGACAGCATTTTGAATTTCCCAATTGTATTTAGTGGTTTACTCTGTATTTTATACTTAATATTATTTCTAGGGACTAGTAATTAAATATAATTTCTGTAATTTTTTTTCTTTGGGAAATGAAAATAACATTTTCATAGCGTATTGTCTATTATGAACTTTAAAAATTAATTATATTGTTCAAATAATAAGTGGTCTTACTCTTAGTTGACCATATTTATCAAAGGCAGAAACAGGCCATAAATCTTCCAGTGCAGCTGTTTGTTTATTTTCTTAATGTTTAGGAGACCTTGTGCTTCACACACTTAAATAATGTACAATTGATGAATAGAAGGTAGTGAGTTGGATCTTTATTTTATATAATACTTTTATTACTATAGAATAACTCTTATTCCATTTTATGCTTCTTTGCACTAAATTCTATCGTGTCTGATACTCATTTTGCCATAAGTACTCTAAATTTTGCTTGCATTCACTACATATAGTTCTGTCCACTCTTTTGTTTATATATCTCCCAGGTCTTTTAGTTTCAGGCACTGGATAGCATAATGGATTTTACATCTGTTACTTTCTTACAAATTTTCTGATTTTATGTTTCCCTCCTGGTGCTTTTCTACTCCTAATTGTATTGACTTTGGTTTACATTTATTTTCTGTAGTGCTTTCTAATTCACACATTTTAATTTAATTCTACTAGTTTTCCCTGAGAATATTTATATTAAATTTCAACATGAACACGGTGTACTGTTAAGACCTAAATGTGAGACCTGAAAACATAAACATCCTAGAACAAAACACAGGCAGTAACTCCTCTGTCATTGGTCATAGCAACACTTTTCTAGATAGGTCTCCAAAGGCAAGGGAAACAAAAGCAAAAATAATCGTGGGACTACATCCAAATAAAAGGCTTTTGCACAGTGAAGGGAACCATCAACAAAACTAAGACACAACCTATGGAATGGGAGATGACATTTACAAATGATATACCCAGTAAGGGGTTAATACCTCCAAAATATAAAGAATTCATACAACTCAACACCACAAAACCCAACAATGTGATTAAAAAATGGGCAGAGGTGGGTGCCTGGGTGGCTCAGTCGGTTAAGCGTCCTACTCTTGATTTCTGCTCAGGTCATGATCTCACAGTCATGAGCTAGAGCCCCATGTCAGGTTCCGCACTGGGTGTGGAGGTCACTTAAGATTCTCCCTCTCTCTCTTTCTCTCTCTCTCTTTCTCTCTCTCGTCCTATGCCCCGCCCCTGGATGTGTGCATGCATGCTCTCTCTCTGAAAAAAAAATGGGCACAGAACCTGAATAGACATTTCTATATAGATATGAAAAGATGCTCAACATCACTGATCATCAAGGAAATACAAATCAAAACCACAATGAGATATCACCTCATACCTGTCAGAATGGCTAAAATCAAGAAGATAAGAAACAAGAGGTGGCGAGTATATGGAGAAAAAAGAGCCCTGTGCACTGTTGGTGGGAAGGCAATTCGATATTGTCACTGTGGAAAACAGTATGGAGGTTCCTCAAAAAATTAAAAATAGAAATGCCATTTGATCCAGTAATTTCACTATTGGGTGTTTGTTTACCCAGGGAAAATGAAAATGCTACCTTGCAAAGATATCTGCACACCTGTGTTCACTGCAGCATTATTTACATTAGCCAAGACACGGAAGCAACATAAGTGTCCACCAGTAGATGCACAGTTAAGGAAATATGGTGTATATACACAATAGAATATTACATAGCCATAAAAAGATGAGATCGGGCCATTTGAGATAATGTAGATAGGCGTGGAGGGTATAATTCTAAGTGAAATAGGTCAGACTGAGAAAGACAAATACCATATGATTCCACTCATAAGTGGAATCTTAAAAAACAAAAACCAAAAACCCACAAATGAATAAACAAACAAAAAGCAGAAACAGACCTAGAAATCCAGAGAACAAACTTAAGGTTACCAGAGGGAAGCAGGGTGGGCGATTGGGAAAAATTGGTGAAGGGGAGCAGGAGGTACAAGATTCCAATTTGGGGGAAAGGCATGCACAGGGAATATAATCAATGATACTGTAACAGTGATGTAACTAATGGGACAGATGGTGGCCACATCTGTGGTGAACATGGCATAATGTATATACTTGTCCAATCACTAAGTTGCACACCTGAAACTAACTATACTTAAATTTAAAAAAAAGTTAATGGTATCTATTTGGTGGTTATGAAAGTGTTCATATGTTTGTTCTCCCCACTCCCAATTTTGCTATTTTCATGTTTTAATCTAAGTTTTAAAAATCATACAACTCTCTTCACTACTTCTTCCAAGGAAAATAACTTCTTGACTCATTTTGAAACTTTATGCAAAACAATGACAACTATTCCTATAAGATGATTGAAGTAGTTGAGGAGGATGACAGTGGCTCAATAGCAGAGCATTAATGGTGAGGGGGTGCTGGGGACTGGGGAATGAGAAGCCCTCCTTAGGTTTTCAGTTCAAGCAAAATGGCAGGAGGTTTAAGAGATTCAATCCTAATTCTGCAAGAAGATATCCCAGGGGAACCTAATGCAACACAAATCTTACTTGCATTTCCAAGAATCTACCAGAGCATATGGTAGGTGATTACTAAAATATGTGGAATGGCTGGGTGGATGGTTGGATGGATGGATGTATGGATGGGTGGGTGGGTGGATGGATGGATGGGTGGATGGGTGGATGGGTGGATGGGTGGATGGGTGGATGGATGGATGGATGTGTGGAAGGGTGGGTGGATGAATGGATGGATGGATGGATGGATGGGTGGGTGGGTGGATGGATGGATGGGTGGATGGGTGGATGGGTGGATGGATGGATGGATGGATGGGTGGATGGATGGATGGATGGATGGATGTGTGGAAGGGTGGGTGGATGGATGGATGGATGGGTGGGTGGGTGGGTGGATGGATGATGGGTGAATAGGTGAATGGCAATTAGTAGGACTAATAGAAAAGACCCCTAGAGATGCCTGTTCTTGTCTCTTATGTCTAAAAATGGGGAAGAGGCAGGAATTCTATGAGAGCTGTAGCTTCATGCATGCTGGGCCCTGCTGGTGCTGGGTCTAATCGGAGGAAAAGGCATTTGGGGAGCCTTGGCAGATCCCACAGTTATAACTATGACACTCATCTCTGAGCCAGTAACATAGTTCTATTTAAGCAGAAAGGAAGAGAAGCTACTTCAGAAGAATCTGCGCCTTTTTGAAACTGAGACTTAGGACATGGGGTGAGGGCAGATCTGGGTCCCCAAGAGGTCACAGTCAGTGGGTTCAACAGGGAGGAGGAGACAGGAAGAAGGCCCTAAGAGACTCACATCTTTTTTTGTCTCTTCCACAATAATTCACATGGTGCTTTATTCATGCTAAGTGCTTAATAAATCTTTGATGAATTGACTATTTTAATTGGTCAATTAATAATTCATTGATTGTCTAAAGTTTTTCATAATTTGGCAGCAAGTTTTTGAGTTCTAGTGCCTTACTTCCACGTATGCTAAATAATTCTCTCATCTGATACAAATAACTTTCATACAACTTATTAATGGGTGTAGCATGTCTTTTCTCTACCACCATTCTGCTTAAGTATACGCAGGCAGTGTCTTTCCCCATGCCTCATAAGTAATTTCTAAAAATGTCTCATATAGCTTCCAAACGGCCTCCGTCCATTAGATACCAACCTGCACTGATGTAAGCCATTTACCTGATCTGGACGGTGGGGTTAGTTGAATCAGTTACTGGGTGAACAGGACTCAGCAACAAGGCCCAGTCCTATGCCTGAAATAGACTGTTATTTTCCACCAAGCTCACATCAACTACAGAGGAGTTGGGTCACTTTTAAGTTGTTACATGTTTCTGGTGTTTATATTTATTAGTTATCCATAATTCTGGCATTGAACATTTAAAAATGCGAGATTCAGAGTCCCGGAAGAGAAAATTATTAATATAAAACTTCAGAATTGATATAGTTTTTAATTTGTAGTTTACGTACACCCAAATTCATTGTTTTTTTTTTTAATAACTTCATCCTTTCTTAACTGTGCTCTGATGGACTTTGTGAAGAGAACCATGTAATTCACTGAGTCTAATGAAAAAGATTTCTTTAAAGAAAACAGATGTTTTTTCTATTTAAAGAAAGGTCATTAACCCACAATATTAGAAAATACATAAATTACCGTAGGAATGTTATTTAAAAATCTTTGAACAGATAAAAATACCCATATAAATTAAACATTTTTGAAGTATATTCCATCTCAAACAAGTACATACCTGGCAGCAAAAAAAAAAAATTAAATTTTAAAAAAAATGATCAGAAAAATAAGAAAGATAGGAATACTGGCTGTGATCCCAAAGTTACCCAAGTAGTCTGAGGAAAATGTTAGAAGGTGCAATTACTGACATTTATATGTAAAATCAATATGACAGTTGCGTAAGACAGCTACATGGCTTTGAAACAAAAGTAGAATAAATCTAACTATCAAACAGTTCCTCCAAAAGTCTTTTATACTTGTTAATGCAATCTCATCTGACAGTTCCCCATGGCTGATCATCTCCACACAACAGCCTAAAATTGAAAACGGGATTTTATTAAGTTAGGACAAACATCAAGGCTGATAATGATGCTTCAAAAGCAAAGAAAATATCCTTTTACTGTCTTGCTAGAGATAGTCTCAGTGGGAGATGGCCTCCACTGACATGAAAAAAAAATCATGGTTTTTCTTGCGAGCAGTAGCTTGGAATGGCGGGGGCCTTTATACTCATCTCCTTCCCCCACCCCGCACCGTCACCATGGGTTTGCAGTGTTGGTTTATTGTTACTGCTATTCCAGTTTCTCCCCCCTCCCTCCGTAGGTGGAGCTATCCTGAGGTGTTCTGCAATATCTTCCAGAGCTTTCCCCCTGGGGTAGCTGGCTTAATAGAGCACTCTCTGCTGGCTACTTTCCCTTCCCTACTTCCTGACCAGCAGTCCCTTACCACTCAAGTAACCTGCCATACTCGCATCCCTACGTTAGGTTCCTCTTCGGGGAGACCTCAAATTAAAACAGTGCTTTACAATCTGTGTCTCACAATTTATATCTACAATAACTGTGGCTCTCTCAAGGTTCCCGGCAAGGAGGAAGAACAGCAACGTGGCATAACCATATTCCAAAACACTGGCGGCGTTTCTACAGGGTCCCAGTCATGTCTCCGTGTGCCTAACTTATCTGAGTGTGTGCTCAGTAGTTATTTAAAAAATACATATCTATATCTATATCTATATCATCTATAGCTATATCTACATATATATGTGTGTCTATATATAGTTAAAAAATATATATATATGTGTACAGGCATGGTACTCATCTGAGACTACCTTCACTCAAGTTCAAGGCTCAGTTAGGGCCATTTTGATAGCCATTGAGATAGGCTGCTAGACCTTCTGAGCGCTGGCTGGCTTCTTATTCACCTTACTCTTAGGTTAAAGTCCAACAGAGTCCCCTCTTAAAGTGGGCATGGCTTACTAGAGTCCCCACCCATGGACTTGCACTTTTTTCTTCTCACCCATGTGTGGCCACTGAAAGCCATGCCTTCTGCATCAGCGTACGAAAACTGTTCACTATCATATTGGGTGTTGATATTATTAAGGCGTTTAAAATATGTAGTTCACCTTCCTAAATTTTGTTCAGTGTCATTATTGCCCCTAATGACCTTGCTGGCAATCGGCAGAGGATGTAGCTCTAGATGTCATTCAGAGTCATGAGATGAGGTGAGACTACCATAGGGAACGAGTACACATAGGGAAGAGAAGGGGTCCCAGAACTGAATGATCGCCATGCCAGCTTTCCGAGGCCAGCGTATGGGTAGGGGCCAGCAAAGCAGCAGCCTCACAGAGGACACCCAGTGAGCAGGAGTATTTGGTGACATAGGAAGAGAAGCGAGTGAAAGTGGTGTATATCTCATGCCAAGTAGACAAGTGTTGACACATGGAGGGACCGATCACGGTGTAAAATGCTTCTGAAAAGGCCAATCAGAAGATGAGGGCTGACCCCTGGGTTTCGTAACATGGAGGTGACTGGAGACCTCACAGAGATGTTTCCACGGAGGGGAGGAGTGGGGTGTGAATGCCTAGTTGGGGTTGGTTTTAGGCATTATGAGGAAAGAATTGAAGAGCAAATACGGATGTCTATTCCATGAGTTCTGCTCTAAAGCAGATGAGAGCACTACCTAGAAGCGGATGGTTCTATGTTGTGCTAGTTTGTTTTAAGGAAGGAAGATGTTTAAGCATGTTTTCTAATATACGATACAGAAAGGGGAAACTCAGGGGTGCCTGGGTGGCTCAGTCGGTTGAGTGCCTGACTTCGGCTCAGGTCATGATCTCACAGTTTGTGGGTTCGAGCCCCGCATCGGGCTCTGTGCTGACAGCTCCGAGCCTGGAGCCTGCTTCAGATTCTGTGTCTCCCTCTCTCTCTGCCCCTCCCCTACTCATCCTCTGTCTGTCTCTTAAGTATAAATAAACATTTAGAAAAAAAAAAAGAAAGGGGAAATTCAATTCTTCTCTCTAGAGAGAAGAGAAAACTGTCAAAGAGAAAAGAAGTCTTTCAAGAGCCGGTGGCAATGGGATCCAACACGTATGTGGAGAGTTTAGACAGATCACAACCAGGTGGTTCACTGAATCAGGACAAGCAAGGGAAGATGTGATGTCTGGAGTATGTGGAAATGACCTTTTTTGGCTTCTGTTTTTCTCAGTGTTCGAAGTTTGAGAAATGAGCTGAGGCCAAGAAATAATGTTCAGAAAAAGCAGAAGTATGAATGGAACAGGAAAACCTACAAGGTGAGCAGGGAGCCTTCACTACAGAACCACTGGAAATTAATACTCAGAGAATAAAAGTGAGTTTAGGTTGGGTATATCATACGTATATCTGAGTAAAGAGAAAGTGCTGAGAAATACGTGCCCAACTAATAAAGAGAAGGGAGTCTGAGGATCGTGTGTTTTAGGATCATGGTCTGTAATGTTCACCTTAATATGTGACCTTCCCCTCCAGTGCTCAATACAGCAGACTCCAGCAAGATGTTCACCAACTGAAGCTGTAAATATAATTTGCTGTTCAGTTGAGATAGCAACTTCCTTAATCTCAGTTAATTATTCGGAAAGAACACCCAAAGGAAATCACGAGGCGTATGCTTGGAGTGTTCCTGTGACTTGTCAGTTGAGAATCTAGATGGGAGTTTAATTTAATGACTTGAAGCAAGCTTCTCAGTGGATACAAAATTTCTGTTAAATCTTGTTAAGCTGGACTGTAATGAGATCATATGCCAAATATTCCCAGGCTGACGATGGTTTGTTTAGGTACATGTAACTTAGTCTGACCACCCATTTAAGAAAACATACTGAAGGCCAAGCATAAACTTAGGCAATGTGATGGGAAATAATTCCACATAAAATAGGATTAAAATCATATGTATGGGACCTAAAAACAAACCTCAGTAAATATGTGGTAGCTCTGGAGAGAACACTACAAAAAAAAAAAAAAACCAAACCAAACCAAACCAAACCAAAAACCAAAAAACAGACAAAAAAAACTTCTAAGAGACATGAATAATAAGTGGAAAAACATACATTATTGAAAATACAGTTTTGATTATGTAAATATATTAATCCATTCCCATAACACTTTATAAATTCAATGCAGTATCAATCATAAAAAATGTTGATTAATAGAGGAAGGAATGCTATTAATGAATGGGACAATATTAATCACTAGGAACAATGAATCACATGAATTAACGGTGAGCAGAAATGCAGTGTGTATTATGTCCCATACATATAACATACACAAAGTGACACACATTAACTTATATGATCCTCACAATAGCCTTTTGCGATATGGATTATTATTAATATCATTTTATGGATGGGGAATCTGAGGCACAGAAGGATTAATCATTTGCCCAACTGCTGAGGAGAATTACCAGGGTTTAACCTGGGTTCTCGGGCTCCAGAGCCCCTTCCTTAATCATTTCCCCTGCTTCTCAATTGCAATGACAACAAAACGCCCAACAGCATTTTTGGAGGCAGAATAGGTAAAACTATTTTAAAGTTAACCTGCATGGAAAAATAATAGGGAAATGGTTGGGGGAAAGAATAATTAGGGAGGAGATTTCATGTTCCAATACCAAATGTATTTTATCTATTTTTAATTTAAAAATTTTTAATGTTTATTTATGGGGGGGTGGCAGAGAGAGAGAGAGGGAGATATGAAATCGGAAGCAGGCTCCAGGCTCTGAGCTGTCAGCACAGAGCACAACATGGGGCTCAGACCCAGAAACCATGAGATCATGACCTGAGCTGAAGTTGGACGCTTAACTGACTGAACCACCCAAGTGCCCCACTAAATGTATTTTAAAGATGCATTTAAGGTAGTCACTCATTGAACAAAAACTTAACACCTTTTCTTTGCCAGGCTCTGTTCTAGGCGCCAGGGACAGAGTACTGACAAGAACAGACAAAAATCCCTGTTCTCATAGAGCTTAAACCCTTGTTGAGGGAGATAGACAAAGAAATAAACAAATACGTAGGCTGGTAGGTCATGATACAGTCTATGAGGAATATATAGCAGCAGGAGGGGTAGTGGATGCTAGGCTAGAGGAGGAGATGCTTTCTAGATATGGGGCTCAGAAAGACCCATGGATAAGAGGACACCTGAACAGAAACATGGAAAAGGTGAGAGAGCAAACCATGAGGGTGTCTGGAGGAAGAGCATTCCAACAGATGGGACACTAAGTGCAAGGGTCCTGGGGTAGAAGTATGACTGTCCTGTTTGGAAAATAACAGGGAAGCCAACGTGGCTGGAATGATGGGAAGGTAGTAGTGGTAGATGATGATCTCAGAAGGATGACAGGGGGAAGTTGTCCGGGCAGTTTGCTTTTAACTCTGACTGAAATGGGAAATGTGATGTGGTCTGACTTACATATATTATAAAACGATCATTCTGGCTGCTGTGTTGAAAAAGGAATTACCAACTCTTCTCCAAACAAGACTGGGTTTGATAGAGGACACCCAGGGCCATGTTCCTTGACTGGATACATCTCATGTAATAGAAGTCTACACAATGGAACTGAGAGTCTCTCTCCCGCTCCCCAAAGCTAAGGCTAGTAAATAAAACAGTGCCAGGAGCTAGGGAAAATGCCACTTAACCGGTGGAACAGAACTGAGAAAAACCTCATGAAACAGAATGTTTCCTACTCCTGTGTCATCTGGGCCGTGGATGGATCTTCTACTGGCCGACGCTACCTGAGAGAGCCAGAGTGCGTCTTCATCCACTACCGCACTCATCCCAGCTAGCCAAGACACTGACCCTTGAAGTCACGGTGGAGGAGGAACAGTAGGGGCCGGCATCCGGGAGGCGCGGTGCCCACAAGTGAGGTTATAAGCCAGTGCGTGAAGACAGAAGTCTAGCAGCACGCTAGGGATTGTGATATTTGTGTGTTAATTACATCTATCCAGAGGACACACTCAGTGGTGGATGTTGGGAAGCATCTGGCACTGTAGATAGCATGAGGGGAAAGCCTCTTGGAACGGGGAGCTGAGCTGGGAGGACCCACTGGCATGTGAGCGACAGAAAATTTAGCCACGACCCCTGTGACAGGGAGCAGACTTGATGACACGTGCCTAAAAGCAGGCAATCTGCGAAGATGCAGCCCCATTTAGGAGCAAGGAAAGAGAAAATTATTAATTTGGCGTCTACGAGAAAATGCTGAACGAAGGGTCTAATAAGAACTATTATAGCATTTTGTGGATTCAATTACAACTTTTATGCCCCTGGAAGTTGTATGCATCCTTGAATTTCCACCAATACACACAATATAATCATCACAGCACGGACACAATCAAACGGGTCAGCTCGTCGCAGTATTCTTTACAAATATTTTCATAAAAGGGAACCAAATATCAAATTGGATCTTCTTTTCATTAATTTAGAGCATCCCAGTATTAAAAACTACGGAAGGGCCACATTAGAGATTTTGGAAGTACTAGGTTATCAACATGTTAAGTAATGACAACACGATTTTGCGAATGAATCAAAATTGTTACCTAAGCGTCCACCTGACTTTTACGAGACGCTTTACAATTCCAAGTCGCTGCCTCGGCAATTACAATGCAGCCGGAGTCAGGCAATCCCACAGTAAGTTAGAGGCCTGGACATATAAATAGCTCAGTAGTTTGGTATTTCAAAAGTTTCTATCGCTAGGAATAACGACGATGTCTCTGTTCAGTACTACATACTTTCAGCAGTAAGCATAAGTGACGTCAGCGTTCTGGTGTTTTAACTTGTGATGATGTTTAAGAAAAAGATTTTGTTCTTTGAACTTTAGAGTCCTTGCAAATGTCTCGTTCATGAATGAAAAGCAACTAATCTGGGGCAAGAAATTATGCTCCAAAGGTTGTTTTCACAGATTGCCTTTTGGTTTCAGGTGCACAGTTTAGTGATTCAACAATTGAAATCTTAGAGGAGAACGCAGGCAGCGACCTCTTTCGACACCAGCTGAAGCAACCTCGTACTATAGACCTGTCTCCTGAGGCAAGGGGAACAAAAGCAAAAATAAACTATGGGACTTCATCAGAATAAAGAGCTTTTGCACAGAGAAGGAAATCATCAACAAAACTAAAACGCAACCTACTGAGTGGGAAGAATATATCTGCAGATGACATATCTGGTAAAGGCTTAGTATCCAAAATCTACAAAAAAAACTTATAAAACTGGGGTGCCTAGGTGGCTCAGTTGGTGGAGAGTCAGACTCTTGATTTCAGCTGAAGTCATGATCTCGCGGTTCGTGGGTTCGAACCCCGCATCGGGCTCTGCGCTGGTGGTGCAGAGCTTGCTTGGGATTCTCTCTCTCCCTCTCTCGCTGCACCCCCCTCACCTGCTCGCTCTCTCTCTCAAAATAAATAAGTAAACTTTAAAAAAAACTTATAAAACTCAATACCCCCAAAATAAATAATCCAATTAAAAAATGGGCAGAACACCTGAACAGACATTTTTCCAAAGAAAACATCCAGATGGCCAACAGACACATGAAAAGATGCTCAACATCACTGATCGTCAGGGAAAGGGAAATCAAAACCACAGTGAGATACCACCTCACACCTGTAAGAATGGCTAAAATCAACAACACAGGAAATAATAGGTATTGGCAAGGATGCGGAGAAAGGGGAACCCTCTTACACCGTTGGCGGGAATGCAAACTGACTATCGTCTACCTTTTCGAAGTATTACTTATAGAGATATATAAAGGATTGCTAAGAGGAATTAATTTACTAATCAATAAATTAAAAGAAATAATGACAGAGATAACACACATCGATATTGGTTTAACACAATAGTCTAAAACCTTAAAAATAGATAACCTCAAAGGACAAATGTTATTCATAGTTTATTAGTGAGAAGAAAATAGAACCATTCTGAGTCCTTCTCTGTAAATGATCTCATCTTCTAGAATACTCTTTAATAAGCCGCTTTTTATACTTTTCATGTGTATTTAACATGAACAATTCGGACAGAGGTAAAAACAAAAAGGATAATGGAAATAGAATGCTGCATGTATTTGAAGGATTCAAGAGCAGGGACAGAGGAGGCTGATCAATTGCCTGGCACCCTGTCGAAGGTGCATAAATCATAGGTCTTGATTTTCTTCTAGGAAGTAACAGTCATCACTTAATCTTTGGTGTTTCAGTTTGAATGAAAGTTTCAAAAAAAAAAAAAAAGAGAGACGGCCCATCACAGCGTTATACAAATGTGTGTACCAAAGGACAGAGGTAATTGCGTTCTCTCTCTCAGAGTTCCCTATAGGCTGTGCTAATTAGCATACAAGCACTTCCCTAGATTGTTGTAGTTACCAAGGACAATGTGATTCTTACAGCTATGTTTGTTATCTTATTGCCTGACAGCAAATTGTATTTGCTTTTTTACCGACTCAGAGTAAAAATACATAATTGATCACCCATAATCAATCTGTTACAACTCTGGCTATGGGAACATGAAGGATTAACAAATTATTACAGAAACCTGAATGGTTAATCAGGTTTATTCTCCGGGGCAGACACTCCGTCCCCATTCTCCTGCTTTTCCTGACTGCCAGAACCTCATTTGACGGGCTCATCTACTCTGCCCCTTTGAAACCTGAGTGACTGGGGGCAAGGCTGACCCCACCCCAGGTCATGGGATGAGATAATAGTAACCAAATATGAAATAATAGAAACCAAACAAAGCACTACTATCCCCTTGGCCAGAGATGGGTTTCATTGCCCAAGGCTAAGTTAATCAAGACTTGATGGGTTCTGCAGCTAAATTGGCCTGATTAGTCAGAGGAACTTTCGTTCCATGGTGATGGGGGAGCTCCTCTCTCAGTGTCTCTCCCTGATTCTCGGTTTGTCTATCTTTGTGCAAGGGAAGGACAAGAGAGGGTGCAGTCCCCGTGGCTGCAGGTGCTCCTCGCAGGAAGGAACCCAGTCTGAGGACAAAGCTAACATATCGGAGAGACCCTGACCCTCTCCTGCCCAAGCCCTCCCTACACTTCTTTATGGTTAAAAGTACTGGTCGCCATGTAATAGACATCCTCATAGCACCTGCCCCACTCGGAAGGACTAGGGGACTCACACACCCCAACCCCCACCGCCACTCTGGCTGCAGAGGTGGGAGGGGGCTGCAGAGGTGAGAACAACTGGAGGAGTAGTGACGGGGAGAGCCCCCCACCCCAGGTCCCAACCTTGGCTTTGTTCTCACGTGCCCTGGTTCTCCTGCCTGAGCTGGGGTGAGTAGATTTTCTAGTTCCCTCGACCCAAAGCAGCCATCATTAGGCGCGATAGGTCCAGTTCCTTCAGGAGCCAACACATCCAGGCTGGAAATCGATCCAAGTGACACGGCCTACCTTGGGCATGCAGATCACCAGATGCCCTGTTGTCTGCGATCGCTTAGCCGAGCTGCTGTCAGGCTTCACTTCGGCAGGAAGGACAAGCTGAAATGGCTGGAAACAAACAGGAAGTGTCACGGAGCGTGAGCGCATGTCCCGTGAGAGGCTTACTTCAAGAGGCGTCTTCGTTACAAATCCAAGAGTCACCATTCCATTTTAAAAAACGTGCTGAGACTTAGTAAAACAAAAAATCAAGTCTGGGCTACACTTGAAATGCATGAACTGTTTTACCCGTTTTAATGAACGGTCTAAAGAACAGTCATCAATCACAAATAGCAAGATAGTCATCGGTCCTTTTATGTTAACGTGACTCCTAAGAAAGGATTTATCGATAAAACTTCTTGTCATAAACCATCAACATATTTCCATCTTAAAGACTTCATAGGGCTCCTATGAATGCTCATAATCAGCAAAAAAAAAAACTATTTCAAAAATCATAAAATTACAATCGCTATGAATGAAATCATTGACAATTTAAAGTGGGTATATAACTTAAATATGATTTCAAGCATAGACTGTCACATATCTAACCATCTAATCAGCTTTGAAATAGTACTAACACAACAGACAGAAGTTAAAAATATTAATTTTATCGAGCTACACTGTGGTTGGTCAACAACCATTCCCACCGTATACCAGTCCCACTGTATACAATCATGTGTCTAGGGGCGCCTGGGTGGCTCAGGCGGTTAAGTGTCTGACTTATGCCCGGGTCATGATCTCGAGGTTCGCAAGTTTGAGCCCCGCGTCGGGCTCTGTGCTGACAGCTCGGAGCCTGGAGCCTGCTTCGGATTCTGTGTGTCCCTCTCTCTCTGGCCCTTCCCTGCTCATGCTTGGTCTTTCTCAAAAATAAATAAACATTAAGAAAAATAAGAAAAAAATTTTTAAAAATCATGTGTCTGAAAAATAGCTCTGTGATTGGGCATCTTGTTTCCTATTTTCATATTACTCTATTTTTGAGGCCACCTAGGTGAGTTTGAGGCTTAGCTTCTGAAACTGTAACAGTCACCGCGTTTACTCACCTTCCCCTTGACCACGACCCGCACGTAAGTTGGCTGCACATCCACATCGATTAAAGAGGTGTCCATATACCTTCGAAATCAAACACGTCCAATCTTAGAATCTTCACAAACATTAAGCTTCAACAAGTGCAAATAAAAACTAACATTTAAAGAAGCGTGGGAAATGAAAGAGAGGTTTACAATTTCCTTGCTGGACAAGTCTTGAGAAGTTTGTCTTACATTAATCCCTAAACCAAAGGAAATTCGATATATCAGCAATTTCATTTTTAGAGCCACAAGTACACTTGGCATTGATTGCTCCTTACCTAAAAATATCCGCGGCCTCAAACACCAGAGGTTTGCAAAAAAAACCAGCTTGCCATGTTCTTTCATGAATATTTTATTTTAAGCCCCTAAGACTGACATGAATAGGCAGGAAAGCGGAGTCTAGTACACGTGGGGCCTGCTGTCCCCGGCTCCCGCTGCCTTCGTCCCTCTCTGTCCCCACAGCTGTTTGGCAGCTGTTACAATGCCATGTCCCCGGCAAGACCAGCTTTGCTTCTCCCTGGAAGGTACCTCCTGCTGATTAAGCAAAGCCTTCCATCTATGGCAGGGACCCTCCCTGGGATCGGCCAGTAATTGTTCTCCTTACTTTATGAACAAATCAAAGATTTAGGCTTCATCTCCCTTGTTTAGACAAACAATCATCCGTATAATTGTACATTTAACAATATTGATTGTGTTGGGGCACCTGGGTGGCTCAGTCGGTTGGGTGGCTGACTTTTGCTCAGGTCAAGAGCTCACAATTTGTGAGTTCAAGGCCCACATTGGGCTTGCTGCTGTAAGCGCGGATCCTCTGTCTCCCTCTCTGCCCCTTCCCTGCTCACGCTTTCTCTCTCTCAAAGATAAGTAAAAAAATTTAAAAATATTGAGTGTGAACATTAGCGAACACAGTGAGGATTCAGGAATCACAGACATTAAGGATAACACCAGGGCCACAGGCACAGGCCGCCGTCACACAGACTGTGATGAACTGACTCCACCCCCTCTTGCTCCACGACCTTGGATCACATCCCTTAATGGCTCTCAGCCTGTTTCCTCATCTGTATAATAAGGATGTGAAGCACACACCTGCTCAGATGGCTGGGAGGACACGCACGGTGCCTAGCCCGGAGCTGGCATTAACAATGCATCATTGCCTTTTATTTAGTAAAAATTCTTGTAATAATATAAAGGATAGCAAGGTCTCCCAAAACCTCATTGAATAGCTACCACACTAACATCACATCTCCCTGTTCACGCATGGGGCCTTCTAAAGCGTTCATCTGCCCCTCCCTGCAAGGTCCTCGCGTGTGCTGTTTGCTTCTGCCTAAAACCGCCTTCTGCTGGTTCTCTGCAGAGCTCACTGCTTCTCATCCTGCATTTGTCGATGCTCAGGTCAGCACCTTCCCTGAGCACCCACTACACCATAGACCACAGGACTGCACATACCACCGGGTGCCACCGCCGAACTCTGGCCCTTCCCATGAAGCACCATTCTCCCCTCGTAGTTACTTATTAGATGCCTGCCTTCCATCTCCCCCATAGGGTTGTAAGCTCTAGGACAGCAGAGACTGTATTTAGGATGTGCCAGTTACAGCCTCCCGTGCCTGGTACATAGGAGGTAGTCTATAGACGTTTGCTGGCTAAAGACAGAAAGAATATGGGAATGAATGAATGAATGAATGAATGAACTTTCATAGATACATCCACGTGCCACTAAAGATCACAAGGAGTTTTAGTGCCATTCGTTCAGGCAGAATCATGGGAAGGGAAGGATTTTGCTACCTAGACAGGAGAAATAGCTCCACTCCTTAAAAATGTGCATGATAGGGACCTGAGGAAAGTCATCATTCAAGGATTGAATGTGAAGAAGCCAAGAGAGCTACACAGAGAAAGGGGTACACATTTGTTACGCTCCAGGAATATGGCCAAAAAAATGGACAGAACTGAAGGGATGAAACCGAGTGTTTAATGAAACATGACAGAAAGGGAGCCTGGGTTGCGGCAGGGACAGAGGACACGAAATCACCTGGACAAGAGCTGGACACTCTTTAAAGGAAGGTGAGCTGGTGGTGCGTGGGCGGGAGAATTAACAGGAGGTGTGACGGGGCATCTTGTCATGAGGAGGAAGGAACACATGAAGGACCAGCCCTTCCTCACGAGAGCCGAAGGTGGAACAACCCACAGGGCATCGACCCGCGAATGGATGAACAGAAATGGGGTCCGTGCGTACAATGGAATATTACTCGGCCACAAAGAGGAAGGGAACTCTAATACCCGCTACAACACAGATGAGCCCCGAAGACGTTACGCTACGTGAAAGGAGCCAGACACAAGACCACAAGTGATCCTGTTTATAGGAAGGATCGAGAATCAGCAAATCTACAGAGACAGACAGCAGACTCGCAGTCGCCAGGGCACAGGGAAATGAGGAATGAATACTTAGTAGCTATGGGCTTCCGTTCTGCAGGGACAAGGGTGTCCTGGAGCTCAGCGGTGGCAGGGCTGCACAGCATCGTGGAGTTACCACATGCCACTGCATCGGACACTCGAAATGGCTGAAATGGCGACTTTAAGTTATGTGTACTTTACCACAATTAAACAAAGCGGGACGTCGACCTGTGAGTACATGCTCTGGCCCCTCTGGTTACTGTAATTACTCTGACAAGACTCACTCTCTGGAAATTTATTCCCTTTCGGAGAAATTTCAGGATAACAATCCCTCTTGCTTCACTGGGTTACTGGAAGATCAGATAAGATAGAGCACGCGAAACAGGCCTTAAAAAGAGAAAGGACTGTATCATAATTCATTCATGTGAACGTTTACTGGCTCCCATTACCAGTATTCATTCATTCACTCACTGAGGCATTCATTCATTCCTGTACTCACATGTGCTAGGCACTGTTGTAGGTGTTGCACACATAAGGAAGGCTGAACAAAGTTCCTGTCGTGACCACGTTTTTAAAAATACAAGGAAATTTATAGTTTTTCAGGTAGAAATCCAAAAGCATAGAGAGGTGGGAGGAAGTGCTGGGGCAGGGGTAGGCACTGTTTTATACCAGATGGTGGGGCAGAGAGGCCACTATCTAAAGTGACATCTGACCAGAGGCCCACAGAAACGCAGTCAGCCATGTGGACACCCAGGGTGATAGTGGTGCAGGCAGAGGGACGCATGGGTGGGATATCCTGAGTCACCAGTGCATCTGAAAGGGCTGGAGAAGCGGAAAGACCCTTTACATGGACCCTGAAGTCAGAGGCCTGAACGACAGTGAGCCGAAACCTAAAATCCTAAAGAAATGAGGACAGGACGAAGCCAGGGAAGAAAGTGTCTGCTGGAGATAAAGAAGCTGCAGGGGATACCCCTAGCTCTCTAAGATGGGACTGGAAGGTGGGGGCCACCACCCACCACCTGGTGCCTACTATCACATCAGGGCGTTTTGGAAAAAACAAGGAGGAATGTAAAAGTACAGTGGCAGTAGTGAAAGCCGAGGGGCCTGTGGTATCAGTGTTAGGGAATAGCAGAGCTCTGACAATTATGTAAACTCTGCCATAGGGGCACCAGGGTGGCTCAGTCAGTTGAGCTTTTGATTCTTGGTTTCAGCTCAGGTTGTGATCCCAAAGTCATGGGCTGGGTGTGGAGCCTGCCTGGGATTCTCCCTCTCCTGTCTCTCTGCCCCTCTCTCCCAGCTCATGCGCTCTCTCTCACAAATAAAATTTAAAACATTAAAAGTAAACGACTAAACTCTGCCTTAGAAACAGATGGTCCAAAGTTTGTAGCCCTAGGATTTTGGGTTTATTTACTTCTGCCTTTGTTTTCATTTTCATGATTTTTAAAATTACAGTAAGTTCTCAGTCTTAAAAAACGAAACAAACCTTCTTCATCTGGCAAACCAAATTCCATTACAAAATACTTCAGGACTCAAGAGATGGCACTGAGAATGGAACCAGAGAAGCCATTAAGTAAACCCATAATAAAATGTCTTTACCTATAGACAGCAAGGTCCAGGATGATCTGGTTATGTTTTTCATCATCTTTCAAGGAAAAGTCAAGTCTAAGGAATAATGCAGCCGGAGGGAAGAAGGAAAAAAAAAGACGATGACTTTAGCAATACTGAAAAGGTAACCCATCCCCTTATCAAAAGTAAACTTGATAATAATTATATACTAATTTCCGATGACAAACTTATTTCGGTAGGTGGATAACAAAATGCCCGTATTATTTAAAAATCTCGACAGAAACCTATAATATATGCATAAATTATTGGTTTACATTGTTGAAATGTGAGAATCCTAAGGTAAATTACATACAAAAAAGTCGCATTGGTGCAGAGATAGAGTCATCTGGTGGTTAAAGTTTTCTTTTCTGTTTCATTCAAGTTTCTTAGAAGCAAAACTAAAACGCTGGGATTGTTTATGGGGAAGAAAATGTATCTGCCTCCCTTATGCAGCATTCTATACCTTCAGTTTTAAATAATCCTCTCTTCCTTCTTTCTCCTTGTCATCCTTTTTTTTTTTCTTCCTTTGGTTGTTGACCTTTGCATCACCCTGGAAGATGCTGAGACACTGCCCATGATCTATCACCTCCATAGAGATGATGAAACAGAGGTTCAGAGAGGTTGACACAGCTGGGAAAGAGGACATAGGAGCCTGGAGAGGCAGGATTTCAAAGCCCTACGTCTTTCAACTACACCGTATGGCTGGGTCTTAGGTATAACTTCCAGAGTGTCAACATACCATTCAGGATTATTTGGCTGATTTATTTTGAGCATTTCACTTGTCATACCATTCTATAAAATATATAATAAAACAATATTAAAGGATGTATGCTAAATTGTTTGGAACGATTTGGCCATCAGCAAAATGTCTGTGTGGCCATCCCTCTCGGTGCTTTCAACGACCCAGACATGTGGGACTCCTTCCATTGCTCAATGACCCATACATTTGTGATCTCATCTCAGGAGCTTCCTTATGTGCTGGCCCCTCTGCCTTGGTTGCTTATTCTCCAATTGTCCAGCCAGCCAACTTGAACTCTCTCTTCGTAGATCACTTGAAAGGCAATTTCAGAGAGGTTTTCTATGGCAGAGATTGCTATTCATCCCCCCATGGTCCACTTCCCCTTTGCCCACAGTAATAGGACCCCAGATTTTACCTAGGAATATGTCTGGGCAGAACAAAGACGACACTCTCCTCCCTCCCCTGCAGCTGGATGTGGTCGGGTAATTTAGCTTCCTGAAGGAGAGCACTGTATGGTGCTCTCCAGGAATTTCCCCAAAGAGAGGGCCTGAATTCCCTCTCTTCTTCTTCCCCCAGTTGAACAGAAGAGACTATGGAAGACCAAGTTATGAATGACAAAGACTACTTAGCAAGCTACTGCAACTCTCCAGGGAAGAAGTAGATAACACGTTCCAAGGTGGTAGGGATGGAGTTAGTGAGAAGCAGTTGGATTCAGGTGATATTAAAGGAAGAGATTCTAAGGTCACTGATAAAATGACAGAGAGAAGAATCAAGGATGAATGCAAGGTGGATGCTGGCTACTGAGTTGGAAAACACCAGGGAACAAGCATGTTATGATGGAAAGTGCTAGTGGGGATAGAAATTAGGACTTCTGTTTCTGCCATGGTAAGTTTATAATACCTATTTTGTAATCACATGGTGAGGACAGCTATCCCATTAAACATCCAAGTCTCGAGTTCAGGGAAGAGGGTGGGTCTGGTTGTAATGTGAAGATGGTGTTTAAACTCATGGAATTTGGTGGGAGCTTCACAGAATCAACGTGAAATGAGAAGGCAGCTGAGGAGTTGGCCCCAGAACACTTAGGTACATCACAAAGAGAATCTGGAAAAGCCTATGATGATGAGAAGGTAGTAAGGTCAAAGAATCTGAAGCAAAGGGAAGAAATTGCTATAAGAAGGAAGATAATGATCAATTTGGTCAAATTGCTGGGTCATGTACATAGGGCTTGAGATTTTAAATGATGTGACTGAACATAGGGATAATGTGACCACGGAACACAGAGATGATGTGACCATGGAACACAGAGATGATGGATGTGACCACATAACACGGAGATGACGTGAATACAGAACACAGAGATGACATGGACACAGAGCACGAAGATGATGTGAACACAGAACACAAAGATGACGTGAACATGGAACATGGAGATGACATGGACATGGAACACGAAGATATGAACACAGAATATGGAGATAATGTGAACACAGAACAGGGAGATGATGTGACCACAGAACACGGAGATGATGTGACCATGGAACATGGAGATAATGTGAACACGGAACATGGAGATGATGTGACCACGGAACATGGAGATGATGTGACCATGGAACATGGAGATGATGTGACCACGGAACATGGAGATGATGTGAACATGGAACATGGAGATGATGTGAACATGGAACACAGAGATGATGTAAACAAAAAACACAGACGTGATGTGAACAGAGAACAGAGAGATGATGTGAACATATGGAAATGATGTTAACTACAAAAGTTTTATGTGACAGGATATGCAGACATGGTTTCAAGAAGGAAAGTGAAGGGAGGAACTGGTGACTGAGTCCAGGCATCTCCATGAGGAACAGCAGCTAGAAAGAGGGGCAGAGAAATAGGGCTGATGCTGCAAGGGAAACTAGAGAAAGGGAGCTTTCTTATTTTTTAGTTTTTCAAGATGGACAGTATCAGGGCACCTGGGTGGCTCAGTTGGTTAAGCATCTGACTCTTGGTTTCGGTTCAGGTCATGATCTCATGTTTCATGAGTTTGAGCCCTGAGTCGCGCTGAGCGCTGTTGGTGTGAAGCCTGCTTGGGATTCTCTCTCTCTCTCTCTCTCTCTCTCTCTCTCTCAAAATAAATAAATAAAACTTAAAAAATAAGATGTACCCTATCACAACATTTGTATACTGATGAGATCAATCTGGTAGAAGGGAGAGAAGTGATCTGGAAGAGATCATTGCAGAAGCAAGACCTCCACAGGAAGAGGGGTGGGATCAGTCTGCCGACAGAGAGAGAGAGAGTGACTCTGGAGGGGATGTTCACCCAGTGCAGCAGGAGACGAGAGAGTGTGTGGTACGGGTCCAGGGACAGTGGTAAACTGGATGGGAAAACTTCCGATTGCTTCTGTTTTCTCTATGGAGTAAGAAACAAAGTCCCTGTTAGGACCATGGAACAGAAGTAAGAAGGGAGCAGGCAGTCTGAAAGCAGCTACAGGAGATTGGAGGAGTGAATTACCCACGAAAATACAACATGGCTGCCGGAAGTCCACTAGAGGTCGACGTTGGTAAGTTCACAGGAAGACAGGCAGGTAGAGTTGAATGTTCTCCTTGTGCCACAAGAGGACAAGTCCAGCAAGGCTGGCATGGTAGATTTAAATAGGGTTGAGGTTACGTGAGAGGATGAGGGAAGGAAAGAAGGACAAGAGACTTGAAGATACATGTCAAGGACGAATCTCTGAGACGAGCCAGAAAAGCACAGCAGAGTGACAGAAGATGGCACAAAGGGAAAGCGGGGAGGGCAGGCAGGAAACCAGCAGGCTGAACAGATTCCTGTTCTTAACGGGGCCTCTGATTGTTGGGAGCGCACTCCCAACACTCGAGGGAAGTGGGACACTGGAGGGAAGATTCTGGAGGCAGAAGAGACCCAGAAGATGGCAGATCTGAGAACAAAAGTGGATTGTGTGGCTGGGCTGAGCAGGGGAAATGATGGCAGGGAGCGAGGCAGTGGGGCAACAGGAAAACCAAGGCTTTGGTGGATTGTCTACAAGTAGGATGAAGTCACGTGACCGGTGATGGGAGGAGAGGCAGAGAGAAGGAGACACTGTGTGGGGGCCACTTGTCGCTGTCTTCTGCAGCGAGTGGGGTGGAGGGCGAGCGCGAGGGCTGAGCAGGGTAAGCATATGACCACAATAAGGACAGCTGCGGTAGATTAGGTTGGCCTTGGCTCCAGGAGGGCGGGGAATTTTTAGGAAAAGGGAAGAAAAATGGTCTGAGAGTAGCTACCAGGTTCGACTTTCCTGCGGTGTAGGTGAGTGAGAGAGAATAAGGAGGGCCGCTGTGGAAGCAGAAGCCTTAGTTTCCCTTAGTGAGAGAGGATAAAAGGGACGTTGAGAGAAAAGGTTGAGGATCAAGGCTTGGTTGACAAACACCAGCTCCGGAGGGCACGGTGGCAGGGAAGGAGGGGTCAGGGAGGGGGAAGAGAATGAAGTGGATTAGCAGATGTACAGAACCACATGGGAATAAGTTTCTGGGTGGTGACACTTGACTCAGGAGGGCAAGGAAAGGTGATGACGGCAGGATGGAAGGTGGTTGGGGAAGGTGGTGGGTATTCAGTTCTTCACAGAATCCCCCTCAATACAGTTAGCAGGAAGGGCAGGGAATGTGGGTAGTGGGGTGGGGGGAGAGGTGGCCTCACCAGGGGCCCAGAGAGCCCTGAGGTCTCCCTTTAGCCCCCTGCTATAGGCTGAAGAGTCTTCCCACTAGATTTCTGGGATTGGTGAATGCAGACACCTGTCATATTCACTGCCGTATCCCCATGCTTAGTCTCGTGTCTCAGGCTATGATAATTTCTGCAGGATAAAGAAGGGATGTGTGTGTGAGGAGGTGGTAAATATGAACTTGATCATGGAAGTCACTGGAACTGGGTTAGCATGAGCAAGTCAGACACACCATCTATTGGCTACGTGGCCTTGGACAAGTCACTCCACCTCTCTCAGCCTCATGGTTTGAACCCAGGAGAAAGAAATACTGCCTGGCACGTAAGATTGCCAGGCAGATGGAATGAGTGATGCCTGGAAACGATCAGGACAGTGCCTTCATCCTGGTCCTGGGGTAGAAAATGAAATAATGAAAATAAACAGGCTTTGAGCAATGAAATGAAGCCAACAAGATTTAGTCCAAAGGCTTTTCGGTCTGTATTTTGGCGATAAAAGGCCTTTTTTTTTTTTTTTTTAATTTTGCCTGCTTTCTAGTTTTAAATTTTAAGACAGCCAGATGGGGCAGATAGTACTAGACTTGAGGATTTCCAGGTCGAATATTTTTCCTCTCTCATTAACTTCACTGAAGTGTCTACATCAGTTTCTTTCCTTAGCTCTCACATGCTTTGTAGATGGGTCCCAGAATGTACAGCAGAAAGACACATAGGAAAAGTACTAATACTCTCAGCCAGCTTATTCATGCAGTGCTTTACAAATTAATACACATAATAACAACGCACTGGGAATTTTCCGGCAGAAAAGCGTATAGGGCCCAAAGTTTCAGCGGACACATAACTAAGATTCCCATGTGTCACAATCGTTTTCTGAACGCCAAGAAACGGAAATATAACATTATGTACTTGAAAACATCATAGATGTTCTACTCTCAAATATGCCCAAAATGACATTCTTATCGGGGTCCCCAAGCTTGTGAAGAGCAGTTAGATATATTCTCCGAGGAGCAAACCTGTGACGGAAACTGTTATAAGGACCGCCCCCACGCGTTCGACTTATTCAGGCCTCTCTTTGGCCTCACGTACTTGGGTTCATTCACATTCAAGGCTTTTCCATCTTCAGTGATCAAAATCCTGGGTGGTTTCACTTTCTTCTTCTTTCCACTTAAGATTGGAGGTGGATGGGAAAAGGGGCAGTGAGGAGAGAGAAAAACGATGTAAAAGGAATATTTTTGTGACACAGCTTAAGAAAAATTGATGAGGCATTTGTGAATACAATACAATTCACAATACAAATTCACAAATTTGTGAATACAATAATTCACTGTTATGAAGTCCATTCTCTTACTTCTATGCTGGGAATTGACAAGCCAGATTTCTGTATGATCGTTATTTATATCTTTAAGGCAAAAATGTGACCAAGACACTTTGGCAGATAGTTCAAAAGGGGGAAGAACCCTCCTTTTCATGATATATCCATGAATATTTAAATTAGTCTATTTTATGCATGATTTACCCACATAACTGTCAATTCTCCATTTGTGGATACAGTCTCTGCTTTAGTTAAAATTATAATTTTTAGGGGCACCTGGGTGGCTCAGTTAGTTGAGCATCCAACTCTTGATTTTGGCTCAGGCCATGATCTTGTGGGTCATGACACTGAGTCCCTTGTGGCTGTCAGCACAGAGCCTGCTTGGGATTCTCGTTCTCTCTCTTTCTCTCTCTCTCTTTCTCTCCCTGCCTTTCTCTTTCTCTCAAAACAAATAAATGAACTTTTAAAAGAATAATAATTTTTAAAATGCTAAGTAGATTCTACTCTATAGAAATAAAAATACCAGTACATGAGGACCTACGTAAACAAATGTCTATCACAGAATTATCCATAGTGGCAAAACTCTGGCACTACAAAGAAAGCCCGTCATGGGAGGAGTCATTGGCCCAACGATGGTACATTCATGCTAAGAAATATTTTGCGGTTTTTTAAAAAAACATGTCTGCTCTTCACCTTACTGGTCTAAAAAGTGACAGAAAATGTTGATGGAGGAAAAGAAACAGTGCAGATAAGAAAGATTCATGTGATAACAAGAAAAATGTAGAACGCAAGTTCTAGCTATTTAAACATCACTGAAGATAAATAAAAACCTAAAAAGGCATATATGGACAGGCTCTGCAAGACCAGATGGAAGAATGTGTTGAGATGATGAAACTGTAGGCAATTCTTTGCCTTAGATTTCTATTCTTTTAATACCGATGGTGTATAGTTAACTTTATTTTAAAATGTAAATCTATTCACATTTTTCTGCATTTTAAACTGGCTTTCCCGGTCTAATTAAGGTAATTTGTCCATGCACTGCATTATTTTCCATGACCCAGGATGACTCAGGGGCGTCCAGAAGAGGCAAACATCTCAGGGACCCATTACACTACGCTGCATGGAATGACTTGGTCTTGTATTCAACTCAGCTATACGTTTTTTAGGCTCTCGGGGAGAGAATTTTTTTCCTGGTTTCAGGCTCAATACACTGTAGTATACAATACATTGGACTCTACATATGTTTCATGTATGCATACGTATAAAAGTATAATGCATATATGTGTATATATCGGAAATATAATACATATTATATAAAAACATGTAAAATTTCCATTTCAGAGGGTGCCTAAGTCTGCAGAGTACTCTCACATTTATTGGCTCCTATGATGTTCTTTGTTAAGAGCGGAGTAGGGAAGGCAGGGGTGAGGATCCCGGTTTAACAGACGAGGAAAGAGTTGAGGAGAGGTTAGGTGTTTGCCAACATTGCACAGAGGGTAAGTGGCAGGGTCACCCCGTGAACCCACATTTTCTGATGTTATGCCAGTGCTCTTCCCAAAGCACGGGTGGCCTCTCCGTGTGCAGACCATCAAATTTCACAAACGAGCATTCTGGATAAAATTCAGTTCTCATTTTTGCACCTCCCTATCTAGCTAATGAATAAAATTGTACGGAAGCAGCAGAGATCGCTAATGGTCATTTTCACTCTTTTAGTTTCTTGCTCTCAGGTGAAACCACAGGGAACGACACTGTGCTTCGCTCCCGCGACTGCCGTGCAGATGACGGCATTTCAGAGCTACACGTTCACATCCCCGAGCCCATGAATTGCAAGTATTTCCGTGATACATTTTACATACGAGACTTGAGCAATGACATGAAATGGAATGACACCGAGCCTAGCTTTTAGAAAGCTTCTCTGACCATAAGAGCTTAAGCATTCGAGCTTCTAACAAATCATCAGGTTTTATCTACACAATTTCAGAAGTGGAAAGCATACTGTCGAATGTCCAAGAGAGTTGTACTGGGAACGTATAATGCCTGATGAGACTGATTTCTAATTCGGCAAATTACGAGACACGAAGGAACTTACTCGTCTCACAAAGTGACCTTTGTCTCGGTGCCATGATAATTAGTATCTCTAACCCGGGATGTCCCTACTGCTTGATTCATTGCAAATTGTTAAAAACTTAAAGACATCTAAACAAGACCCTATGTAAAATGACACAACTCATGACACCCTTAAAGAAGGCAGGTTGATATTCACAGATGTCAGTAGACACAATTCAACAGGAAGCTGGACTTAGAGGCGAAGTCAGTTAAGTGATGGCTAACAAAGATTTAACACAGAGAAGGAGTAAAGCCCTGTGCGATCATGGAAATACAGTCCGTAGGAGGGCATTGCATCATTGTGGAATACCTTAATTTTTCTTGGTCTCTCCGTTGTTTTTCCATGTGCCTCAGTGTTTCCAATCTAGATTCAGGAGTAAACAAAGAAGGCTTGTTCCAGAATTCCAGGTCGTCCCCGCTGTCCTTGAATTTCTTTTGGTTGTATCCCCCTTCTTGTCCTTCTGGTGCCGGGACGTGGTCTTTGCTCTCTACTGAAAACAGGCTAGGAAAGAATGGACAGACACAGAGCGTGTAAGACGGGTACTGGATGTCTGCATTTCATCCTGAAAACTGCCCCTTAAATCGCTTACACATTTGTCTTATGTTGGCTTCTTACCTTTGAGTGACAAAACGTGTCTGAAAGAGAGCCAGCGTTAAGGCATGCTGGGTGAACGTACTGCCCCAAATGGGACAGGCCCTCATCATCTAACATGGGGGCATAGTGCAGTGATCAATGGAAGGGCTCCCAGGCCTGGCTGATGTGATCACCTGAGGAACTTATGAATGGCACAGACGCCTGGATGCCATCAGAAAGTCTACTCAATAGATAGTGGGGTTGGGCCCAGGAATCTGTGTTTTATGATAGTTTGTAAGAGGTGCTGATGATCAGACAAACTCAGGGACCACTGGGCCTTTCCAATGACCCCACTTCCAGTCTGGGCCTCCTCAGCTCCTGCCTCCACACTGCTCCCAGAGGAGTCTTTCCAACAGGAAAATGAGACCATATTAGTTCCAGGTTCTGTAATGATGCTCTATCTCCAAAATTCTCTAGTGGGGTATGTGACATCTTTCATGGAGTGGTCCTTTATGGATAACTTCTGATTTCATAGCTTCACATGGGAACAGTGCTGTGTTCTCTTTTTGAATTCATGTTTTATGGGCCATCAAAGAGGTCAGTGATGTCTCTTTATGACATCAAACAGGTATATGACATATTCAACATTCATTCAATGTGGGTTCAAGAAATATTTATTGAGCATCTTCTTTGTGCCCAGCACCAGACATCCAAGCCGAGGCAAGACAGACAATGACAGTACTTTCAGGAGATCCTATTCTAGCAGAGCAAAAATGACACCATTCACATAGTAAGCACTATGCTGGAAAGTGACTAATTGGTTCACTTTAATATTTTGTAAAATGTAAAAAAAAAAAAACATAAACATAATTGCACTTAAGAAAAACTATAGAAATATCAGCTAAATAACTTAAGTCTCCAAAGGCAAAATGCATGGAGACGTGTGCAGCCGGTTGACGAAGCAGACGGATGTCATTAGGATATGAACAAACAACGTGCTCGTCAGCCACTTCTTCAAATCTGTGCCCTCAGAACTCTCGTCCCACTGGTGAGCACATCCTACGGTCCCTTTCAGAAGAGTCCCACCTCCACTAACACTCAGGTATTAGAGGCCTACAATTTATGTTATTTTATTTTAGACAGAGAAGGAGCAAGCGAGGGAGAGAGGCAGAGGGAGAAAGAGAGGGAGAGAGAGAATCCCAAGCAGGCTCCTCGCTCGATGCGGAGCCCGACTCAGAACTCCATCCCACGACCCCGAGATCGTGACCTGAGCTGAAATCAAGAGTCTGATGCTCAACTGACTGAGCCACCCAAAGGCCTACAGTTTAAATAAAACTTCACATACATCCAAATTGAAGCCCTTGCTCTCCTCTCCAAACCCCTCTCCCCTCACCTAGCTCATGACTGGGCTGTGCATGGGGAGAGGGCAGGGGCTACACCAACCCCTTTTTGCTTATCTACTCCTTCCCTCTGTATCCCACCTCACTGGCTTCTTCAGGACCCCCGACTTCAGAAATTTGGGCCTGGGACAATGGATGGGGAGAAGGAGTAAACATCTCATCTGACACTGATGCTCTTAAACGCCGGCAGCTGGCTCCCATTCTAGGGCCAACACCCAATTACTGGCTTTGTTTTGTGAGCACATTTATTGGTTCTCAGAGACATTACAATAGCCTTCCAAGTACACTGCTCCCTGTCAGAGTGACCAACATACTACCCAGCTGGTCATTTGTGACAACTCATCTTCGGCCACTGACAGTCCACCCCACAGTCTCTCACTGCCACTACTCGCTTGGGCAGTATCCTTTCAAAGACAGCCAAGTGCAGTTCCTTCTACCATGTGTACTTGGCCCATGGGGTATTCACAAATCCTTGCATGACAGATGCCTGAGGTGTAAGCTGATTCCATGAATGCCCACTCTCTCCTGATGCTCCTACTCTGGGCTATTCCAGGACACATCTCATCGTTTCAGTTCTCCAGGCTGGAAGCAGGCTGCCTCTAGTCAAGGGGTGGGATGCTTGTCTCCCCTTCTTGCAGCCCCCCACATCTTTACAGCATTTCTTCTTGCAGTGTTAAAAGGGGAGTGGCTCCCTACTCCTCTCGGACTAAGTCGGTGATTCACCATTTTGATGACCTTCCCCCGGAATGTCTGGGTTTCTGCTTAAATAGGCTGAATACAGTCACGGGAGAGACGGCTGATGGACCAGCCAGCCAGTCCTGTGGAGAAGTAACATAGCTAGAAACCCAGCCGTACGCTTCTACTCTATGCAAGCAACAGATCATTGTACACATCTGTCACCTTGCATGAACCAAGAATAGGAGATGATCCCCAATACGTTTTATGTGCCTATTATAACTCTGATGCAAAACGCTGGGGAAAAATGCAATGGAAAAAGAATATTACAGCATAAACTCACTTACAAACATAGGTTTAAATATCATAAATAAAATACTAGAGAAATGAATGCAGGAATCTATTACAAATATGTCGCGGACAAAGTGAGTTTCTTCGGGAAATTCAAGGATGGCTTAATATTGGAAAATCTATTAATGTGATTCGACACATTAATAGATAAACATGATTATCTCAATAGATGCCAAAAAAAGCATTTCAATAGATCCAGCATCTGTGATGATACGAGCTCTTCATCAACTTGGAATCAAAGGAAATTTACTTAACTCTCCCACCAAAACCCCACAGCAAATGCCTTCCTTACTGATGAGACATCGGAAGCATTGTCTTTAAAGTCAGAACCAGATACAGATCCTTACTCTTACTGCTACCATATCCTACACTGGGGCCATAGCAGGCACCAGAAAGAAAATTACAAAACAGAGGCATAAGGATTGGAAATTTTTTAAAAGTTACCATTTATATCAAAAAAAAAATGTGTTTTTCTACATAGAAAACACAGGATCATCTACAGACTAACTACGGCACCTTTTTAAAAAGGTCAGCAAGATTGCTTAATACAATATCAGTATACAGAAATCACTCGCCTCTTTATCCATCAGCAAGAACCCATTACAAGAGGATTTTTACAAATCCCATTCTACGAGATACTTAGAAATAAATCTAATAGAAGAAAACCTTTATAGAGAGAATGATAAAACCTTACTGAAGGCCTCAGAAGAAGGTCTAAATAGAGAAAGCTATTCCACAGTTCAGCAAGAATCAAAGTCATGAAGATGTCAACTTTCCCCTAATTAACATATAAATTGAATGTAATTTCAATCAAAATTACGCTAGGGATTTTTAGGGAATTTGAATAGCAGATTGTAAACTTCTAACAGAAAAGTAAAGAGCTAAGAAGAGCTGAGATAAATTTGAAAAATGGGAATACCTCCTATCAAATATCAAGATTTACCATAAATCTACAGATATAAAAACCACGTGAAGCTACATCCACGGACCAGTCTAGGGAGCCCAGAAGAGGACACATGAGCGCGCGTGTCAAGGTGGTGTTAGAGATCAGAATAGCACCTTCATAATCAGAATTAGCTATCCATATGGGACATGATTGGCACCCTACCACCCACTGTAATTCCACATAGATACGACACGGTAGTAATGAAAAACTGCATTAATGAAAAATTTCATAAATGAGACCAAAAAATACAAACATAAACTTGACTATATTGCTATTTTTTAATCCTATAAAGTGGGAGCACTTATTAAAATTAAAGATAAGTCAAATGCTGGAAAAAGATATTTGCAAAGCACATAACCACTAAAGAATCTGCATCTAGAATATGGAAGAACTATAAGTCAATAAGAAAAAAAAAACTTAACTTATTTAAAATAGGCAGAGGACCTGAAGAAAAGATATTTGAATAGCCAACAAAAATATAAGAAGACACTTAAGATACTGAAACTCACTAATAATTCCAGGAATGCAAATTAAGTAAAATATTAGGTGTTATTTAACAAACAACTTGATTGGTCCATGTTTTAAAATATCATATTATCGAATATCGGCAAAGATTAGGAAGTCTCCTATACTGTTGATAGAGGAGTATAAATTAATGCATTTTAGAAAACAATTGGGCAACGAATAGAAAGTTGAAAACTGTTTCTAATTGATGATGTGGCAATGTCACTGCTGAATGCTCTAGAGAAGCTTTCATCCCTTCACAAGGAGACATGAGCAACGTTGTCTGAAAGAAATGGAAGGAGGGAAACATCCCAAATGGCCACCCAATGAGGGAAGTCTGCACTTGGGCTGGTCTTCATTAGCACCGGCTCCGAGGGCCATGCAGGTTGTTAGAGCCGGTGCACATCCTGACTGGTCAAGGCCAGTGAGTCACTAGCTGTTAAATATTTTGAACATGACCTCTGGGATCATCGGTGATTTTTTCATCCAATGGAATGTTATTACACAGTTAGAAGGAATGAACGAATTTCACCTGTCTTTTATAAGCAAAAATCTCAACAACATAACATTGAATGTAAAGTTGTAGAAAGATCGTTTGTGCTAAACACACACACACACACACACACACACACACAGCCATTCTTGTTCAAGGGAGGCAAAATTACATCACAAATATATTTAAAACATGGATGGGATCACATATACCAAATATGTGCTTAACTTTTAGGATGTCAGATCCACTGAAGAGGAAAGGAGAAGGGATGGACTCTCAGTGATGTTTTACCTTTTTATGTTTTTTAAAAAGATCCAGAGCAGACACGCAAACTATTGATATTTATTAAATATCAATAGAACTATTGTGTCTATTGATTTTTAAAATATTGATGCATGTCTGAAATATCTTATAATTATTATTTTCTCAAGATTAAGAGATTCTATTTTCAAACTATTAAAAGCTTTCACTGTATGGAATCAAATCAACTGATTATGTCTGTAATTCACTTAAACGAGGGTGAAAAATTCCGGCTTGTAAAAAGAAAAAGACCAATTTAGAGACTTATTAATCACATTAAAATGTATTCAGTATATAATTCACAAAACAGAATATTTTATGATGCAATCAAAATTATTTGATTTATAATAATGTGATTTACATTTAACTCTTCTGAAATATCCCTGCTTTATAAATCAAAGTACACCTGTGACTTCATCTTATAGAGATTTGTCTGAGGGTAATTTTAGATGCAAATTAAATCTGGGAGGGAAGGAAAGCCTCAAAGAATTGTCACAAACAATGAGATGTTCATACTCTTCCCCCCAAATTCACATCACAATTTATTCTTCAAATCAATCACCTGAAATATGATACTGTGAACACTTTGGAAAGAGAAAAGCTGCTTTTAACTAAAGTTAAGTAGAAAGTAAACCCTGGTAATTTGCACACACAGTGACACTGATGTCTGCGCACCTCTGTCCCTCGAAGCCTGATTGACTTCTCTCCTTGGCCTCATTTTCATCCTCTTCTCGAAGTTTCCTCTGAGCCTCTTCCTTGTCTTGGGCCCGTTTGAGGCAGTAAGCTTCCTCTTGCTCTCTGACTTGTTGTTCAATCACTGGCAAGTTCTGCAAGGCCTGAATCCTTTCTGAACGCTCTATTTCTTTGCCGTCCAACCACTTGAATAAAAAACAACCAACATGGCGCAGTTATTCAAAAGTTGCAATTTGAATCAGCCCCACGTTGACTTTGATTGGAATATTGTAAATTTAGAAATAATACTGCATCATAGTGATGTGGAATTAAAAGCGAAGTAATTAATGGGAAACATCAGAAACTATGATCTAAATCAACGTTTATTTCATATAATTAACAGAGTTATAAAGTATCTTTATGGGTAAAATAATAAGAACGTTGTCTGTTTAAACCAATTATTAGTGACAAGCTCTCAAAATATATTGAGTTTATACCTGCTCACTATATAAAGAACATTAAAGCTTCGGGTCAGACCAGAGCTCCAAAGTGTAACAATGCCACCTTGCAAATGCTCTCTACAAAAAAGGGCCTTGGATATTAGATGGAGTCGGGCTCTAGTACAAATTGGCCCATTTTCTACCCTCGAGAACAAGATGCACCCAGTATATTGTCCACTGTTATGGTCACTGTTAATACCTGGCATTTTTAAAGTGGTTTTCCAAGCTGAAATACTAACATAAAAACACCAATTAAAATGTGAAGTTTCAAAGCTACTAGTTTAAAGATACCTATTTATTTACCCACCCCATTCTACAAAAAGAGGTAGGTAAGGCATTTAGAAATGAGTGGAAAAAGGGTCTTTTTGTAGATGTGATTAAGTGAAGGATTTTAAGATGGAGACATCGTCCTAGGTTATTTGGATGGGCCTGGCGGAACCACATGGGTCCTCATAAGGGAAAGAAGGCAGAAGTGTCAGGGTCACAGGGGCACCTGGGTGGCTTAGCCTGTTAAGCGTCTGACTCTTGATTTGGTCTTAGGTCATGATCTCTCAGTTTGTGAGATTGAGCCCCAAGTCAGGCTTCGTGCTGAGCACGGGCCTGCTTGGGATTCTCTCGCTCTCTCCCTCTCTCCTGCTCACTCTCTCTAAAAATCACATAATCAACCCTCAGACCTTTAAGAGATATTAAAGAAGAAGAAGGAGGAGAAGGAGGAGGAGGAACAGGAGGAAGAGGAGGAGGAGGAGGAGAAGGAGAAGGAGGAGGAGAAGAGTCAAGGTCAGAGTCAGGGAGAGATTAAAAGAAGCACCAATGCTGGCTTTGTGGATGGATGGAGGGGCCACAAATTCAAAATGCAGGGAAAGGAATCCTCCCTGGAGGGGTGGCAGAAGGAATGAAGGAACGCAGCCTTGCCAACACCTGAACGTTAGACTTCTGACTCCAGGACTGTAGGAGCATAAATCTGTGCTGCTTTATGTCACCATGTTTGTGGTAATTCACTGCAACAGCAATGGGAAACTAATGCAAAAGGAAAAACACACAAAGATTGGGTAAAATACAAATTTAAAAAATTATCAGGATCAGTAAAATCATAACTCAAAATCACAATGTTGATATTTGAAAAAAGAATTTAAAATACATTTTGGACACAAGGACTCACGTGGCTGCTGTGGACAAGCTGTTGTGCCTGAAGGCCACGGGGAGCCACACGGGGCTCAGCTGGGCTGGCCCCTGCACCCATCCAGGGATACGGCTCAGAGAGTTACGCTCCAGGATCTGTTTCGATGATATTCTGGTTCTCATCAGTTCATTTTGTTAGTACGTCATTGGGTAATGAAGATCAGCTTGGGTTACGTTTGAGCTAATTTATCATTTTATTCTAAATATATATTCTAGATTCAATTACCTGAGTCACTCATTCTCTTAATCAAAAAAATTTCACATTGGAAGAAATGTGTTCTATTACTCCAGCAACCTCGACTGTGCAGAACACAGTGGTCTAAAAACAAATGTCCTCTGAGAATAGAAGAAAATGCCTTTCGTGAAGCCAGTGCAGAAGCATGGGGCCCCACGCAGGTCAGACACCCTTGGAATTACATGAAAGTTAACATTACTAGTTTAATATACTCAGGTATATGATTTCTCTAGAAACCTTCTGTTTTCTTCCCCAGGTTCCAAAAATACTGGGTTAGGGGAGACACAAGGTAAGAAATTAGCCACCTCGAGGAGCGGTTCTCAGATGACGTCCCCCCAGACCAGCAGCATCAGTGCTGGGGGCTTATTAGAAATGAAAAATCCTGGGATTTTTCAGACCTACGAATCAGACACTCCGAGGCGGGGCCCAGCAAACACCACCCAACTATTTCAAAGCATAGCGTGAGGTTTGAGAACCACTAATACAGGGAATGTGTTAAGAGAAAGCAATGAAAAAAAGAAAATAATAATAAAAGCACAGTAGCTTGAGACAGAGTAACACAAAGGTAGGTAGTGGTAGTCACCTCAAAAACTCTTAAGTTTTCAGTCTGCTGTTAGTAATGATGAATGCCCTCCATGACTATACTTTGCATTCATCAATAAATAGTTCAGGGGCGCCCGGGGGGCCCAGTGGCTTAAGCGGCTGACTCTTGGTTTCAGCTCAGGTCAGGATCTTACAGTTCATGAGTTTGAGCCCTGCATCAGGCTGTATACTGACAGTGTGGAGCCTGCTTGGGATTCTTGATCTCTTGCCCCCTCTCTCTCTCTGCCCCTCCCCCAGTCATGTGCACTCTCTCTGTCTCTCTCAAAATAAATACATAAACTTTAAAAATAAAAAAAAGAAACAGTTCAGTTAAGCTCTGTTGGTTTCCGAAAGGAGAAATGTATTTATTTTTCAGGAGTTTATTGAAGCTATTAAGACAGCTTTAAAGTGTCCATAAGTCAAAGGATTAGTTTTAATTTTCGGAATCTTCCCTTCTCTGAAACAACACGTTTCCCGACAATGCTGTGAATAAATCAGGCGTCACTCTAGTTGCCTGTTGTCCTTTCTCCGAGGTTTCTGCGTCATTAAAATAAGCATACCTTGTGGTGCCTGGGTGGCTCAGTCGGTTAAGCTTCCGACTTCAGCTCAGGTCATGATCTCATGGTTTGTGAGTTCGAGCCCCGCGTCAGGCTCTGTGCTGACAGCTCAGAGCCTGGAACCTGTTTCAGATTCTGTGTCTCCCGCTCTCTGCCCCTCCCCTACTCACGATCTGTCTGTCTCAAAAATAAATAAACATTAAAAAAATAATAAAATAAAATAAAATAAGCATACCTTTAACTGTTGCAGAGTTGCCACCACGAACTGCCTGTAGCCGTCAAAGTCAGCACACGGGTTACCCATGAGAAAGAGCTCCTTCAGGTGCAAATTGTGCTGAAGGGTTTTAACGCTGCTCAGCTCTCCAATGAAATTTACGGTTAAGTCGAGTTTTGTCAGCCCTTCACATCCTATTGAAAGAAGTGAAGACAAAATAAACCCCCCCCAAAAAAACTCACACTGGAAATAAAATGTGTGTAACAGCTCATAGCAGAGACAACAGTTGGGATATTTTAAGTCCGCTGATTAACTGCATAACCCAACAAGTGGGTTTTCAGAAATATCAACTCAAACGGTTAGCTCTAACTCATTTCTCAATCTGCATTTCCCCTTAGTCCCCAGGACCAGGGCAGATCACTTTCCCTGCTCAGATCTGCGAGCCCAGGGCTGGTTAACGTGTGCCTTTGGTCACCACGTGGTGTGAAGAAAACCACGTGCCAGCTGCTGCTACGGTGCACCCGACGTCGGGACAAAGCTCCCTCTAGAAGGGACGCCAGCAATCTGTGCTGAGAATTCTGCCAGGTAGGCAGGACCCATCTCGCCAGGAGGGGTGATGGCGGGAGGGTTCCCCGAAAGGAAAGGCAGTTCATAAAACCCAGGCATCAGAATTAATGTTCACAAAGTCACACCCAAGAGACAGAATGGCTCCAAGGCCACCAAGAACTGCACTGAAGGTATCAACAAAGGTAAAGAAGAGTTTGGTCCAGAAAAAGGGGGGAGTCACTGAAACAGGGCTCTTGGATCTGCCCCATCCCCTTTCATTAGAGGGACAGCCAGATGCTATGGAAAACTGAAGCAACAACCTTCACTCAAATTCCATGGGAACTTGGTAGTTAGGAACACAGCCTGTAGAATTCGGCAGATAGAGTTCAAGTCCTAGCTCAGTCACATCCTTGCTGTGTGAGGTGGGATTAGTTGCAAGCCTCAGCCTTCGCATCCGCAGTATTATATAGCATCGGTATCCATTTCAGTGATGCCGTGAGGACAATATGATTCATGGGAAGTACTTAGCACAGTACCTGCCACTTAGCTTCAGTAAATGTCAGCAAGGATGAGAAGTAACCCAATGAGCACTCTTAGGATTATCCTGGACAATGTGCCTACAGGAGAAGAAGGATGTTTGCTCTCCTGTGAGCACAGAGTTCTTGCAGTTTCTTGCTGTGGATTTAGGAAGAGTTGACCTGGTTCGCACAGCAGCCTCTGTGGGCTGGGTTCAGCCGATGGTTGTCTCCCCCCCGTGGCCGGATTGTTGTCATGCTGGTTGGATGGACAATGGCAGATTTTGCAGCCTTCAATACGCAGAGAGCCCCCAGCCGTACCTAGTTCTGCACTCATCTCTTCAAACATCTGCAGGCTCTACCCTCCCATATGCTTCCTGGTTATATCCTGCTTTTTGGCTATTCTTCTGTGGCTGTATGGCTGAGGGTAAACTTGAGTTCCCAATATCAGTGTGGTCTTGATTCAGACTGGTTCACAGCTCTGCAAATGCATCACCTTCGGCGAGGTTTTCCTCATTGCTGAAGGCTATATGGTAGAACCAATTTCACTCAACGCTAGTGTTCTCTCTTCCTTATCCTTTCTCAATGCTAGCGCCTGGCTCCACCTTGTCCAGAAGTCCATGTTTTCCTCCTATCTAGTCATATCCCAAACCTGAATCTTCCAAATGAGATAGTTCTAGTTCAGTGCTTCCAGAGGGATGTTGGACCTCACCCTCCATTCATCCATCCATTCATTCATCTGTCCATTAATCCATCCATTCATTCATCCATCCATTCATTCATCCATTCATCCCTCCATTCATCTATCCATTCATCCAGGAGTTACTGGGTACCTGCTAAGACCAAGTTACTGAGCCAGGTCTTCAGGATAAAGCGATTAAAAAAAAATTCATGGCGTTTCACCTCAAGCATATGTCTAACATGGAGAAAGGAGAAAAAGATGGGCGTTCCAGGAAAACAAGGTACTTGGTGCAAAGGCACCATGAAGTGAATCTGGAGAAGTAGACAGAACCAGAAGTAGGCAATGCCCATTGTTACACCATAAACAAGCCTACATCAATATGTACTGGTTCTTCTTTGTCAATTCCCATTCATTGTTCAGCCCATTATTCCTGGCTTCCATCCCCAACATTCTACTAGGCCTGTTCCTCTAAAGGGGACCAAGGAGCTTCATGTTGACAAAATTAACAGACCCCCTCAATTTCTTATGTCACTGGAACAGTCTGCTGATATGGCATGATTAAGCATGAGTTTTCGTCTTTAAAATTTTTTTAAAGATTTCCTTTTTCTTTTTATATTTATTCGTTTAAAGTTTTAATTCCAGTTAGTTAATATACAGTGCTATATTAGTTTCAGGTATGCAATATAGTGATTCAACAATTCCATATATCACCTGGTGCTCATCACATCAAGTGCATCTCTTACTCAACCATGAATTCTCTTTGAAATGTTTCATCTGTCTTGGAAAGAGTAATAGGCCTCTCTCCTTGTTCTCTTTTATAATGTGGTTTATTCCTCTTGATCCCCATTACAGGCTTTTCCACTCCAACAGTGGTAATATAGCCCAGATTTCCATCCTTGACCCACTATTTTCTCTCCTCATGGTTCTCTTGATGACAACAGTTGTGTTCCCTGGTTTAACCAACCCCAAGTTCTGATGAGTCCCAAGCAATAACTGTATACCTGAATGTCATACTCCTATTTCCAAATGCCTGTAAGACATACCCCATTCAATATGTCTAAAAATGAATTCTCCATATTTTCTCTCACTCTCCACTCCTCAAGACAGCTTCCCTGCCTCCTTGATGTCTAAATCCTATTAATGTCATCACCATTTTGGTATCAGATGTGAGTTTGCTGCCAAGAGTCAAGCCAGAGTTAACGTGAGTGCTAACCTAAGTTGTTCCCTTGTCCCTTCCATTTCATCAGTCACCAAGCCCTGCAGATCTCAACGCCCACATTGTCCCACCTACTTCTTGTCCACTGTAATCCTTTGACCAACAGTCCAATTCAGGTCCTTATCCTTGTGTGCATGCGACATGGCATATTTCCTAAATCATCTTCCTATCTTGAAAACAGGAAGGAAGGACAAAAAGAAGATACGGATAACATCTGAAAGACTCCTGACAAGTTCAAAAATGTATATATTTTTGATTTTATGGTAATTTTGTCCATGAAGACCCTCCAAATGTTCATTATGTTTTTCAAAGTGACAAACCGTAATTGTTTTTCTACTTGGCCTACCCATAAGAAATTAAACCTCATCTTCCATTCTAAGGAACAATTCTTGCTGAAATAGATGGGCTTGAGAAAGCCTTTTCTTTGGAGTTACGCACACTCCTTCCTTCAACTGGGTCCCACCCTCCATCTCCTGTTCTTGGAAGATCCACCTCAGTGGCCCATGGGGCTGAGAAGGTCATTGAAATCGACCACATTGACTTCCCAAGGGATAAAACCCCTCCTCTCCTTCCAGGTTAAGGTAAGGAAGAGGGATGGAAAAAGAAGACAATTTATTATATCTCGGTGAATCCACAACAGGGCGGGGAGGTATGCTAGCTAATTCTTGCCATCCGGCAAAACATAAAAATAAACAAGCATGTATCCATCTTATGTTTAAAATTATATTGTGATTTACTCAAGTAGGTGGGCTGAGTCTGTATATCCATCTTTCTCCTCTCTTACCTCAAATCTTTAAAATTAAACAAAAAGTGCATATTTGCCAGCCAATATGATGCATCCTCCTTCCCTATTGCCCATCCCCCTAAGCATATCCTCAAACCACCCTGCACCCACTGCCTCCCTCCCAGAGCTGCAAGGTGGCGCTCCCAAGGAAGAAGTGTCCCCGAAGCCTCCGTAGGCTGTGGGCCACAGTTCCCGACACTCAAAAAGACAATAGTGACGATGCTGCCCTCTAGTGGCGGATGTGCAAAACATACCGGAAAACAACTCTACATCCTTTAAGATACTTTAACAAAAACAAGCCTTGGACTAGCCCACTAAGAGTGAGAGTTTTAATTATTTCTCTGCCGTTACAGACTGCCATCTGACTACCAAAAAACACTCATACAGAGTAAATTTTTTTATTCCACTTGTTCACATGAGAACGTGGAATGGGGCTGTAGAGTGGCAGCTGGGGGAGAATGATGGCTCCATTTCTAATGCAGAAAAGTGCCCATGCTGGAAAGAGTCTTCCCAGTTCCCGCACTGATGATGGCTTTGGGGCCTTTGATAGTGATGACAGCTCAGGTTTTGAGGATGAAAATTAAGAACGTATGATGAATACGTAGGTCCTTTTTGATACGTAACCTTGATAGTCACCGAAATACCCATTTCTACACTTAGGAGTCAAACAGGCTAAAATCTACCATACCCTAAGTCAAGTCCTCCTAAGTTTAGCTATTGACAGATGGGAGTGGGGTAGGGAGAGCAGGCTGCCTGCCTCTGCTCCAAGCCCCTGTGCTCCAGCTTAAGGCCTGCCAGGCGGCATGCCCTGCCCACTCACACCCAGCCCACGGTAGCCCTGCCAGCCAGGCGAGAGGCCAGATGTGGAAACAGACCCTCACCACTGAAGAAGAAGCCCGCACCGGCCACCTGATCAGCCGAATCCTTTGTGATTATGAACAGACACCAAGGGTTACCAGACATTAAAAAATAAATACAAGCACAAAATAGAAGCCTGCAAAGCGAAACAAGAAACCTCCCAGAATGTGGAATAAGATAAAGAGGTTTAAATGAGGAATATAGGGTAAGAGGCATGGTGGATCAATCTAGGACAACCAAATCCATTTTAAAGAAGTTCTAGGGGAGAGGAGAGAAAAAAGAGGGGGTGGATGTGTCCACTACCTTGATTGTGCTGATGGTTTCACGGGTGTGTGTATATATCCAAACTCAACAAATTGTTCATTACATATGTGCAGGTTTTTGTATACCAATTAGACCTCAATACAGCTATTAAAAAAAAGATTGTGCTCCAAAGAACACCTTCAAGAAAGTTGACAAGAAAACCCTCAAAATGAAAAAATATATCTACAAATCACATATCTGACCAGATACTAGTATCCAAAATATATAATAGCCCTTACAACACAATAAAATGACAGCCTAATTAGAAAATGGGCAAACGTTCTGAATAAAATTTCTCCAAATAAGATTCACAAATGTCCAGGTTCATCAGTCATTGGGTAAATGCAAATCAGAACCATGATGAGATACCACTTCATATCCATCAGGATGGCCCCTATAAAATGCATAAAGAAATAAAAACAGAAAATAACAAGTGTTGGCAAGGATGTTGAGAAGTTGAAGCATTCAAAAATTGCTGGTGGGAATGTAAAAAGGCGCAACTACTTTAACAAATAGTTTGGCAGTTCTTTAAAAAGTTAAATGGAGAGTTACCACATGACCCAGAAATTCCCTGGGTATATACTAAATTAATTAAAAACATATGTTTATGGGGCTGCTGGGTGGTTCAGTCGGTTAAGTGGCTGACTTCAGATCATGTCATGACCTCATGGCTCATGAGTTCGAGTCCTACATCAGGCTCTGTGCTGACAGCTCAGAGCCTGGAGGCTGCTTTGGATTCTGTGTCTCCTTCTCTCTCTGCCCCTCTCCCACTTATTCTCTCTCTCTCTCTCTCTCTCTCTCAAAAATAAATAAATATTAAAAGAAATTAAGGGCACCTGGGTGGCTCAGTTAGTTGAGCATCCGACTAGAGCTCAGGTCATGATCTCGTGGTTCACGAGTTCTAGTCCCTCATCAGCCTCATCAGGCTCTGTGCTGACAGCTCAGAGCCAGAAGCTTACTTCCGATTCTGTGTCTCTCCCTCTCTCTCTGCCCCTCCCCCGCCCTCACTCTGTCTCTCTCTCTCTGTCAAAAATAAACATTAAAATGTTTTTAAATAAAAAAAACAAAAAATCATGTTTATGCAAAACCTTATACGTTAATGTTCACAGCAACTTTATTTATAACCAAAAAGCGGAAACAACTCAAACATCCATCAACTAATAAATGGGCAAACAAAATGCTGTGTACCCACACAATGGAATGTTACTCAGCCACGAAAATGAATGAAGCACTGACACCTGCCACATGTGGATAAACCTTGTGAACATGCTGCAGACACAAAGGACCACATACTGTGCAAAACCTTTATATGAAGTGCTCAGAACAGGGAAATCTATGGGGGCAAATAGTAGATCAGGGGCCAGGGCATGGAGTGAATGACGAATGAATGCCAGTGGATACAGGGTTTCATATTGGGTGATGGAATGTTCTGGAATTGGATAGTGTTGCTGGGTGTACAACCTTGTAACTATACTAAAAAAACCACTGAATTATATAATTTAAAAAGGTGACTTTTATGGCATGTGAATTATATAGCAATTAATAAATGGTTCAAATATTTCAATTAAGAGACATTCTGAGAAAAATACAATTTTCCACATTCATCTTATTTTCTTTTATTTTTCATTAATGAACAATTAATTATTGTTCATAATTAACATATGGCATTATATTAGTTTCAGGCGTACAACACGGTGATTTGGTATTTGTCTGTATTGTGAAATGATCAGTCCATTTAGCATCCATCACCTTACACAGTTACAGAATTTTCTTCTTTGTGATGAGAACTTGTAGGATCTTCTTTCTGAGAGATTTTCAAATATGCAGCACAGCATTATTAATTACAGTCGCCATACGGTGCATTACATGCTCATGATTTATTTAGTTTTTAGTTTTTTAAATATAATTTATTGTCATGTTAGTTAACACACAGTGTGTATAGTGTGCTCTTGGCTTCAGGAGTAGACTCCCATGATTCATCACTTACATAAAACACCCAGTGCTCCTCCCAACAAGTGCCCTCCTCAGTGCCCATCACCCATTTTCCCCTCCCCTTGCCCCCTCCATCAATTCTCAGTTTGTTTTCTGTATTTAAAAGTCTCTTATGGTTTGCCTCCCTCTCTGTTTGAAACTATTTTTTCCTCTTCCCTTCCCCCATGGTCTTCTGTTAAGTTTCTCAAGTTCCACATAGGAGTGAAAACATATGATATCTGTCTTTCTGACCAACTTTCTTCTGGAGTGCACATGGAACATTCTCCAAGACAGATCACATACTGGGTCACAAAACAGCCTCAATAAATATAAAAGATTTGAGATCATACGATGCATATTTTCAGATCACAATGCTATGAAACTTTAAATCAACCATAAGAGAAAGTTTGGAAAGCCTCCAAATGCATGGAGGTTAAAGAACACCCTACTAAAGAGTGTATGAGTCAACAAGGCAATTAAAGAAGAAATTTAAAAATATATGGAAGCAAATGAAAATGAAAACACGACAATCCAAACCCTTTGGGATGCAGCAAAGGCAGTCTGAAGAGGAAAATACACTGCAATCCAGGCCTATCTCAAGAAACAAGAAAAATCCCAAATACAGAACCTAACCTTACACCTAAAGGAACTAGAAACAGAGCAGCAAAGAAAGCCCAAAGCCAGCAGAAGAGAAATAATGAAGATCAGAGCAGAATTAAACAATATGAAATCCAAAAAAAAAAAAAAACCAACAACAGTAGAACAGATCAATGAATCTAAGAGTTGGTTCTTTGAAAGAATAAACAAAATTGATAAACCCCAAGCCAGACTTCTCAAAAAGAAAAGAGAGAGGACCCAAATCGATAAGATCATGAATGAAAGAGATCACAACCAACACCACAGAAATACAAACAATTATTAGAGACTACTATGAAAAATTATATGCCAACAAACTGGACAACTTGGAAAAAAATGAACAAATCCTAGACACCCACACACTACCAAAACTCAAACGGGAAGAAATAGAAAATTTGAACAGACCCATAACCAGGGAAGACATTGAATCAGTTATCAAGAATCTTCCAACAAATAAGAGTCCTGGGCCAGATGGCTTCCCAGGGGAATTCTACCAGACATTTAAAGCAGAGATCATACCTCTTCTTCTCAAGCTGTTCCAGAAAACAGACACGGAGGGAAAGCTTCCGGACTCATTCTAAGAAGCCAGCATTACCTTGATTCCCAAACCAGACAGAGACCCACGGAAAAGGAGAACTATTATCTCTTTTGCCTGCTCCGCCCACCCCCGCCTCTGACAACCACCAAATCTTCTGTTCTGTGCATCTCCGAGCTTGCTGTCTTGTTTTATTTTGTTTTGTTACTTAGATTTCACATGTAAGGGAGATCATACTGTATTTGTCTTTGTCTGACTTATTTCACTTAGCATAATGGTTTCGAGGTCCATCCATGTTGTCATAAATGGCAAGATTCCATTCTCTTTTATGGCTAATTAATACTCCATTGTGTATACGTGTATATGTATATATCACATTTTCTTTATCCAAAAAATATCCTTTTTATGATAAATTTGAGATGCACTAGAGATAGTAAATGTAAAAATACAACCATTAAAACTAGAACTTAATGTAGAATGTATTTATATTCAGAAACTATAAAGAAAAAGATTGATAAAGTTGAGTACATTAAAATGTAATACTTCTCAATGATGCTAGAGAATATAAACGGAACAAGGGAAAAGTAGGTGGCTCGAGAGAAAGTGTTCGTAGGACACATAAACAAAGCATTAGCATCTGGAATGTATAACAGCACCCAAAGAAGATAAATAAAAATAAAAATAACCAAAAAATATAAAGTAGTAATAAGAAATACAAATACTATACACAAATCTGAAGGGTTATATGGGCACTCAATAAGGGAGATGCAAATCATTTAGAAAATATATTTGATAACAATGCCTTTGTTTGTTTTTTTTTAAAGATTGCTTATTGGGGTGCCCGGGTGGCTCAGTCAGTTAAGCGTCAGACTCTTGGTTTCAGCTCAGGTCATGATCTCACAGTTTGTGAGTTCAAGACCCATATCGGGCTGTGCTGGAAACAGAGAGACTGCTTGGGATTTCTCTCTCCCTCTCTCTCTGCCCCTCCCCGGCTCACTCGCGCTCGCTCGCTCGCTCTCTCTCGCTCTCTCTCTCAAAAAATAAATAAATAGACATTTAAAAAGATTGTAAAAATTACTAGTGAGGTTGTATAAAAATGGGTACTCACTTGGACTATCAGTACAAAAGCAAATTGATATAACTTTTTTGGGGAATAATTTGGCAATATTTTTCAAAATGTGCGCATTTAAACCCAGGAATTCCACTTCTGCGTGTTTGTCCCATAAACACAGGCACAGAGTGAAATGTAGAAGAATCCCCACTGTGGTCGTGCCTATTGTACAAAATGCTGGAAACCACTCAAAAGTCCAGCTGCAGAAAAATGGATTCTCTGCAGACAAATCAGTCTACAATCATCGGTAGAAAGCCCCCAAGATTCCTGGATATGAAAGAACAAGGTAATTTCATGGAGGAAACCAATTTTCAAAGCAATACTCATGTATGGCCCCATTGATATGAAGCAAACGAAACAAAACTACCTTTTATTCGACCAAGGGTTAATTTTTTTCATATATGTTTAATTATTTATTGGGGGGGAGAGAGAGAGAGAGAGAGGATGAGGAGGGGCAGAGAGACAGAATCCAAAGCAGGCTCCCCACTCAGTGTGGAGCCTGATGCGGGGCTTGAGCTCATGATCAACCCAGAGGTAATTTTAACACCACTACCCCTGAGAGGGAAGCTGGGTTAGCAAAGCTTGAAGTGAACGTCCCTTTTTAAATTCATATATCTCATTATTGCTTGAATTTTCCCTAATAGTTAATAAACCTGACTTAGGTAAAATGTTAATTTGCAAAGTGTACCTGTCAATTAAGCAGTACTGTTTAAATCCAGATGCAGATCTCAATTTGACTTCATAGCAAAATATAAGAAGAAAATTCTTACCTTCCAAATTTTCAATTTTCTCAATGTTGTTTAAAGCTAAGTTCAAATATTCAAGTTTCTTGAGTTTGCTAACATTTTCTGAAATATACAAACAATGTAATTAATTAACCTTCAAGATAAAAGCTATTGCTACACAATCTACTGTGAAAATGGTAAAGGGAATCTAAGCATGATTATGGTTATCATAACCGTGTTGCTTTCTCGTGTCTGGACTTGGACATTAGACATTGGTGGTGGCCAAAAACAACATCCATGTCTTCCTCCATAGCTCCTCCTAGAACCCGGCCCTGCTCTTGTCCCCAGCCAGCGCTAACTCCAGAGAGTCCGGCCTCACCAAGCCGGGCCAGTGCATAGCAACAGCGTGTCCCTTGTTAACGACAGTTCAGGAACGAGGCTTAAGCCAACCAGCCCCCGGCAATCTCCCGGCAACTGGGTGACGCAGGAGAAGACCCGCAAATCAAGGTCTCCCAGTCAGATAAGAGGGAGACATCTGTGTTCCATGCTTGGGGACTGCCTTTTCCTTTCTTCTGTTGGATGTTATTAGGGAAGAAAATGATATCCTTACTGATACTCACAGTCCTCTTGCAACCTCGAGGAAACCAGCAGGGGGACAGAGCCCGTACTGTGAGTGGGGAGCCGAAAGGACTCGCCCAGCCCTGGAAACTGCCCCATCTCTAGACTTATAGGTGGGGAAGAGATGTGATTCACAGGAAGCCACAGTGAAGTTGGGGTCTCCTCCACTGGAAATTAAACTTACCCTGACACATACGGGATTATTGTTTTTAATAAATATGAAAGCTCTTAGAGGCAAAAGGATATGCATAAGTAAGTCAGAGAATCTCTGTAGGTTGGGGACACTTACAAATGCGAACAATACCAGGGCGCCTGGGTGGCTCAGTCGGTTAAGTGTCTGACCTCGGCTCAGGTCGTGATCTTACGGGTTCATGGGTTTGAGCCCCGTGTCTAGCCGTGCGTCAAGCTCTGCACTGAGAGCTTTGGATCCTCTGTCTCCCTCTGTCTCTGCCCCTCCCTCGCTTGTGCTCTCTCTCTCAAAAATAAACATTTTTTAAAAACTGCTAATAATACCATAGCTAACATCATTGAGAGCTTACTATACGCTGTGTAATTTTCTAAGCATTTTGCATATATGATATCATTTAATTCTCTTAACAACCGTGGGAGGTAAAAACTACTATTGTCCCCCTTTTACAAATAGGAATACCAAGGTGCAGAGAATTAATCACTTGTGCAAGGTTAAGTGGCAAAGCCAGGAATTCTGACTCCTGAATATAGCACTAAATCGTGACACCACACTCTAAAAGAACAGTCCTTTCTTTTTTTATTTTCTTTTTTTAAAATTTTTAAATGTTTATTTATTTTTGAGAGACAGAGCATGAGCAGGGGAGGGGCAGAGAGGGGAGAGACACAGAATATAAAGCAGGCTCCAGTCTCTGAGCTGTTAGCACAGAGCCCAACACAGGGCTCAAACTCACGAGCCCCGAGATCATGACCTGAGCTGAAGTGAGCCCCCCTGGCCCCCCAGAACCGTCCTTTTTTAAAGGACACAAATGTAGGAAACCCTGCTAAGGAATGTGGATTTGGGAATTCCTCGCTCAAGTAAGGCTCCTTCTGCCCATTTTCCATGGAGATTAAGAAGATCTAATATAATTTATAGTTATCATCACCTTTATCATTGTTAAATTTCATTGAAAATTTAGAAAACGTCATCCAGGTGTCCCTGTGGACCTAAGCGTCACACTTTCTCTCTCTGAGCCTCACCTTACTCATGTCTTAGAATGAGGATCTGGGAATAAATTACTAGCGTTTCTCTTAGCCATTAGATGATTTTATTTTATTTAATTTTTAAATTATTTTAATGTTTATTTATTTTTGAGGGAGAGAGACAGAGCCCGAGCGGGACAGGGTTAGAGAGAGAAGGAGACACAGAATCCGAAGCAGGCTCCAGGCTCTGAGCTGTCAGCACAGAGCCCGACGCGGGGCTCGAACGCACGGACCGCGAGATCATGACCTGAGCCGAAGTCGGACGCTCAACCGACTGAGCCACTCAGGCACCCTGCAATTAGATGATTTTAAGTAATACTGATGTTTCCAGTAGGTTCTCTAGGTAACACCGGAGCATTCAGAGGTCAACAGGTTTGTGGAGCTCTGAGTGCAAACGGAGTGTCTAGTCCGCACCCCAAACAGAAATACCTGAAGTTATCACTGTCAAAACTACCAGCCTGTAATAAAATACCCGTTCCTTCCCCACATTTGTTACATGTATAATCCTCTGAATGTGAAAAGAGTTTTCTGGTAGGGAAAAGGAAAAAAAAAAGGAAGATTTGTTTTAGGAGGATTTCTTAAACTATCCCTCAAGAATAACGGGCTAAGGGGCGCCTGGGTGGCTCAGTGGGTTAGGCGTCCAACTCTTGATTTCAGCTCAGGTCATGATCTCACGGTTTGTGAGGCTGAGCCCCAACCTGGGCTCTGCGCTCTCAGCTCAAATCCTGCTTGGGAGTCTCTCTTTCCCTCTCTCTGTCTGCGCACCCCCCCCCCAAAACAAATAAATAAAATTTAAAAATTGTAAAGAAAAAGAATAGGCTACATTGGTCAGCGAAAAAAAAAAAAGGCTCTACAGATAATAACATACAGTGCCTCTTGGGCAGCAGGAAGGGAGTCGGCCAAACTGTGGTTCTAGCCCAATCCATCCTGGAAACAGTTCTCACCCATCACCATAACCAGACCCGCAGACTTGCGCGGACCAAAGCCACCCCCCGCCCCCGCAGTGCAAACGGCTCTGCTCTGAACTATAGGAGCATTAACAAATGCAGATTTGGGGAGCCCACCCCCCAGGTTAAGTCAGTAGGTCTGGGAGGGGGATGGAGCCCCACCTTCAACCAGACCCCGGAGGCCCTCGGCTCTCCCCTGGACCAACACGAAGCATGGCCTCCCCGCGAGCCCATCTGTACCCCCCAATGGGGAACAGGGCCTCGGGCGGGGCACCTCGAGGCACGAGAGCCAGTCTGAGGCCCAGAGAAACGCTTCTGCTTGCTAAATACGTGCCTAAATGCCTATGGGTGGAGTAGCACTGAAAAATCCCATTATTAGGATTGAAAAGAGTGTTTAATTTAAGAATACTTTGGAAGCAAAAATGTAAGCTTTCTCACAGCTCTGAAAAGGCCTGAAATACTATGCCACTAATTAGTAATTGTGATGGACCCAGCTGTGGAGATTAGAGTTTCGGGGACTCTTTTAGATCGGCACAATTAGGACGGCTCTTTAATGCCCCCCTGCATAAAAGCTCGTGGTTTTCTCCAACAGCCTTTTTAATTGAACGATGTGCCAGAGTTTCTAATTTCTGGTAAAGTGAAAGATGCCAAAAATAATTATCTGAAGAAAGATCAGGAATTTTAATAAATCTTCAAAAAATAATGCAAATTCGAGGCTTTTTTTTTTTTTTTTTTTTTTTTTTGCAACCCGAGGGCCAGTTTTCAATGACCCACCAAACCGGAGGCAACCCCATCAACCAGAGTTTCTCAGCCTCGGCAGGACTAGCACTGAGGGGCCCGGGGACCCTTCCTGGTGGGGCCAGCCAGGGTACCACAGGACGGTCAGTGGTGTCCCTGTCCCCTGTATGTGATGCGTGGTGGCAGCCCCCCCCCCCACGCACACTTGTGGCAACCAAAACCGTCCCCAGACGTTGCCCAACACCCCTGTTGACAACTTCCGTGCATCACCGGGACAAGTCCAATCAACCTTACAGGCTGGACCCTGGCTCTGGTGCCAGAGCCAGGACCCTAAGTCCATCCCTTGTCCCCCAGCTCTGTCCCGCCTCCACGTGGCTAGCCTGGGGTGGGGGGGATGACAACAGTAACAGCGGTGGCAGCGGATAGCATCTGAGTGAGCACAGTGCTAAATAAGTGCGTTGTTTCACACAGTCCCTGGTGTGGACATAGCAAGACTAAGTTAACGGACTTACCCACCTTCATACAGGTTTTTTTTTTATGTTTTTTATTTATTTTTGAGAGACAGAGAGAGACAGCACGAGCAGGGGATGGTCAGAGACAGAGGGAGATACAGAATCTGAAGACAGGCTCTAGGCTCCGAGCTGTCAGCACAGAGCCTGACGTGGGGCTCGAACCCACGAACCGTGAGATCATGACCTGAGCTGAAGTTGGACGCTTAACCGACTGAGCCACCCAGGCACCCCCAGGTTTTTGTTTTCAATATTCATTTTTGAGAGAGAGAGAGAGCAAGCATGAGTGGGGAAGGGACAGAGGGAAAGGGGGACAGAGGATCTGAAGTGGGCTCTGTGCTGACAGCAGCAAGCCCGACGTGGGGCTCGAACTCACGAACCGTGAGATCATGACCCGAGCCGAAGTGGGAAGCTCAGCCGACTGAGCCACCCAGGCGCCCCCTTCACACAGTTTTTAAGTGGCCGAGGCAGGGATCAAACCTGTCAGGGCCTGTGCCTCTTCTCTCATCACTAAACTACAGGTTTGCTCTTCTGAGAGTGGGAACATTCCTGTTTCCACCTGGCAGGGTCCCCCTTCTCCCTGACCCTTAACTCATTCTTCCCCAGGGGACTGTGGGGAGGGCCCCCCGCATCTGATGGATGAACTGGGAGAAGGAGCTGGGCATGCCCAGTCCCCCTCTCTCCTGGCTCCAGGGCTCCCCCCGGCAGCAGAGAGGACGTGCTCCTGTCTCCCTACTGCCATACGCAGGGGGCCCGCAGGCCTGTGGTTGCCAGCCTGCATGTGACCTGATCGGGTGGGCAGATTCAACCTGCAGGCGGGTTTAGGAAGCCCACTTGACTGCGAGTCTAAACCACCTTCTCCAAGAGGTTTTGTCCGTTCCAAGGCTGATGTTCTGATCCTTCTACCTGTCATTTCACTCCTAACTGGAGCAGGTAAACAGGGGTGTGGGTGTGGAGGACAATGCCTCGCACACACACGTTCTCTGTAACCACGGCAGAACCAGCCACCGCAGGAAATCTGACAAGGGTTTACTCAACTCCCACACGACCCTTTCTGCTCCACGGAGCGGTGTGAACCCAGGACAAATGCCTGGATTCTATCTGCCTTCTTTCAAACTGGGACAAAACCAGGCTACAAACGGGCAAACGTGCTCCCACCTTTAAGTGCCACTCGCAACTCCTCCACGGCATCCCTGGAGACCGTCGGGCCGGGGCACAGAGCAGCGTGGGAGCTCAGAGAAAGACCCAGGCCGGGCTCCTGAGAGCTGGCTGTGTCTGTTCCCACAGGGTTCTTTGTACCCGTGTTGTCTTCTTCTAAGAATCACACTGCAACTTCCCCGGGTTTTCCCATTCAAAACATCAAAGAAACCATGAGAACGAAATCCGGAAAACTTACCAATTTTTCCGATGAGATTGTTTTGAAGATAGAGGATTTTTAAATCCCGGCACCATTTGTCAATATGTTCTAGTCTTTCTATTTCTTGCTGATGCAAAGAGAGTTCCTCCAGGGAAAAAATGACACAGTCGTTGTGCTCGGAGTTTCGTCTAATAAGATCTTCTGTGACTGAAAGAAAATGTGTTACATATTACGTCTCCGTCCCTGTGTTCGTCATCCGGTTATAACATTACGAATGCATTGGATTTTCTCCTTCCCAGTTAAATGTCAATCCTCCAGGCCCGAGTGATTTTCGAAGGGGCAGAAAACAGAGGAAGTGTTGCCTTGCCTGGTGACGCCACGGTGAGTCAGAGAGATTTTGTCTTGTTTGCACAAGGTCTACCTACAGTTTGCTACAGGGATGGAGACAGAGTTGGTGGGTAATGACCATGAGCGTGTTGATACGGCATATGTTGCTATGACATCCTGCGGTGCTATCATGTCACACTGGATGAGACCCGCTAAGGAGACCAAGACAGGGCAACTCGCGACTGAGTGGCACAGTCTGGCTGCCAGGGGGCCAAAACACGTAAACACCTCCCAATGTTCAGTAAGGGCAGGTCCGTGCGTTCAACCGACATTGATTAATTGAACTAAAGTTGGAGTGGAGAGGAGAGGAGCACCCTGGATACTGCATTGCAATCTTGTAAAGCAGCTCCCCTGTGGTCTCTTTCCAGGAGGAATGAAAGGAGCCACTCACGGGAGGAGGGTAGTGACTGGGGACAATGCCCTGGTCCACAGTTGGAGCCAAGAGCAAGGCGGGGATCCTCTTCCTAAAACACGCCCAAGTGAAAGATGTGATGACAACGGAGAGACCCCATGTTTTCCAGTGCTATTAAAAAGATCGTTAATCCATTTTAATGTCCCCCTTTGAGGTGAACAGTGGAATGGTCCATGTCCAGCCCAAGAGACAATAAAGATTTATTTACTGCCACATACAAGGGCCAGGCACATGTCCTGAATGCCTTGCGTGTATTAACATGAGTATGTAGAGGGGGCAGAGGAGGAATTGAGGCACAGAGAAGTTAAAGAACTTGCCCAAGGTCTTGGACCTCTACAGGCTCCTCTAGCTGAGACAGAGCCCTTCACAGCGCCCTCGGCTGCCCTGCCTCCAGCCACATCCTTAAAGGTGGACTTGCCTTTTTGTAAAAAAAAAAAAAACAAAAAAAAAAAAACAAAAAAAACTGTGAAAACAGCTATGAACGCGACCATTTATGTGCAGGAAGCGGAACCCTGCTATTTCCGGTGCTAGGAGGTGGGGCTGCTTGCAAAGACAGGTCTTTGGAAGTCAGGGGAAATGTAAAGGTCTGGAGACCAAAATACCGTGCCCAGGGAATGTCCCTGCTATTCTACGCTTTGGCTCAACGAGCAGGCGGAGATGGCCACCAGCCAGGTCCTCGGGTCCTGGGGAGAGGCAGGCCCGAAGGGCAGGCAAGGGGCGCACAGGGCATTCCTGCCAGTGCCCCTGGGTCCTACTGCCTGCTGCAGTCTGCTGTCTCCGGATGCCATGGCTGGCATGCAAACCAGTGTAAACAGAAAACAGCTTTCTGAAAACCAAACCTCTAAGAGAAGGGCATTAAAGCTACTCTCCACACATCCCACTCCCAAAGTTGGTTCTGATAGCTTCATTCAACTGATAATGAATAGATGGGCACAACCAAGCTGAGGACCCAGCAAGGTTGTTGTGTAAAGTCAAATGTATTACCTGCCTCTGTAATTATCTTTAAGAATTGCCTTAGCAACGATGCAACAGGGAAGAAGGGGTTGAGGCGGCACAACCAATGTTATTTCAGCGAATTTAGTGAAATGTAGGAAGTATTTGCTACTACGGATAAGACCTTCAGTGACCACTAGGGTATGTGTAACTTTACGCCAATCCGTGGGGCAGGGGGCTGGATGTTTGGAGGCCTTGGTGCCGTCAGACCTGGAGTCAATGGGCCAGGAGGATGTACCCATCCGGTACATGCCCTTCCCTCTAGAACACGTCCCAGGTAGAGGAACAATAGAATTCTCTGCCCGAGGGGCCCCAAGCTCCACACTGGCCACTTGTCCGGGTTCATCCCAGAACACACCATCAGATATGCCTCCCTACATCCCCAAGTGTCCAAGGGGCAGCTGTTTTCTGAGATGGGGATGGATCTGCAGGCGGGAGTATCCACCTTCATACACGGGCTCCAGGGACCAGGATAGGGCCAGGGATGGGAGGAGCAGGGAGGGATGGCCAGGGACCAGCTCTCCCCAGGCACCCCCCCACCCCGCACCCCAGCTCTGGCATAGATCCCAAGGAGTTTGAGAAATGTATTAAATGCAGCCTTCTGGGATGTTATAAAGGTATTCTCGTCAAGGGTGGAAAATGCATTTTATCTGGCAGTTCGATTATCACTTGATACATGGGCCTCATTATAGTCTTTCCCTGGGTCCCCAGTTGCCCCAGAAGGCTTAGTGGGGTACTCATGTTGAAGAGAGAAACCCAACTTGAATCCCACGGAAGCTGTCATCTGTAAGTATGGTTAAGTCCAATGCATTCAGGGGAATTCTGAAAGCATCTTGTGAAGCGTCACGGTCTCTGGCCTGGAAAAGCTGTGTCAGCATCTGCACGGCCCACGGGGGCTTCCTGGGTCCCAGAAACACTAAAGGTATCACAGTTCTCTCCAGCTCTACAGTCTTAAAGGCTTTTCCGACATGTTCACCCTAAAGACTGGCAGGTTCCTCTACGGACACCCAATACCCTTGCTCTGTTCTCTTGCTACACCTTTCTTGACATTAAGAAACTCTTTTCATTATGCTATTACATGTGTGAATCTGATCACTGCCACGCAATTGCCAAGTCCTCCCTTTCAGAGGCATGTAGATATTAGGAAGGAATTATGTTGATCGGTATCTCCTAACCACAACAATTAAGATGATAAAAATCACTATTAGTTGAAAGCGATGGGGCATAGAGGAGCCTCCGCTTAGCATGAAGAACTGGTTGGCGTGAGAGGGCACACGCAGGAGGGGAGGGACCAGCAGTTGATCCGGCACCACAGGGAAGCCTGCCCGACAGCAACAATTATACACAATTAGGACGGATGAAAAGAAAATGGAGAGTCACAGAGGAAGGCAGAATCTCCCAGAGGCCCTTTTCTGGACTCTTCTGTATTAAGGAAGCTGCCACGTGGCACGCTGTTTTATGGCACTCGGGAAATTGCTGTTACACAGTATCGCCCACCTGCAATGGCAAACATCAGTGAATAAACCAGTGTCCCCAAGAAGAAATGTGTAAGGGCTATCTAAGTGGTGGATGGAGATGATCGTGTTCCACGCTTTCCAACAGGAAAGCATTTTGCCTTTTTACACACTGTGTAATTTCCTTTTTACGCACTGTGTAATTTAGACCAAACGTTCTTTAAGTCCCGGGAGCGCTGTTCACCTTCGGGAAGTCCTACTCCAAACAATACAGCACTGCATTTACAAGGAATCATTCCAGGGATGTAAAACTGTGTTGGAAGCCTTCGGATGTCATCGCAAGGCTGTTTCCAGAGAGACGGCATTGCGATGCCTACCGTACAGTGGAAGAAGAACGTTCCCAGGTAGTGGGTGAGAAACAGAGTGCTCTCACGTCCTTATTTTGGAAAATTCAAATAGTGAAATACAGGACTCGAAAGGACTCTGAGAAGTGTCTCACCCACAGAGAGTGCTAACCGAGATATGGCTGGGACAATACTGCCTGGTAAAACCACTGACAGTTTTAACCACAAATTCAGCCTTTTCAGAAGGCTGGCTGCTAAGGAATCCGAGGGTTTAACCAAAACTCTCCGGCCAGCCTAGGCTTCTTTTCGATTCCTTACAACGACTGGGTTCTCAACAACTCCAGGGAGTGACAATAAAAATGACGTGGTGAGGTCAGGGCAGGGCAAAGGGCAGAAGGAGAAGGTTTCTGGAATCCCAGAAGTTGTCATTCTGTGGTTGTTTCTACGGAGATTTTTTTCAGTGGATTGAGCAAACATCTACAAGCTCCCAAAGCCGCCCATTTAGTGTTCATTCCTTCAGGCTTTACATCACGCTCTGTGAGCAGCCCTGTTTCTCACTAGATGAGAATAAAACCAATAATCTGTGTTCGTGGCACATTTTGCAGAACTTTTAAACATCTTGGAAGACGTAGCAGATACATCTATGAAACAGAAATTTAACAGAGATGAAGGAGGTACAAATAGGAGAAGGTCATCCCTTGTAGCATCTCAGCTTTGTTTTTTCTTTTATTGTTTTCAATGGACACTTTTCAAAACAGGATTACTCATTTGCGCTGCCTTTGTTTACTGACTCAGGTCACCATAACAAGCAATGCTAGTCATACAATACCCAAGCCAATGATACCGTTAGGGTCTATTCATACAGAAAGTGCTATTAAAGAACATGGCTGAAAGGCTACGGGGCCGACAGAATTATACAGAGAGAACAGGGAGGACACAGAAAGGGGTGATCAGTGCTACTGAGTGACAGGAGGGATGTCAAAAGAGGCATCATGGAGAAGAAGCGAGAGCTGAGTCTTGAAATGTGAGTAGGTATTTGCCAGATAAACCGATGAGGAAGGGCACTCCAGGCTACAGTGGATGTTACGTTGTACTGTCCAGTTCCCTCCTTCAAAACTGAAAGATTGGTTCCTCTAGCTGCTGGGAGTGGTGCCAGCAGACCGCCCTCAGCTGCCCCCTTTCTTCTAAGTCACTCACCTGAAATGACACCTCAACCGACATCACGCCTCTTCCCAGGAAAGCCCATATCCAATGACTGGCTGATGAGGTACCATATGGGCCCAGGACCTCTAACCCAAGCTTGGGAAAATTAGAATGTCCATTCCTAGTTTAGAGCTCCAAGTATCCAGGTTGGTTTGTTAAAATGTATCACAGTCCAACGTCCTTCCCTGCCCAGTCTTGCTTCCTTCCTGACCCACTCCAGTAACATTCCAGAATGAACTTCCTGCACACTAATCTGCATTGAAAAGTCTGCTTCCTGGGGAACCCAACCTGGAAGACTTGATACCAGAAGTGGGATGTGACCACAGATGCTGGCCAAGATGGGCCTCTGGAGTCAAGAGTCTGCTCCCTGGGTGGCAGTGAGGACACCATTACTGGTGGCAGGTGGAGCGCTGATAGAGTCGGGCACAAGGTAGTTGGGAGACGTTGAACACTGGCACTACGGTGCCAAACCAACAACCCATGTGGAATACTGTCACACGAACCCCATAAAGTAGGTGGATTGTCAACAAGAAACATTCATTTCTCACAGTGCTGGAGGCTGGAAGTCCAAGGTCATGGCACCGGCAGATCTAGTGTCTGGGGAGAGCCTGCTTCCCCACTGATGGTAATCTCACAAGGTGGAAGGAGCAAGCGAGGTCTCTGGGGCCTCTTTCATCAGGGCAATAATCCCAATCATGAGGGCTCCCTGCTCACAACCTAATCACCTCTCAAAGTCCTGCCTCCTAATACCATCACATTGAGAATATGAATGTGGGGGGACACAAACATTCAACCTAGAGCAAATAGGATACTAATGGAAGAGATCGCACTAGTAAGTATGACATGACACATTGGGCAACAGAGAAGTACGGGGGAAACTCTAACTCAAAGGACAGTTGTATTGGGTGCCTGCTGCTGCTGCTGCCACTGTTGGTAAAGAAAAGGCTGGGCGTGATTAACCTGACATTTAAAAAAAGCCAGAGTAGGGGCGCCTGGGTGGCTCAGTCGGCTGGGTGTCCGACTTCGGCTCAGGTCATGATCTCACAGTTCCTTGAGTTTGAGCCCCGCGTCGGGCTCTGTGCTGACAGCTCAGAGCTTGGAGCCTACTTCAGATTCGGTGTCTCCCTCTCTCTCTGCCCCTCCCCTGCTTGCACTCTCTCTCTCTCTCTCTCTCTCTCTCTCTCAAAAGTAAATAATCATTAAAAAAAAATTAAAAGCCAGAGTACCACACTGGCAGCATATAAAGAGGTTTGCTTCCTGAAACCAGAGGGTAGACAGGCCAGAGAACATGAATCATCGAGGAGCAGGGACTTCATGTTCCGGACATGATGGAGTCATAAGGACAGGAAAATCTAGGAAAGAAATATATGAAAAAAACAAACAAACCAAAAACCACATACCAAATGCTGGACATCAGGAAATCCAAAGGGAAATCAGAAAGTGTTTTTGAACAAACAAAAAAAGAAAAGGTGGGGCGCCTAGGTGGCTCAGTTGGTTAAGCGTCCAACTTTGGCTCAGGTCGTGAATTCACAGTTCATGAGTTCCAGCCCCATGTTAGGCTCTGTGCTGACAGCTTCGGATTCTGTCTCCCTCTTTCTCTGTTCTTCCCCTGCTTGTACTCTGTCTCTGTTTCTCTCTCAAAAATAAATAAAGATTTAAAAAAAAGGCGTATCAAAATGTGTGGGATATGGTTAAAACATAAGTTGGGGGAAAATTAACAGCACTAAATGCCTATAGTAGGAAAGGAAAAAGGTCTCAAACATGAGCTTCCTCCTTAAAAAGCCAGAAAAAGAATAAATTAAACCCAAACTAAGCAGAAGAAAGGAAACAATAAAGACTATACCAAAAATCAGTGAAATAGAAACACAAACAATTGAGAAAGTCAATAAAAATACATAAAAAATAAAATTGGTAAGCATCTAGCCAGACTGATCGGTAAAAAAGAGAGAAGACATAAATTTCCATTATTAGGAATGAAAGCATGACATCAAATAGATTATACAATATTAAAAGGCTAGTAAGAGAGTAATATAAATAACTATGCTAATAAATTCAAGAACTTAGATTAAAAGGGAAAATTTCTTAAAGGACACAAACTACCAAAGCTCACGCAGGAAGACACAGACAAAACCAACATCCCTGTATCCACTACGGTAGTTGAATATGTAGTTTAAACCTTCCCACAAAGAAAACCGTAGCATAGGCATCGTCACTGATAAATTCTACCAAAAGGAAAAATAATACCCAGTGTACACAAACACTTTTTAAAAATTTGTTTAAACATTTATTCATTTTTGAGAGACAGAGAGAGAGAGAGAGAGAGAGAGAGTGCAATTGCGGGAGAGGCAGAGAGACAGGGAGACACAGAATCCAAAGCAGGCTCCAGGCTCTGAGCTGTCACACAGAGCCCAATGCAGGGCTCGAACTCACGGACTGTGAGATCATGACCTGATCTGAAGTCGGATGCCTACCTGACTGAGCCACCCAGGTACCCCTAAACACTTCAATAAAATTTAAGAAAATTTAAGAATGTTTGCTAAGATAATTCTACAAAGCCAGCATTACCCTGAGCCCAAAACTGGACAAATATAAGGCCAAGCTGACCACAAGAGATGCTTTTAAAGACCTGGGCTAACTGATAGAAACTGGGATGACAGACTCCTAAAACAATGAAGGCCAGGTAGCAACACTTAACTTCAGAAACTAAGTGGAGAGATGTGATAATGAGGAACAAGGTTGGAGTGGCCGCCAGCAGTCTACATCCCCTGAGGGCGATGGAGATGAATAGAACACGACATTCCTAAGGACAAGATAGCCGCTCAGCCAGCAAAGGTTCTACCCAATCTGCGCAATCAAAAGACGTGAAGGATTGATGACCGGAAGACTCAGGACAGTTGCCTCAATAAAAATTCACACTCTTGCCAGTCTCCAGACCTTAGTGAGTTTTGGGACCTGAAACTAGGGTTGCTAGATTTTAACAAATAAAAATACTGGGGGTCCTGTATTTTATTTGACAACACGTTGTCTAAAAGAGAGGCTGAGTCCCCAAGAGTAGTTGGGAATGATTCATCCAATCTTTTCCAGAAGGGCTGCTGGCCATCTACTTGAGTAAGGATACCCCGCGGGGGCAGGGGGAAATACCAAATCAAGGGACGCCTGTGGGGCACAGAGTTTAAGCTGCCATGAACATCTGGAAACAACAGAGGATTGCCAAGTATTCCCATCACAGTGGGGACATGTGGGGGGCAGGTAATGAACGCAACCATGCCCACCTCCAGCTCCCAATTTGTTAATCCATTAACAAATGTTGAAAAATATCTGGGGTGTTTCCATTTTTTAGCTACTATGCAAGCAGTTGCTATAAATAGTCATACGCTGTGTGTGGACAAAGGTGGTCGTTTTCCTTTTGTAATAGCTAAGGACTACATGGGTGGGAGACAAAGTGTTCGGTTCATTTTTACTAACGTTTGCCTAATTTTTTGTCTATTGTTTTAGAAAGGAATTTGAGAAGAAATACCAGTAACTGCTTTAGGAAAGGGGTTTTTACCATTCACAAATCACCCACCCCCTCCACCACCAGGCTGTCAGCTCTTCCATGGCAGAAACCTCATCACCGAGCACAGTCTCTTGATTTAAAAATACGCCTTATGACACTTTTACAAGAAGCGAGCAATGAGGCTGAACTGTACAAAACTGTCATACACGAGAGGAAAGTCGAAAACGGTGTTCGCACGCAAATAAGTACGTTAATGCCGCTTTGCACATTCTGCTGGTGTATTTTTAAACACTTAACAATACTTAACCAAGTCGGTTAAGACAATCCTATTACTGCCTTCGTTTTGGAGATGGGGCCAAGGGCGAGGTCACTCGCTCTAGGTCCCAAGGCTGGCAGGGGAAGGAGGTGGGCTCTGGCGTCGGTGGCCTCCACCACCGGCCACACCGGCTGCAGCTCTGAGACGGTGACGAGCCCGAGCAAGGAGACGCGTGGGCCCGAAGCGGCCGTGTCTGACGCCAACCCCTGGACCCTCCGACACCCCCTCTCGGGAAGCCCCGCGCGAGCCCCGCGGAGGCAAGGCTGCGCGCAGGGTCGGCGGCGGGGCTGGCACGGCCGGGAAGGGGCGGCGGCGGCGGCCTGGGGCCCCTGGGACGTGGGACGATGCCCGGAAGGGGGACGATCGAGGGCGGCAGGTAGGAGGGGACGCTTACTCCGGCCCATGGCGCCTCTCGCGTTCGCGGGCCCGGGAAGAAGCTCGCACGCGGAGGACTCCGCGCCCGCCTCTCGGTCACGCCTCCGCGCGTCCGCTCCGGACCTTGGGAGCCATGGCAACGGGGACTCTACGGCGGCCGCACGGGGTCAGACGCCGCCGCGTTTCCCGGGCTCGCGAGGAGCGGGGAACTGAGACTCGGCGAAGAGCGCTCTCCCCACCGCACCCGCGGTGGCTCCTTGCCCGTCCCCGCCCCGCCTTCCGCAGACTGCTCCCCTTTCCCCGGACCGAATGGCCGGACGACACGGAATCACGGGGCGCCCGCTTCCCGGCGGATCTGCCTCCAGCCCGCCCCCCCGCGTTTTCCTCTCGGGGGAGTTAACGCCCGCCGGAACCAGGGGGTCCGGACGGCGCCCCCACTGCCCTGGCTAGCGGGGTGGGCTTACACTTCCTCACCTGCAAGATGGGTCATAAGAACTCCAAGGGATCTTTGTAGAGGTTTTTAAAGAGACGATTTGAGTGAATGGAAGACACGTTTTTAAAACAGCCTCCATACAAAGGCTAGTTGTCCTTCGTGGGTTTCATCTCCGTAGTCACCGCCCGACACCGATTTCCTGCCACCAGGTTTGCTAAAAACGCCACCCTCAGCAACTTTCCTACCCACCCACCGCTTTGTGGCTGCCAAGACTAGGAGGTGCATCTCCTGCAATGCCCGTCGCTCCTCTCGCACTTTCCCAGACCTCTCCCCAAGGTGCCCAACAGCTGTACCCAATTCTGGCCTGGGAAGGACATCAGTAATTTCATCGTGTTTACCCGCATATGTTCGTGTGTTAGCGCTTTAAGGGATGGCACCTCCCCAAGGTTGTTTGTTTGTTTGTTTGTTTATTACCGCCCTCACTCATTTTGTCCCCCCCGCCCCAGCCTCTGGCAACTAGAACTAACTTATTCTCTGTAACTATGAGTTCATTTGTTTGTTTGTAGATTCTGCATATAAGTGAGATCCTAGAGTATTTGTTTTTCTCTGCCTGCCTTACTTCGCTTGTTATAACACCCTCAAGGGTCAGACATGTAACAAATGACAGGATTTCCTTCTATTTATGACTGAATTATATATATATATATGTATATACATATATAATCTTTTTATGACTGAAAAGTATTTCATATATATTATATATGTGTAATCACATTTTCTTTATCCATTCACTTTTTTAAAAAATTTTTAACATTTATTCATTTTTGAGAGAGACAGAGCATGAGCGGGGGAGGAGCAGAGAGAAGGAGACAGAATCCAAGCCTGCGGGGCTTGAACTCACAGAACTCACAGAACTCACAGAACTCACAGAACTCAGAGACTGAGGGGTCATGACCTGAGCCGGGTGGGACACTTAACCAACTGAGCCACCCAGGTGCCCCATCCATTCATTTTTTAATGGACACATAGGGTCCCTTGTGTATTATAAATAATGCTGCAAGAACATGGGGGTGCAGATATCTTTTTGAATTTGTGTTTTCATTTTCTTCAGATAAACACCCAGGAATGGAATTGCTGGATCATATGGTAAGTTCTATTTTTAATTCTTTAAGGAACCTCCATACTGTTTTCCACAGTGGCTGAACCAGTTTACATTACTACCCACAGTGCAAGAGAGTTTTTTTTCTCCACATCCTCACCAACCCTTGTTATTGCTTGTCTTTTCGAGAATGGCCATTATAACAGGTATGAAGTAATATCTCATTGTGGTTTTGATTTGCATCTTCCTGATGAGAACCTTTTCATGGGCCCGGTCGCCTTTTATATGCCTTCTTCAAAAAAATATTGATGCAGATGTTCTGTCCATCTTTAAATAAAATTTTTTATTGAGTGTAGGAGTTCTTTACATTTTTGCATATTAACCTTTTATCAGATATATAATTTGCAAATCTTTTCTCCCATTCTGTAGGTTGCTTTTCATTTTGTTTGATGTAGTCCCACCTGTTTATATTTGTTTTGGTTTCTTTTGCTTTTGTTGTCAGATCCCTCCCCCCCCCCAACCAAAAAATCATTACCACTACTGATGTCAAGGAACTTAGTCCTGACATTTTCTTCTAGGAGTTTTATGATTTTGTTTCTCAGGTATTATTATTACAAAGTAATTATTACCCTCTGTCCATTTGCAAAAAAAAAAAAGAGAGAGAGAGAGAGAGAAAATATGTGTAAAATATTGTTTAAAAACTTCTCCCATCCCAATCTTAGTAAATAGTACAGAGTCCATGTTCTTATCTTGATATGTGTGTCATGTTTACATTATAAAAGAAGGTTCACGGAGTACTGTGGAGGGTAAAGAAATGTATTCTTTTAGCAGGCACCTATTAGGCATTCATTGCTGCCAAGTATTAAGGTTTGCCAAGTGGCGACAAGAGCGTGAAGGGAGGCAGAGAGACAGGAAGCCAAGCAGGGTGGAGTGAAGGAGGGGCTGGAAAGCCGGTCAGTTTGGCTATGGAAACAATTGCATGGGGGTGATTAGATAATGGAGGCCATAAATGGCAGGCCGAAGGGAGCTCAGCTAGAATAGAATGGTGGGATCTCAGGCACTCTGTCCCCATAGCGAGAGAATTATTTGGAGTTCTAAGGAGACTCCCAACGGCACTCCAACTATACATTTAGGTGATATCCACTGCTCCTGCCCCAAAACCTGGCTCGCGTCATTTCACGACGTTTTGGAAGCAACATATTGTAGGGTAAGGAGCATGAGCTCTGGCGTCGGAGACCTGGTTCAAATCCACAGATTTGTTACTGTGTGGCATCAGGCAGATGACTCCACCTTCCGGAGCTAACACATCTCCCATTTCCGTGTGGAGATGGCGGTACAGGTGATGTACAGCTGTGTCACCGAGAGGTCTGTGTGCTCCTGTCTGGTTACTCACAGAGGAGATGACATGCCAACAGCAGCAGGGCTAAGTTAGCGCATATGCCTATGGTCGAAATTGGGCTTTTGACAGAGGTTCATCGAGGCTAAAAAAGATCTATTTCCAGCAGGGAGCTGGTACCGGGGGATAATCCAGGTAGAAGGGTAGTTTCTCAGGTAACAGAGGCATGAGGTCAGGACCAGTAGAAAGGACTTTGGCCTCTGGGTCAGAAGAGACAAGAGGGAGATATCCTAGGACTCTAGAAAGTCCTCAAGACCAATTCAACCCAGGTATCTGATATATTAGCTCTGAACTTTTATCCCCACCTTCAGACAGACTCACTCTTAGACCCTCTGGGGGTGAAAAGGGCCTTGAATTTTTCTTAGGAAACTTAAGGTCTGTTACCTATGAAACTCAGTAACAGTCTTCTATTCATTTGTACACAAGTAAATGAACAATGGAGCTGGGCTCAACATGGCCCAGGGTTTGAAAGTGTTAGCTAATTCTCACATTAGCCCTTGGAGGTAGAAAATGTTACCGTCTACATATTGTCAATAAGGAAACTGGGGCCCAGTGAGATTATATTACTGGAATCTTATGCCCCAAACTGAATTCTCTACTGCATCATGTTTGAGAACAGGGAGGGAGTTTATTTTTCATCTCCGAATCCTATCTCTCCGCACAACTCCTGATACTCACTTGGTGCCCAATAAATCTGTGTTGAATGGTTGAATGAATAAGTCAGCGAGCCAATCTCTTTTAGAGCACACATCTCATGACTTAAATAGGATCACCACTGAAATCTCTGTGGTTTAAGGCTCTATCTGGCTGTCCAGGAAGCGTGTCCCATTCTTTGGGTCATCGGACACTTCCTTGGCTTAAGACCTTTTCACCAAAATCTAGGATAAGAGCTCCTTCCTGGAGCAAGGTCTTGACCAATCATTCTCCATTCTGGTGGAACAGAGAAGAGCCTCAGAGGATACAGCAGAGAAACAGGAATATCTACTTCAGGGTTTGTCATGGGCCAGGCCGGGCTGGTTTTGCTGTGTCGTCCCTCAACCCAACATCACAGTCACTCTGTCTCTTAGGAACAAAGGACCCACGGGGCACAAAGGACAGGTGTACCATGTGCTGTGACTGTTGCAGTCCACTGACAGAAGGGAAATGGGGAAATAAATCACAATGTGACAGCTCACGCAAAGTGGAGTTCATTTTACTCACCCAAATGAGATTGTTTAGAGTCATGGTGTGTGTCTATTTATGCAAATAACTGTTCGAAACAGACTTGTTTCTTTGGCCCCTGGAAACATAGCTAGATGAGTGAGGCCCTGGGGAAATGACGACGACATTTTTTGTGTCTATAAGTAGGAGAAGCAAATCTCAAAAAGGTTTTGTTTTGTTTTAATTTGTTTTAATTTCCAATGATAGCAAAATAATCCTCCTGCTTCTCTTGTGTCGGATAAATTCAAGAGACGTTGGCCTAGAAAGCTATTTGGTTCTTATTATTTTCATTATTATACCTAATTTAGTATTTTTATGGTGTGTTACTAATACTGTGGTTACACTTCAATTGTATTAATATTCCTCCTGAAGGCTTTCCTCATTGCGTCTTCATGACATTAAATAATCCCCCAAGTTTAGCAGCACCTCCATAATATCAATTACTTGCTTGCTTGCTTGCTTCCATCCATCAGCAAACATTCATCAAGTGCCTTCCGTATTCCAGGCACAGTTAGGAGTAATTGAGACAATATATGTAAAAGTCTTAGGAGAGTACTTGCCGTGCAGGAAGCACTCAGTAAGGGTTAACTAGTCGTATTTTGAAAACAAAATAATCTCCTCTATAGTTGGTAATCCTAAAGTAGGTACTGTTATTATCCCCATTTTACAGATGAGGAAACTCTGTCTACTTTGAATCAATCCAACAAAAAAGGTCTAAGAAAATCTTTGTTTGCCCCGGGGGAGATTGGAAGTGGGCCGCATTACTTAGATGGGCCTGTTATATCCATTTGAGGGATGACTTCTCCCAGCTGTCAGGCTGACGAGAGGAAATGAGAAAAGAGGTGGGATCAGACAAGCAGATAATGTTCTAGTGTTTCCTTGATCTGTGTCTATGGATATAAATATGTGTTTCACTCATATGTGGAAATTGAGAAACTTAACAGAAGACCATAGGAGGAGGGAAGGATAAATAAGATACGAACAGAGAGGGAGGCAAACCATAAGAGACTCTTGAATACAGAGAACAAACTGAGGGTTGATGGGTTGAACAAACAGAGGGTTGGTGGGGGAAATGGGTGATGGGCATTGAGGAGGGCACTTGTTGGGATGAGCGCTGGGTGTTGTATGCAAATGATGAATCATGGGAATCTACTCCTGAAGCCAAGACTGACTATACTGTATGTTAGTTAACTTGACAATAAATAAAATTAATAAAATAAAATAAAACAAAACAAAATATGTATGAGTATCTAAAAAAACAATAGGGGTGCCTGGATGGCTCAGTCAGTTAAGCATCCAACTCTGGCTCAGGTCATGATTTCGCGTTCGTGGGTTTGAGCCCCGTGTTGGGCTCTGAGCTGACAGTTCAGAGCCTGGAGCCTGGTTAGGATTCTGTGACTCACTCTCTCTCTGCCTCTCTCCCAATATAGGAATTGACTCTGGCTTCACTTGTGGTTTATACATAGGTTGCCAAGGTGGTAGGACCACCACGGTGTACTTGGCCTCCTCGTTGGAGTACTTGAACACCTCCAAACCTCTGCCTGTCTTTGCTAGCTTGATCCAAACTGCTGCCCATCTCCGTTAGCTTAATACAAGTAAGAGTAGACATTTTAGGAAGGGCTTTTACTAATTTGAACCTACTCAGAGGAGAGTAACCGGGATATACTTCTCCCCGACTGAGGATTGAGCAATTCACTTGACCTTCTTGTTCCTTTGTCTGTGAAATGGGAAAAGTGCAGTCCCTGCCGCCTTGGGTTTCAGAGAGGTTTACAAGAGAGCATGTGTAAAGTGTTTGCCCCAAGTAAGTCTTGATCCATCTCTGTTTTTGCTATGTTTGAGGAAAGATGGAGGGCGATGACGGTGTCTCAGAGAAGACCACCGAGTGCAGCCAGTGGTTAGACTAACGGGGGGGGCAGTCCTGCCGCTGTTACCATCCAGAGAGTCGGACCCATCAGCACACGTTTCCACTGGAGGAAGACGCTATTTATCTCAGAAGGCTGCTGACCAAGCTTTTCCTTGATTAGTTTATTTATTTGTTTCAAGCTTGAGGGGTTTTGTCATTTTTTAGCACCTCCTGGAAGACAAGTAGTAGCAGGTGCTGAGGCCTAAAAAAAATTATAGGAGCAAAAGCTAAAAAAATGTATTCACTAATTTAATTTTCTCTGGGAATTGGGCAGGCAACAGCTCTGTTCAGTTTTAGTGCTACAGCACCTGGGTCCAGCTCATAGAAAACCCAAGGTCTTGTTTGAGAACCACTGAGCTCTACTAGCTATGGGCAAGGATGGAAGAAAGAGAAACCCACAAAAACTAAAACTCTGTCTCTAAAAACAGTAATCCTGCCTTAATATAATCTACAAGGATACACTTGAAATGAGGACCCTGGGGAAATTTGCAAGTAACTGCCAATTTTGCTAATGATAATAAGTTTATTTTAATTGCTAATATATTCCTAATTACTCTAGTTCTAAAATGTTTACTTCACTGCCAGTCATCCTCTTTGATTTATGTTCTTTGTGAAAAGACTTTGTCATATCAATCAACCCGTTTCAAGATTGGTGGCAGCTGCCGAAAATGATCTCACCTTCCCTGTCACACAGCTCGGCTGGGTACCGTTTGTCCAAAGGCAGAGAGAGGCCTTCCCCACCAAATCTTCTAGAATTCATAGCTTCCTATTTCAGCTGGAGAAGGATATTTTTAAGACTTTGGTTACATGAGCAAAAAGGACCGATACTGTCTATTCCAAAGTGTCTTTTTCACCTGATCTTCTGTCTGTTCTGTTTCCTGTATCTATCTGAATGTGTGCATGCGTGTACCCAAATAATTGTTCTAAGATCCTGATGTCGTTGGTGTAAAGATTCCTAATCTGGGGGAGGGGGTGCATTACAGGATCCCATTAACCTATTTACTCATTATTTTCCCTCTTGCAACAAACAGGTATTGAGCCCTTAGGGCTGGAATGGAGTGGTGACCAAGACTGACAAGGTCTTGATCATGCCACAACCATATTCTCCTAGAAGACAGACAGTAAACAGGTAAATGAACCGATGTTACATAAGATGATTACACATGAGATGAGTTAGGAAAGAAAAATGCGGTGGTAGATGGAGCTTGGAGGATGGCTACTCTGGATAATCAGAGTAGGTCACATATCGGGTGAGTCCTAAGCATGAGAAGGATCCAGTTACATGAAAAGCTAAGAGAAGATTGTTCTCAGGGAGGGGGAAAAGAGGGACTGGGGAGAGGCTGGCCCTCTAAAGGACAGAATAAGGCAGCTAGTATGATGGGGCAGATGTGCAGAGAAATATTAAGGGGTAGGTAGGAGGCAAATAACTAGGTAGGACCTTGTAAGGAGACAGGGCGTTATTCCCAGTGTGATGGACACAGGTGCATACAGAGAGAAGACCATGCGAGGCCACAGGAAAGAAGCCTAGAATACACCCTTCCCTCACAGCCCTCAGAAGGATCCAGATCTACCACTTTGCTCTCAGACTTCTCACCTCCAGAACCATGAGAAAACAAATTTCTGTCACTTAAGCCAACCAGTTTGTGGTACTTTGTTACAGCAGCCCTAGAAAACTAATAATAGGAGGCAAGGATAACTGCTGAGCTTTTTATTTAGAAAACTAGAAAAATGGAATTTCCTTGAACTAAGATGGTAAAGAACAGTAGGGGGGGCAGGTTTGGAGGAGGTAGGGATTAGGAGGCCTGTTTTGGACATGTTAAATTTCAGATGTGTTTTAGATGTTCGGTGGAAATTTTGAGAAGGCCATGTGGGTATACAAATGTGGAGCGGAGATCCAAACTGGAGATTTAGTTGGCATGGTTATAGTTTACAGAGGTGTTGACACCCATGCCCATGGATGAGAACATTCTAGAAATGAGTGTAGCTGGAGAAGAGGTCCAAAGGCTGAGCTTGAGCATACTCTGAATTTTAAAGTTGGCACAATGTGGAAAAATGAGCAAGAAAGACATAAAACCAGTGGGGTAGGAGGAAAGTCGAGCAAGGGAATTGCTTCCAAGAAGGAAGGACTGATGAAATATTTAAAATGCTGCTATAGGTCAAGTCAAATGAGGACTAAGAATTGATCATGGGATTAAACATCATTGAAAGTTGTTTGCCAGGGGCTGCTGTGGTGGATGGTGTGGTGGATGTGTGGGTGGATTCAGGTGGGAATCCTGATGGGAGTGGGTTCCAGAAAGACTTGGAAGAGAAGACTCAGGGACAAAAAATTGTAGAAGAAAACTCTACCAAGGAATTTCACTGCTACTGGGAGCAGAGCAATGGAGAAAGAGAGCAGTTATAAGGGACGTGGAATCCAAAGAGGGCTTAATTAAGGCAGGTGTTATTATAGCACATTGGCTTGCTACTTTCTGTAGAAGAGAGGGCAATTCTTGGAGGAAACTCCATAAATAGATAAGAGGGGGTGGGTTGCAATCATGAGTAGTGAGTCGGCCTTAGATAGCAGCACGGACCTTCCATCCACAGAACAGGAAGGAAGGCGAGTAGGAACAGATGCTTGTAGGTGGATAAATATGGTGCCAATGGCTGGTTGCGTCGTCTTAGCGTTTCTATTTTCTCGGCAAAATAGGAAGCAAGGACATCAGCTAAGAATGGCTTGGAAAGGATGCCTCGAAGGTTTGAGGAGAAAGGATAAGGTAGCAAATGGCCAGGCTGGGGAGGGGGAGCGTGAATACATAGATTGGGCTAAGATGACTGCCAGGCATCACCAAACACACCTTGAGAGATGTGGTGATGACTTTAAAGAAAGCCTCCTGCATGTTTCCTCTTGAGCCACCTTCAGTATGTGGAAAGCTGCATAGCAGATGTAGCTTCAGATGCAACCCGAGTTGTGGGTTTACCAAGAAAGCACGAAGAATGGAGGGAGGTGCAGGGGAATGACTTTAATGACAGCTCATGGAATCTGAGGTGAAGAAGTGTAAAAATGAAGACACGGTGGAGGATGAAAGACGGAGAAATGGTATCAGGATCAATAGAATTGGATCTGGTAGCACTGAAAAATTATTGTAGGTGAAGAGATGGTGAGCTGGAATAAGAGTGATGGTTAAAAGTGGAATGCGTAAGAAGAGCTGGGTGGCTCAGCCAGTTGAGCATCCAACTCTTGATTTGGATGGTGTTGGTGTGATCTCATGGTTGTGAGATCAAGCCCTGCATCTGGCAGGGTCCAAGGTTTGACTGTGATAGTGTGTGACTGTTGTGACTGTTTAAAGGTGGAAGACAAGCTTATAAGCACAGAAGCAAGAAGGAAGTGAGTGGTCAGACAAGAAGCACATGAAAGACGCCCAACAACATTAGCCACCAGGGGATGCAAATCCATCTGATAGTGGATACCACTGCACTCCATTAGGGCATGACGGAGATTGGAAAGACAGGCATTACCAAGTGTTGGTGAGGATTTGGAGAAGGTGGAACCTTCCCACGCTGCTGGTGGGGGTATAAAATGGTGAAATTACTTTGGAAAATAATTAAGTCATTTCTTAAAATGTTAAATATAAATTTACCATAGGACCTAACAATTCCATTCCCAGGTATCTACCAAGAAGACATGAAAACCTATAGCCCCGCACAGCCTCGTATGTGAATTTCCCAGCAGCCTTATCCATAATAGCCAAGAAGCAGAAACAACCCAAATGCCCATGATGAATCAATAAACAAAATGTACCATACCCAAATAACGGAGCATTATTCTGCCATGAAAAGAAATGGAGCAGTGAGTCATGCTACAACATGGAGAAACCTTGTTAACATTATGCTAGGGGGAAGAATCCAGACCCAGAAGGCCACATGTTGTATGATTCCATTTATATGAAATGTCTAGCAAAGGCCAATCTACGGACGTGGGAAGCAAATTAGGGCTTGGCTGGAGCTGAGGGATGGGAGCGAAAAGTGACTGCAAATGGGCAGTCAAAAATGTCTAAAAATTGGACTCTAGTGTTGGTTGCCCAGCTTGATAAATTCACTAGAAATCATTGAGTTGGGGGCGCCTGGGTGGCTCAGTTGGTTGAGCGTCTGACTTCAGCTCAGGTCGTGATCTCACAGTTTGTGAATTCCAGCCACACCTCAGGCTCACTGCTGTCACTGCGGAGCCAGCTTTGGATCCTCTGTCTCCCACTCTCTCTCTGACCCTCCTCCATGCTCTCTCTCTCTTACTCTCTCAAACGTGAATAAACATTTAAAAACATTAATTGCATTGTACACTTCAAACAAAGGAATTTTATAGGGTGTAAATTATAGCTCAATAAAGCTGTGTTGTTTTTTTTTTTTTTCATCAAAAAAGAAAACTAAAAAGAATGAAGGAAAACAAGTGGCCGGAGTATTCGAGGGGCTATCTGTGTGTATATTGACATCGCCAGGAAGATTGGCAGGAGTCATTCTAGAAGGAGGAACAACTGGGGAGGTGCTAACGTCTTCAAGAAAAGAGGGGTCAGGAGTGGATGCACCAAGAAATGGCAGCAGATGATGTAGTCTGATGGCATGAACTCCAAAATTAGAGGTTTTACAGCAAAAGGGATGGACAAAGATCCAGAAATGGCCATGAGGAGCAAGAAGGACGCCCACCCCACGGCCAGGTTCAGCGATGCAAGGACTCTGGGAGAGAAATCTCCATGCATGTGCTTCTCCTTTATAATGAATCATCCCAACCACCTGGGAAAGATCCTGCACTAAGAGCCAGACACGGGACCCTGGTCTCAGCTCCTCCAGTCGTTCACGATTGACCTCAACTTACCTTCTTGGACCTTCAACAGTAAAATAGGGATAATAATCACTCTCAACTCGCAGGGTTGTTCTGAGGGAGAAACAGGAATCAGCATTTACAAACCCACCTCACATGTCATGATAAGAGACCGCAGAGCAGTTGTTCTCAAACACTCCCCGTTTTTGCTGATGAGAAACCTGAACTTCAGAGAGGTGAGGTGATTTGTCCAAAGCCACACAGCACGTCAAGAGAAGACAAGAGTTCTGACTCCTCCCATCCTCTATGCTGCCTCCCCTCTGCAAAGCCTGCTCTCAGGAACAGCACCCCGCTAGGGTTTCTATGCTGACTCTGAGACAGAAATAATAAGTAAACATTCCGTTTCCGCGGTGCCACGAAATAATCGCATCTAAAAAGAAGTCTAAAACTAAATTAGAATAAGCCTGGTATACAGAAGCATCTGGAAAAATCTAGACACAGCCATTGCTTCCACCACAACCCTGGGACCTCCTGCCCCCTCTCTCTGCACCAGACACACCATCATCCTTGCCATTTCTGGGTTTTTCGTGTCCATCCGTCTGCTCTTTAAACAGTGACTTACTGATTACTTTCTATTTCCCAAGCTCTCTTCTGTGCCCTGAGGATTCAAAGAATTCCTGACCCTCTTGGAGCTTTTGTTCTGGTGAAGAAAAGAGGCCAGAGCAGGAGGAAACCAAAGACCAAAACCAAAGCAAGCAAATAATAAACGACATACACAAAGGAACAAGAAAGATTACTGCAGAAAATGAGACGGTTCAGTTTCCGGGGATGGTGGGAGTGGATGGGGAGAACATTCCTAGAGTGGTTGAGAAGGCTTCTCTGCAAAGGTGGTATTTGCCTGAGGAGAGAAAGCTGGCCTTGAGAAGTTCAGGGAGAAGAGCATTTCTGCCAGAGTCTGGCAGGTGCAAAGGCCCTGAGGTGGAGATGGCCTTGGTATATTATAGGAACAGAAAGGAGAGCAGTGCTGTGGCCGTGGCATGGGGAGCAGAAGGAAATGGGATGAGGGATAGAGTGTCTTCAGCAGGAAAATTAAATGATCTGATGCACCTTCTGGAAAGATCACCGTAGCTGTCGTGTGGAGACTGGCCTATAGCCTGAAAGATTAGAAAGGTCTAGAACTTCAAGTTTCTTCCTTGAAATAAATTGCTCCCTGGCCTTCAAATGTCCCTTCCCATTTTCTTCACCTTCCAAACTCACACCCCTCCTTCAAAAGTATTTCAGAAGGATGCGCAATAGCCAGAAGGTGGAAACAAGTCAAACGTCCGTCAGTGAACGAATGGAGGAACAAAAGTGATATACGCACACAAGGGAATATTCTTCAGCTGTAAATGAATGAAGTACTGATACCTGCTCTGATGTAGATAAACCTTATAAACATCATGCTAAGTGAAAGAAACCAGACAATAATGCTGTGTATTGGGTGATTCCATTTATATGAAATATCCAGAAGAAGTAAATCCGTAGACAGCAGGCTAGTGGTTGCCAGGGGCTGGGGGCGGGGTCGCGGAGACTGACTACGTAAGGGACGTTGAAAGTATTTTGGAGCTTGATCCAGGTCAGAGCTGTACAACGCTGTGACCGCACTAAATGCCACTCACCTGTACGCTTTAAAATGGCTATTTTTATGCCGCGTGGCTTTCACCTCAATTAAAAACTTTAAAAGAGATAAAGCGTATGTTAGATTTGTTTCTCTAGCAAGTAGGATACATGTATTCTGACTTCAGTTACAAGGCAGGATCTGTTGGAAAGACCCTGATTCCTCAGAGACTTCTAGAAAGAAGTGGACAACCAGGGTGTGTGTGGAGGGGCTGGCCGCGGGTTGAAGTGCAGCCCTGGCTGAGGCTAGCTCGTCCCTGTCCCTGGGAGACACAAAATCTGATTGGCCAAGCTGTGCCCAGTGCCTCCGTGCTCCCCACAGTTTGGGGTCTGGGTATGAGATCACGGCCTTCCCCAAACCCACAGATGGAAGGCGGTGTCATTGAAAGAGGGAAAGAAGGCGTAAGAGGCAGAACCAGACTACAGATGTCACCACACACACCCTTCGGCTCAGCTCATACGTTCTTTCAACCACATCTGTCTGGTCAATGTCTGCAGGGCATCCGCCCCGCTCCCAGCTGGCACTGCCTGGGCTCGAGGGTTAGAAGTGACCTCTGCCCTCCTGGAGCTTGTAGTCATGAGGAAAGATGCCACCGGCCCTCCGCCAGTGGGCAGGAGGCTGTACAGTGGAGTGCAGAGGATCCCAGGGAAGCTCTTCTGGCTGTCCCTCGGTAACAGCCAGAGAGGGTGTGGGGCAGAGGTGGGAGCCCCACACCCTCTTCAGGTCTCTGGGGCTACCTCGAGTCACCTCTGTCTTACTGCTCTTCACACTGATGTCACTGCCTGTCTGTCTACATCACTCATTGGACAGTGAGCCCTGAGCTGCATGGAGCTCAGAACTAACATGGAGCTAAGAGTTGAGGAAAAAAAGAAGGAAGGAAGGAAGGAAGGAAGGAAAGGAGAAAGGGAGGGAAGGAAGGAGGGATGGAGGGAGGGCAAAAAGGAAGGAAGGAGAGGGATGGAAGGAGGGAGGGAGGGAAGGAAGGAAGGAAGGAAGGAAGGAGGGAGGAAAGGAAGGAGGGATGAGGGAGGGCAGAAAGGAAGGAAGGAGAGGGATGGAAGAAGGAGGGAGGGAAGGAGGGATGGAGGGAGGGCAGAAAGGAAGGAAGGAGAGGGATGGAAGGAGGGAGGGAAGGAAGGAAAGGAGGAAGGAAGGAAGGAAAGGAGGAAGGGAGGAAGGAAGGGAGGGAGGGAGGGAGAAAGGAAAGAAGGAAGGCAGGAAGGAGAGGAGGGAGGGAAGAGGAGAAGAAAGAAGGAAACAAGAGTGGGGGAGGAGGGAGAGAAGAAAGGGAAGGGAGGAAGGGGGAGGGGGAGGGAGGGAGGAAAGGCGGCCACGTGGACATGCTGGACACACTAGACTTTAGTTTATGTCCTGCTTCCTTTTTGATACAGGACCTTTAAAATTAGCTTTTGTTGCGTGGCCGCCTTGAACACCACACTGAGGGGTGGGTATGAGATGAGTGTCCTACAGGGTGACAGCTGACAGCCCTTTCAATAAATCATAGCAGGGGGCTGGGCCTGTCATCTGCCGGAGCCCTCGGCTTCCAACGGGACAACGGCCGCACATTTGACCCCAGATGGTGGCGGTTTCCATGCCCAGAGTCCTTCTCCCCGGGTGGCTTGTCTCCATATCTCGTCAAACTTGCAACCAAGACACTTTTCTTGGATGAACACCAAGATGCTGGTAGTGGCTGTCTCTGAGTTGAGGGATTATGGGTAACTCTTTCTCTTGTTTATTTGAATGTTCTCATTTTTTTTTTTTTGGTTAAAAAAAAATGATGGTGAATCACTTCCAAAAGAAAATCAAATCAGCCATTTCATGAAAGTGAGTCCTTTCTCGTGCCACTGTTTAAGCTCACCGTCTCTTGCTTGGTCTTCTCCATGACAGTTCAGTGAGAGTCCCCTCCACTTGAGAGAGAAGCACAAGGCACGAACGTAGGCCTGTTTTACAGATGAGCTTCGGAGCAGCCGAGGGAGAGACCGATGTCACAGCGCTCTAAGTGGCAGAGCGGTCAACTCACACTGTCTGTCCGGCTTTACAACTCATGTTGTCTTTTCACCACTCTGCCTGGCTTTAAACATCGGAAGGAGTATTCATTCAGCTAGACTGGCCTCAGTCCGGTGGTCCCGGAAGTCAGGAAAACGACTTCCACCGCTACCACTGTTCCTAGTACTAGTTGAGTACTAGGTGTGGTAGTAGTAGTAGGGGCAGCTCCCACTTTGGAAGAGCTTACCGTTTACCTGGCATCGGGTTAAGCTTTAAGTACTTCGTCTGCGTAGACTCATTTCCATACTCCTAAAAATGGTATGAATTAGGTAATAGTTCTATCCCATTTTATGGATAGGAAAGTTAAGGCTTAGAAAGGTAAAATACCTTGTCCCAAGTGACACAACAGAGCCCAGCCCCACCTCTGGTCTGCCTCCAGCCTGGAATATCATGCTGTACTAGGGCTACGTGGTGTTCGAAGGATGCGACACCGCAGAGGAAGAAACCAGGAAGATGGGGAAGGTGGACCGCTCTAGGATGTGGCTCCTGATTTTTCCTTTTACCACCAGAAAAGCTGGTGGAACTGCTGGCCCTGAGCTTCGGCTCTGTCCCCTTGCCTACAGCGGAGCCCTGTAGACTCAACCCAAGTCTCATCCACAGGGAAGTGTGCCATTTCAATCTGCTTTGGGGTGGAGGATGGGTCACCCTCACTGTCCACAATGCAAACGCAAGGTGGCCTTTTGCATTGAAAATAAAAGTCCGGGGGCATCAGCCTTTGTTCCCTCCCCCACCCCCACTCCTGCATTTCATTTCCTTTTGTTTTCATTTCTTTTAAGGCTACAAAAGGATGAGAAAATTTTTGCAAAGTGGTTGCCAACTTTTAGTATCCACCTGCTAAATTGCTCCCCACCCCCGAGGTACCCCTAGGCTCCCTGGCAGGTGTCGCTTGCAGCTGTAGCCCATTTCACCCAGCATAGGACAGATGGAGGGGACGCAGCCATCACAGTGGGATAGGTATTTTTTAAAAAAATACACGATCAGACCTTCATCAAGGCCTGGTAGGGAAATGTGGCACTGATGCAAAGTATGCCAAGGTAGCAGGTGTCCGCTCTGCGGCATCGCATGAGCAACAGTGGGATTCCTTTCGAGGAGGGTAGGGGGTGGTCGGCATCCCCTGCAGCCCAGGCAGATCATTTTGCGTCTGAGTTGTTTGGAAGTAACCACCGATTTTGCTTGGAGAAGCATTGAGGGGAAATGACACCGGAGTCTCAATGACCTGAGTGGAATCCGGGCTTCACCGATTATGAGTTGTGGGACAGCACAAGGCTCGCATCCTGAGATCCGCCTTCCTCATCTTTAACATGTGGCTGTGGTGGAGTCTGCTAGAGCTCACCAAGCATCCACACACTCCCCTACATTTCCCAGCTCTCCCCCCACAGTTGTGTAACTCTCACCTTCACTTGTGGTATGTAAGGGAAGGGATATATGCCTCCCCAGTCTAAGCCAATTAAGTGGGCAAGCTTGGAGGCCAATGGCATGGTTAAAAGGTAACGGAGAGCTGCCCGGCCCACATCAGTCATTACGTGTTTGCTGGTCATGGCAACTACAATATGAAGCAATCCTTGGCGGGACCATGGTAGGGATTATAGATAAGGCAAGTACAACATCTAGCATGTAGTAGACGTTCCATCAGAATGACAGGTCTTCCCACGAGCTGGGTACAGCTCTAGAAGCCTACACAAGCAGGGGTCCTCCAGCAGACAGGACAGCACTGGGTGATTTCTCTCTCCTGCGTGTCGTATCTCTGGGACTTGAGAACCTTAAGGTACAAGGACGAAGGTAAAAGGTCCCAGTTTGGCTCTTTCCATTTAACCTCTTGCCTCAGGGGAAACTTTTTCCTGAGTTAGTATTTCTGGAGAGAGTGACTAGGGCAATATTTGACCTTCAGGGTGCCAGGCCGTTCTCCGTAATCCTTCCAGCAGCAATCAGTAATGGGCAGGGCAAGGGCCGAGGGGTCACACGGGCCTGGGTGCGACTCCTAGAACTCCTACTTGCCCCCTCTGTACTTGGGAAGGTTATCAAACCTCTCTAAGCTTACTATAAAATGGTGGATGTTATTCCTGCTGAATTAATTGGGGTTATCCAGAGAAACAGAACAGGATGTATGATGGATGGATGGACAGATAGATATAGATAGATAGATAGGTAGATGTAGATCCCCACAGATCTACACGTAGATATCTATAGATATATATACAGATGGTCCCTGACTTAACAATGGTTTGTCTTACGATTTGTGAGCTTCACAATGCCGGAGTGATATGCATTGAGTAGAAACCACATTCCGAATCTGCGAATGTTGCTTTCATGGCCAAGAGACTTTGCAGATGGGATCAAGTTAAGGATCTTAAAAGGGAGAGACTGTCCTGGATTATCAGGGTGGGCCCAATATAATCACAAAACTCCTCATCAGAAAGAGGCAAGAGGGCAAAAGTCGGAAAAGGGGATGTGACAGCGGAAGCAGAGGGATGTGTTTTGAAGAGAGAGGTAGGAGGGCCCGAGGGTCAGAGAATGGAGGCAGCCTCCCGAGTCCGGGAGAGCAAGGAAATGGGGTCTTCGCTGGAGCTTCTAGAAGGAATGCCGCCGCTGACATCTTGATGGTAGACTCCTAAAGTCTCATTTAGGGGGCAGCAGACCCTCAGACCCTTAAGATAATATATTTATTTTGTCTAAGGTCATCAAGTCTGTGGCAATGTATTAGTGCAGTGATAGGAAGCTTGTATAATTGGGGAGGAAAAGTCCCGGACACAATAAAGTATGACATACTTGTCAACAATTACTTTTATTTCGGCATCGAACTTTGAAAGATATTATCATGTACATGCATTGACCCTCGATAAAACTGTGCCCAACACAGAGACACAGGCAACATAAGCAATTCTCAAGGTGCGCTTTCCTGAATACAGCATCAAAACAATAGGCTCTCGGGGCACCTGGGTGCTTGGTGGGTTAAGGTCCGACCTCGGCTCAGGTCATGATCTCACGGTTTGTGAGTTCGAGCCCCGCGTCGGGCTCTGTACTGAGAGCTCAGAGCCTGGAGCCTGCTTCGGATTCTGTGTCTCCCTCTCTCTCTCTCTCTGCCCCTCCCCTGCTCACTCTCTGTCTCTCTCTCTCTCTCTCTCACAAATAAGCATTTAAAATTTTTTTTAAAAATCCCAATAGGCTCTCTGTGCGATTAGTTCCCCATTAAATCCTTCTTCCAAGCATATGCCATGAATGTGGTTTGAAGACCTCTTTCTTCTGATCAGTTTGCCTACTTGTTAAAAAGACAAATGTATGGGTCGCATCCCAGGTCTACTAAATCACTGTGCAAATCTGTCCCAAGCTGAAGACAGTGGCAGACCGAATAATGGTCCCTAAAGACATCTAGATCCTAATCGCTGGAACCTGTGCATATTACCTTCTAGAACAAGAGGGATTTGCGGCTGGGATTATGTTAAGGCTTTTGTGATGGGGAGATTAGCCTGGATTATCAGAATGGGACTTAAATGTAAACACACGTGTCCTTTAAAAAAAAAAAAAGATACTTTTGATTTTACTAAAGTAGAAAATAATAAATTCTGTATCTTTAAACACTATTATTTTAAGAACCAGTCAAGCCTCTTTGCATTACCAATACTTCCGCATATCCTAAATAGTCGATCTCCAAAAAATCTTGAAATCTCCTATAAGTAGGCTGATACCACTTTTCAGCATAGACATTAATGATAAAATTTCTTGGGGTTTCTCCAGTTTTTATTTTTTTCGTTTCTTTTTTCAGTCTATTTGCCTGTATCTCTTGGCCATTGCCACAGATGCTCTGGGATACTCTGGTGTGCTCTTTCCAGAATCTTAATCGGCACGCCAGGGACCTTCCAGTCATTTCTGGTGGTAAAAGGGTAATTGACACTCCAGGCCTCCCTGCCCTTGCCATGCACCCTGTTCTGTGCTCATTTTCTTCAATGTTCCAGGGGAAGTCATAATTATAGACGGGTGCACCTGTCCTTTTAAGAGAGAGGTGGAGGGAGATTTCACTGCAGAAGAAGAGGTGATGGGACGCTGGAAGCAAGATGCTGGGGTTGTGTGCCTTGAGGCTGGAGGAAAGAGTCACCTGCCCAGGGGTACAGGCAGCCAGTAGAAGCTGAAATCAGCAAGGGAACAGATTCCCTGAGGCCCCCGGAAGGAAAACAGTGCTGCCAACACCTTGATTTCTGCCTCCAGAGATGTAAACGATAAATCTGTGTCATTTTAAGCCACCCATTTGTGGTAATTTGTTACGGCAGCCATAGCAAAGCAACACAGTGTTCAATTAATGACTTTCCTCCATGATTGCTCTTATGATTGATAGATAGATGACAGATACATAGAGAGAATTTGCGGATGACTTCATTTGTTCGTATAGTACTGTTTTCAACCCAAATTCACTGAATACAAATAATATAAAGAGTGATATTTGGATACTACCCTTTTAAGCAAAGACCGGTTTCTCTGCCTAAGTGTCTAGCTGGAGAATATCGTACAGAACAGATCTGAACTGCAGGCCACGGGTGCTTCGAGAACATACACCAGGTGAGAGCAATGACAGTCTTCCCCCGGTGTGCAATTGCACCAACTTTATCCATTGCGAGGCACTCAGGTGTTTTGCCTTTTTTTTTTTTTTTTGATTCTTAAAGACTTTCTTCTCTTCTTTCTTTCATTGCACATGAGTGAAAGGTAATCATGAGCCCCAAGAAGGCTGAAAACTTGGCAAAGATGGTTCAAAAGAAGAACATGCTTCCCAAAGAAAGGCTCTCTCCTGCCTGTTTTCCATGAACCCTCATCTGTGGTCACCAACTCCCATCAGGCGATTCCTTGGGCAGAATGATGAATTTTTTTCTTCACTGTATTTTATGTGCAAGCTGCAATTTATTTACTTTCTTATTTATTTGTTTGTCTTTGAGTGAGAGAGAGAGAGAGAGAGACGGAGACTGAGTGCAAGCAGGGGAGGGGCAGAGAGAGAAAGAAGGAGACACAGAATCCGAAGCAGGCTCCAGGGCCTGAGCTGTCAGCACAGAGCCGGATGCAGGGCTCGAACTCTCCAACTGAGAGATCATGACCTGAGCTGAAGTCGGACTCTAAACCGACTGAGCCACCAAGGCACCCATGTTTACTTTTAAGTTGGTATTGATTAAGCAGTTCAGCAAGGGATAAGTGTTTATAGGCAGGCCTAGGAATCTGCATTGTTTAAAGCACCTCATAGAATCCTCTAGATGAAAATTACTGTATGAAAACAATGCCTCAGAGAATAAGAGGGGACCATCTACCCATGTGGTTCGTTCTCCATCACGTTTCCCAGCCCGGTCTCTTTCAACTGCTAGTGTTTGCAAAGGAAAGACAAATTAATATTATTTTCCTGAGCAGATTACAATGATGAGAGCAAAAATGAGATTTAAAAAAAGAAACATAACCAAATTAAAATTTTTTTTCTCGATTATGCAGTTGCTCACTCCCTTCCAATAAAGCAGTTGACTCTAAGCAGACGGCAAATCAGACAATTTCTGGATATTCAGATTGAAGTCATTCATCAGAGACACTCCTAAATGGTTGTCAAATTTTGGCAAACCTAGAGCAGAGAAAAGAGAAAAGAAATAGATGATTCATCCAGATGGACAGGAAACACAGTAACTACTGTAATCCTTGCACGCACACGCACACACACTAGCTCATACACGCACACACACTAGCTCGAGTAATCATAACTAGGAAAAAGAGAGCCTCGACTTGGAGTAACTTTTATTTTTATCCCAGCTTGCTGCTTAGTTAACTACCATTTTATTTTTTATTTTTTAAAATTTTTATGTTTTTATTTATTTTTTTATAGTTTGTCAAGTTGGTTGCCATATAACACCCAGTGCTCTTCCCCACAAGTGCCCTCCTCCATGACCATCACCCCCCTTCCCCTTCCCCCCTCCCCCTTCAGCCCTCAGTTTGTTTTCAGTATTCAAGAGTCTCTTATGATTTGCTTCCCTCCCTCTCCCTAACTCTTTCCCCCACCTTCCTCTTCCCATGGTCCCCTGTTAGGTTTCTCCTGTTAGACC
>CM053569.1:8764533-8784069 GCA_028646485.1 Cryptoprocta ferox | reverse complement strand
CCCCTGTTAGGTTTCTCCTGTTAGACCTATGAGTGAAAACATAAGGTATCTGTCCTTCTCCGCCTGACTTATTTCGCTGAGCATGACACCCTCGAGGTCCATCCACTTTGCTACGAATGGCCAGATTTCATTCTTTCTCATGGCCATGTAGTATTCCATTGTATAGATGAACCACATCTTCCTGGTCCATTCATCAGTTGATGGACATTTAGGCTCTTTCCATGATTTGGCTATTGTTGAAAGTGCCGCTATGAACATTGGGGTACGTGTGCCCCTGTGCATCAGCACTTCTGTATCCCTTGGGTAAATCCCCAGCAGTGCTATTGCTGGGTCATAGGGGACTTTTACTGATAGTTTTTTGAGGATCCTCCACACTGTTTTCCAGAGCGGCTGCACCAGTTTACACTCCCACCCACAGTGCAGGAGGGAGGTAACTACCATTTTATAGTGTTTTCTTACCCCTGCACCACTTCCTTTGGAACAGAAATCCTCCTAGGGTAACAAGTGGGTTTTCCCCATGGTTTATTCATTCATTCGCCAGCTATGTAAACACACATTCCAACAGGTAAGAGTAGAGAGAACAGAGGTTGCCCAACTTGTTACTCTGATGTCATAAACGTGCAAAATGCATCCTGCTGATGCTAACACATTATTGGCAACATGGGACAACTGTGATGACCTTCATTTGGAAGGGACACTTGGGCCACTGGTGAACAATACAGACAGTCCCCAAATGCACAGGCTTTAAATTTCACAAAGAAGGTGGTTGAATGAACATCGCATTATGGGATGAAAAAGGTTTGATTTGAGAACTATAAAGTGTGAAAGGATAGGGCCGTAATCTAATCTACCATGCACGGTGCACGACAGGCATGGGAAGGCTGTTCCACTAATGTCTGTTGAGGTGAATTAAGTGCTTGCCCTCCACCCCTTTAGATTTTCATCCTTGATTGTTGGAGGAGCCTTATGAGTCATCCTTGACTCTCGATATTAATCATTAATCACCATGTCTTTGGCTTATTAGCTTCTGGATATGTTTATGTGTGAGGAAAAGGGTTGCAAAATCTTTAATATACAGACATAGAGCTCTTGGCTATAAAGGAAGTACTTTAAGAAATGGAGTAGCAAATACATTCAATTTAATGAATATTTATGGTGTATCTACTATTCTCCTTTTTTATGTTTATTTATTTTTGAGAGAGAGACAGAGAGAGTGTGAGAGGGGGAGGGGAAGAGACAGAAGGAGACCCAGAATCCGAAGCAGGCTCCAGGCTCTGAGCTGTCAGCACAGAGCCTGACCCGGGGCTCAAATTCATGAACCGTGAGATCATGACCTGAGCTGAAGTGGGATGCTTAACCACCCAGGCGCCCCTAGTGTATGTACTATTCTCAAGACATTGAGATGGACACAAAAATGAAGTCAATGGTCCTTGTTTTCACAGGTCTTAAATGCAACAGTGTGGGGACAGGAGGCAGGGGAGGGGGCGGCAAACAGGAAAAAAAAATGGAGCAGGAACAAGAGAAGAAGAAGTTAAAGTATGTACACAAATAATCAAAGGAGGGATCTTATTGAAGCTGTAGATGAGAGTATGTAGGATAGAAATATCATCCTAATCCTGATCTAATTCCTTTTAGGAGATAACAAATGAGGCGCTCAGAACGGTGGGAGGTGCTCTGAAAGCAACAGGTGACACTATCCCCTGCAGGTCAGATACTGGCATTCCCGGAAGCCTTCCTTGCCCACTCCCCCCATCCCTCCTAGTCCGGCAGAACCTCTCTCCTGGTGTGTCCCTAGCCTCTGTGCTAACTCTGTACTTGCACTTAACCATATTAGATGCGACTTCACCTTGCCCTTTACATGTCTCCTTAGACTCTGAAATCCCGAGGCCTTGGCATGGCAACCTTGGCACCTAGAGGAAGTGTCTGACCCTTGGGAGAGGCTCCACAAATGTCTGCTAGGCAGAACTGGACATTCAGTGCAGCACGTGATGTATCATGAGTTCTCAACAGAGATTTAGTAGGTTACGTAATGCCACTTTAGAAATGAAGGGGTAAAGAATTTACAAACCATCTTTCCAGGGTTCTCACAGTTGACGCACAAGGAATTACCTAGACAGGTTGTTAAAAACGAAGACCCCTAGGAAATTTAGATTCAGAAGAGCTGGAATCAGGATAGAAGCTCTCCAGTTGGTTCTAGAACAGATGCCCCCTGCACAATACTCCAAGAAACTCTGCTGTCATTACAGAGTTCTTAACAAGGTGACGCTGGTCTTTCCGCTTAATTGCACAAGTTTATCTTAAAACCCCAAGAGAAGGGATTTAAACAATTCACACCATCTGACAAGCAGGGATAGTTGAAAGTTGAGTTACAAAGTGGCTCTTTGGGTGCAAGTTTTTTGTTGAGACATTGTTGGTTAGTCCAGTCCTGAAGAGTGTGACATCTCAGCCCGGAAAGCTGAACATGAGTGCAAATGTGTCATTAATGCTGGGTGAGGTACACTTCTAAGTTCTGCAGACACAGAGAGTGACCGGCAGCCAGGGGGAAGGAAGTGAGTGTCTTAGAGGGGTTTTAAATAAATGTCATTAATATACAAGGGCTAACGGATAAGGATACCTTGGGTGACCTCAGGACCCAATTTTCTAACTACGAGGTTAAACAAATCTTAGCTATATCAAAGCCTGCCCCTAGAAACCTGGAATGCCAGGAAGGGAAGAGAAACATCACTCAGACTGTCGTGAAATCAATACTGGCTGGAGTCCTAAACAACATAAATCTTCACAAAGTCCCATTGTGATTTCAGAATTAACACAATGATTTCATAAACAGGGTGACAGGGTGTCAAGAGCAAAGGCCAGTAAACCAGTTTGAATTATAGAGGTCCGTCTCCAAGCTGTGGGAGCTGGCCTCTGGCAGCCATATTGAAGAGAAGGTAATTAATACAATCCATCTTGCAGTGGGATGGGGTTTTGCAGACTGTTTGAAATGCTGTGAGCATCTCACCCGGACCCCAATAACCCTTTGAAATATGACGAGCCATGGCAGTCAGCACACAGGGGGACCATTCAGTGAGTGAGAGATGGCAGAGAAATCACACTTTGTAACTGAGACCATTTCATGGGCAGTTGGCCAGCTCTTTGGGAAACTATAAGATAAAGGCTTCTTAATAGGAGATGTTTATAAAGCGCAGGGCTATGAATCTATAAAAACACTTTCACATGGGACTTAACCGTTTTATATCTATGTTATTTATTAAGTCCTACTGCCTGGAAGCTTAATTTTATCAATTTTAAAGAATTAGTAAAAACTTAAGAGACAGGATGAGAATGCTATTAGGTTTTAGCGTTAACGGAAAGTATTCTCAAGACAAACGATCTGGACCTTTCCTGTACGTGGTTGCTGCCATCCATTACTCAGCAAAAAGCATTCTCAGATAGCAGATTATAGTCGTCTTTGTCACGATGATGATATAACACAGTGAACACTTACTGAGCACAGGTGGCGGCTTTGAAATAGTTGGCAAGAGTGAGAAACAATGACTTGACAGCATCTTGGATAAGAAAGAGAAAATATTTAAGAGTTATTTCAAAATGACCGAAATTGGAATGAAATACAGGGAAGGGATCAGGGGAATCAGTTGGGAAATTGTTACTTACAGGCAATAGTTATCATCAACGGGCATGTGAGGACACTGGTTACTCTTCCTCCCAGAAAACATCTGAAACAACAGGATTTCTCAGGTTTCGTAAACTAATTATGCATTTCCAACACATGAGCCAACTAAAGCTTTGGACTAACTAAAGTCTTATGATTTTAAGATTTACTATAAAACTACATGATAAAGAGGCACCTGGGTGGCTCAGTCGGTTAATCGTCCGACTTCGGCTCAGGTCATGATCTCACAGCTTGAGGGGTCAAGCCCCGCGTCAGCCTCTGTGCTGACAGCTCAGAGCCTGGAGCCTGCTTCAGATTCTGTCTCCATCTTTCTGCCCCTTCCCAGCTTACACTTTCTCACTCTCTCTCTCTCTCTCTTTCTCTCTCAAATATAAACATTAAAATTAAAAAAAAACTACAGTAATAAAGATAGTGTGGTGTTGGCCAAATGATAGACATATAGGTCAATAAGAGAATGGAGAGACCAGAAATGAACCCATGCAAATACAGTTAAGTGAGTCTTAACAGAGGGGCAAAAGAAATTTCATGGATAAAGGACAGTCTTCCCAACAATGGTGCTGAAACAATATGTCCACATGCAAAACAATGAGCTTCCACACATACATCACACCTGAACACAAAATTTAACTCTTTAACTCAAAACGAGTCATAGTCTGAAATGTAACCACAGAAGTACAAAACGTCTTGATAAAACAAAGGAGAAAATCCACACGCCAACTACTTTATGACCTTACCCACGAAGTGTGTTAAAATGGCAAGATTTTACCAATCTGATGGGTATTGTTTCACAGCGTGGATTTTTTTTTAAAAAAGAATAATGTCTTTGTTGTTTTTAGTTTCAAAACACGAATCACTGGAAGAAATCGTAAATACATACAAAGGGAAAGGGAAATATCATCAAAAAACTCCATTGGCCTACAGCAGCCATTATTAAATTTTGATGAATACCCTTTTCGACATCTCTTTATCTGCATTTTAAAAGTTTGTTTAGGGGCGCCTGGGTGGCTCAGTCGGTTAAGCCTCCGACTTCAGCTCAGGTCATGATCTCACCTTCGTGGGTTCGAACCCTGCATCAGGCTCTGTGCTGACAGCTTAGAGCCTGGAGCCTGTTTCCGATTCTGTGTCTCCCTCTCTCTCTGCCCCTCCCCGTCTCGTGCTCTGTCTCTCTCTGTATCAAAAATAAATAAAACATTTTTAAAAATTTAAGAAAAGTTTGTTTAAATTGAGATTTGACAAATGTACTGTAAAGCCTTCAAAGTGCACATCTTGGTTTTGTTTTTGTTTTTTTAACCTAAACTCCTGCATTCACTGCCCAGACGAAGATACGGGATTATTTCCAGCAGTCTCTAACGTTTCTTTTGCCATTCTTCCCACTCTTTCCCCCAGAATTAACCACTATTCTTTTATCTATAATAATGGATTCATTCTGCCTTTCCTTGAATTTTGTAGGTATCTACAACGATACACTCTATGTCTGAGACTCATCCATGCTGTTACTCATGTCAATAATTCTTCCCTTAACCAATCTCTTACTTAAATAATCTTTTTGTTTTTCAAATAACTTTAGATATACAGAGAAGTTGCAAAAATAGTACAGAGGGTTCTCATAGATCTTTCACCAAGCTTTTCCAATTATCAGCATGTTTTTTAAAATTTTTTAAAAATTTTATTCATTTTTGAGAGAGAGAGAGAGAGAGAGACAGAGCATGAGCACGGGAAGGGCAAAGAAAAGAGGGAGACACAGAATCCGAAGCAGCTCCAGGCTCTGAGCTGTCAGCACAGAGCCCGACGCAGGGCTCGAACTCACAAGCTGTGAGATATGACCTGAGCCGAAGTCAGATGCTCAACCGACTGAGCCCCCCCCAGGCGCCCCCCCGATTATCAGCATCTTACACTACTTTGGCACATTGTCATGATTAAGGGACCAACATTGCTGCCTCACTATTAACTCCACATGCCATATGCACTTTCCGGTTTTTCCCTAATTTACCCATGTTCCGTGATGCCATATAGGATGCATCAGACATTTAGTCATATCTCCTTGGGTTCCTCTGGGCTATGACAATTTCTCAGACTCGCCTTAGTTTTGATGACCTTGACAGGTTTGAGGAGTCCTGGCCAGATAATGTGTAGAATGTCCCTCAATTTGAGTTTTCCTCTGGCTAGACTGGGGTCCGGAAGACCACAGGGGTGAAGTGCCATTCTCATCACCTCGTATCAAGGGTAGATGCTGTCCACATAACTTATCCCTGTTGGTTTTAACCTTGACCATCTGAGGGCACATTTGCCAGGTTTTCCAAGTTTCCTTTTTCCCCTCTTTCCAGGCTCTATTTTTTGGAAGCAAGTTTCTAAATGAAGCTCACATTCAAGGGACAGTTTATCCAGCTTCTTTCTTAAGAGGCCAGGGCGGGGACGAGTATCTACAGGAATTAACCAAAGAAGAACATTTCGCTAATAGTTCTGTGAAATAACATAAAAGGTCCCATGATCCACTATGGTTGGGAAATGCTAAGTAAGATAAAGCCAATCAGGTTTCTTCATGATGTCATTTTACTGGCCTTTATGATGCTAATGCACATATGATCCTCTGACTTGGGATACACAGTGCAGAAATCTGCAAATTTATTTTTAGCACAGGACCTCCCCCACTTTTTGTTCTTTTTGTCCCATTGAGATCTAAAAAGACTTACTACTTCTTAAGCCTCATAAATTATCTGGGACGCTTGTTTTAAAATACAGATTCTCACTAGATCTAAATTCGTATCACAAGGATTGGGATGCAGGACTTGGTATTTAAAAACACAACTCTCTCAAGTGATTTGACCCTCAGGAGGCAGGGTGTGAGAGCAAGCAGCATTTGCTGACCGGAGCACACACACCACGGAGACCCCAGGTCTGGGCCATTTATACCTGTTTCATTGACTGAACAGCATTGATGAGCCCCTGGCACTGGGGGATACAGAAGTGAAGGAGACGCAGAATGTCTGTGCTCTCAGGCAGCTCACAGTCTTGTGGGAAGAGGCTGATTGTTAACATTTAAACAGATGAATATATAATAGGTCAGGTGGTGATAAGTGCTCAGAAGAAAAGTAAAGTGAGGTGTATATGTGGTAGAGACTGGTATGCTATTTATACAGTGTTGTCAGGGAAGGTCTCCCTGATGATGTGGCATCTGAACAGATTCCAGAAAGAAGTAAGGGACCCATGTTATGAGGCTTTCTAGAAAAGATGGTACTAGACAGAATAAATAGCAAGTGCAAAGGCCCTGCGGCATGAGTGCACTTAGCACAAAAGGAGCATGACCACTGCCCTGTAGACTTGGGCAAGAAAAGAATAGGAGGGGCTTGCTGGACAGACGGTAGGACAGAAACACGCCTCTAATCAGGCAAGACCATCGTGCGATCTGAGGAGCTGAGTGGACTTCCCAGGAAGAGACACTTTATGTTAAGATATAAAAACATAATGAGAAAGATGGAGTCTCAGTGGGGACAAGTGCCCTTGAACTCCAGGCGGGGTTACTTAGTTTGTATCTGTAACAGGGAGTCACTGAGGATGTAAACGAAGGATGATACATAATAAATTCCAATTTCTAGCAAGATCCACCGGCTTTTGTATGCTTTGTGAGATAATGAGAGGAAGGAAGTAATAGAAAAGGGGGCACTTAAGGAGCACAGGCAAACGAACAAATCTTAACCACAGAGCTACGGAAAATGCATTGTGGAACAAGGCAAGGAAATTATCAATCAATTACAGCTTCATTAATTATGAAACACTGCTGCATGCAAATAAAATCTGAATTACCTTGCACATGCACAAATGATCAAGCACGCGGCCAGCAGAATTGCTTGAAAGGAGACCTCTCTCCACAAACTGCTTTCTAATGGGAAAAGCAAAAAATAAATGAATTAGAAACGATTGCTGATAATCTTGGTACAACAAAATTGTACTAAAGTTTCTTTTTCATACACCAAAACACACACACACACACACACACCCCAAAACAATACAGTTTTCAAATGTATGTCATCTCCAGCAATTTGCCCTAAGTAACAAGATAAAAGTATCGAATGTGGTACAGGTCTATTCATCAGCTAATTTCAGCAAAGAATACATTGTTTCTGCGGTGACAAAATGATTCTACTCCATAAACAGTCTGGGGCTTGCCTTTTATTGGAATGTTGGGGGACCACTTGGTAGGATGGATGCTAATGTCAGAAACCTAATTCCGATGATGATGATGATGATGATGATGCCTAAAATTTGTACAGCGCCTTGTAATTCACAAAGAGCTGTCAGAGCTCAGTTCATTGAATCAACACAACCGACCCGTAAGGTAGGAACCATTGTCCTCACTCTGCACGTGAGAAGACTAGGACTGAGAGATGATGAAGTTTGTTCAAGGTCACACAGCTCTGAGGTGCCAGAGCCAAGATTTACAAACCACGTCCAGCCAGAACAGAGTGTTTCGCCTGAAATGGGGCAGGGAAAGAGAATTGCCACTTTGCATCCTGGGAGCCTCCAAAGGACAGAAAAGAGAACGTATATATTATGAACGATTTGTCCCTGCAAAACTCTATCAGTAAAATATTTCGGTGTTGTAGAGCCACGGTGGAAATGATGGCAAATCCTCCAGGAGTTCTAATCATAGGAGTTAAATCAATCACGAACCTGAATATTACTCCAATCACCTGAAAGAAATCAGAGCTGCCTGATGGATGATCACATAAAGTTCCGAGGAAAAGGATAAACAGACTTTAACTTAATTTCTGCCCAAATGCTTCAAAAGCTCAATTTTGCAACTGTCGTTTAAAACTTGGAATGACTTTGTGCCGGGAATGTATTTATTTTTGCTATTTATGCGATGAATGAAGATCGAGTCAGCTAACAAAGCCTTCTTAGTCCGCAGTGTGGGTGGAATACTGAAGATTGGCAATGTGAAAGATAGCAGTTGTGAATGATGTCACCCCAAATGTACAGTATTTCATGTATACTGTGAATTAAATAAGTTATTGTGGGCTCAGCTGAACACTCAGCCATCCTTCTCCAGTGTGTTTGTATTTAGCTGACTCTGATTTGACGTGGAATTTGGAAAACATTTCCTCACAGAAACAAGTCCAGCTTGACAAACTGCTAAAATCGTTAGACTTTGAATAAGGAACACAGCCTGGTTTAAATTCGCGTTCTACAAGGATACAATTGTGTGATTTGGTACAAGGTATGCACTGGCTCATTCTGTCAGTAACCGCTTACTTAGTATCTAGTTTGGTTTAGTTCAAGCGTAACTTCCTTCAGGAGGCCCTCCTTGATTCCTTCGACTCCCCTGTGGCCCTTAGCTTCCTCTCTGCACCCCCATTATCCTTCATGCATTTCCATCAGCAGTGTTTTCGTATTGAATTAAAATTGCTGTTTTCTGGGGCACCTGGGTGGCTCCGTCAGTTGAGTGTCTGACTCTCGATTTCAGCTCAGGTCATGATCTCATGGATTATGAGTTCCAGCCCCACATCAGGTTCTGCGCTGACAGCGGGGAGCCTGCTTGGGATTCTCTTTCTCTTTCTCTTGGTCTCTCTCTCTTAAAATAAATAAAAACTTTTCAGAAATTGCTGTTTTCTTCCTCTAGATTTCCCCACTGGATTGCAAGCTCATTGAGGACAGTCAGCATCTATCTGTTGCTCTTTGGTGGCAGTGTCCATATTTTTCTCGGGAGCCACGTCTCCCTTTCAGTGCCTGGTTCGCTTGGAGACTGAGTTCACCCCCAGCATTGGATCCACTCCCAGCCATTTGGAGCTTCACAGACTTATGGACAAAGTGATTGGTTTTGTCATGTACATGTGACCCTTCCAGAACCAATGAAACTGAGCCTCTTATTATAACTTGAGAAGGCTCTCCTCTCTTTCCACTGGACTGGAATCTGAGAAGTCGCAGGGACAAAGCCACCAAGAACCACCATGACGTTTTAGCTCTTTTAAAGGGTAAAGCTCACACAGAAGACAAGAGACAACAAAAGAAGTTTCAGATCCACAGGAATCTGAAATCTATGCCCGGAATTTTCAGTAATGAACCAATAAATCGTGTTACTGATTAATCCATCTTGAGATGGGTTTCCATCCACTGGAGCTCAGAATATCCTGACTGACAAAGATGATGTCAGGCGTGCCTACATCCTAAGCTAGTAGAACCTCGCCTGGGCTGCACACTCACAACCTACGTGAGAAGAAGATCAAATAGAATCGGATGGAGATCTTGTCCACCCTGGGCTTCACAGCCCGGTGACGAAGAGGAAGATAGTTTTATAGAGATGGATTCAGAGCGCTAGGGGATCACAGGGATGTGTTACCTCCCTCAGGCAGAAGGGGGCAGACAAGGCCCCACAGACTTGCTCTTTGACTTGGGCTTTGAAGGAGTAGGAGTCTTCTGGGAATAGCAGGTGGGAGACACATTCCAGACACAACAAAGAACATTACAAAGGCTTACTTGACCTGCCTCAACTTGAGTGCTCTTATCTCTAAAATGGAGACAGCGCACCTGATCGGTCCACCAGCTCTAGAGCACCTGCTCTGTGCCAGGTGCTACTGGGGCAGGCTGGCATCCCCAGATGACTAAGACATGCTGCCCATCCCCAAGTAGCTCACAGCCTGCTGGACAAGATGCAGCAATAAACACGCAACAGCAGTGGAGGAAACGGGCACGAGACAGCCGAGCCCTGAACGCCAGATGAACACACAAAAAGGGGTCAGTTTAACAAGCTCCTCCCCCGAAAAAAAGGGTGGGATCCCTGGAGGAGGTGGCTGCGGACGACCCAGAGACCGTCTAACCAGTAAAAGCTGCTTTCGCTGTCATCCCAGCACCTGGTGGGGAACTAGAAAGCCTTTAACAGTCACCTAGTAGCTGATCTGGGAACAAGGTGGAGTGGGGCATGTGGATCTCTGGGAAAGGAAGGATGGTCAGTAAAGTGAATGTTCGTGGCTTTGTGAAGACAAAGAGAAGATACTTCTTCTGTTTAACCTCCGTCTTATGTAACCATAATCTCACATATATTTTGAGTATGCATCTACGTGACATGTGATGCTAAGTGCTTATTTTAGTCATTACAAGGTAGGATCTAGCTCTCTCCATTTACAGATGAAAATACTGTGGCAGAGAGCTCGGTACACCGCTTCCGAGTTACAGCTAACAAGCGGGGGGCTGGGCTTTGAACCTCGGCAAGCTGAGGACACAGCCCGGAGGCCAACACTGGGCCCAAACGTGATTAATCCGACGTTGGCAACCTGGCGGTTGAAGATCATGCTTGTTGAATTTATTTCGGATTTGCTCCTGACGGGAAATACCAATACCTTTGTATCTTTTGACTTGTCCTTGCCAGAGGCATTGCATTAAAGGACTTTTGTTTTCTTCTTTTCTTTCTTTTTCTTCTGATAGGTCAACTACACAGCTAAGTATGAAGAATAAAATAACAGACACCTGGGTACATCCTACCCAGCTTTAGCAAAGCTTAACATTTTGCCAAATGTCTTCGGGGTTTAAAAAAAAATTAATTAAACGCTGCAAATCCAGTCCTTCCGGTCTCTCTAAGATGACACTCAGGAGGAAGGCACCTCCTCTGCGCATGCATCACCCGGCACGGCGGTGACCCGGTTCCCCCATCCCCACCCCAGCCCTCCTTGCAGGGCCTGATCCTTCCCAAGTGTACCTTAGTCATCTCTAAGTCATTCTCTGGCCCTGTAAGGAAGAAGTCTTTGGGTGTGGCAAAGATTTAAAAAAAAAAAAAAAAACTCACTTGCGTGATCCAGAATGTTCCCCGGGAAATGTTCAGAAGCTGTCACTTGAGACCAAAGGGCCAGGTCGTGGGAGTTCTCTGGCGGAGTCCGAGACACAGCGTGGCTGGAGGAGGAGGTTGCCTTTGGCTGCTCGGACTCCCAGGCGTTGGAAGACTCAGGATCCTCTCCTAGGAAAGGAGAAGGGCTCAGTGTGCGCCTGCGTGGGTGGGGTCGCTGCCCCCGGAGGCGCAGTCGCCGATGGCCATCCCCATAGCAACGCTTTGGGAGTAGGGTGGGATGAGTCTCCAGGTCAGGTGGCGTTTTAACGTGCCCTCACCTCTGAAGGCTGCAGAGGAAAAGGTTCTTCAGAGCAAAGATGAGCAAAGGCCAGAGGCATGAAGTGTTGTGCAGGAAGCCCATTCCACTGAGGTTGGAACAGAGGGACCTGGTGGCACATGAAGCCGGAAAGCTAGACTGAGCCCAGGTCAGGGAGGCGCTGACTTCCCCGTAGAGGAGTTCGGAGTTTATGGAGTGGCTCTGGGTGAGGGTGGCACTGTCCACACATGTCTGTGGCATATTCATTTAGATAAGGTAATATGTGGTTTGGGTACATGGTAAAATCCAGGTGGCCTTGGGCCACGTGGGCGGCTCAGTGGGCTAAGCGTCTGACTCTTGACTTCAGCTCAAGAATTCCCTGCTTGGGATTCTCTTTCTCTCTCTCCTTCCCTCTCTGCCCTTCCTCTGCTCGCTCACTCTCCAAATAAATAAATCAACATGAAAAAAAAAATCAAGGTGGCCTTGGAAGAAATCATGAAATAGTAACCTCAGACTCATGCATAGAAGATAGACTATCCCACCCTTAGTCCCCAAGTGAGCTGGGGGTTGTAGAGACGGATTGGAGAGTGTGTGGTGGGTACATGAGCGTCTCATCTTTATCACACCAAACCAGAGCAGACCAGCTCCTCCTACTTCTCATTCATTCATTCAGCAAACATTTACTAGATGTGATTATATACCAGGAACTGACCTAGCCGCTAGCTTGCAATGGTGGAGAAGACGATGCCTAGGCCCGCATGTGCCCTCCGCCCATTCTGGTGGGGGAGACAGGAAATAGCTATGGTAAGTGTCGTGAGGGAAATCCTCCCTCTGCAAAATATCTGGAAATGCTGGATAAAATATAATCAACATCTTAAATTTTTTTGCATTCAAAGAGGTTGTGGTCTGGAGAGGGCCAGACACACATGCCAACAATTTGCATGCAGGGGGGTCACTGCTCCAATGAAGGGCAGCAGAAGGCATCCAGGGAGAGTCTAGGAAAGAGTGTCTGAGTCCGTCGGGGGTGGTGGGGGAGAGGGATTCAGGCAGGCTTCCCACACGAGACTGTATGAAAGTGGAAACTTCATGCGTAGGAGTTCTTCCAGAAACACAGTAGGCAGAGGGAAGGTCAAAGAGAGGAGAAGGAGGAAGGGAGGAGGGGAAGGAGGAGGAGGGAGGGAAGAGGAGGAGGAGAAGGAAAGGCATCAACTTGAGAGAACACGGCAGGGTGGTTCCCAGGAGCGCAAGTTCCCTTATGAGGCTGGATGGGGGAGCAGGTGAGTGTGGACACTCCCAGCAGGTGATTCTGGCTGGATGGTCAGGTCATGAAGGGCCTCATGGGTCCCACCCAGGAGCTGAGGTTTCTGCTGCGGGCAGTCCGGAGCATGAGGGTAACAGGAGGACTGCGGTGTGTGCAAGGGCTTGCTCAGCAATGAGAGCCTCCCAGCCCTGTTCCAGGAGCTGGCGGTGATTGCTGAGCCCCAAGAGATACGGGGGGGCCTCCTATCATGGGTCCTTCTTCACAGGAGGAGGTTTCTCCCCCCTTGCAGGGACATTTGGCAATGTCTGAAGACACGTTTGGCTGTCACAAATGGGGGAGGGGAGGATTGCTCCTGGCATCGAGTGAAGAGAGAATAGGGATGCTGTTAACATCCTATAAGGCTCTGGACGAGCCTCGCAATGAAGGATCGTCCAGTCCCACGTGTCAGTAACGCAGACGTGGTGAAATCCTGTCGCAGAGGGAGCAGACCCAAGTGTAGAAGGAGTCTTGATCATTAGTGCTCTTTCAGCAGCTCCGGTGAGCACTTACGAGTGGGAAACATCTGTATTTTCTTGCATTTTCTGTATCTTCCCGATTGCCCTTACTCTTATCACAACACCCTGCACTCCGCCTTCTTAGGGCAAATCACAGTTGATGATTTTGTAATTATTATGGAAACACGTACCATATAATGTGTAATTTGTGCGATTTTTGTTTAATATCTACCTCCCTTGCTAGCCTAAAAGCCGCAGGAACAAAAGGTCACTTCACCTGCCCCAGCCCCCGTCACCAGCAATAATACTTAGTGTGTTGTTAGCACTCACTAAGATCTGTTAATAAACAGAGAGTCCCGGTGGAAGGCAGGGAGGTTGAGACACGTGAAGTCACTATCACAACGTGGGCCACTGTAACAGGGCTATGGTGACCGCAGAGATGGGGGTCAGTGCTCACCTTCACGGAGGCTAAAGCTGATTTGAGGGGGAGGCATCAAGCGGGGGCAGCGGCCTCCGAGCCCAGGCTGGTGGCACTGCCCTCCCACTCAGCCTGGATGCTGAGCAAATGAGTGGGTGCTTTGGGACGGGGGAATTTCTGCCAATCTTGCAGTCTCGCTCCCACCATCCCGCCCACAGCCTGTGGCCACCTGACAAAGCAGCCTGCAGAAGCATCCTTGCCGGTTGCCACAGGGAAAGGAAACAGCAGAGTGACACGTGTGGATCATCTGGTAACGACCATGGCGCAAAGAGGCCGTGGGCCATGTGCGCTGAGCACCATTCACAGGAGCCTACCAGAATGACCCAACCATCAACAGATGAATGAATAAAGAAGATCCTGCCATTTGCGATGCCATGGATGAACGCAGGGGACATCATGCGAAATGAAATAAGTCAGCATAGAAGGACAAATGGTGCACGACTCCACTTACCCGGAGGCACCTGAAACTGTCAGTCATAGAGGCAGAGGATAGAATGGTGGTTTCCAGGGGCGGGGAGGGGTGAGGGGATTACTGGTCAATGAGTACAGAGTTTCAGTTATGCTAGATGAATACATTCTAGAGATCCACTAAATACTTCACAACTGAGCTGTGCACTGCACAATTTGCTAAGAGAGTAGATCTCATGTCGATTGTTCTTACCACAAACAAGCACTCACACACTCGTACGCACACACAGGGACCCAGGGAAACTGTGGAGTTGTTGGATATTCCTATCACCTTGATCGTGGTGATGGTACCACGGGTATTTGCATCTGTTCAAACCCATCCGATTTACACATGAGATATTTACAATTCTTTGCCTATGAGTTGTATCTCAATAAAGCCGTTAAGGAAAAGAGAGAGAGAAGCCTAATCGGGTCAAATTCACACTGAGGTGAGAAAGAGCTGAGAACTGTCATGGCTGATTATTTCTTCGAGTGGACGCTTAACAAAAATCGGCAGAGATACAGATGGGAGACAGGTGAGAAAGGTAAAAATCGTCCTGGGCGGTTTGTGGCCCAAGCCTGTCCTGTTGAACCTGCAGCTTTGCACCGGGAGCCAGATGAACGAAAACATGTGCCGTGCGGAATAGTAAAAATACTATTACACAGAATTTTCTAGAAGAGATGGCATTAAAGAGGGAAACTACAAAAAATAAAATCTTAGCATTAAAGAACGATCAAGGCATTTTCATCTGTGGAAAGACAGGGTTTGCCCCCAATGTACACTCTCCCTAACTGACCCTTAACCATAAATGAGAGGCTCCTAATGCAGATACAGCTTCAGCAAATAGCTTTCATATTGCATTTGAAGATAATAACTTTGTTTCTCCTGATTTATTTAAATTCAATGTAGCTTACTTCTTTATTTTTTTTAATTTTTTAATGTTTATTACTTTTGAGAGAGAAAGGGACAGAGCATGAGGAGGGAGGGGCAGAGAAAGAGGGAGACATAGAATCTGCAGCAGGCTCCAGGCTCTGAGCTGTCAGCACAGAGCCCGATGCCGGGCTCGAACTCACGGACCGTGAGATCATGACTTGAGCCGAAGTTGGACGCTTAACTTACAGGCCCCCCAGCTTACTTCTGTTTTAAAAGGGTCTATTTCTTCCCAGCATATTTCCATATGCTTGCATATAAAATGGGCATTATTGTTTGCCGTGGAGGGAAACACAAAGCCACATACAGATGTTGTCATCAGAGATATTTATAGGAGAGGCATTCGCTCCGGAGAAAACCACAGACCTCAAGCCGGGAAGCCCTGCCCGAGGTTGTCTAGCCTTTCTTTCCTTGGACTGGACGAAGTGAAGCGGGCAGTCCTGATCAGTCCTCCCCGCACGAAAACTTTATCTTCTTTCAATATGACTCACAGGCTCTGGGAATGTCTCCCAAACTGCAGCCTCAGGGTCTGGGAAGCTGCAAAATGCCACGGCTAAAAAAATGAATTGCAACTGATGAGGAAGGTGTCTAGACACAGCTGCAGAAGGGGTGAGCTAAGGATAAAACAGGCAACCCATAAAAATCCTTGTTAGTCTGAAAAATGAGGGACAAGAAAGTTTAGGGGAAGTAAGTTTTGATTGCATCTGTGGCCCGGAGAGAAAACAGCAGAACAATTTAATTTTGAATTTTTCGTGAGTCTTCTAACGAGGCGACATTTGCAGAGAAAAATAAATTGCTGATAAAAGTCACGGGGCCTTGGGTAAATCCGGAAAACAAGAAGCCTGGGGAAGATTTGATTACAGTTGACAGCAGATGAAGGATTTCAAAGTCCTGTGTGCACCCGGTTGCCTAATGAATGATTTTGGAGGGGGGTGGTTTGATTTGTTATATTTAGAAGATATTTGGAAACTATGAGAATTTGAGCAAGATATCTCATACTCAGGCAAGCACTGCCGTGGTCCAATTGCTTTCCAATTGTTTGGATATATTTCCAGGACGCAACCACAGGAAAACTAGCTGTTAATTTCCAAATCTGTGAAGCACTGTCTTTAGAACAGTGATTCCCAACCTTCTGGCATCCGAGCATCTTTTTCCTGATTTTTGCCGCATCCCGGAGCCTGCTTACTCTTAGCCATTTTTAATATTTTCTCTCAATTGTTTCGTCAGGCCTCTTACTGTAAAGAAAACTTGCCGTCGATCACTTAAATGCCGCAAAGAGAAAGCAACTGTAAATTGGAGTACAATGAAATGAGAGCTTATTTAATTTGCCCTAAATACTGTTGTACCAGAAAGCTCTGAGCCTGTTCTTTGTTAAAAGAACTTTGTGAAAACAAGAGTAGCCAGACGTGAACCTTACAGCAGCCAAGATTCTTTTTTTTATGAATATAATTTATTGTCAAATTGGCTTACATACAACACCCAGTGCTCATCCCAACTAGTGCCCTCCTCAGTGCTCATCACCCACTTTCCCCTCTCCCCCCACCATCCACCCTTAGTTTGTTCTCTGTATTTAATAGTCTCTTGTGGTTTTCCCCTTCCCTCTCTGTGTGTATCTATTTTTTCCTCCCTTCCCTTCCCCCATGGTCTTCTGTTCAGTTTCTCGAGATCCACATATGAGTGAAAACCTACAATATCCGTCTCTCTCTGACTAACTTATTTCACTCAGCATAATACCTTCCAGTTCCATCCACGTTGCTGCAAAAGGCCAGATTTCATTCTTTCTCATTGCCATGTAGTATTCCATTGTATATATAAACCACGTCTTCTTGATCCATTTGTCAATTGATGGACATTTAGGCTCTTTCCATGATTTGGCTATTGTTGAAAGTGTTGCTATAAACATTGGGGTCCATGTGCCCCTATGCATCAGCACTCCTGTGTCCCTTGGGTAAATTCCTAGCAGTGCTATTGCTGGGTCATAGGGTACTTCTACTTTTAATTTTTTGAGGAACCTCCACGCTGTTTTCCAGAGCGGCTGCACCAGTTTACATTCCCACCAACAGCGTAGGAGGGTGCCCGTTTCTCCACATCCTCACCAGCATCTATAGTCTCCCGATTTGTTCATTTTAGCCACTCTGACCAGTGTGAGGTGGTATCTCAGGGTGGCTTTGATTTGTATTTCCCTGATGATGAGTGACGTTGAGCATCTTTTCATGTGTCTGTTAAAGCCGCCAAGATTCTAAACTAAGCCTTTCTTCTTGGTTGTGTCAGAAGGACTAAGGGAATTGGAAAAAGGTGTCATAGCTGCTCTGTCACTGTGGGATTCAGTAATCATGACCTCTGTGTCGTGGAGGTGTCCGTCCCCCTCCCCCCCCCGGCCCACATGTCGGGAAATGCTGCTTTAGAACCGAGAAGAGACTTGCCCCGTGTACTCCAGAAAGCTAGCCTAGAACTGAGTGATGGAAACTTTTCAAAAACCACGTGATAGGTCAACATAGGCAAGCCACTGCTACAGCGGCATTACTAGTGAGAGGAAGAGGCAGGCTTAAAATGTCACAGCAGTCCAAAAATGGGCAAATTCAAGGAGACAGAAAGCAGACTTGAGGTTGTCAGGGGCTGGGGTTGGGGAGGGGACACAGGGACTAGGGAGCGACTGGTAAGGAGTGTGGGGTTTCTCTTTGGGTTGATGAAAATGTGCCAGAATTAGAAAGCGATCAGGGTTGCCTGGTGCAGTCACTGTGGAGAACAATATGGAGGTCCCTCAAAAAACTAAAAATAGAACTACCCTCTGTATTGACCCAAAGAATATGAAAACATTACTTCGAAAGGATTCATGTGCCTCTGTGTTTATTGCAGCATTATTTACAAGAGCCAAGACAGGGAAGAAGCCTGTGTGTCCATTGATACATGACTGGTTACAGAAGATGTGGTACCTATACACAATGGGATATGATTCAGCCAAAAAAAAGAATGAAATCTTGCCATTTGCACCAATGTGGATGGGTCTAGGGAGTATAAAGCCAAGCAAAATAAGTCAGTAAGAGAAAGACAAATAAATACCATACGAGTTCACTCCCATGTGGAATTTAAGAAACAAAATAAGTGAACAGTAACAACAAAAGAGAAAAGCCAAGAAACAGACCCTTAACTATAGAGAATAACAGTTACCAGAGGGGAGGTGGCTGGGGGGATGGGTGGAATAAGTGAAAGGGATTAAGAGTCGCTTATGATGAGCACTGAATAATGTGTAGAACTGTTGAATCACTGTATTCTACACCTGAAACTAACTTAACACTGCATGTTGACTGTACTGGAATTAAAATAAAAATTTTGAAAAGAGATCATGGTTGTACAAACTACCTTGTGAATATAATTTTAAGAATCACTGAATGGTACACATTAAAATGGTAGATTTTATGGTATGTGAATTATATCTCAATTAAAAGGTAATTAGTACTCTTTATTACTGTAGGCATTTGTGCCCATCTGCCAGGGATGTAAGGAGTAGGTAAGAAGACCTCTATGTTGCCTTCTTTTTAAAAAATATTTTTAATGTTTATTTATTATTGAGACAGAGAGAAACACAGCATGAGTGGTGGAGGGGCAGAGACAGGGAGACATAGAATCCGAAGCAGCTCCAGGCTCTGAGCTGTTAGCACAGAGCCCGACGTGGGGCTTGAACCCACGAACGAACTGTGAGATCATGACCTGAGCCAAAGTCAGACGCTCAGCCAACTGAGCCACCCAGGCTCCCCTATGTTGCCTTCTAATTAAAGATTCCATACATACCTTATTTATCAGAAACCTTAAAGTTACAGGACTCTTAAACTGACTTCTTTATTAAGCTGTACACCATCAGCCATTTATTTATATTCTCCTCTTTGATGACATCACGTTCTTCTTGTCCCCATATAGCATAGCGAGCATATGCTCAAGACTCTTGGGTTTGAATCCAGGTGATGCTATTTACTAGTTGCGTGCCCCCAGGGAAAGGATCCAATCTGCCTTAGTTTCCCTCTCCATAAAATAGAGATAAGAATAATATGACCTCAACCACAGCAATTTCCTACTCGACACATCCCCAAAGGCAAGGGAATCAAGAGCAAAAATGAACTATTGGGACCTCATCAAGATAAAAACCTTCTGCACTGCAAAGGAAACAATCAAGAAAACTAATAGGCAA
>CM053569.1:8648150-8764433 GCA_028646485.1 Cryptoprocta ferox | reverse complement strand
TCATGGAAAGAGCCTAAATGTCCATCAACTGATGAATGGATCAGGAAGATGTGGTTCATCTATACAATGGAATACCACATGGCAATGAGAAAGAATGAAATCTGGCCATTCGTAGCAAAGTGGATGGACCTCGAGGGTGTCATGCTAAGCAAAATAAGTCAGGCGGAGAAGGACAGATACCATATGTTTTCACTCATAGGTCTAACAGGAGAAACCTAACAGGGGACCAAGGGAAGGGGAAGGGGGGGGGAAAGAGTTAGGGAGAGGGAGGGAAGCAAATCATAAGAGACTCTTGAATACTGAGAACAAACTGAGGGCTGAAGGGGGAGGGGGGAAGGGGAGGAGGGTGATCTTCATGGAGGAGGGCACTTGTGGGGAAGAGCACTGGGTGTTATATGTAAACCAATTTGACAATAAACTATAAATAAAAAAAAAAGATAGATTCCTCCCCCAAAAAGAATAATATTCTCTCCATGTTGTTGTAAATGGTAGGATTTCCTTTTTTAATAATGCTGAATAATATCCCCTTGTACGTATGGACCATATTTTCTTTACCCATTCACCATGGATGGGCACTTGGGTTGTTTCTATGTCTTGGCTCCTGTTAATAATGCTGCTGTGAACATGGGAGGGAGGATATCTCTTTGAAATTCTAATTTCAATTCCTTTGAGTCCATGCCTAGACGTGGGATTGCTGGATCATATGGTAGTTCTATTTTTAATTTTTTGTGAAACCTCCTCATTGTTTTCCATAGTGGCTGGACTAATTTGCATTCCCACCAACAGTGCACAAGCATTCTTTTCTCCACATCTTTGTCGACATGGATGGATCTAAAGGACATTATGCTCAGTGAAACAAGTCAGACATAGCAGGAGAGGTACCACATGATTTCAGTAGCCTATGTTTCAGGTGTTGTAGATAAAACTTTGCTAAGAGGATAGGTCTTGTGTTGAGTGTCCTTAATGCACGTGCGTGCGCGCGCACACACACACACACACGAGTAATATACCCTCACAGACATTGGAGAGAGGGGATGTACATAACACGGACTGGTTGGGATGGTACTGGCCCATGGCACTGATTATGGTAGGGAAAATTATAACTGGAGTTTCTGTTCAACCTCCTCGGTTCCTTTCTAACTCCCCTTTCTGCTCATTCATGTTTTCTGTTGTAGATCCCTTTATTCCAGAGACCTCTACTACTTCTCATATTGGCTTCCAAAGCAATATCTTTAGGCCCTGCCTTGCCCTGGAACTCCTTCATTACATTTCCAAGCCTCCCCTGGCCATCTTTCCACTTCCCATTGGTGCCTCAAATTCAGCTCCTGGGAAATAGAATTCATTGTCTCATTTCTTGACTGAAATCTGTCTCTCTCTCTCTCTCTCTCTGTCTCTCTCTCGCCTTTCAGAACTAATATGTCCTGCACAGAACACCAGCCCCCATGCTAATATGTACTTTTCATGAATTTGTGCATTTCATCCTCACAAAAATTCTATGTGCTACTATTTTTCTCTTTTATATATGAAGAAATGGAGGTCATAGGGATTATTAACTTGCCCAATAACACTGAGGTTGGAAAAGATGGTGTCAGGACTTGAATCCAGGTCCATCCAGCTCAAAAGCCTATCTTCCTCATCACTCCAGCAGTACTGTCTTTTGGGCCTTCGTGATGGCAGAACTTTTCATGCAGCTCCCCTCCTCAGCTTTCTTTGATCCCTCTCATTTCTCATCATTACATTCAGTCATTCACCAGCCTGTCCATTCTGCCTTGAAGAATATTCCTTAAATCTCCTCTGTCCTCTCTATTTCCAGAGCCACATTCCTTAGTATGCCGGTTGGTTTTAATTGCCCCTGAGCTCTCACTTGGTATTCCTCATCCAATCTTTACTTCATGTTCCTGTAAAGGTAATCTTTGAAAATTCAAATCTGATCATGTCATCGCCTCGCTTAAGAGCCTTCTAAGATACCCCTGATCGAGTAGGATAAAATCCAAACTCAACACGGCACAGAAGGTTCTCCAAATATATCTTCAGTCCATCTTTTCAGGCTCATTCCCCACCTCCCTGCCTCTTTCTCTTCTCTTTGTGCTGTGTATACATCCTTGTTATTGTGAGAACTAGGGTATACTCAATTTAATCAATCTTGTGTTCATGTAAGAATTATGTCTTTGCTTCACAAGTACTCTGGTTTTGAATTAATCTAGGATTACACTCACACGCACACACACAAGTGCATTGAAAACCTTAATCATATTGTGCCAATGTTCATTTCCTGGTTTTGATAATGACTGTACATAGTGGGGTAAGTTGTAACCAGTGAGGAAAGCTGGATAAAAGTATATGCAGACCTTCTCTGTACTATTTTTTGCAACTTCTCATGAATCTATAATTACTGCAACTTAAAAAGTTTTTAAAAATTAATGTAGCATTGTGTTTTCTGCCCAGGAAGCAGATTGAGAAAAATGTAAGACATATAAGTACTCTACCTTTATTATTATGTTTTTGTTATTTACAAAAATTTTTTTAATGTTTTTTATTTATTTTTGACAGAGAGAGAGAGAGAGCATGAGCAGGGGAGGGTCAGAGAGAGAGGGAGACACAGAATCTGAAGACAGACTCCAGGATCTGAGCTAACTGTCAGCACAGAGCCTGATGCGGGGCTCGAACCCATGAACCGCGAGATCATGACCTGAGCCGAAGCCGGACGCTCAACTGACTGAGCCACCCGAGTGCCCCTATGTTTTTGTACTACAGGACTCGTCTTGCTTGCTCTTGGAGCCTGGGCTATGAGGTGTATGTTGGATTTCATCTTGGAAAGAAAAGCAAAACCCTTACTAACGCTAGAGCAAAGACCAGGCTTTTGAACCAGACAGACCCACATCGGATTCCAGTTCTGCTGTTTATAAACTAAATGAACTTGGGCAAGTCACTGAACTCCAAACTCACTTTCACCATAATTATAAAAAATTATGATCGTATGACCTACTTCCTCGAGGGTTTGGGGATGTTTAAACAAGGTAATGTATATAAACAAGGTCATAAACTTCAACAGGACAGAATATCAAGTATTTAGCTTATAAATAAACATGTTTGACTTCTCTTTCTCTTGGGCCACATCAGCAAATCCTGTTGGCTCTTTTTTTTTTTTCCTGTTGGCGCCATCTTTTTTTAAGTCTTTTTTTTAATGTTCCTTTGTTGTTGATAGAAAGAGGGAGACAGAGCATGAGCAGAGGAGGGGCAGAGAGAGAGGGAGACACAGAATCCGAAGCAGGCTCCAGGCTCTGAGCTATCAGCACAGGGCCCGACGCAGGGCTCGAACCCAGGAACCGTGAGATCATGACCTCAGCCAAAGTGGGACGCTCAATCAACTGAGCCACCCAGGTGCCTCATGTTGATGCCATCTTTGAAATGTATCCATAATCCTACCTCTTCTCACTTCTACCAGCTATCATTTTAGTTCAAGCTACTGTTACCTCCTCACTGAATCACTCCAACAGCCTCTGAACTGGTTCCCCTGATTCTGCCCCAATACCTTTTACGTTTAATCTGAACACAGCAGCCAGAGATATCTTGTCAATGTGTAAATTGAATCATGTTATTCGTCTGTTCAAAATCCTCCAATGGGTTCTCCTCTCCCTCAGAGTAGAAGGCAAAGCCTTTGTAATGGCCTCCTGCTGTCCCCGTCCTTCTCCACTTGCACCCAGCCTCTGCCATCCTTATCCTTTCTCCTCCCCTCTCATACTCAGCCCCAGATGCTCCCAGTTCAGAACCCATGTGCTTGCATTTCCTTGCATTTCCTAGAGTGTTCATTTCCCAGATGCTTCACTCCCACTTTTAAGTCATTGCTCAGAAGTCATTCGTATGAGGACATCTTAGTCACCCTACTTAAACATGCAATCCCCATCTCTTCCTCCTTTGTTGTTTACACCACTTACCACTTTTAACATGCTGTGTAATTTATTTGCTTTCTCTCCCTCCTGACAGGGACGCAAGTTCCATGAGAACAATTTTGCTCACCACTGTGCTCCAGTGTGTAAAATGGAGCTGACCCTCAATAAAATCTTCTAAGTGAATGAATGAATGAATGAATGAATTCCAGCAGAGTGAGCAACATAAGCAAAGCCACAGAAGTGTGGAGGACCATGGTCCACTCAGGAAACTGAGAGCAGATGAGTATGACCAGAGTCGAATGTGTGTATGTGAGGAACCAAGTCTTTTTCCTTCCCTTCCCAGAAGGCGTCTTGAAGGGTCCTCAATACCCCATGCCTCCATTTCCTTATCTCTCACACTCTTCACCTTCCTCCTGGCTCTCTTCTGCCTCCATCACTCCACCCCCAATAACCTCCAGGTCAGTGAATCCAGTTGTCATCCTGTTTTTGACCTTTGGATATGTTTTGCCACTGTTGACTGCCTTGTCCCTCTTGAAGCACCATTTTCATTTGAGTCTTATTTCACAACACTCTTCTGGTTTTCCCCTTACCTCTCTGGATGCCTCCTTTCTATCCTTTTTGCAGGCTAATATGGTCCTATTCACCCATCCATTATATTCCATCCTAGAATCCCTGTTTGCCAACTCTACCCTCTTCCTAATCTCTCTCATCCATTCCATGGCTTTAGGGACCACCTGGACTGAGGTGACTTGTGAACGTATAGCTCTAACTCACACTGTCCCTTGGAGCTCCACGTTGACTTGTGCCTTATGTCCCATAGGAACTTAAACTCAACATGCTCCGAACCATGCATGTGGTCTTCTCTCACCCAGGAAACCTTTTCCCTAGATTCCTTAGACCTAGCCATTTTGTCTCTTGAGTCCAGAATGCTCCTATCTTTCCCCTTTCCCCAGAGAAGCCCCTCTCATTTTCTAGAAATCTGCTCAAATGCCACCTCCACAGGGACGCCTTCCCTGAGTTCCTGAGTAGGTGAAATCTCCCATTACATCATCTACATTTTTGTTATTGCATTTCCCATAATTATTTTATATTTGTTGGTGCAATTATTTCACAAAGGTCTGAACTTCACCCACCCTGCCCCAGCAAACTAAAGCCGGGGTTATGCTATTTGTATTTACTCTTGTATCCCCAGACCTAGGACATTGTCTGGCAGATGGTAGGTGCCCAATAAATATCCACTGTTTCCATTCTAGTAATAAAATAATTGTAACTGCAAATTACTGAGGGATTGAACTATCCTTGACATTCATTGTCCCGTTTAATCTTTAAGATATCCTTTGAGTTCACATCATCGTGGTTATACACATATATGTGTACCTATACATACATATTTACATGTATTAATATTGCATTATGTACACGACATACATTTTACATGCATACGGGTGTATATATGAAATATGTGTATATCTAATATACACATATAGCTTGTATTTCAACAGGAATATATATTATTATTATATTCTGTAAAGATATCTTGTTTTAAAAACAAAGAAATTGAGACATAGCAAAGTCAAGTAACTATCTTAATGTGCCCTTACTGGTACTTGGACCCCAACTCCAGCGTCTTTTCTCTATCCAGATCCCATATAGAGAAGACACATTGAAGATGTGCAAATATTTCTCAGGTATTGTCTACTTAAAAATTTATACATTTAAATTAGGCTATTTTGGGGGCGTCTGGGTGGCTCAGTTGGTTGAGCATCCGACTTTGGCTCAGGTCATGATCTCACGGTTCACGGGTTCAAGCCCTGCATTGGGCTCTGTGCTGACAGCTCAGAGCCTGGAGGCTGCTTCGTATTCTATGTCTCCCTCTCTCTCCACCCCTCCCCCACTCACACTTTGTCTCTGTCTCTCAGAAATAAATGAATGTAAAAAAAACTTTTTTAATTAGGCTATTTTGTGTGACATGAACACATACGTATTTGGATCATATAAGTAGTGTGGAGAGAACTTTAGGTGAATTATTTATTACAAAGCATTTTTTAAAACTTTTTATAGTTTTTTAATTATTGAGAGAGACGGAGAGAGAATGCAAGCAAGGGAAGGGCAGAAAGAGAGAATCCCAAACTGAAAGTACAGAGCCCAACATGGGGCTTGATCCCATGACTTGTGAGACTACGACTTGAGCCAAAATCAAGAGTAGAGTCAGACACTCAACAACTGAGCCACCCAGGTGCCTCTTAAGGAACTTCTTAAAATATGGCCCATTCTTTCTATGAAGTGGTGGTCATCTCTGGAATTCATACTTGGCTCAGGACCACATGGTTGCTGCTGCCCATTTGCAAATGGTATTCCACTGTGGAAAAGGTGATTCAAACTCACCAATTTCATGGCAATGGTGCGCGTTCAGCCTCCTGACCCCCTCCAACCATGTGTTCTCACTTAGGGAGGAGGCAACATCACCGAGGATACTTCTATGCTGCCAGGATTTAGAGGCGCCAAGGTTGAAGAGATTAGACAAGGAAGGGCGGATTCTCTTTTTCTTTTTAAATATTCTGGAAAGAAATGAAAGGAGAATGATGCATAATGAAAAACAGCCCCCTCTTGTTCAAAAACGAGAATTTGGTGAAAATGATTTGATGTGTAGAACACACGTGTGAAGCTCATTTCATTTGTGCCCTGTTAACCTCACAGAAGCTTTTTGGACTTCTGTGTGTCCAGGTGCCTGGATCAATATCAAAGATACTGAAATGCAAGATAAAACCCTGGGCACAAAAAGTTCACAATCCATTATAGGAGAGAGACAAGGATAACGCAGAGTGAAGCTGATGCCTTATTCTGTGCCAGGTGTCTTTCTTAGTGGTTTCCATACAATAACTCCCATCATCCTTGGAAGAGCCTTGTGAGGTAGGTACTATTGTGACCCCATTTTTTAGATCAGGAAACTGAGGCACAAAAGGCTAAGTAACTTGGCTGAGGTTATCTAGTAAGTGTCATAACTGGGATGCAAACTGAGGAAGGCTGGCTCTATAGTCTCTCCTCTGGATTACGGTGCTATGTAGGGGGTGTGTCCTCTGACAGAATTAACTGAAGGCTGCACTGAGAGAACCGGGAGAGGCATTGCTGATCAGGAGTCAAGGGAGGCTTCCTGGGAGAGGAGCCCACTGAGCTGCATAGGATTGCCTGATCTATTCATTGAAGAACAGGTTGGTCTTATATTGAACCATGCTAGGAAATGAGGCTGGAGAGGTAAAAATAAAACAGGGAATGAAGAACCTTGAATGTGACAATAATGTTGCAACTTGAATGTCTGTGAAGGAGTTGGATTTTGACGTCAGAGCAAAGGGAAACCGCTGGGCATGATGGTGACATAATTAGTTTCGCATTTCTGAAATGCGAAATGTGCACCCACACTCCCAGCACCCTGTCCTCTACATTGTAATCTGTTACTGTGCTCGGGATAAATCTGGTCATTTGTCAATGGCTCCTCTTTCCCTACAGAACAAAGTCCAACCCCCTTAGCTGGACTTGAAGTTTCTCCATATCAGCCCCTGTGTCTGCTCAGGCTTCTCTCATGTTCTTTCCATCCTGAGTTGTATCTCTGCCAAACCACCTGCCATTTTCCAAACCGTACAGGGTCTCCCCAGGCTCGACGCCTGTTCCCTCTCTGGAAGTCTCCTTTGCTACTTTTATCTTAACTGAGATGCTACCTCTCTCCAGTCTCAAATCAAGCTTCATTATCTCTAGGAATCTTGCTTGAAACTGTTTCCCCAAGTGAAATAGGCTTCCCTTCCTTTTCTCCTGCGCAGCATTCTCTCGGCCCTCTACCCCGGCACCCGTATCACGTGATCACCTTGGTATATTTTTGTGTCCCTATCCCCTCCCCTCATGCGTCCTTGCACTTCTGCAGTCTGGAGCAGGAATGGGCTCTCATAAATGATTGCTAAATGGACAAATGAACGAATGAATAATTAATGGATGGATTGGATTTTGGATTCTCTCATAGATTATCCACTACTTACCTAACTAAATTCTCCTTGTAGAGAACACTGGTCTGGGGTGGGCTCAGAGTTATGTTGCCATCTTGGACACCGAGGAAACTGTCCTCTGTCCAAACATAGTAACCATTGGAGAGGAGTCTGGGACTTCGGCGACAGGTAACATGGGAGCCTGTCAAGAGATCTACAGAGCAGCATTCAAAGGAAATGTCACCATCCAGGAAATCACAGGCAAAACTAAAGAGAGAAGAAAGAAAGTAGTTTACACCTCTGCCCACTACATCCAGGCTGGTAACAACCACATTTCTAGCCACCATGAAGGAAAGTAGCTCTTTGCATTCATGGCTACCTCTTTGCATGCATGCATTCAGTCCCCCTAAGAATGTCACTCATTTTTTTAGTTTTTTTTTTTTTAATTTCTTTATTTTTTTTCTTTTATAAGAATGTCACTCTTAACCTGGGCTTCATCTCCTCACTAGTGAGATCATTGAACAACAGGGCATTTAGTGCTTCTTTCTGTTTTAAACATTTTGATAAAAACATTACGGCTAATCAGTCTCCTCACCATATGATGCAACTACACCCTTGACATTAATCCATTTTCTTGGATGGAAAAATTGCAGAACGGCCTATTCGGGGTGCTTATTATATAAACTTATTATTATAAGTTATTTGGAAGCTTATAGTCTCCACCCCATTTCTTTGAATAGACCTCCAACTGCCGTATCCTTACTCTTGCCCTGCGATAGATAAATTACAACTGTGCGGCCATCAGACATATATGAGTTACGGGGTGAACATGCAGTCAGAGAGATGTTTTTGTCTTTGGCCAATTTCCCTCTTGGTCAGCTGCACCAATGACCATACAGTTTGTGGTTTGGTATCCAGGGAAAGCTCTTAATATTTAGTTGGGTAAATATCCATCTGTCTCAGGTTTGAAAAACCATCATATGCTTCTGTGATTGAAAGGTAACATCATGCTGCATGCTCTACTGAATTTCTGATAAAGTTTTAAATGTAGAGGCCTGTCCACAAGTAATACATGCACTAAAATTGGTAAAATACTATTTTAAATGGATATTATTTATTGAAAATGTACTGTGGGCCTGGCTCATATTTCACGCTTTATCTACTTTTCACTAACCTCCCCAAAAGCTAAGTATTATAATCTTCATGGTACTGTAGGAAAAAAAAAATCCAAGTTATTTGTCCTTCTGAGATGCAGAAGGACAAATAACTTGGAAGGACAAATAACTTGGATATTTTATAATAGCCAGTAAGTGATAAAACTAGGATTTGGACCCCTATCTATCTGGAGTGCTCATTCCACATGGCTTGCTAGTTCATCCTTGGCTGATACATTTGATAGCAGCAAGAGGCCTAGAATTTACAAATAAGGTTAGGCTCTTACACCAATGAGTGATTCCTTTATACCATTGGCACATTTTACAAAATTCTAGAGAAAACATTAACTGAGGCCTGCATATGGAATAAAAGAGAGAAGAGACGGGGGGAAAAGGAAGGAAGGAAAAGGAGACTTCATCATAGAACTTGAACAAAACGGTTGATCCTACACATTTCTGTAGAACATGGCATTTGGCCAGCTTGTGCCTTGGTGTAGAATCGTGTTGCCTTTATAAAGTGAGATAGTAAAGCATATTTAGGAGAACCTCCGTTCGAGAAAAGGTAACCATTCATCAGTAATGGGTAGTTTCTTCACTTCCCAAACAATTCACATTTGCTTACACCCTCACAACCATGCCCCCCTACCCCCCCACCATTCCATTATTAGGTTATGCAAGTTTTCATTTGGTATGGGCACGGGGCTGAAGATTTATAGCCATGGCAAAGCTGGATGAGAGCTAAGACTAACATTTTTAAACCAGGAATACAATAAAATGAGACACACAGGGAGAGAACGTGATGGATTTGTCTTGCGAAAAGTCCCATGGAATACCTTGGGAAACCGCATCCGCATCCGGGAGACATCTCTCTGGTATATTCTCTCTCAGAGCCTGAAGAACCTGCATAAGCAAATGGGAGAGAAGTGCAAATTTATCACACCTCCCCAACATGCAGGATTGCAAATAATGGAGGCCTTAGAGAAGGTGTGAATAGCTCTCACCTTGGCAGAGAACCCAACCAGTGCTGCCATGCAGTGAATCAGGACTAACCTAATTTGTCACCGGGTCTTTACAGGAGCCAGAAATAACCCAGGGGCTTCTGTCATCTGTTTCTTCTCTCACTCAACATTCCTTTAGAGGTTTCTTAGCAGAGGATGAGGCAACAATAAACCATTAGCATCAAACTGACTCATCAGAAAAAGGAGGAAGAAAGTATCTTGTGTGAAGCTGTAGAAAACCAAAATCAATTACTCAGTGTGCTAGTTCTTTTAGCTTCCTCAGTAATTTCAGGAATCCAATCATTTGCCTAGACTCTCTCTCATTAGCGCATTTTAAGGCCCTTCCATTGTAAAATAATGAGCAGAAGACGTTAGTGAAGGAAAAAAATAAAGTTTCGTTTTGTTTTGTAGAAATGATTTTCCAATGTATGAAGCCTGTGAATATTCTTAATTAAAAAAAATCATCCTTCCATTCATTCATCCATTCATTCCACTTTAACCAAAGGCATAGCACCTAATTTCAGTTGGGGAAAGTGCAGTTAATTAATATTCTAAACTCTAAAGCAGGATTTTATATAGTAACGTGTGAACACTTCTAATAGAGAGCCTCCATGAAACTTGATTCCGTTGTGGACTGTTAGTATCTAAGACAAAGAAAGGCATTTAGACTGTCAGATCGGGCTGTGTTGATTTGTAAGGAGTAAATTGTAGGTGTGTGAGGTGGGGTTAGAAGCCGGGGTTGGGGAGAAAATGACAAGAGGAAGGAAGAAGCTTGAAACCACTACCGTTCTAACAACACCCTTATTTTCTGCAAGTAGCTATCAAAATCATTCAGTATTTTTTTATAGACAGTTTTGCATCTTAATAGTAGCTGATAAACAATCTCCTTTCACATTTATGCACAGGCATCTAAAAAACCAGTGATTTTTTTTCCACTAAAAAGACAAATACCACATTTCTCTCAAGGAAAGAAATGAAGTCAAAATCATTGCCAAAGTGAACACTGGCATTTAAGAAGCACAAGCTACTGACAGATGGTTAATGGTATGAGTATCAGCAAAATCAAAGCAAGGAAATTGCTAAAAGAAGTCTAATCGTTCAAAAGATAATTGCGCATAGCAGTTCTCCTACATTTACTTGCCACTGGTGTTGACATCAGTTGAGCTACTTGGTACATCTTGGGAAGGCTGCTTGTTCAAACTTCACAGATTTTCTGAAAGAGACATTAAAAAAGAGGTGGATTATATATTAAAAATAGAAAAATGATGCCAAAACAGATGGCATCTACTAATCCCACTAGTCAGACTTGTTTACTGAATGATACAGAGATTTAGGGCTGAGGGAGGAGAATGGAATGAATGACCACCGAGGTTGCACCTGCTACAATGTTATACTACATTTTCCATCATCTGGCTTAGTGCATCCGAATTACCTTTTTCTGTAAATAAGAATAACATTTTATTTGGGAAACCTAGATTTATGTGGTGGTGGATTTGTAGCCAAAATAACTAATCACAATGAATTGTTTGATTAAGAAATCAGAAAGAAAGAAAGACTGGTTGTAGAACCCTCTAAGTAAATGTATTTGTATTTTCGTCATGCAACACACATCACCTGCATTATCAAGTTTCAGACAACTCTTGGGGATCCGTGTCTGTCTTTTGCCCAACACCGCCAACCATTGACAGGTGGTCATAGAGAGGGGCTGGTGGTTTTAAGAGGTGCTCTCAGCCTGGACATTTGCAAGAACACAGGCAGCATTGCAGTAAAAACTGCCCCCTACCAGGCAGATTTCAAAACTCAGTTCGCAGGAGCATGTAGTTTACCCTCTCAATCACAAATTAAACATCTATCCAAGTGTGTAAATCACACAAGCTTTGATCATATACCACTCATCACATAGATCCACCTGCTGTGGACTATGACTCTGTGTACACAGTGCTATCCTCATAGCCTCGCAAGGTAGGACTAAATCCTTTTTCTGATTCACCATCTCTATCCACATTTGAAAAATGTGATACCTGGCAATGGATTGTTTTTGCATCTGTCATATATTAAACCAAACCAAGCTAGTCCTAGCTAATTCTTTCAATAAATTATATGCCACAATAAATTATATGCCACACCTTTTAGAAAATATAGATCCTAGCTTATAGAGACCTTTAGAGGAGTCAAGAGAACTTTCTGGCATTCCTTGAAAGATCTCTAAATCAAAGCACACATTCATAGATTTCATTCATTTAGAATATAAAATCATACTGTTTGCACCATAATATGATAGTTTGTCACTGTCCTTTTGACTTTTGATCAATGTCACCTGAAGGGTGCAGCCCAAATTACACCATGTTAGCTTTCCCCAAGCATTAAGTTTAATTTTAAACCAACAAGTCCTGTGGCAGATGGCAAGATTTTACTGTTATATCTTACAAATACTTGTATCAGGCCACAGGCAATACAGTTAATCAAGTATTAGTAACATGGAAAAAGCCTTCAGTAACAGCTCTAAATCTTTTCAAGAAAGATTCTGTCTACCAGTTCCATCAAAGAAACACATCCGTTCTGAAAAATAATCTGTCCATACATGTTCCTTCCAAAGGGAGTCCTCAGTTCCTTCTTCCTACTGATGAATGGAAGAATTACTGAAGTATGAAGCTTCCTGCGGTTGATGGTGGAGAAATCCAGGATTTAGCAGTTCTTTGGCTGAAAATACAGACTGTCAACAGGTGCAGGGAAGTCTCATAATAAAGAGAAACCCCGTTCCCTCCTCCTAACAGATGCCTGCATGCATCACCGTGTGCAGGAGTTTGCAGAGAGGTTTTGTCCTCAGTGGCCTCTCGTTCTTTTGGTTGTTTCCTAGAATAAAAGGGCATGTAGTTCTTGAGAAAGTCAGCCTCATAACCGCTCTTGTTTTCTTTCAAAAACAGCCCGTGTAACCAGAGACTGAGAGGCAGAATGAGGTCACACTTCCTGTTGGGCTCACATCAGTGGCATTCATGCCAAGGAGTATGGCGAAGTCTCAAAATAGTCTCCTGGACCAGTGGCAGAGGATGTGCGGCCCACAAATCAGGCCAGCTGGATACATCACAGTCACTCGAGGGATGCTTTTCTGAGCTACCTCGTCACTCGTCGCTGTGAGAACATAAGAGAAACTTCCGGAGAGGCAACACTTCTTGCTTGTCATCCTCTGGTCCTTTCTAATATGAGTAGTACATAGTTGTGCTCTGTCCAAGTCAATGAAGTTTATTGGTGATAATGCACTAATGCTATCAGATTCAGAATATCATTCAATACCAGGAACTGGATTTTATGAAAATGTCTGTAGTGGCAATATGTTGATTCACCAAAGGTCGAGCTTTACAGGAAACCCTCTCGGTGGCATTTTACATTTTATATTTATATTTTACTTGAGCTCAAAAAATTTCTAGTGGGTCCCTACAAATCTCTGCTGTTGTAAATGATTAAAAAAAAAATATGTTCCAACAATGCTAAGGTGCGTTGGGTAGTGGAAAAAGTGTGGGTTCCAGAGTCACACAGACTGAGGTTCAAACTCTATCTGCCTATGAGCTGTGTAAACTCAGATCTGTGACTTAACCTTTTGGAGCTGCAATTCTTCCAACTATAAATGTAACAATATATGCACAATCTTTATGTTCACACTTCTCACTGCCCAGAATGTGCCCCTAATGGTCACAAGGTATTCTCTCACCTCCCTTGGCTCTTGGCTCAAATGCTTTGGTCACTAACTAAATTGCCCTCCACACACTCTCCTTACTCTTTCCCTGCTTTATTCTTCTCCTTAGTACTTTTCACTATGTAACATACCACAATCTCTATTTTTTGTAGTGATAAATTTATTCATCAGCCAGACTGTAAGCTTTATGAAGGCAGAGAGTTTTGTCATTTTTCTTCATTTCTGTAGACCCAACATCAAGAATCCTGCCTGCCATGTAACAGGTTTTCCACAAGCATTTGTGGAATCAGTAAGTAACTGAATTAAAAGCTAGGTGGAACTGACTTCAGCCCTCTTTTCTGCATGCTAGAAAGCAGCACTTCTATTGTTTTATTTATTTTTAGGTTGTTTGTTAGAGAGTGACAGAGAGAGGCAGAGAGAGGAGAGAGAGAGTTCCGAGCAGGCTCTGTGCTGTCAGTGTGGAGCTGGATGCGGGGATTGAACTCATGAACCATGAGTTCATGGCCTGAGCGGAAGTCAAGAGTCAGATGCTTAACCAATGGAGCCATGCAGTTGTTTTCAAAAGTATGTTCTGGGGCGCCTGGGTGTCTCTGTCAGTTAAGCCTCTGACTCTTGATGTCGGCTCAGGTCATGATCTCACTGTTCATGCGCGTGAGGACCCTGTCGGGCTCTGTCCTGACAGGTGCAGAGCCTGCTTGGGATTCTCTTTCTCTCCCTATCTCTCTGCCACTCCCTCACTCTCTCTCTCAAAATAAATAAATGAACTTAAAAAAAATAAAAGTATGTTCCCCAGAATGCTCAATCCTCCATTATCATTGGAGGGTATGTGTGTGGAAGGGGAGAAGTGTAAACAGTAAATTTAAGCCCGCTCTCACCACTAGAAGTTCTACCCAGAGCAACCAGGCAAGAAAAATAAATAAAAGGTATTCAAATCAGAAAGGAAGAAGTAAAATTATCCATTTGCAGATGACGTGATCTTATATATAGAAAACCCTGAAGACTTAAAAAAAACTGTTAGAACTCATAAATGAATTCAGTAACATGTGCTCGCTCTTTCTGTCTTTCTTTCCTCTTTCTTTCTTTCTTTCTTTCCTCTTTCTTTCTTCCTTTCCTTCTTTCTTTCTTTCTTTCTTTCTTTCTTTCTTTCTTTCTTTCTTTCTTTTGCATTTATACAAGATTTCTCGCAGCTAGAATTCCTGTCTCAAAAATGCTCTAGATATGTCCTTACTGTTGGCTCAGGGTTCATATTATGGTGGAAATAATTTTTTTAAGAGAGAGAAAGGGAGAGAGACAGGCTGGGAAATGGGGGGTCGGGCAGAGGAGGAAGATGGAGACAGACTGATTAGCCCACAAAAACCATAAAGTCTAAATAAGAGCTTACGTTCTTGGTGCGAGAACAGGATTTGCTTCGTCTCTGTAACCCTAGCAGCAAACAAGGCTGATGCAAAGCGAGTCCTTGGACGATGTGTGTGTTTGTGTCACAGAACACGAAATGACTACCCTCAGAGATGCCAATGACTAGAAATACGTGTCCCTGTACCTGGTGACAAAGAGACATCAGGAAATACCCGGCATTGGTATATCGATTATCATCTGCAAAACATGTAAGATTTGTTCTATGGAATTTGATCTTCGTTACAGCCCTGTGAGGGAGATTTCCAATTCCCATTTCTATGTGAGGAAAGGAGCATCAGAGAAGCGTCTCGTTCTCAAACACTCTGGTAAAAGTGTCAGGTGTAACTTAACAACCCCAAACCCCTGGCTCTAACATGCTTCATCATCTTAAGTTGCTGTTAAAAAAAGAGCAAGAAACAAGTTAATGCATTGATTTCCTTTAAATGTATAGTCTCCTATGATCTTCATGATACCCATAGTTCTGAAAAAGAAAAGAAAGAAAATCGAAGGGTGTTTACCCTTATCCTGGGGAAACAAACTCTGTTGAGTGTTTTGCAAAAATACAAAAGAGGAAGTCATCCAATACCCGACCACAACGCGGTGTTACTGCAATATTTTTTACTGAGGCAAACCAGTGAACTGTGGCAATGTTTGTACAGGCAAGTCCTCGGCCCCTCCCCACCGCCCGCCCCTCCCCCAGAGGGGAACCTTGTCATCTGCAAGTCAGGCCGTAATTTTGGAGACGTTGGGATTGTGTTCTGGTCCCAACCAAGAGAGCAGACACTTAGACTAATTGCAAATGACCAGTTAGAGCACATATTCTGATCCTGCACATTCCTGCATGCTGACACTGAACGCTGGACTCAGATCCCCTGGTTTTGTTCAGTGCCTCAGGACGGGGAATTAAACTTATTTGTCGTTACGTTCCTAGGGCCAGGACTAGCACTGTACTTGGCACACTGTATTTGGAAATGGAAGCAGAATGACATTTTTTATTTGCCAGAGCTGGAATCAAAACTATAAAGAACTCTAAGGCAATAATAATTTTAGAATCCGCACAGGCCTCTTGTTTGAAGCTTACTCATTCGCAAAGCAGTTTTCAAATGTCACTTCCTCTATGCAGTCTTCCTTGATTTGCTGAGTCAGAAGAAGCACACTAAGATATGTCTATTTCAAACTGATTAATATTTAATTGGATATTAATATTGATATTATTAGAATCATATTAATCAACGATTAATAGAACCGTTGTTTCTATATCCATATCCCCATCATGGCAAGTCACCTTAGAATTGGTTACCTAGTTTTATTTTTCTTCCTGTTCTCTCACTCTGCATTGCCCAGTTTCGAGCACTCAGTAGAATCTCAGCAAAAGTTGGTTGAGTGATTAAACAAGTAAATGAACAATGGAAGAATGCATGTACGCTGTCTGCCTTATCTGAGGATGCCATTGAATTGTAGCTAGCTCCATTCTCAAGGAAAATAATGATCAGCAAGACCTTAAAGTGTTTGCTATTTGATTACTATTAATCTGTATACTTGCTATGTTCTGTTGCCCACCCTCTCCTTTCCCAGTTTTTCTTTATTTTTTTATTATTTATTTTTGAGAGAGAGAGAGCACAAGTGGGGAAGGCGCAGAGAGAGAGGGAGACACAGAATTGGAACCAGGCTCCAGGCTCTGAGCTGTCAGCACAGAGCCCGACACAGGGCTCGAACCCACGAACCGTGAGATCATGACCCGAGCCGAAGTCAGATGTTTAACCGACTGAGCCACCTAGGTGCCTCTCTCCTTTCCCAGTTTTAACAATCTGCAGCAACAGGGGTATCTGGGTGGCTCAGTTGGCTAAGCGTCTGAATCTTGATCTTGGCTCAAGTCATGATCTCATGGTTCCTGGGATTGAGCCCCATGTCAGGCTCTCTACTGACGGTGCAGAACCTGCTTGGGATTCTGTTTCTCCCTCTTTCTCTGCTCCTCCGACCCCTCAAAGAAAATAAATATACTAGGGGGAAAAAAAAAAACCCTACAACAATCCCCAGTAATGGGTTTCTACCGTGTAGAGACTGCCTCTAAAAGCAAACACCTAAGGAATCAGGAACATGAATTTTAAGTCAATCTATTATTCGATTTGCTTTTCTAGTTTTGCAAACCAGGACAAGCAGTGTCAGTTTCATTGCATGGCTGTAAATTGTAATTTGGAGTTACAGCCAGTGTAAGTCAGTTGAGATGAGTATCAGTTGCTTTGTTGTCCGGCTTCTATTCTCTTTCTTTCAAGTAGCGGCACTCCAATTTTCTTTAAAGGACACACTCGTCACCATCTCTCAGTCCATGAGGTTTGGGCCAGTCCCTACTCCCACTTGCCTGGTTGGGGATGGGACCCAGATCTATGTCACGTCAGTCCAAATCACTTCCGTGGCCATGATGTTTGGTTTGCAGGTGGGCAGGTGACTTAATTTAGGCCAATGAAAGAATGACTTCCTGGACTCCTTTTTGTGTTTATCAACATGTTGTAATGACGAGGTTGAAGCTCTTGCGGGGCTGGGTGTGGATCCTACGAGTCAAGCTAACCCATGGGAAGCAGAATAAAAGACATTGTGGGGCATCTGGGTGGCTTAGTCGGTTAAGCGTCTGACTTTGGCTCAGGTCATGATCTCACAGTTTGTGGGTTCGAGCCCCACATCGGGCTCTGTGCTGACAGCTAGCTCAGAGCCCGGGGCCTGTCTTTGGATTCTGTGTCTCCCTCTCTCTCTGACCCCCCCCCTGCTCACACTGTCTCTCTCTCTCTCAAAAATAAAAATAAAACACTAAAAAAATAAAATGAAAATAAAGATGTTGTGATTTGATCCCTGAATTAAACTGCTCCAGAAGGCCCACTTTTCCCTTCTTGATTCCACAAATACAAGTTCCCTTTATGCGTATACTTGTTTGCATTACATTTTCTGTCACATGCAACAAACGAATCCTAGCATAACATAGTTCTGAAACTTCATCTACGTCAGAATCAGTTGGGATGGCTTTCGAAGTGCAGGTTGCTAATCTCCAAACCTACGATGCAGGTGAGGGCCCCCAAACTTGCATTTTTAACAAAGAGCCCACGCAGGTCTGATGCAGATAATTTATGGGGCCACGCTCAAAAATACTGATACAGTTAATGGAAGTAATAACAGTAAACAACAACCAAAATCAGAGGAGGTGTAAAGTATTGTATAGAAGCTAAAAGTTAAACAAACAAACAAACAAACAAACAAAAAGTGTCCTTTGTTCTGGTATTTATCGCAAGGGAGAAAAATCCATTGGGGAATCAAGTGTTGATTCCATATTCAGTCCGTTTGCATTCAGGGAATCTTTGCCTTATTTCTCTCTATTATTTCTTCCTGCTTCAGGTAGAATGATTGTATGTCTCAATTTGTCTGGGATTGCTCAGGAATATACTTGTTATTCGGTATTATTATAATAGTGCCTTTTTGTTTTTATTACTCTTCAAAGTGTCCAGGCTTGGATGACAAATGTATGGTCACTCCATTGTTTCAGGACAATCTGCGCAAAAAGGACTTCTTTATCATTCAGATCTTTTGCTGCATTTCTAAGCTTTTGCTGAGTGAAACATTTTTTTTTCTATTTTATGACCTTTATTAGCAGAGACTGATAGCTCAAAATCATCACCACCGAGTCAAAAATTTTTAAAAACCTCAGAAAGCCAGAGAGTTTTTGAGGAGCATATGAACTTCCAGTAAAAGTAAATAAATAAAGCAAAGTTGTTTATAATTTCCAATCATCTTTAGGGTGGACTCATCCTAAGGAAGCAGCATACACAACCATACACCACAATGGAATTGCCTTAGAAATGTGAGCAGGGTGCTGTGTGGATGTATGGGAGAGATTGTATCTTTCCAGTCCATTCACACGTGGCCTAGAGGTCCAAATTGAGAGATTAATTCTGGAACAATTATTACTTCTGTTCAGTTGAAAAAGGGATAGAGAGGCAAGATTGGCAGGCTCATTGGCAGGTGAAGGAAGCGAGGTTAGTGCCATTTTCAAAGATTTTGAAGCACCTGGAATACAGAGGTGCCAGAGGTGTCTTCTGTAACAGTTCGGGTCTCTATTCAACTAGTATATTAAAAAAAAAATCAACTTTGAATTGCTTTGATTTTCTTCCTTGGTGCGGATGATAAGATTAGAGAAAAACACAAAAAAATGGCTTCCCTGTGTTTTGTATGTAATCAAAGAATATGTGATATTTAGTAGTAACTTTTTCCCTCCCTTAAAATAGGTATATAGAATTGTCAAATATTCCAGGAAATATAACGGCTCCATATTTATAGTTTTAATGTTGGAGGAATTTAGTTGAGTGATTTCTGCCTAAGAACTGTTGTTTCAAGATAATTTGCTCACTGGTTGTCTGATCCCACTCAAACACAGCTGTAAGTTCTTTCTTTCTATATTTGGAGATGAAGTGACTGATGGCTAACATTAACCATCTGGATGAGGGGGGTGTTGGGTGGGAGAGAGGGGAGGGGACATAGCAATGCATAGCTTTACTGCATGGCTGGGAAGTCGTCTCTAGGCTTCGCTACATCTTGCGTCCCTGTGCTGACCCTGACCTTTGACTCTACATGGCCAGAAGAGGCAATGATAGCCTATATGAACTGTCTTCAGCTTTATCAGACCTAATGCCACCTTTGTGAGTTAATATTACGTGATACCCTCTGACCTCTTCTGAAATTAGATTCACAGGTGGTATAATCAAGCGCCACACATTAAAAAAAAAAAAAAAAACCTTAATACAATGACACAACCATGGCATGAGAACAAACTTTGGGGAAATAATTTGTAATACAAGTAACCTATATTTCGATACACAAATGTTGAGCCGTGATTTACAAAGAAACATAATAAAGTAGTCAAGGGCTAGCATCAAAATTTACATTTACCTTGAATGTAACAACTAAGAATGCAGAATGATACATGTGTATTCTATCAGCGTCTCAAATACTATGAGTAGCTTTGCACTGGGGGCATGATTTTTAAAAAAGGGAATAAATTCTTGGACATTTTCATAAAAAAGAACAATCTTCCCTCATATTATAAGGTTGCTTCGTTCTGGGAAAATTGAGTGTGTGTTAAAACCTTGCAAGGGGCACCTGGTTGGGTCAGTTGGTTAAGCGTCCGACTTTGGCTCAGGTCGTGATCTTACGATTACTGAGTTTGAGCCCCATGTTGGGCTCTGTGCTGACAGCTCAGAGCCTGGAGCCTGCTTCAGATTCTGTGTCTCCTTCTCTCTCTGCCCTCCCCCGTCCATGCTCTGTTTCTCTCTGTCTCTCAAAAATAAATAAACATTAAAAAAAACACCTTGCAAAATACTTTGTGCTTTGGTGCAAAACTGAGTTCTAGGCTTAGACAATTATGAAAAGGGTTTTGACCTACGTGAATGGTTGGAGGGACATTCAAAGTCATGCATGACCTGGGGCAATTCTTCAAGGTATGGGACTGCGCTGTGCATCTTAGGATGTCTAGCAGCCCTTGTCTGTCCCATTAAATTGCAGTCATCCCCTACCCCAATCATGTGACAACTAAAAATAAAGCGCCCTATCCATTTCCAAAGTGTCCTTTAGAGGATGATATTAAGTTCATTGAAAATACTCAGCTGTACAATTCACAAGCCAAGAATCATTTACATAAGACCTCATTTCCATTTTTTTCCCTTTCAAGTGGTATAATTGGAGTTGTCCCTTATTAAGTCCCAATTAAAATGGGATAATCATATTTTCAGGGTAGGTGGGTGAATTCTCAACAAACAATGGAGAGTGGATAGAATCTATATTATACCTTACGTATTTTATTTAAATTAGAAGCGATCTCAAATTTTCAGTGATGTCAGCAAACTGATACATATTTTTTTTCACCTCCTGGCTTGTGGGTCAGCCTGAGTTCTGCCTGAGTTCAGTTAGTTAGCTCTAGCCTGAACGTCAGAAATTTGGTTCCTGGTACTGCCACTGCTGCTGGAGAAAATATTCCTTATTTTGAATATTACTGGCAGCTTCTCACACACTGTCCTCAGTGAGAGTCTTGTAAGTGGAGCTGAGAAGAGCACTTTAACTGGAAGGGGGACAGGAAAGGGAACTTCTGACAGTTTCATCTTACTTAGTGTGAGGTTGACTCTGCCTCCAAAGACTCATAAGGTGGGTGTATCGGTCAGTTTGTGTTAGGTTATGCTGTGTAACAAACAACTCCCAAACTCTCAAAAGCTTAAAACAGCAGATTTTTATTTTTCTCCTCATATAACATATCAGTTGCAGATTAGCAGTGAGTTAATCACGATCTGTCTAGAATCTGGGTGGCTAGAGCAGCCACCATCTCAAATATTGCTCATCAGTGTGCCAGAGACAGAAATCTGGGTGTAGGGCCTTTTAATATTCCGGCTAGCCATGACAAAGCTCACTTCCCATTTCATTTTATTAGTGAAAGCAAACCAGAGGGCCACACGTAATTCTAAGGAGCGTAGAAAGTACAAGCCTGTTATGTATCCAGAAGAGTCTGGAAATATATGGCATACTGCATTAATGAGAACGACGATGGTACATTTCCCAAACATGGATGGGAGTTCAGATTCCGGGCAACTCCCGTGCAAGACAAATGTCCACTACAGACGGCCTTGTGTCTATCTTTTCTGTATATTGCTGTGCTCAGTCTAGCTCAGTAGCTATTAGTAACATAGTTAAGTACTGAATGAATGTCTTTGGAATAAAAGGATATGAATATAGTTGTTTGAATTACCAAATCTCACTATAATTAAAGCTTAAAGAGACACTTTGCTATTTTAACTCCACGCTGTAAAGCACGATAAATATAAGTGTTATTAGTATGCAATGGTGCATTTAGAAAGCTTGAGATCCAGAGTGGTACACTGGAAAGCGAGAGAAGAAAGATTTTCATCTCAACATCGCTTTGAACGTGTTCACTAGTTGGTTTCCTCCAGTGGGGACACTTTCCCCCCTGCCTAGTAGAGAGGTGGGTGCAGGGCAGATACACAATAAAAGTAGTTCTGCAATCATTACCTGGGTAGTCTTGGGGAAGTCACGTCAATTTACTCACAGGTTCTTTATCTGCAGAACACACACACACACAAGTGTGTAATATCTGCCTTTTGTATTGTAAGGTTCTCCTATACAATAGAGAGCAATGCAATTGGGCGAAAGTGTCATGTAATGTACTAATAACACAGTACCTGCCACACAGCGTCCACTCAATAGCTGTTTGCTGAGTAAACGTCTGCTGTATTCTTACTGTGGAATGGGGTGGCTAAGAAAGCCTGTAGCCTATTTACAAAAGTTTGCCCAAGTGCTGGGGTTGAGGAGTTTTGGCAACCTGTTTCCTACCAAATCAACAATATATAATAACACTCAAGGGGCTCCGTCCTCATCTCTCAAAGGTCAAACACTTCACAACTCCTAATTGGCTCCGGGAGCTCGCTTTCCCTCTTTGGCTAATCGCGGCCCCTCCCGCTAGCCGTCAGCCAACTGCCGCCAAGCCCCGCCTCCCAGGGCTCCTCTCCAATCGGATGCGAGGCCTGGGCCCAACCCCCGCGAGTCACGTGACGCGTCCAGGCCCGCTTCCGGCGCGTCGCGGGCGGCTGACGTCGCTGGGCCCCGCGTCGCGTCAGAGCTGGCCGGCGGCGGCGGCGGCGGCGGCGGCGGCGATGGCAGCGGACACTGAGCGGGCTTGAGGGCTCGGACCTGCTCCCTGCCGCGCGACCTCGGGCCCGACCCGGCGTTGCGGTCCCAGCTCCCTCCCCTCCTGCTTCCTCCCCGGCCGCTGCCTGGGCGGAGGCGGAGGCGGAGGCCCGGGCTGGCCGCCCTGCTCGCGCCCCGGCTCGGCCCCGGACGGCCCGGCTGCTGTGCGGAGAGGAGGCCGAGTCGGTAAGAGGCGGCGGCGGCGGCGGGGCCTGGAGGCCGCCCGGATCCCGTCTGGCCGCCCGGGACGCCCCCGCGCTGGTGTCTGTCTCCGGCCCGCTCTCCTCTCGCGTCCCTCCCCGTAACTCGCCGCCCCTATTGTCTGGGCGCCGCCGCTCCCTCTCCCCCCCTTCCTCCCCCCCTGCGGCGGGCCGGACGGCTGTCAAACCTGGAGGCACCTCGCGCTGGTCGCCCGCGCCGTCGGAGCCCTTCCAGGCCGAATCTGCCAGCCCCTCCCGCCCCGCAGCAGCCCCCCTACCTTCCGTGGCCCCGCGGCCATTCCCTGACCTTTGCTGCACTTCCTCGGCGTTTTGTCTTCTTGCGAATTTTCTCTTCCCTCCCAGTTGTCATCTCCTACAACTCTGAGCATCCAGATAAAATTTTGCCACGCTTGTTCGCTTTCTTTTCTGTTTATGTTCCGCTCCGTTCTCTCCGTCCCCTTTGCTCTTCTTGCTTCGCGTCCCTCCTCCCCCGACCCCCATAGACTGTCTTACTTTGTCTTTTCCTTGGGTCCCGTCCCTCCCCATCCTTCTCCCCCCCCCCCCGCCCCCGCCAGGGAAGAGGAAATCGTGCCTCATCCCAGAGTATCCCTGGGAGTTTATGGGTCTTAACATCACTTTCATGGGTTCGAAGTTTGCAGAAAATCGTATAACTGGTAAACTACCCCATACTGAGTTGTTTTTGTGAAGAACAGTAGAAAACGTTAGATTTCTACCCAGATATTTAACTAACTGCCTGGTATGTTGCATACTGACCAGACTTAAAAAACAAAAAACAAAAACTCATGCTACTGTCCCTTTTACACCAAACACCCTCTGGCCTAGCTTCCTGTTAACTTTCATGTATTAATCTTTGTTCTTGCCGGGGACACGGGATAGTCTCCCGTCCCTCCCCATGAGTATTCAGGTTTGATTTTACCTATTTTTAATGGCAAGTATTGGTGCTATTTGTAACCCTTACCTGTTAGATTCTTTCCAAGAGGAAAGGACAGTCCATTTTTATGTTTACTGTTGTTACATTTTGTCTCTTTTGAATTGTGAGCAAACCATTAAAGAGATCCAGTGGTGTATTTTCTTTTTTAACCTGGGAGAGAGCATCGCCCTGTCAGTAATTCTGAGTATCACAAAGGTTTTAGGGGATCTCCCCCCCCATAGTAGGTTTGCGTTCCTGATTACCTGTTACGTTTTGGTCTAGCCTGTCTGGAAGTGCGTTCATATCCCTCAAGGACTAGTGAGTGACTGAGTCTGCCCGAGGCGTTCCGGTCGTCCGTGTGGCCAGGAGGAGAGGGAAGAGTCACAAGTCAACGGTCCGGACAGGACTAGATACTCCTTTGTAGCTTGTTGTTTGCCTAAACATTGTGACCACTTTTATTTGTCAGTGTGGGCACTGACTATAGTGAAATAGAGCAGAAATAAATTCTTCAGTTAAAAAAGTATATCGTTGTTGCTTATTGAATGTGAAGTGTGACAAAGAAAATTTCCGACGCAACTTCGTGTGTTAAATTAAAATTCCTGACTCGCTCGCTACCAGCGTGGGAAATCCTGGGTACTGAAAAGCCGTCATCACGGGACTTATTGAAATTGTCACTGGCAGAGGAGTGTGTCTCCTGCTTCTTCCTCCTCTGTGTGCTCGTCAGCGTCTTACCTAGTGGACTATGAGGCGCTCACACAGGGGTGGAAAAACGTCATTAACTTGCACTCTTAAGAATTTCAATAGCCATATTCCAGAACACTCAGGTGTCTTGATTTTTCCAAGGCCAACCATTTACAGCTGGTGTGGAGAGTTTTCTTGGGTATTTTCAAGTTAAAATTTAACACATTTTAGCCATTAGCAAGTTTTAATGCTCATCTGTTTGCTCTTTGGAAGTGGTTCTTTTTTATGTCCTTTTCCTTAATTCATTATCAAGATTGCCTGCAAGGTGCACTGTACTTTACCTCTAGATATTGGTATTCATCGTTCCAATTTCTTTAGAATTTGGCAGTTATTTTAACTTCTCATGCAGTGTTTTTTAAATTCTGTCTTATTCCCTGTGCATTTTATGCATTGGAATCTAACTTATTTTTTTCTTTTTTTTTTTGTCCTCCTGAGGTAGTGAAAAGCGAGTACTGAAGAATAGGATCTCAAGATGAGTAAAAAGCCCCCAAATCGTCCTGGAATCACTTTTGAGATTGGTGCGCGTTTGGAGGCACTGGACTACTTACAAAAATGGTATGGAAAACACGGAGCTCTTGACCTAGAGCACGAGATTGGTGGCCTGACAGATGTTGTCTAGTTGCCGTTCTTTTGACAGTGGCAGAAACATTAACGTGGTGACGTTTTAAGTACGCATCTACTTTTTTTTTTAGTTTTCCTACTCTTCAGCAGACTTTGTGGGTTTAGCATCTCAGAGCTACTCTTAGAATCATTTTTGGTATTTGGGAACTGAACTGAAAATAATAATCTAGAGTATGAAGTATAGAGTGTCAGGACCCTCGTGTACTGAATATGACCGTATTGGTGGTGGGAGGGAGGGGATTAATTTAGATAACCCATGATTTGGATAAAACTTGATATAAATCTCTTTTCTTGGCCGGTGTCAGAGGTCGTCTTCCAAAATACAGAATATGTTGATGGTTAGCACAGCCGCTGTTTGTCCCCTGTCCCATCTGAAATCAAAACCCAGTTCACATCCTCTTTCCCCAGAGGCTAGTGAACTAAGGGCAGGTCGTAACTGTCCCACACTAAATAGGCAGCACTTGCAGACCTTTTTAAATTTCTTCTGTTCTGGCCACGTGTGATAAGTGGTGAATTTAAGCCCCTAATACACCCCTAAAACAGCCGTGTGGGGATAAAACCATCACCCGGAAAGGAGAGAAGGGGAAACAACACGCAGGGGCACCAGGCCACAGTAGAAATGGCCAGGGTTCCCTCTTTCTCCTAGGGAATGCTTTCCTTAGTCCTCCTAGCTGCCCCCTAGTTCTGCTCCCTGGGAGGAAGTCTGTTCCCTGCCGTCCTCAGCCCCCTCTCCCCCTCTCTCCCTCTCTGAGAGGGGCATTTGAGAGCTCCTCTCCAGGGAATGCGGCCGTCTGGCTCTCTCGAAGCCCATTACTTTGATGAGGATCTAGTGGCTTAGCAACTCCAGGACATGGTCCACCAGACTTTCTGACATTTTCTCTCACTACAGCTCCCTTAAAAACATAGTGGGCATTTTATAAATGTGCTTTTGATCGACTTGCATTAAGTCAACTTCCTGAGTTGGCAAATGGCAGGCAGAGAAATCTTGTTTAGTCATGATATTTGACTTCAGACCAGTCTGGGGTTTTCGTCTCTTAGTATCTGGCTTTACAATTCTGCATGTCCCTGACTCCCAGGCGAATGGGCTCTGTCGTAGGCACTGCTTTAGGACAGTGGGATGTGGGAAGGCGGTAGGTTATTTGGCCCTGTGCCCATAAGGTGCATCTCAGAATGTAGTTGTTTTTGGGGGACTTAATTGTTATTTCTCATCAGGTGGAGAACGAACTTAGTGGTTCTCAGGTGGGGTCTGGGAAGCACCTGGGCTGGGCAGTAGCATCCCTTGTAGTCATGAAACTAAAAATTATCTCTAGGCCCCGCGAGCACTCGCTGAGGAAGCCCACGCACTCCTGAGCGAGAAGCGCTGCCTCAGACCGTGTAACAAAAGACGCCCATCCCATCAGTGACTGGCCCTCTTTGCTTCTCATTGGACCCAAAGAAGCTTTTACTCTGAGGGCTGTTAAATCTCTTTGTGGTATGAGAAGTGATACTTTTTCTTTGATGCTAATCTTAATATTTTAAGGTTTTTTTTTTTTTAAGTTATTAGCTTTTGAATCACTAGTTAATTCATATTAACATATTTTCTTAGGCTTCTGAACTGACAAAGTTGCAATTGAAATAGCTTCCGGTTTTGGAGAAGCACACAGTTTATTAGTTTTCTTAGAGGTTTTCAGGGATATGAGCATCATTTCAGTATTGGTAAGAAATTTTCTTTCAGTGGTGAAATGTTTTCTAATTCAGCAGCTGTTAAATTGATGATCCGGTGGTTAAAAAGATTGTAAAAAAGAACTACTTTAAAAGTCAAGCCTAAAAGTGCTTTTAGAGTATTTGGAATTTGAGAGGAAAAATGATAATTGTAGCTAAGTTTTTGCGTTGTCTTATGCTTTGCACAAGAAATTCCTAAGTGCTTCGGTAGTGGGATCACATGCGTCCGTATTCATTGATGAAGTTCAGTTTTCATTTAATGGCTCCAATAGTCACAGCGTCTTGAAAGTAAGTAAACATCAGCCAGAACGATCCTATATGATGATCAGTGAAACATGTCATCAGTTTGATTTTTATGAGCTCCTTTATGTGAAGACTGTAGCTTTCTGCTACGGTTGGCTCCTTAATTAAAAAGGAATTAAGAGTATTGTATATACACATTCCAGGTAGTTAAATCATTTTCTTACTGTGACTTTGTTTATTAATGCTGGTAGTCTCAAGAACTAGGGAGCTTTGGGTGACCCCTGTCATTTAGCATTAAAATGCTTTACTGTAAGACAACTAACTGCTAAGATTTATTAGGTTTTAGATGGGCACAAAGGAGTTCTGTGAGACACAGTACTCTTTGACAGGCTTCATTTTTAAATGAGGCAATAAACCTTATTCTTCATATCATTCCATTTGGGTTATTCTGTATTTCACATAAATGCTACAGATTTTTGCTTGAATATTAGGTAAAAGTGTAGAAGGACTATTTGAGTGTTGAGAATCCTTAATATTTTTGTGAGGAGCAAAATAGTTAATTGCTGAAAATTTACTGAAATGATTCCCCTTCCACTTTCACCCCTCCCTCCTTGTTTTCTTTCCCATTCTCTTTTGTTGAATCCATATAGAGTGCTTAACCTTCCCTATTTATTCACTACAGTTGGAAGAGTATTGGGTTCCTATTTGACATAAATGTCTTTTGAACTATTACAGGCATTGGACAGGGAGGGACACATAGGAGTGCGGATACTGCTTGCTGTCTCTGCACACAGGACACTTCCAGTAAAGCCACGTGTCTCTTATGAAGGAAATAACATCACGTGTTGGTAGAGAAGTGCGAAGGGAAAGTGGTGATAGTGGAGCACCCAAAGTGTCAACATGGCCTGTATGTAAAAGATGTGTCCTATATAGAAAAGGAGAATCATTAATACTGTGTGCCTTACAAATGAAAAGATCTATTCTAAACTCAGTGGGCAGAAATAAACTGAAGTAAGCTTCCAGTTTTAGGTTTGGGGTAGATTTGATTTCATAGGAAAATAGAGTCCTTTTCATATGAAAAGTAACATTATTACTGCTTGACCATATTACATATGGTCAAACCATATTACTGCAAACCATATTACATATCCTTTAAAGTTCAGAAAGATGCTTCATCCTTGAAAACACAGTCTACATTTTTTTAAGTAGTGATTTGTTACCTTTTGTTTTCAAAGTCATTTTAGAGCTACATTAGGAAACTCTTTTGGTGGTTTGATTATTTACCAACACTAATGAATGCAGGCCCTAAGAAGCCATGAGAGGCCATTCAGTTCCAGTGTGTGATTTTTGGATTTCCTATACTGACTAAACCTAACTCCTGCTGAGAAGTTAGGTTGCTTAATTTTTATTTAATTTTATTTAATTTTTATTTATTTATTTTTTTTAGCGGGGGGGGGTGCTTAATTACTGCTATAGTTTTACTTAAAACATAGTTTAATTTTTTTCTCAACAGCCTTTTAATTTAATGGACTTTTAATATGGTAATATTTGTAGCTAATACAGTCAATCATTTTCTTTTTCTTTTCCTTTTTTTAAATATTATAAGTAATCTCTGCACCCAGTGTGGGGCTCGAACTCACAACCCTGAGATCGAGTCACATGCTCTACAGACTGAGCCAGCCAGATACCCCCACAACCAACCATTTTCTGTCTTATCTCCATCATATTCTCTACCACACCCCCTGTGCATTCAAACCATGGCATACCAGGGTTATACTGTCTTGAACGTAGTAACATCACAAGAATGAAAAAGGATGCAGGTTGTTGATACAGGAGTGTATTTGGTGAAAGAAAGATCAGATTGAAGGTCTCTTGGAGATACTGGAAGTGAATTCTGAGGACAAAAGAGGCAGGTTCAAATTCAGACTGTCACTTTCTGATTCTGTAAATATGGATAAGTCCTTGACTTCAGTTGGCTTATCAGTATGATGGAAGCAATGTTAATTGTCTTTTACTTAGAGGATTATTTTAAGGTTCAAATAATGTATTTAAACTTGGTTCAAATTCTGCAAAATAGTGCATAATTATAAAGCACTGAAGTAAATACAAAGGAAGAGGGAATGGTGAAAAATAAATCTTTGAGGATCTGAAGACTTAAGTGTGTAAGTTTTTAAACGTAACTTTAGTATTGATGTGGGAATGGCCTGGATCCTAGAAGGAAAATCATGTCATTGTAACCAGCTATAAACCATCTTTTTGAGGTGATAATAAAATCTTTTTGTTTCTGCAGAGCTTTACAGTTTATAAAGCACCCTTGCAAATATTGTAGTTTCTAATCATTCTGAACATTGGTCAGGAAGAAAAGTGATAAAGTCAAACTGGTTTGGACTACTGATTTAACTTCTGTCTTTTGAATGAAATTAAAATAGTTACTCTGTAGCAAGTGATTTAGTTACGAAAACAAAGTATGTCTGCTCTGAAATTTTGAAATCTAGAGTTAATTTAAAATATTCAGATGAGTTAATGCTCTTCTGACCTTTTTTTTTTTTTTTTGGAATATTTCTATTCTCTTCTAGATATAAAGGAAAGGAAAATGAAAAATGTGGAGGTATCTCCACGTGTCAGAGTTTGATAGAATAGTGTAAACTTGAATTGGCAAATGCTGTTTCCACACATTGGGAGTTTTTTGAACTGTATGGAACATTTGCAAATGTGAGTTTTTAAAATGTTCACAAACAGAATTTTAATGGAGTGAGAAAATTGAGGAAATGTAGATTGTAGCAAGTACAAATACTTTCTAATTTGAACAAAAGTACATATTTTCTGAATAAAAAGGGTTGCTTTTTTCTAATTGAATTTAGTTATTCAAAGGCAAACGTTAATAGAAGACAGTTGTGTTATCTCTATTTGCAGTAGGAGAATGTTTCTGAAAAGTATTCATGTAGATCAAATTTTAAAACTCAAGTCATTTTTAAATTATATTAGGTGAGTTCGAAGTTTGTAGAAACGTTAGGTGAATAGTTTTAAGATAGGAAATCTTTTGCTAATATGAATAACTTTTTTTTGTATATTGGGTTTCCCTAACTCTGTATATTTGAAAAGGATCGATTCGTATTTTGAGTCACTACCTACCTTTGAAAACCTAAGGTAGACTTGTAGCTTGTAGACTCAGCAAAATGTACAGTCAACATTTATATACCCCCAAAATTGAATTACATTGTATGAGTGGTCATAGAAAATTTATCCAGGGACTCCAGATTAAGGACTCCTCTTATAGAGGATTTCAAATTGAAATCTGTGTGATTTTTTTTTTAATTCCAAGATTTTTATATTCAGAAAGTCACAAATTTTGAATCTTAAGATTTAAATGAGTCCTCATTTTCATCATCACGTAGGTGTGCGTAAGTGCACAAACATTGTAGTTTTTAGTTTTAAAAATTTTCACCAAACCCCTATAAACTTTTAAAGGTAAAGATCTCTTTCTCCGTCCTCTTCCCTCAAAAAATGGTGAAAGCAAGGTCAGACATAGGGGCAGAGTAGATGTATTTTTTATTCTTAACGCTGATGTTCTTCCTCTCGTTATATTGATTCATTTCCTGTAGAGCTTGTTTTCTGCTCAAACTTTTTGCTCACCCGAGTTTTCTTGGAAGGTGAAAGAAAAGGAATATTGGAAAAAGTAAATTTAACTGGAAGCCAGCAGATGTGAGTTCTGGGTGCTCTTCTCCCATAACTGTGTGACTTTGGAGAGTTCCTTCTCTGCTTTAAGGTTCCTAAAATGAGGGTGTGACGTTCGGGTCCCTTGACTTAGAAACCAAAATTTCTTTGGTCTACTTTCCTTCTATTCAGGGTTGATAGATTTTTGGAATCTCACTTTTAGATGGGTAAATAATACAGACCTGAGGCAAAAGTAGGACAGAGTAAAAGTCCTACATCGTTTGCTCAAAACTGCTGGTCACTAAAAGAAGAGAAAAAATGAGGTGCAACAATGGAGAAAGTTGAATCTAGTTTGGAACACAATTAATAGTTTTGAAGTTTGAAGGATAGTGGTATTGGGCACGCTGTTGGCCTTTCTCCAGCCTGCTCTCCCACTCATTTAAATACTTTTCATTGTTTAATTTTGAAATTACTTGGAACCATAGCTATTGGCTTAGAAAAGTGTATGTAACCAGTAGGATGCCCTAACTCCCTCACTTTCCATGTGGTAATGATTCACTAATTGATTCTCTTACAAGAGTCCTGGATGCTGTAGTTCTGAAAGTGGTTCAGGGGAAGTCGAGGGGAGTGAGCTCCAGCAGCCGCAGATTCACCTACAGGGTTTGTTCCGCATACATCACTGGGTCACCGCCCACAACTCCCGGTTCAGTAGGTCTGGGAGCCCAGTGGGTCCAGTGGTTTGCACCTTCTGGAATGTTTCTAGGTATTGCTGATGCTGCCGGGCTGGAGGCCACGTAAGGGATCCGCCGGTCTAGGGTACACAGAATTGTTAACCCAAACATAAAGTTTATGAGGCAGATAGCAATGGAAATGACCAGGATTATGCTTGAATTTATAGTCCGTTTTTATTTACTTATGTTAGTCGGACAAAGTAAAATGTAAGTACATTGCAAAATGATGCATGATTCAGAAATCATTTTTTGCTGTTTTTCAGTAGAGTATATTGACCTACACGTGCTTTGACAAAGCGCTTCAGTTTTCTTGCTTTTTTCTGCTTTATGTAATCTCCAGCACTACATGGCTGGATTGTTGGGATTAGGTCCTTGTTGCTAAGGGGCAAAAAGACTATCAATGGTTATAGTTAATTATGGATTGCTGTTGTGGGATGATAACTTCTCTACCGATTCAGGATATATGGGGAATATTCGGTAAGTCCCTTGAATTTTATAAGGACCCTATCAGGTGTGGGACAATCTTTACCAGTTTAGAAATGACATGTCTGAGGTTTGGAGATATTAACTGTTTTATTCCAGTTCATCTAGTTAGAAAAATCATCCTGTACCCAGGTTCTTTTGACTTGGTCTCGTGATGTTGTTACTATAACCCATTGCCCTGTGGTGCCCTGTGGACACCCTGAAGTTTGAGCCTCAGCTTCAGGGAGTAAACGGGCTCAGCACTGATAGGCTATTTTAATTCCTGACTTTCTCTAGTGATATGTATGTATCTGGTGTTTAGAAGGGCCCTGAGAGTCCAGCATGCCCGTGTCACTCTTGTTCCGTGGAACTGTCTTCCACAAGGTAGGTTAATTTCAGGCCTGTCTGTCCTAGAAACTCTCCTTCCCAAGCTTACCTTTGAATGAAGCCTGCAAGCTGATGATGTCCTAGCTTTCTTCACAAATGTGTAGTGAAGTCCAGGAACCTTGGGCTGATTGTACTGTGCTCTGTGTGTGCATGTGTGTTCACATAATGGCAAGAGTTGGACTGAAAGAGAAGACTGATTTGCTTACCTGACATTTGGTTGAAGGTCAGCCATTGTATATCACATGCATCCAAGTCTATTCATTACATCATTCCTGCTGAATATCATTATGTACTGTGAGATTTTACACTTGCCACATCAAATTAGATGATACTTTATTTTGTGATGGGGAATTGATCAAAGCTACTGGTTGGGAAATAATTTATCTGTGGTGGTAGTCAACTCTACTAAAAAGAATGGCTGGCAATTCTAGTTTTGCTGAGGAGACAGAACTGCTATCTATAGATGCTGAAAAGGTTTTAATTTTGTTTTTAATTGATTCTTTAAGTGAGGGAGAAAATACTGAGTTTTAAATAGCAGTATAATTTGTTAAAACGAAATTCACATGATATTGAAAAGGCAGTTTAGTTTGCTATTCTTTGTAAGGGTCCCAGTTTTTAGTTTTTTATATGATTTTTTATTTCGAAGAACTATTGACCATCCCTGCTACCACTTCTCACCCATCATTAGTCATCACATAGAACTTTTCTTTTTACTATGCTGGAAATTGACCTGCAAGTGTTACGTTGTTTCAGTAAGTGTAGTTAACTCATCTGTGAGAGAATTGTTGCAGTGAAAATGAAGAAAGAATGTGGGTATTTATTTAATACTCGATGTGTCTTAAAAGGCTGTTTTTCATTGCCAGAAAGCTCACCCTCTTTAATTAAAAAATGAGTGTCTTCCCAGGACATCGTGGTGGGGAAGGTACCAAAGTACAAGGTACTTACATGAAATAATATGTATGTACAAGACCTAGCCCCTTTTATTCCTAAAGGTACCCAGCAAAGGTTTTTGAATTTTGACAGGTTGGTAAAGAATGAACCCCAGTGTTTTGGGGATATCATGACATCTGGTTACTATTCCAGAAAATTTTGGCAAATGAGTTGTGACTTACCAGTTGAAAACTAAGCATAGAATTTGTCAAACTAGACTAGTAAATTTTATTTTTAAAGTCACCTACCGGTTTTTTTTTTTTTTAGTTCTATAGCAAATCACGCCCAGAATTCCTATCTTAATTTTTAAATTTATATTATAACAATTTTGAAACAGCCTAAAAGTTAAGCCATTTTCTTTTCTCAGACTCTTTCATTTTAATGTGATGTTTCATACTGAGGCACAATGAGGTATAGTACATCTTTTGAGAAATTTTAATAATAAAAGAGCCTTTTTATGCATAGGGGTGTTTTTTTGTCTAGTGTCATAAAAGCTGTTTTCTATACTCTTTGGGCTAACGAAGACCAACTTAAGGCATTTATATCAAAATGACTTGCTTATGACCAACTTAAGGCATTTTGTATCAAAAGCAGAAGATTAAAATTGAATTTACAAGAAAAAGTAAACATAGTATCTGATTTGCTTATTATTGTTGTTTTCGATACCTCTTAGTAAGAGCCCCCTATATTTCAAACTGCAGTAAGTGTGTGTGATAGGTAAAAATCGCCATTTGGCAAGATGCAGAATATATATCGAGTGGAAGCACAGTCGTTAAGGTCAGACAGACCTCAGTTCAGGGATCTACCGTTTACATACCTGTTTGTACTTGAGCAAGTCACGTCACGGTTCAGAACCTCTGTGACCTGTCTGTAAAAACTGGGAGCAATAATAGTACTTAACTCAGAAAGGCTCTTTGGGAATTGAGCAAGAGAGTGCATATTAAAAGCTTATCATGGTTTGTGCCACATGGTAGGCACAGTAAACGTTAGGTTTAAATATAGTAATAGCATGAATATTAGTTATTCTAAGTAGAATCTAGTAGGAGAGGAATGAGTGTAAATCTTTGAAACTTCAGTCAGTAGGTGTATAAACACATATAATTTCCTATAGTAGTAAAATAATTTTTAAGTCCTAAATATTAAGAAATAGAAACTGAGTGGACCTCAAGTTGCTAGAGTTTTGAGTTTTGTGACAAAATGAAGTAAAAAGGAGTTTGGTCCTGTTAGTCGGAGCAAAGTATAGGAAGCACATAAACTTTGGATACAGGACTGGTAGCATTTTTTGGGGTAGAGTAGGAAAGGAATTCTTAATAGTCTAATCGATTCTTACGGTAGGAGATGGTCCTAAGTAGAAAGGCCATGGTGTAGGCCTTTGGTTTGATTAGAACTGACTGCGGACGAATGTCAGCATGGCAGGAGATTAAGGAGGTAGAGAGGAGTAGGACTTTACATCCAGGGATCTGAAACGAAACCTCAGTTGGAAAGGTGGTGGCATCAGAAGGAACACACATAGCTGGCTCTGATCTTACCTGTCCATTGCCGCAGAGCTGTGGACCGGTTGAGGCAGCAGGGTGGCCTTGCAGCTTATACTGGACCTGAGTCCTGGGCGTAGATGCCGCTGACAAAAAGACCTGAGGGATGATGTGATGAGACACGTAGAATTCGGTGTTGGGGAAGATGTGAGTTTGATATATAAGCTATTAGCTGAATGTTTTGGAAAGTCTGGATTCTTTTGTATTTATATTTCATTTTGGAATGTCAAGTTTGAGTAAAAAGAGTTTTGTTTTCAGTGTGTTGATAAAGTGTGAAACAAATTAACATGCAGTTTCTAAAAGCACTTCATCGAAAAAATACTAGAACACTAAGTGACATTGTTCTTTCAGTTTAATCAGTGAGTTGAATGGGTGAGAAAACCCTTTTGAAAATTAACAAAGCGTAATAATCAATTTAAAGTACTCCCAAGAAGCTAAAATTTTAAAAGGTTATTAATATTTATTATTTGGCAGATAATCCTCCTCCTAACAATTGTACGTAAGGAAGTTCTTACTTTTGTTACTTCTAGTTCTTCAAATGTGTTTTAGTCATTTTTTTTTAATGACACCCCATGTTAGAGTTTCTTGCTTATGAAGTGCTTATCCACAAAACTGATTGGAGTTGTTAATCCTAACTCCCTAACTTCCTGCTAACATTTAGATTATGTGTAAGTCATATTTCAAGTGCGTTTCATTTTTTAAAAATTAGAGACCTGGGGTGCCTGGGTGGCTCAGTCGGTTGAGCGTCCGACTTTGGCTCAGGTCATGATCTTGCCGTTTGTGGGTTTAAGCCCCGTGTTGGGCTCTGTGCTGACAGCTCAGAGCCTGGAGCCTGCTTGGGATTCTGTGTCTCCCTCTCTCTCTGTCCCTCCCTCGCTCGCACTGTGTGTGTGTGTGTCTCTCTCACAAGAGTAAATACATATTAAAAAAAAATTAGAGACCTACTGTATCTAGGAGAACATCTAATTTAGGTACTCTTTTTGTGTGCTTCTGTAATATATCTCTAATACACGAGCTATAACATTGTATTGTAATTGTGTTAACTTGTTTGATTGTCGTTTTCTTTTCCTTCCCTCCTGAATTTGAGTTTATTGATTGGAATATCATTTTTATTTGTAGCTTTAGTCCAACTTCAGTGTCTGGCACATAGTGAATTAGAGACTCCGTGTTTGTGGAGTTAAATGAAATGAATGAGGAAATGTCAATTTTTAGACTTACATAACTTAGACATTTTATTGTCTTGCAAATATGAACAAAAATGACTATTATTTAAATAATTTGAATAACTTACTGGGGCAGACTTTTAAAATCTTTTGCCTTTTTGATTAATGTGGTGCTTATTCAAATGATTCATTAAGTCCCAGAGTGAATCCTGATGGTCTGTAGGACATTCATAATGTTGGCTGGCCTTGTTCAGTGGATTGTTACCTGTCAGTGAGTAGTTCACAACTGGGTCCTGGGGCCAAAGTTCAGGAGATCCTCGGCCATACTTGTCTCAAGGAATTCCTCTTGTCCTCTCCTCATGGTTGCCTTTATCAATACAGGTAAAGATATTACAAACTAGATGACAAATCAGAATGAGTTCGCATAATGTTTGTTTTACTGTTAGTATATTGAATATATATATTTTTAATAGTCGCATGTCCATTATTTCTTTTCCATTCCAAGGATAATGGAGCGCCTGTGATATGAGTGTTAATAGATCATCTTGCCTTCCAGAAGGACTCTTTGTTTTTGATCATGGGCCCCTTTGAAAATCTGAGTAAAGTTGGGAATTCCCACTTCGAGAGAATATTGGTACATATCTACCCCAAACAGCATTTTGGATACAGTCTCAGGGCATCATGGTCTCCTGATTGAGTGAGTGAATCGGGACCTGCCCAGGTTAAAACAGATGACAGCATATAGGAGTTCATCTGTAAGGATAATTACCATCTTAGAGTTCTCATATTCTCTTCGTGTTTTGACAACACTTAGGAGTCGATGCTGCAGTGTATTTGGTGTATGGCCAACCTGTCTTGTCATTATTTGGTTCTTAATGGATTGCGGATTTGACCCAGAATCTGTAGATACTGCTCCTCTGAACGATCTTGTATAAGTGGGAGATAGCTGTAACAGTGTTAAAATGTTGGTATTCTCAGATGAGGCAATAAAGTGTTATAAGTGTTCAGAAAATGTGAAAATGATTGTTATTCTTGGTAACGGATTTGTTCTACTCTGTGGTTATTTGTTATAGCCACAGTTTAACTTGACCACTGAAGTCTTTGACTACACTAATTCAGAGAGGGTCCTGAGAAATCAGCTGATGGATTATGGTAGTAGAATTGCATGCATGAAAAAATACTGTTAAGTTCAGCAAAGATCATTGTAAAATCTTCTCAGAATTTCTGAATGCTATTTATTTCCATTAAGCCTAATAACCATTTTTAGAGTGGATCATTTTTCTTGTTAAGTGTGTTTGTTATACTTGCTAAGGAATCAAGTGTAAAAGGCACATGAAGGAGAGGCAGATCCAGAGCAATGAAGGCAATCCCTTGTTTTCCACACAAGTCAAAATCATTTAAGCAATGCCTGCGTTTCGGAGTGGGATTAGCATAGGGAAGGTGGACAGTGGAAATTTTATGGTGTTGTGCAGTAACTCATGGTAAGCGGTAAGAGAGCTCTATGTAGAATTTTGGCACCGAGGAATCATACTTCCACCTCTTTCTTTTCAGCCCTTTAAGAAATGCCAACCATGGTGTTTTCTTCTTACCCTTCATGGTTTTAACTCTGAAATCCTTGTCTCCACTTCTCAGATCTTTTCCCAAATCATTCATAAATGTCTGGGACTCAGCCTAATCACTATTCTTTAACACTTTTCCATGATTTTCGCCTTAAAAAAAATGACAAAACAAAACCATTGTCACTATATCTTCCAAATTCATTAGAAAAATTTTATGTTCCATTCACACTCAGTTATAATAAAGCCTAAATTGTACATCAAAATAATTGTGCTGTAGGTCAAGATAGAGGGGCATTTGTAAATACATTTTTTCAACATTATTTTTCATTCATTGTGTGTATCAAAGCATTGTTACTAAGGGCCATTTGCTAGAACTGGGAAATCATTTCTCTATATAGAACTGTATGTTAATTTGCCATAACAAAGATCTTGATGTTAGGCTTTTTTCCCCCCTAAGGTGTAACTGATCACCAAAGTAAGGGATTTCCTGTTGTTTCTAGAATGGTGGAGCATTTCATTACTTTGCTATTTTAGAGCCCTTCAGTTTGAACCTAGCTAACAAAGTCCCGTCAATGTCCCACCATTCTCCTTTATTCACCCTATTGCTTGTTTTGTAGTCTAGCCAGAAGGAGCGGCTTCCTTGAACTGCCCCTCCAGTCTCTGATCCTGAGGTTCTTGAGGACAGAAACATCATTCTGCCTGTCTCTGAATGAATCCTCATTGTCTGGCTGATTCACTGACTTTGGTTTTAAGTAAATGAACGTTGATTGACTAACTGGAAGTGTGTATGTATACTTTACCTTTGTTTGTACCAGGCTTGTTAAGTCTAAATTCTGGAAGTCCCTTACCAAGACCAATAAAGATTCTGTCTCCCAAGAGCCTTCCGTGCCCTCCCCGGTGTTCTCTGAGCCATTAATAGCATCTTATGTAAAATTTTTGTATATACTTAGCATATATGATATAGTTACTGCGGTACAGGCCTTATCCCAGTTCTCCTGTAGGCTTTTGTGCCAGTTGGTTTTGGCTGTGAATGCACTACAATGTGTATTCTTGGACAGTCATCTGTTAAATGGGGACTGTGTTATCTATACCTTGGATGGTTACCAGGATCCGAGGAGAAAAGGTATATAAAGAGCAGTTGACACTCAGTAAGGAAAGAACAGAGAGACTAACATAGATGTAAATACTCTGATTCATCTCCTTGTCTGACTCTAAGCTAAGCTCCTTGAAGGTAGCCGTTAATTATGTTTCCATTTTACCTACCAACAGTGCCTAGCAAGTTCCTTAATCTTATTGGATGCCCAAATGTATGTTGAATGAATGAACAGAAATTCAGTCATTCTTAATAATGTAATATTTATGGCTCCTTTATTTAAGATTAAAAATTTGATTCGTAAACATCGTAAGAATGAAAAGAGATACTAGTCTTGGGTATTTGTTACTTATTTAATTCTCGGCCATCATCTGAAGTTTACCTCCCCGTCTCTGGATATTTATGTAAAGAGTATAATGTACTATAAATTATCCTGAAGCAGTAACCTGAAAGTCTCATTGTTGCATCAGGCATCCTGTCAGTGAAGCAGAATTTGAAATATTTTAGGAAAACTATAAGTTACTTAAAAGTGCAATTCAGATTTAAATTCTATGAAGTTACTTCGATGCTGACTCTTTGCTGAATTCAGTCATGTTATGGAAATAAAGATGTGTTTGACTCTGGTCCTGTGGACCATTCTCACTTTGAGAAATGTTTGAAATATGTGGAGTTGTTTACATTTAGAATTTGAAGGAACCTAGAGAATAAACCCCTAATGTTTTGCTCAAAAATAAAAAAGGTGTAATAAACATGTGGAGGTATACATTTATTCATCTTTATGACTGATAGAAAATCTCTTTATAGTGGCGAAGTGGCTGGTGAACGTTGGAAAATGAACTAAAGGGCAGCCTTACCTCTAGGCTTCCCTGGGCGCTGTTGAGAATTTTTGTGTTGTAAAAACCAGAGGAACAAAAACATACAATCAGAGCAACATTGCAAGAGCCCGGTGTCACAGCACTGAGTCCGCGTGGGTAGGGTCAGTCTGTTAGTTGCCTGGGGTTTTGGGTTTTCTTGTTCTTAGGCCTTTCTTTAACAGAATGTTTCCTCATCCACACTCATTCCCCCTGAAAGACTGAGAGTAAGCTCTAACTTAAGGGTATAAGGTTGACAGCCTTCTTAGTTATGAAGAAATGTACAGATTGTCTTTAACGTCCCTTCTTCCTCATTCCGAGCTTTCCCCCAAGTGGCTGGCATGTGTCTGTCGCTCGGCTAGGTTCTGGGGGATACAAAGATGGACATGACTCTGTTGTTCCTTGAAACCCACAGGCTAGAGTAGCTTCTAAAGTCGTGTCCCTTAGATGTCTGCTATCACGAGAAATATTAATAAATATTCTGTGATGAAAGGATTGCATATGTCCTTAACTTTGGAAATGGTAAACTTTACCTCCATGTTGTCGACAGGACCCAGAAGGCTTTCAAGAAAGAAAACAATTGAACTTTTTAGCCAGTATTTTCCCAGGCTGTTTAACCCTAAGACCCTTTTTTTGCGTCACGTGCCTTAATGTCCCAAGGGCTGTAAGTGCCCTGCACCACGCAGTTTGGGAGCCTGCCCTGAGATGGGCGTGGCCAGGTGGGTGCTGTGAGGGCTGCAGGGGGAGGGAGTTGGGGAGTCTTTACACACGTGATTACATGTTCCACCAAGTCCTCCACCAAGTCCGGAGAGAGGAGTAGGAAAGGGCGAGAGGAGGCAGCCTAGCGCTAGGCAGAAAGAACAGAATGGACAAAGGCACACGTGTTTGACCTAGCGTGGTGTGTTTGAGGAAATCCCAAGCGGGAAAACCAAACCGGAGTGGGGAAGGAAGCTGCAGCAGAGAAGGATTCAGGGCCCTCAAAATGTTTAAGCAGCTTTGGATGGCACGCGTGGGACAAAGCATGTAGTAACCAGTTCCTAAAGTCCGACGTTCTGTAAGGTCTGTCGTGCTTTATGTTGAAAGCCAGTTTTCTGTAGGGAGAAGAAAAATTGCAGATTTACCAAAAACGAGCAAAAATATGAAATAAACTATTAGGGGTGAATCATCTATGGGCTGCTTTGATTCTTAAGGCTATTTAATGATAGTTTTTAAAAACTTTTGAGTCATCTGTGAACATTTTAATACAGTACATTAGGAACGATGAGGCAATTTTCCTTGTTGAAAGTTTCAAGTTAACTAATTTCTATTTTAGAATTTAACGTAGGAGAGTCATCACACATAGAGACAGAACAATGTGATGTTATTTTTATATTTTAGAATTTAAAGTTTAACTGAGCATTCCCTCCTATCATTGATGTGCTTTTTAAAATATTGGAAAGTACAGAGAAATAGAGAAAACAAAGTGATTTTGTGTCATAAAGAGACAAATGTACACGTTGGAATCTTTTGCTAGACAAGTGTGTTTTACTTACAATTCTGCTGAACACAGCGCTGCTACTTTACAGTCCCCGTGTAAATTTTTTGCAAATACCACATTTAAAGACTATAATTTTCCATTCAGTGGGTATGCCGTTGTTTGTAGAGCTGCAGACAGTCTTCAGTTTTTCTAACCATATTCTTATGGTTAGATGGTTTCTGTTTTCTTTATTAATGTGTTGTGTGTACAGTTCCAGATTTGTAATGATTGAGTCAAAAAGTAGGAATGTGTTTAAGGCTCTTGAAGCATGTTTTCCAGTTACCCTCCCCAAACTGTGCCGGTAATTTACATTTCCCCTGGGAACATAGTCATGTATTTATCTCACTGGGTATTGAGACCAGTCATTAAAGACAAGTAACAATAAAGCAAACTTTGTTGTCTCAATCGTTTAAAAATATGGACCCATATTGTTTTGTTTATGGATTTAATGGCAAGCAGTGTTTCAGTTAAATTATCCTTTTTAATACGTTGTGTAAACAAATGTAAGAATTTCCTCTTGATGTGAAGCTCCTTTTTATCTTGGAGGTATCCGTCACGGATTGAAAAAATCGACTATGAGGAGGGCAAGATGTTGGTCCATTTTGAGCGCTGGAGTCATCGTTATGATGAGTGGATTTACTGGGATAGCAACAGGTTGCGACCCCTAGAGAGACCTGCACTGAGAAAAGAAGGGCTCAAAGATGAGGAAGATTTCTTTGTAAGTAGCAATCTTCCTCCGTTTGCTAGATGTATGATATATTTTAAAAGGAAGTCTGTTAAATATTACAAAAGCTTATTTTTATGAAGGAAATGCTTATTTATTATACATGGTATTGATCTTAAAAGTTGTTTAAAATAGGATTTTAAAGCTGGAGAAGAAGTTCTGGCTCGTTGGACAGACTGTCGCTATTACCCTGCCAAGATTGAAGCAATTAACAAAGAAGGTATGCATTTGAAATGATCTTAGCTTTGAAATGGGATTATTAGTAAAATTGAACTGTATTTGTAGTTTTAAGTCTTGTAATTGTCACTTACAGCTGTTACTTTGTTTTATACTTAATGAATTTCCTGCTAATATTCTTTTCTGGGAGTATTTCATTGTTGCACACTGTGTAGAATAACATGAAACATGATCTACTTAACCACCTAAATACACTGTTTAAATTAGGAGAAGTGTGAAAGTTGGTTAACATTGTTCAGCTTTTAGTTGACAGGCTTATATTACATGCATTTTATGTCTCCTTCTCTGTTTTCAGTTGGCCGGCTAAGTTATTTTTCTGAGCAACTCAACCAGAGTATTAGGGAAGGTGAAGGATACAGGGAAATTCAAATCAGTTCAACTTGGAAGTAAAATACAGTCCAGTGTTTTCTGAGGAAAGAGTGTGGAAATTTATCAGTTTGAGGATTTCCTTTATTGCCTTTTTCCTCTGCCCCTTTTTTCTTAGTTTCTGTGAATAATTGAGAGGTAAATGTCCTGATAGCCTTGTGGCATCTAAACACTGATACTGAGCAGAAGTTACTGAACTGACCAGTGATGTTGAAAATAATACAGGAATCAGGTGTGTTCGTGTGGCTGAAGGTGAATAAATCTGTTGGGCGGTTAATGTATTTAAAAAACAGAACTTGAAGACCGAGTGATTTGGAAAAGCATTGAGAATTAGTATTTAAATTAGTATTGGAGATATGCTTAACTACTTTGTTTTTTTAATTTCTTATTTAAAATCTCATTTTAGTAAGTTGTGAGATATTTGTAAATGTATTTCCAAGTCAGGAATACATCGGTTTTCTATAACAATGGTTTCTTAAACGTGACCACTCATCCGTTCTGTTTACTAAAGAAACACACATTGAGTGACAGCTTCTTTGCAAGAGAAGTAAGGGGACACTTGAAAGCTGAAAGACAAACAGGCCAGCTAAAGAGGGAATGAAAGACTTTTCCGAAAAAAGAAATGAAATGGTATATTGCAGAGGAATGGAAGAGAGGCCTGCCACTTCTTAGGAACTGCAAGACCCCATTGTAACTGGAGTGAAGGCGTCCTTTGAAGGGAATAGAATATCAGAAGATGTGGGAGAGAGAAGCAGGGGTCTGCGTATGAAATGTCTTGTGATCCTGCTACGGAATTTGAATTTTTTTTGGAGGTGGTGGGAAAGAAACGTGGAAGGGGTTTAAGCTGAGGATTTAAAGTAACAACAAACTTGAGAAAACATGGGAGGTAAGAGGAGACAAAAGAGGAAAACATTTAAAAGATGTTTTAAAGAATGTTAGGTGTGAGAAAGCAAATCAGTGTTGTCTACTTAAAAATTATGATACACTCTTACAAAGGCCTATTCCAACTTACTGTTTTAAGGAATTGAAATAACAAACATGGCTAAGATTTTACCACCACCAGTCACTTTCCTCCTGGAGGAGTTGAGAGACGTCTCTGTTGTTAGGTTTGCAGGTTACTTTTCCTTTCCTGGTCTGCTTCACCTCACTGTGCACTTACGCTTCTTGAGAGCTCTGTTACGGAGCCCATATTCCTGTGTCTGATGCACACGGGCTCTCCAGGGTAGTAGTGCAGGGCCTAGCACGGGGGCAGTCACAAACAGGTTGTGGGACTAAAGGAGGAGGTAACGGATCAATCCCGTTGGATAATTAGTAGGATTCACCCCAAATAAAAGAAGACGAAGGAAAATTAAACAAAACTCTGTTTTATTTTATATTTTTAAAGTTTATTTTTATTTATTTTGAGAGAGCGATAGAGAGGGAGTGGGGGAAGGGCAGAGAGAGAGGGAGACAGAATCCCAAGCAGACCCCACGCTGTCGGCGCAGAGCCTGATGCGGGCTCAGAATCGTGAACCTTGAGATCACGACCTGAGCCAAAGGCAAGAGTCGGACGCTTCACCGACGGAGCCACCCAGGCGCCCAGCCCTCTGTATTTTGATTAAGAGCGGTTCCTTTGAGTGCGGAGAGCTCCGAGATCTTGCCTCCGTGCTTAAAGCCCCTTGGGGGTGCAGCACATACAAGTGCATGTGTACACACGCGTGCAGTGCACTCAGAAGCAAAGCCCTCCTATTTTGTCCCATCCCATTTGTCCGTGGGCAGAGAGCACAGAAAAGCAAGCTTGTATTAGCGGAAGAGTGGGGCCACTCACTGTAGCCTCTGCCGTTTTAGGAGCAGTTTGAGTGCGCCTTTCGTGAAATGGTGGCAGATACATTTCTTTTTAAAATCTCTCCACTAGAGGTCTTTATTTTGTGATTTCTGTGTGCCCCACGCGGAGGAGAAGCCTGCCCCCCCGTGCGCACCCTCCACCCCCCGCCAAGAAAAGGCAAAGGCGCAGGAAGCCTTTGGGGGGGGGGGCTTCTAGTCACTGTAAAAGCTAAACAGAACTAACAGATATGAACAGTTAGGTGTTTGTAGTAAGTCTTAGAGAAGTTGAAGAGGGGAACGAATCTGTAAACCGGAGGGAACACGGAAGTATTGGTACCATGGATGGGATTTGAGGAGCTGATCCCCGAAGAGTAGGCTGGAGGGGGGAAAGGAGAAGGGCATCGCAGGAGCGAAACAGCTGATTGGCAGCGGGGAGGGATGGGTGCTGTGCTCTCGGCTGGAAGGTTGTTCCTGCAGGAGGAGGACATCGGGCAGGTGCAGAGTGGTGGTCGCGCCAGGTGCACGTGCGGCGGGGTCGTCTCAGCACTTCCTCAGTGTCTTTACCTCCCTGTCAACTCACCATCAATCACTTGGGTTTAGAGCTTTATATCTGCAACATTGTGCATTATGCTAATCACAGAAAATACGAAATCAAATGATGTTCAGATTACAACATTCAGGAAAATCCTCGTAAATATAGGTCTGGTTTGGTGCCAGCTTCAGAGCCCAATAATAACGATTATGACACTTAACCCTGTTTACTTATTACGTAAAGGTCCAGTACGTGTTTACTTAAAGTGCTTCTCAGCCATCATTTGTACAGGACATGATAGAGAAACATTGCAATTTCTTAAGTATAAAGTCTACGTGATTTATGTTTTGTGGCAGCACTGACTTTTGTTGACTTGAAAGCGCGGAGTCTGTAGCAAAACCTGAATATGCCTCGCGGCTGCTCGGCGTGTTGAGGCCTGCAGGCGGGTGGAGTTAGCCTGAGGGTTTGGGGGGCGAGGGCCTGGTTAGCCCTGTGCGCCCCAGGCTCATTGCTGCGGCGCAGTGTCCCGCCTCCCCGGAAACTGGTGTTCGCATCTGCGCTGGATCACGTTCCTCTAGATGGGCTCTAAAGTATTTTCCGGCTTAAATGCCTGCGGATCCGATTCTTATTTACCAGTTCATGAAGATGGTGAATCTTGCGATAAACAAATGATTGTTTTTCCCCCCATATCAGTTCTTTCTTTCTGTTACTTGGAAAGAAATTTCCAAAAAGAGCAAGTGATAATTCTTATAGAAATTTTATATCCCCAACTTGCTACAGTTAACAGGTGTGTGTGTGTGTGCGCGCGCGCGCGCAGTTACTGCAGTTGGAGTGTGTTTATTCGGAATGTGTTTATTTCTGTCAGGGCGTTGCTTGCTAGGTTTCAAGTGTTGCTGTAAGATTCAGTTGTATTTTCTAATGATTCTGACTTGCTCCTGTTTCAGGAACATTCACAGTTCAGTTTTACGATGGAGTAATTCGTTGTTTAAAAAGAATGCACATTAAAGCCATGCCCGAGGATGCTAAGGGGCAGGTAAGAGTTCAGCATTCCTAGCTACCCAAAGGGATGTCTTCTGGAATGGCGACCAATCAAAAAAAAAAAAAAAAAAAAGATACACATATGTATTTTAAAGTGAACTAATTGTAGGATTATGTGCTGATAGCCCCAAATAGCAGCAAGAAAAAGCAGCTTAGAATGTAAGAGAAATTATACACTTGATTTTTGCTTCTTTGGCTTTAGACCTGCTAAAGTTATAGGTCACTAGTTTCTGTTCCAGGTGAAATCCCAGCATCCACTAAGCTGGTGTTGTCCTATCGACCCAGCTGGATCGTGGAACCAGTCTATGGGAAGTGAGGTAAGTGCCTTTTTTTAATTTTGTTTTGTTCTTCCTGGTATATAGTATCATTTAGAAAGTTAATTTTTAATATAAAAATTTATATTGAGTTCCTTATCTTCTTTCCTTTTATAAATCATAGTCATTAATCTTCTTTAAAAGGCGCTTACCTGACACTCTGTAGGCTGTTTCAGGTAGGGCTCTGTGAGTCATAGGATGTAAGCAGTGTGTTACATGCCTTGTCACTGCTCAGAGCAAGAATGATGAACGGTAAGCATTGGAAGGAGAGTCTGGGATGAAGTTAAAACCATGATTCCCTTGGTCGAATATGTTTCCTGAAATACTGGAAAAAAAAGGTGCCGCTAGAAATTTAAAATATTTTCTTTTATGTTCTGCTGTTATTTGGGATTTTCAGCACCTGGACCTACAATTAACTTTAAGAATTGAAAGTAACCTATAAAAGTGTCTAATATGGAAATACGCTGCGTATCTATTCCACACCGTGCAGTGCAAAGTGTCCTTCTGAAATGTGTTGAAATCATCTGGTCAGCTCCAGCCAAGTGTGTACATTTAGTAATCTAGAAATGTGGATCTCCGCAATAAAAAAACAAAAAACAAAAAACAAAAAATTATTCCTGGTATCTTCCGAGAAGTGTGATCATTTAAAATCACCTGGTTTTTAAAAATGCAGTTTTGCAGTGATCAGCTCGCAGTTTTTCCCTAGTTAACATGGAAATGCAGTGTAAAATGGAAATGCTTTTGATCAGGAAATTGCTTTGTGTCTTCCTCCTTGTATCTGTAAATAAAACATTCCTTTAAGCATTCAATGGTGTGATTTCTTGGTTACTTCATAGAAAATTGATTAAAACATTGGGAACGCAATTTAATACATACCTGTTTAATTAAACAAACTTCTCTCTCTCTTTTTTTCCCTTTAAGGCTGTTACTTATTATTCTGGTTATACATGTTTGTGAGATGGCACTAACTCTAAAACTTCGTTTTTTTCCAAAGTGAGATACTGAGCCATTTTGGTTTGTGGTAAAATTACAAGTTATAAAAATTAATTCATTGGATGTTATTGGGCATTTACTTTTAATAAGTAGTTACATTATGATGTGTGTGAACATTAAAGTCAGTGTCAGAATATAAACTGTTGAAAGAGAATATGGGCAGCACTACATCCTTAATTTACATTTTTTCTTCATCATTTTTAATTACAAGCACACTAAAAATATTTGTAGAGTTTTTTTTTTTTTTTTATAAAATGTTCTCTTTTCAAAGTGTCTTTGTTTCCCAAAAAGTTTTGACTTGTTTTCATGTAGGAAATGGACTAAGTCAAGCGTTGTGTGGGAAGTGCTGAGAGAATCCAACTCTGCATACACCTTCTAAATTTTGAGTACCTTGAGAATTCCTTTGTAAAGATATACAGTAAATTTACTAAACTAGCAAAGGATAAATAGATGCAACATGGAAATACTCTTCCCTAAACTTGCTTTGGCTTTTTCTATCCTATTGTGTCTTTTTGCAAGTGTGCTGATGCAAAACTCACTAGTGTTAGAGCATTGCTCATAAGGGCCTTTACTATTTATGAGACTTTTTTCTGCACACGTTACTTAATTGGGTTCCCATAGCAAATCCTTTGACATAGCTGTGACTGATACTTCTGTTTCACATCTGAGGAATTCAGAACTTAGAGGATTGAGTGACTGACTGAAAATCTCACATAAGCATAATGTGCAGGGTGACTCTGAGCTCCCATGTGATTTCCGGCACGCTCTGTACTGTGTACTGCTCTGTTACCTATAGGGAGCTCTGAAGCATATCATGAGTTCTAATTCGTGGAAGGATCACACCAGTTATTTTTAATAGTGAATCTTACCTATTTAAAAATAGAAGAGGGGAGCGCCTGGGTGGCTCAGTTGGTTGAACATCCGACTCTTGATTTTGGCTCAGGTCATGATCCCAGGGTTGTGCGATTGAGCCCTGTGTTGGGCTCTGTGTTGAGCATGGAGCCTGCCTAAGATTCTCTCTCTCCCTCCCTCTGCCCCTCTCGCCAGCTCGTGCGTGCTCTCTTTTTTTAAATAAATAAATAGAAGGGCAAAATAAAGGGAGAATTCTTTAATGACACAACTGCATTGATTCCGTGATTAACAAGTCATATGATCAGGCACTTTTAAAAAATACCTAATTGCACTTTTAAGAGGTACAACGTGAATCTCTCCCGGTTTGCTGTTCATTGGGAAGAAAAAGAGCTGGAGTGGAATGTACCTCTGGCATTTTTCAGCATTTCTGTAACAACTTAAAGTTTTTCCCACAACATGGAACCCAGAATTAAACACTCTGCTCTTAATAAGGCTGTACAGGCAGGTCTGATCCCTGCTGAATTTCACACTTTGCCTGTCTTGTTGTGCTTTTGTTTCTCTTTCTGCTTTGTGGATTACCCTCTGTCTGTTTCACTGGTGCTTTCTCTCTCTACTACTTTAATGTCAGTCTCAAGTTTCCACCTAGCCGTAGCACTTGGGCTCCCCAGACCGCTCCTGCCCCTTGCGCCTCCTCACACACTCTGATTGCCATGACTTTGTTTTGTTCTTCCATGGCATTTTGTTTATTCCTCCACTGCCTCTCCTGTCACACTGTCTTATAGTTAATTTTATCTGCCTTTCAATTCCTTATAGGTAGGACCAAAAAAACGTGGCTCTAAGTAAACATGGGATTGGACACTACTGGTTTATCTTGTTTGTTTTGAGGTTTTTGTTTTGTTTTTGCAAACTAGAGACATAAATCTGTATTTTACTGTTGTGTCTCAATTTGCTTTTTATTAAGACATGTACTGAGGACACAGTTTAAATACTGAGAAAGCAAGATGCTGGGCATTTTCTAGGCAGGAACAGAGATGTGGTCACTCCAGAGCCCATGTGTTCTAAGGCCTTTAGGGCAGCATCTTTTATAAATTGTTGCCTCATGACTGCTTGGCATGTTTCCTGGCATGTGTAGCGAGGTGTTCAGCAGAATATTGGTGAATGAATAGTTCGGTGCAGTCACATGATATTTTTAGTTCATTTCAATCGTGAGGGAGAGAAACATAGGGGTTTTTTAAATTTTTTTTAATGAAAACAAACAGGTTTTGTTTTTTGGTTTATTTTTAGTGGCTTATTGTCTTCATATATTTTCAAGACTGAGCAGCCATCAACCTCTTGACTAATGATTGAGGTTGGTTAATGTTAACTTGTGAAGTCAATGTATTTGATGTTGAGAAGTAGTTTTAGTTACTTGGACTAAGAATTTAGTGTATTACCCATTTTGGTTGAATTTGAGCTGGTCTCTTTGAAGCTTAGTGGCCTTAGTGGAAAATTAATTGTAGAGATACTACAAATACTTGTTTTAAGAAAATCTTTTTGGTTGTGAAAATTTAAATGTTAACACCACTCTTTTACTTTTTTACATACTTCCTTTTTTTTTGAGAGATAGACAGTGAACAAGCATGGGGGAGGGGTGGGGGGGGAGAGAATCTCAAGCAGGCTCCACGCCCAGTGCAGAGCCTGATGCAGGGCTTGGTCTCAAGACCCTGAGATCATGACCTGAGCTGAAATCAAGAGTCGGACGCTTAACCGACTGAGCCACCCAGGAGCCCCTCCGTACTTTTTACAATAAGCATTTTTAGTTTAGAAAAATTATGTAGCAACTAACTTTAAATATAAACACAGGAAGAATAAATACCTGGATCGCAGAAGAATGGTAATCAGCACAAATCCAGGAAGTTGTAGAGTGAGGGAAATTAGTCTGGAGCCTGACCGTGTATATATAAGACACCTTGGTCAAACCACGTGGCTCTTTTTTCTTTAGTAATATTTAACTGTTCTGATATATTGGTGTCCAAACTGTCAAAGCTTTAAAAATTAATTAAATCATATCTTGAATTCTGTGAAATCGTCCATACTTTGTTACATTCTTCCTAACAAGGAGTAGTAATTTGTTCCCTGGGAATGCATTTCTTTTCATCTTTGCAGAATTGCAACATCAGCATTTTTCTCTCATTTCTTCTACAGTTTGTTGTGTTGAGAAAAGAAATGCAGTTTACCATTTAAATCCAAAGTACTGAGACAGAATGTCATGTAGTGGTCCAAGTTTGTTACAGGGTTTCCTCTTTTATTTTAGATTTTATTCCTGTGAAAATAATAGCAAAGGAATATTTGCTATTGAAAATTTCCCTCTTTTATGTAAGGTTATATAATCCCACTAACCCATTAGATCAGTAAATTTGATAATTACCATGTTGATTTATCTTATAAATATAATTAATTCGATTTTTATATATGTGTGTGTGAGATTTTGTTGCTTTGAAAATGTGATACATGTGTTTGTTAGTGTAATTAAATTTTGATTAATTTTTAATACTTCACGTTTTTTGTTTTTCCTTTGGAGGATTGGATAGCTTTAGTCAAAGCAGCTACTGCAGCCAAGAATAAAACAGGGAGCAGACCCCGCACCAGCGCTAACAGCAGTAAAGATAGAGACAAAGATGAGAGGAAATGGTTTAAAGTACCTTCAAAGAAGGAAGAGACCTCAGCTTCTATAGCTTCTTCAGACGCTGAGAAGAAGGAAGACCTGCCCACGTCCAGTGAAACATTTGGTACAAAATATGTTCTTACGTTCAGTCCTGTGGCGGGGTGCGCTCACGCAGTGAGGAGGCCAGAGCCCTGGCGACCTGTGATGCGGGGCCGTGGTTAAATGGTTGGGTCCTTCCCTAGCGTAAGTGTGTTTTTGCGGTGTGTAACAGAGCCGGAGCTGGCTGGTCTAATGTGATATGGGCGCTGGGTCCTGGGTGCCCTCGGCCTTCTAGAATAGAAACGCATTCAGAGCTTGACTTCTCAGTTCTTGTCAGTGGGCTTTGGGGTTTTTGTTTGTTTTGTGTTTTTTTTAACTAACTTTTTAAATGCTTCTGCATGTGTTTCGAGATGTAATATGGGAAAAGCAGTGAGTCCTTTTCGTCCTGCTTTTCTTTCCTAAGGAATAACTACTTGGTCGCTTTTTATTTCTAACATATCAGTCTGGAGAAATTTGTGTTTTGAAGTTCTGTGTCAAGCACTAGGTTAAAAAAAATAAGTGCAAAGCATTTTTACTATTTTGCTATTTAAAAACAAATCATGTGTTTTAACTTTGGATTCCAGATAAACTCTCATATATGTATTCTATTAAAAGTAGGACTTCATGTAGAGAACGTTCCAAAGATGGTCTTTCCACAGCCAGAGAGCACATTATCAAACAAGAGGAAAAATAATCAAGGCAACTCATTTCAGGCAAAGAGAGCTCGACTTAACAAGATTACTGGTAAACTACAATGATTCTTTTGGTTGGGGGGAATGGAGGGTTTGATTTTAGACTAGTTTGTTTTTAATAAAGCAAAATGTACCTTTTGTTTTAGTGTAACAAACTGGTTAACAGGGAAGACATGTACTTTATGGTTCTTCGAGGTCAACATCCTTCAGCGCTGTCAGCTTTTTCTATTGTGAAATGTGAAAACTGTCCTGTTTTCTGCCTACCTCACAGGGATGTTGTGAGGGTTGATAGGATCAAATGTGATAAATTTCCGTAGTTTTTACATCACCTTGGTGGCAGGAGTAGTTTCTGTTAAGACTCGAATTATCTGCTTTTGTCCGCCCGGTGGGGACACAGTCTCTGAGGTTCTAAATATTATTACACAAACCTTCCTACTCTTGCCTGGGCTCATTAAAGATGGCAGCGAGTATGGCTAGAAAGACGAATGCTCCGTTGAATTCAGTTCCCGGATCTGTGTATCCCCAAAGTAAAAGTACTTCTAGAAGTTTCTTACATGTCTTATCTTCAGGTTGGTTCCTAGAATCTCGTCTTATTTTTTCGTGCCTGCTTTAATTTAGGAAGCAGGGTGTTAGGACACTGACAACTCTGGCAATCCTAGCATGGTTAGTGTTCACAGGAGAAGGGATTTCAGTATTGGGAGCAGGGTCCGTCACACGAGGGCCCCATCACTTCCAGGGCCTGTTCAGCCTAACGATTCTAGTCTTTCTACGAAATTGTAAACATGTTTAATTTTTCTGAGTATATGTTAAAAGGAGAGTTAAGACTTTTAATTACTCAATCGTGTTCTTCCTTTAAGGACAAAATGGTTTTTAGTGTCTTTGGCCTAATAAAGCTGTAGAAACCTTTGTTGGCATTCTTTTAAATAATTTGAAGACGCTTGGTTTCACTGTCAGATCAAAGAATACATGTAAATTAAACATTCTGACCATTTTCTGAGGAATAGAATCCCATTGAAAAAGGACCCTGTAGCTGAGTGTTCTTTAGAGCCATTGTTTTATCGTAGTATTCATCGCAAGTGATTATAATTGGTTTCAACAGGTGAGAATATTTAGTCATTCCATTTGTTAACATTATTTTTGTGCCTTTTGCTGATAAGGGGTATTTTTGGCCTGAGGACAGGAAATATTTCAAACTAATTCACCCATTCCAGCTTTTACTTAGAGAAGCTCTTAGCTCTGGAGCAAGCCAGAATGTTGTCGGGAATTGTTAACGAGGGTGCCTTGAGACTTCGGGTTGGCGCTTAGCAGGATGGGAAGTAGGGCTGTGTGCTGTGGCAGAAGAGGAAAGCACTTCCAACTCCAGTGCTCCCAAGACTAGAACAGCGTTCCCGCAGGGGCCAAGCCCCGGGGAGATGGACGTGCCCCTGATGCTGACGCGGTGCGCCTGCCAGCTTACCAGCCTCCAGGGTTTTCCTGCCGTCTGGATAACCTGCTGTTAGTCTCAGGCAGCGTATTCTTACATGTGCCTTACTGAGCAGTTCCAGCCCGAGCCCCCCCCCCTCATTTAAAGAACCAAAAGAAGAAAATAGCTCAGTCCACAACAATGTGTTATTTACTTGTGGCCTTGAAAAGACAGCAGTGGGGAAAAAACCATTTTACCTTGTGTCTCAAGGAAGTTCTAATACTGGTTGCCTAGTCACACAAGGTGGAGGGACTTTGTCCTTCCTTCCCCAGTAGTTGTGGCAGCAGTAGAAAAGTGTAAGATTTCACCGATGTGAAGCCATTATGATTTTTTCCCTTTATTTACTCAGGAGATTTGAATGTATGGTAATCCTTTGAATCATCTGTTTCTGTTTTCATGTTGCAATTCTGTCATGCAAAAAGATATTAGATCTTTTATAAGACTGTTTTCAACAGTTGAAACTCAGGCTTGCCTCTGTGTAGTAAATTTCATTTGCAGGCCATAAAAAGAGATGAGAACAATATAAAACAGTGATTTTGTTATGGGATTATGGTGTATTTTAAATTCATCAAGCTCACCTACACGTATCTGTTTGCCCCTTTGCTACTGAGAGGATAGGGCTACGATCGTGGAAGCATCTTGGCCTGCTCTGACGTGTTTCCCCCCACGCCACATTTTATTTATCTTTGAAATCATTCACGCTGGAACTAAGCAGACCAGCCACTGGATAAGTTAAATTCCTATATTCACTCTCTTTCTTGTTCCCTTCCCGATAGCCATACCCTGTAGAGTTTCTAAACCTGAATTCTGGTTAGGGGATGGTATAGGGTGGCCTTTTTTTTTTTTTTTGGAGTTTCCAAATAAGTGCCTATTGAAATGGTAGTTGCACAGTGTATATATGCCCTTCTGGAGACTTATTTTTCAGTATGTGATGTACCTTATTGATAGTTATGCACTTCATGCATCCTGATTTAGAATTGACAATTTTACAGAGAGATTCAAGAGTCCATGCTTTGGGACAAAGTTGCAAGCAGACTGCAAGCAAATTTGAGTAGATTTTAAAATACAAATTTTCAAGGGAGCAAAGGAAGAAACAGCAATTGGTGCATGGTCTGATTCTCCCAGTTGTAGGAGTTCCCAGAATTTCAGCCAGCTTAGATACATTTGTGTAGCTTAAGGAACTTTAAAAATAATTTGAAAAAACCCAGAGGTTGGAACAGGCCAGTACGTGTTACTCATGATAATTTCAAGAATATTCGATTCTTGTTCCCAGCAAGAATGTTGTGTTTGAATCCTCTGTTTGAATTCCCAGTGGTGGAATCCCTGGTTGAAGATTAGAGCACAGATTTCACTACTTACTCTTGCTTTCCTCCCCTTTGCCCTTCCAGGGCTCTCTGGCCGCTGTTCTGTTCATTCCTATCAGCAGAGGCAGACAGCTCCGTGTTGAGGAATTGTAACTTTGTGGGTGGGACTTAGGAATATTTGATGTTCTACTTTTATCTGGTATTTACATAACATCTTGAAGCTGCATAATGCATTCTGTTAAGATAATTACAGATACATTCTTCTGGAGGTGGGCCTGTTAGCGACCTATAATCAATAAGCATTTACAAATAAGTAAAACTAACTTCATGTGTGTGTCTTTCCTTTCACTAAGGACATTGCATTTTTACCCAGAGTATTTATAGGCCAAGAAAACAGATTTCAGACAGCCTCTTAAGGCAGCAGTAGTCAGAGACCTTTCAGAGACGTTTATGTTTGTCCCCTTGTTTGTGTCTGGTTACCTCTTTTGTAAGATGGCATGTCTATAAAGTATGAAAAGATTTTCTCGATCGTATTTGAGGCATTTGAATTCACTGAATACCAAGTATTGTATTTTCTAATCTAATTTTGAGTAGTTTTTATTAAATGCCCCATTACTTTTTTTTTTAAATTTTTTAACCGTTATTTATTTTGGGGAGAGAGAGACACAGAGCGTGAGCAGGGGAGGGGCAGAGAGAGAGGGAGACACAGAATCTGAAGCAGGCTCCAGGCTCCAGGCTCCAGGCTCCGAGCTGTCAGCACAGAGCCCGATGTGGGGCTCGAACCCACGAACCGTGAGATCATGACCTGAGCCGAAGCCGGACGCTTAACCGACTGAGCCACCCAGGCGCCCCAAATGCCCCATTACTTTTTATGAGAACATTACAAAGCTTTATTTTTCCATCACAAGCCATTGGGTGGGAATTGCTTTTAATTAATTGGGTCTATAATATCCTAATTTACATTAATGAGTATGAGTTATTTTGTTTCTTTTAAAACTTGTACCTCATTTTTGTAATTTGAGGTCTCTGCTGTGTATTGATGAGATTTAAAAAGTACTTCTACCACCTCTATGAAAGGAAACAAAATACAAGATATATTTGGTAGTTTGAATAGTGGAATATTTGCCCTGTTTGAGTAAACCTTAGAAGTGGAAACTCTACTAGACATTTCCCTGCAAAAGAACTTGATTCCCTAATTGTTTTTCTTTTCATTTCAGTAGTAGTGATTCTCAAAAATATTAGCTAGAGAAGAAAAACCTAGTGAATGTGGTTTTAAATGTTAAGGAAACACACCATGTTACATCTGTTTCAGTCATCTAAAAATATGTTCAGAAGTGATATTAATATAATCAGGATTGAATTTATGGTTTGTAAGCTTTTTGTAAAATTATTTCTATATTGGCCTTTCCCTCCCCCCCCCCCGCCAGCCCCATTTAAATCTACATTTAATATTGTGTGAGCAAACTATATAGACTGTTACTTCAGACTGGACCAGATACGTTTTTAATACCAGTCATTGATCTGTCAAAATCATTGTTTTACACTCAGCCTTTTCTATTTTAAATGAACACTTCCGGGCGCTGGATCTTCAGCTTTCTAATAAAGGAAAGGTGCTTTGGGCCTAATTTAACACTTGGCTGTAGTACTACTTTAAGGATACGTCTCTAATATTTGAATTCCTACTTAGATTAGTTAACACCTTCGAGATAGTTACCTGAAAAAGTCCAGAGATGTTGGCACGTGGATCGCTCAGTGTCACATGGCCGTTGGGGGCACTGCGCTCCGTAGACGTGGCCTCAGTAGCCTAGGTGGTACAAGTGCTTCAGGAGGTTGACTGTTACGGTGTTGACTGTTAAACATGCTTCCCTTTGAAGCGGAGGTTTTGTGTAGCCACAGCTTTGAGACGGCAGACATGAGTTTTGGTGACCTTTGATTTGTCCAGTGGCCATAAACAAAGACATACTTGTTGGATTACACAAGCGTTCTAAACTTGGCTAGATTGACAGTACTTGTCAGGTGCCTAGCAAAGAATCTTGACCAAGTAAATGCCTTTAGTTTATAAATTAAGGCAGAGTTTTATTGTCTTATAAGGTTAATTTATGTGCTCTAGATAAAATATTCTGCCCTCGAAAATTGAGAATTAGTGATACACATTGGAGAAAACTGAAATTCCTAAATTATTTCACCGTTTGTCGAATGAGGCTACAGTATCAAGTCCGAATGTGGGAAGGACCTGCACTTTTCCCCCCATTGACATAAAACAGATCCATCAGTGTTTTGGGCACTTTTGCAAGAAGATAGGTATAGGGATTACCCATACCTAATGGGTTATAGGGATAAACCCATAAAGCGTTGGTCAAAAGATCTATGTGGAATTAAAAACTGGGAGTAGTTGTTTAGCTAATATAACAACAACAAAGTCTTCTAGATGTTTGGAAGGATTTCTCAGATCTTGATATTAACTCTGTATTTCAGTTGTATAGACAAAGCCCATATTATGAGTATTAATCTAACCAATCTTAGGTTTCTAGACGTTACATCATAGAGTTAAAATGTGTATGCATTTTTTTTAAGGATATCTTTAGGAGTAATTTTTTTTTTTTTACAGAAAACGAATTGTGTAAAAAACTCAAGTTCTGATTCAGCCCCTTGAGTCATTATAAAGAGTGTTCGTGTTTTTGTCAAGTAAACTGTTGAGACCATTTGCTTCCTGTATATTAAAAAGGATGGGGGATTTCAACTGCTAAAAGTTTGGGGGAAGTAGATTAGATTGAAAGCCAATATTTTTTCTAATGAACAATTTCTGTACAATTTTCCTCAAGGTTTGTTGGCATCCAAAGCTGTTGGGGTGGATGGTGCTGAAAAAAAGGAAGACTTCAATGAAACGGCTCCAATGCTGGAGCAGGTATGAAATGGTAGCATTTGATTTTTTTCAAGGTTCCCAACTGGAATGATCACGGAGCTATAGTATCCACGTAATTGAAATTGCCCATTTGATTGGATATGGGAATAGGAAGCCAATTAATTGATGCTATATTTTTTAACTCAGCCTTCTCCAAGGTATACAGATAAACTGCAGACTTTGCTAGTGTTTGTTTTCAGTAGACTGGCATTAAAGCCTTTGTCTCCAGCATATGAAGGCCTGGAGACAGGCCTCCCAGGGTGTAAGCCTCCAGCTGGATCACCTTTAAACTAGCTTACAAAAAGACCCTTCCACAAATACTTTTCATTTGTGAGTTAAAACAGGGTTTTTGACATCTAATAAAGCTTCTTTTGTAAGAAGTTTCTTTTATATTGTAACGATTGGTGTTGTTAGACTGACTGTGTGTTTTATGAATTGATCAATGAGCCATACATTTTTGCAGGATGTATATTTTAGTAACTACAAAAAAAGAATTTTAAAAAACTATTAAGGGTCTGTCTTTAAACCACCTAATAGAGGAATTTAAAAGTGGAGGTTGCAGTTGCTAGATTTTGCCTTGGCTACCTTCACATTCCCACAGTACCTGTACATAATGAGCTGTGCATGCTTTTACACTCTCTAAGGGCTTCACTTCTGGGGCGCTGCACTGTAAGATTCTAAGGACACAGTGATAGCCATAACTGGATTTCCTTGGTTCTCCTGTTTTAAAATCTGAGCCTTAATGTAGTTTTAATATATCCATTTTGTATTCATTTAATTTTCTTTATTAGTAGCCTAATCAAGAAGACTTTAAAATGAGTATTTTCTGCCCTTCTCTATATGCGTTTTAAAAAAAGAGTCCAAATTTAATTGATATTGTATTGAGTTTTTCAGGGTTATTTTAAGCCTGATTTGATAACAGTGCATTGTTTTGGTGCCTCCATTAATGTTGTATTAAATCAATGGTCTTTTAAATTGATTAATATGTCAGCGAATCATACCTTCTGATTTTCTGTGATCATCAAGCGGTTAAGTCTTTGCCGTTATTGTCAGTATATCAACCAAATTTTAAGTGAGTTTTTTTTTTACTGTGTATTACTCTAATCAACGTCCCATATATAACAGTATTTTGTATTTTCACCACTGTTTATGGTATTCTCAGAATGCAATACATCAGGGACTTGGGTAATAAAATGTTTCTGGAAAATTCATTACAATGTCAATCTTTCATGATGCACAATCGTGCTGCGGTGAATGTGATTGTGAAGATTACTTCTTATATGTGGAAGTTAGTGGAGAGGGCAGGGCTCATTCCAGACAGAAGTACAGAAAACAACAGTCTGAAATCGAGTTTATAAAAAAAAAAAAAGAAAAATTGAGTAACTCGGCTGTTTCTAATTTGCATCATTAAGACGTTTTGAGAGTCCTTGCCAGTTTTGTAACAAAGAGACCAACAGTCATTACTGAAAAGTTTGTAAATTATTTTAGATTCTTAAGGAACATGATGCCTCGTTGTGAAAATGTTTTGTAACCAAACTCTTAATTTTTATGCTGTTTGCCCTGCTTCAAAGTTAAAAAGCCGAGTTATAAAACTCTTAAGTATTGGTACAACTATAGACTTAAAGGAGAGGTATTGATTGTCACTAACCTCTGTTGTCTTAATGAGTTAAACAATGTCACTCATGACATAGATTCATAACAGGCCTATAGCCAGAACTTACTGTGCTAATGGGTTTTCTTTACACTTAAAAACAAAAATTCAAACTGTGGTCTTGAACCCCAATTCTCAGATATTAATTATAGATTATTTAATTGTATTAGGGAATTGTCATGTTATATTTACTTTTGGATAAAACCTGCATTAGATGCATAATTCAGTAAGTTTTTAAAAATGTTAATTTGTCCTTGTTTAGAAGTTAAGCACCTTATCAAGATACTAATTTAAGTTTTAAAATCTTGTTTTATAACTTTGTAACTTGAGAGTAATGGATGCTGTAGTGATGTCTCTCACATATGTGAAGATGAACAATAAAATTGTTTATTTACAAGTAATGGCTCTAATTACTTTTCTGGCAACACCTTTTATGATAAGTTTAGGAATCCTTTCCATTTATGGAGTCCTTTTTTCAAATGATTAATCCGCACTTATACACATGCATAATGAGTAAATTCAAGACTAGAAACGATGACAACCGAATGAAGGGGGTACTTGACACCAGCCCTTTATGTGGCGTGTCCAGCAGGCCACCGGCAGCGCACCCCAGGTGCCCTGCTCAATGGCAGATGTACAGCAGACTTGGAGCGCCTTATACGTTAGTGGGAGCAGAAAGCCCTTTGGTCCCCAGACGATGCTCTTTCATGTTCCAGAGAACTGCAGACTGCTGACCTGATGGTCATCCCTCCTAAAAGATAAGGAAGTAAAAAGGTTTCCTGGGGACAAGCATGTTGTTCGTAGTGTTAGCAACTTAATCCCATAGAGAGACCTGCCTATCTTGGCATAGATTTTTAAAACAGCGTATCTCCCATTTTGCTCTCAGATACGTGTATCAGAACGAGATACAGCCCAGGCCTTCCAGCACCATAGACTGTAGATCCATCCAGTGTGGTTATTCTCTGTTGTCTTTGGACACACTCACATATATTTCTATGTAGGTAGGAAATTGTACTGCCAAATGAATAAAGAAATCCTTTATGAAAGAACTGACAAAGTTCTAATTTTTTTTTAAAAGTATCAGTTGGCAGGAGGAAGGTAAAAATTCTCATCTAAGAATGCGACGTATTTTGTTTTTAAATCCAATGTTTTTAACTTACACTTGGTTTTATTCCTTGGTTTTTTTTTTTGTTGTTGTTGTTGCTTGTTTTGTATTGTTTTTTAGTCTTTTAACTCTGTAGTGCTGGTGGCTCTGATTTCATGACGCACTATGCTTATGAGACTCCAGCTTCCAGCACTAAAATGAGTTAAAGATAATGTTTCGTTAATTTGGTCATTGTTTTCCTGTTGAGATCTTTCTTTAAAGGGAAGCTGTCTACTTAGACCTCAGCATTCAACTTGATAAAGGAAATTGTTTTTTAACAAAACACCTAAAAGTCAGAAGCTTAAATGTATTCCTCTAATGCTCCAAACCGTGGACATGCTGTTTACTTACCTAATTGTTATCGAGGTAGTGGGTAATTACAGATTCGAAAGAGGTTTATTTCAGTAATACGGCGAAAATATTTGTCCGTCACGATAACCTTTTCTATTCTGAGAATATTATGAATAATATGGCTTTTTAAAAAAATCAAATTTAGACCAAAAGCTGACAGCATCCCTTTAAAGATAGCCTATTCGACTTTTAGTTAATAATTTGTGGGGTTCTTTTTGGTTTTTCATTTGTAATAGAAATGTTATATGTTGCTTAACGATGTTTTTGGATACTAAAGTTGCTTAACAATCAAAATAGAATACAAGAACAAAAATGAAGAAACCAAAATAAAAATATCAATTTTTTATTATTTATTCAGGCGATTTCACCTAAACCTCAAAGTCAGAAAAAAAATGAAGCTGACATTAGCAGTTCTGCCAACACTCAGAAACCTGCACTGTTATCCTCAACTTTGTCTTCAGGGAAGGCTCGCAGCAAGAAATGCAAACATGAATCTGGAGATTCTTCTGGGTGTATAAAACCCCCTAAATCACCACTTTCCCCAGAGTTAATACAAGTCGAGGATTTGACGCTTGTATCTCAGCTTTCTTCTTCAGTGATAAATAAAACTAGTGAGCACAGATTTTTAAAAAATAGTTACTTATCCTATAAGATACATTAAAACAGTTTGGTTGTAGTTATATTGTATTTTTATGAAGTTGCTTTTTAACAATTCAAACTTAAGTGGATATGACAGGGAAGGCTTAAAACTCTTTCAGGGGCAAAAACCATCTACATTTCTGACTGATTTACTGTACGGAGACTGTACATTGAATAACGCAAATTCTACTGTAGTTTGACTCTCCTCAATTAATAGTAATCCGAGCACAATGAGAGGCCTGATTCATTACAAAAAACCAAACCAAAACAGAGAGATACCAAAAGATTCACACTGGGTATTTTTCCGCCACTCCTAAGACTATTCTCGTGGGTAGATTTAGTTATTGTTCCCAGTTGTCTTTATCCCCCCTGCGATAGGTTTTATTCATTCTTGTTCTGGGATTTGGAATTCAAACTTCAGTGTATTCTTACTAAAGAAGGGAGAAGAATGCTTCCTTCATCTTATTTTTAAAGATATTATTGTTGCAGTATCACTCTTTCAAGAGTTAACTTAGTCTTTTTAAACATAGCCTTCCAGCATCGGTCTGGATATATAAAAGATGTGTGTGGACGCTGTGTTTCTCCGGTTAGTTTAGTATTCTGAGTTAGAGACAGTCGCTGGATAAAAGATACTTCCCTTTGGCGATTCACACAAGTGAACTAGTATCCTGATTCGTGAGTGAGTAGGACACATTATCTTAGGAACTCTTCCATGTCATATACTTTCCACAACAATCAAAAATGTTGGCATCGAAAAGACTTTTATCAGCCAAATACAGTCTCTTTCTCCCAGTTCAGTTGCCATATTTTCTACCAAACTGTATTTTTGAATTTTTGAGCAGGCTGTGGTATTCTTTGGTTTTGTTCTTTTCAATAAATGGGTAGTAAGAATGGGAACAGAAAAACTCAGTTGTTACCTCATAAGCTTCATTTCATTTTGGCATTTTCCACGAAATAATGTTAGCGGTCACCACAATGTCACATGACATTGATAAGTATTTTATTTTGGAATTGTTTTGTATTTTGGTATTATAGCCACAATGTTACAGCAATTGAATTTTATCCTTTCATTTTTTTTCAATTATCACCATGTCTTTTTTTTTATTTTGATTTTTTGTAATATAACTTTTAAATACCCAAAGCATCAACCACTCTTATTTCCTCCTTCTAAGTTAACATGAGTATATTGGCCTTTGTAATCCTGCCTGTTTTAAATTCTTCAACATGTTTACATGCCACGTAGAAAGAAGAAAACTAAAGGTTAAAAAACAAAACAAAACACAGATTTCCAACCTTTCATGTTACCTAGCTAGAAGATACTTAATTGACCCACAAAGTTAGTTATTAAATAAATATATATATATATATGAGGTCGAGAACAGTGTTGTATTTTAAAGTCCTCATTATTTGCCTATAATAAGTACTTAAAGTTGGTTGTGTTCAATTTTTTTTAATGAATCAGGCCCAAAATGTTTCTAAAAATCCATTTGTGGGAACGAGGGTGGGATAAACTTATGTACGTTAGTTTTATTTCGGCAAGTAAAGCACTGACTCTACAATGCATGTCAGTTTTTTGTCACCTATGGTCCCTGCCTTTTGGTCCCTTAGAGTTTCTCGATTTGTAATGTAGCAAAAGGGATCTATCTATCTATCTATCTATCTATTTTTTTTTAATTTTTAAAAATCTCATCTATACAGAGACTATTTTCTCAAAGGAAGAATGGCAACTAACACAATGATCTACAATTAGAGAATTAACTGTAGACTGTCACTTGGGAAACTACCTGAAATCAATGTTCCATGTTATTTTCTTTTGGTTCTAGTAGGCCTTAGACCTTAGAAGTTTTGATTAGCTTTTTCTGAACAAGGGCACAGTTTTTGCCTTTGATTCCTTTTGGAACATGCTGTTCCTTGTGGATACCTAACAACGTCAGAGGGCAGAATTTGAATCATTTTTCCATTTACCTCCTTAAATATTATAAGATGCTCCTGGCATGTATCTGCTTCGTGAACATTGAAGATCTTTTTCTAGGTTCTCCACAGCCTGTGAACCCCCCTAGACCTTTCAAGCATAGTGAGCGGAGAAGAAGATCCCAGCGCTTAGCCACCTTGCCCATGCCCGACGATTCTGTAGAAAAGGTTCCTCCTCCCTCTCCAGCCACTGATGGGAAAGTATTCTCCATCAGTTCTCAAAGTCAGCAAGAGTCTTCAGTACCAGAGGGTAACGTATATTGATTTCCTACAGAACCAAACATAAAAGAGAGAGAGATGATTAAAATATTAAGACATTGCTTCTTTTTCCTTCTTCCATCTTTTGGACTTAAAAGCCCTTTGTTTACAAATATTTATCAAGTGCCTTTATGTTGGGCGCGATTTGACTTAGATAACATTTTAATCCACGTTGATACTCACCGAGCCAGTTGACCTCTGTTAATATTCTGTTACATCCTTTATTTTGTGTAGTGCCCGAGGTTGCACATTTGCCACTTCAGAAGCTGGGACCCTGTCTCCCTCTTGACTTAAGTCGTGCTTCGGAAGTTTCAGCACCGCTAGCCCCAGATCCCGTTTACCCTAATGAATGTCCCAGGCCAGAAAAGGAAGATACACAGATGCTTACGAATCCTTCTTCCAAAGCAATAGCTGATGGAAGAGGAGCTCCAACAGCAGCAGGTAAAAAAATTAAAAAAAAGAAAAAAAGAAAAAAAGATTCATTTTACAAGTAGCTAGGCTTGCACTTTGAGGGTACAGACATTCTGATGTTTAATTACGTTATTTTAATATGTAATTCTTCTTCATAGATACTTTTATGTAACATCTGTGGGATATAGGGTTTCTGTTTAAAGTTCCTTTGTGAGATCACTTACCATCACCCTCCCTGGACTGACTTCCTGTTTTGTCACTTTAATCTGCTTCCTTCTCTTTGCTTCTTCCGTATATCCGGTTTTTTTAAATTAAAAATAGAATTGTTAGAGCTAAATATAATGACAGAAGTTCTTGGTTTTGAACCTAGAAATTACTTAATGGGATCAGTATTCAGGTTTAAGGATTTGAATAGAATTTAACATTTAAGAAGCATGTGGCTTAAATTTAACTCTATACCTTAAATATAATCCCGTTTGCGGGCAGACCCTCCTGAATTTAAATGTCCTTTGTTACAGTGTGATTTGGGGAGTCTAACGTGTAAAATCAGACAGTAACACACTTTGGGGACAATTTTATGATAGTGTAACATATGATATGGTTCCATTATTTTATTTGGAAGTTTTCTAAAATTTTATCCTCAACCAGAGAGTATATATAATTTTAAAAAGACGAATACTGATTTCACATGTTCTGTAGTAAGTTACTTATTTGGAGATAGATGGATGAAAATGTAAGGAAAATGTAAGACTGTTTCTTGATCTGCAGCCCAGAGCCTGAGGGCTGATTGTTTTAATAGCCCCCGCCCTGGAGTCACTTTATCTACCAACTCGTCAGATGGAACGTAAAATAGAGCTCCCTCTTTTCTGGTGGTGATGCGTATGAAAATAAAATGATTGAAGTAACTTACTTTTTAGATTACTGCCTTTACCTTCTTTCAAAGTAAAGGTGTAATATTAAATACACAGTTTTCTAAAGTTTGATTTTATCAATAAAGATTGAAGTTATTTTGTTTTCGTATTTTGTTTAAGAAAATCAGTGCCCAAATATGAAGATGTATAGGTTTTGAAACATTTGTCATTTCCCAAATATAATCCATTGCCTTTTGACTCTTTTTCCAAGCCCCTTGTATCCCTAGGGTAGTTTTTCTTTTCCCTTTTCCCACAAAGTTTCTGAATTACCATTGACTCTGAGATACTTTTCCTGATGAAGGGCTTATACAGTTGTTTAATAATCTGGAGTATTTTGCAGAACTGAATATTTGAGAAGTATGTTAAAGTTATAATCTATATCCATTTTCAGATGTGCCGTTGACATATCTGTATTTTGTTTGAATAAGTATATATGTATATATTCTAGTTGTAACGTGACTGAAATGTAGACCAATATCGACTGCTGTATAATAATGAAGAGCGATTTTAGATTATATATCCCAAAGTGGCAAAGTTGTGATTGCACATGAAGTGGAAGTCCTTGGTTGAAATGGTTTTGCTTCTAACCAGAGTACTAGCCTCGTCTTTTTTCAGAGTTTCTAGTGTATTTGTGGACCTACTGCTAATTATGACAGGTGTGGTTCTTGTTTCTCATAATAGTTTGGGGGCAGGGAAGGCGTAGTATTCTTCTCCTTTTTAAGTGTTGGAGGTAACTTTGAGAAAGTCAAAGTAATAAGACAGTGTTCTGGAAAAGTGAATGGTAGAGAGGAGTTGAGATTTGTAAGACGATGAATTTGTAGATGTGTTGAAGGGTGAGGACCTTCTGGGTGTGCAGACAGCTGGCAGCCTTCGTTGCTTCAGTCAAGGAAGTGCATGGTACAAATGTCGATTACTGAAAGGCCATTTATTAGAGGGTTGAACACAGTCACGGTATTCGAATGTGGCATGATGAGGGTTCTAATTTATTTCTGTTACTTATTTTAATTTTTTATTTTTGGAGGAAATAGTGGAATTCAGGTCATATTCTAATTGGATACCTTCTTATTAAAACTTTGTGAGCCTCTCTGACTTGCATTGAAATTCTGAGTCGTTTGCATGCTTTTCTCTCTTACCATTTTTGTTTCCTAGCTTCTTTCAACTATTTTGCAGTCTGTGGGACTTCCGTAGTCTTTCATGTAGAGTCAAAGTGCCGGGGTCTTTGTTTCTATTTTTTTTTTTTAATATATATGCATGTTTGCTTGGTTGGTTGGTTTCCATCTTCATTATAAAAGTAAATTTTGTTACCTTGGAATTTTAAAACTTCCATAGAAACCATTATTTACTCGAAGTTGAGAAAAAGGCATTTTATGGGGTATTTTTGTCAGATTGGAACTCTTGGAGTGTTGAAGATGATGAAGATGTGAGGATGTTAGTCATGAGCTGTGAAATAGTTGAACAGACTTAAGATTTTTATGTGTCCTGAGCTGTCAGCACAGAGCCAGAAGTGGGCTCGAACTCACCGTGAGATTATAGCCTGAGCCGAAGTCGGAGGCTTAACCGACTGAGCCACTCAGGGGCCCCCAAATTTTACTTTTAATGGTAGAGGTAACGAACTTGAGCTCGTCCTTCTGCATTCTTTTACAGCCGAGCATGCCAACATTATGGCTAGCCTGGGTTAAGAATACTATTACTGCCCACGTTACCAAAAAACGTCATTGGTACCCTGGTAAAAACTGATGCCTTTGTTTTCATCTTATTATTAGAGTGCTTTATCTAACAGAGCCAACCAGTTTTAAGTTAGGATACAGTTTTGGTTTTATTACTTTTGTAAATGCTAGCTCATTTTCTCATTTATCTACCAAAGGTATGTGTACAAACACTAATTCACTCTAACCTCTTTAAGGAGTTAAAAGATGTGGAAGTTCAGCGTACGGTGGGGTGAGCCAGTGCTAATCACAGAATCTCTGACTTGTGGGCCCCTTGCCTGTGACGAGGCGCCCGCTAGCACCTTCGATAGAGGAGTTCTAGTCCAGTGCCTTGCATCGACTTTGCATTTACTTTGTAAAAGGCTTTGGTTTTTAAGTGTTTTTCAGGGTTTTTTTCTGGTTTTTTGTTTTTTTGTTTTTTTTGTTGTTTATTTATTTTTTCAGAATTGTGCAAACCAAAACTACAACTAGGGGCTCCATGATCTCCTTCCACTGCCACACCAAATGTTCACGGCTCCTGTGGAGCCTGGGCTGTCCATGGAGAGTCTCAGGGATAGCCTGGTTTTTTAGCCAGAGGAATTACAGATACTTAGCCTCCTGGAAGGGTCTTGAGAATCCACCTCCATTGCTGGGTTTGCAGTTGTGTGCAAGCAGACAGGTTCAGAGACCTGCGTCTCTATATCAACCCCTCTGTGTTCATCGCTCATGTTTTTGGCGCTTGTATTATGTATTGGACTGTCCTGTCATATTTTGTTTGAAGGAAACGTTCTGTTGAAAAAATTCAGTTTAAAAATACTATTCAATAAATTGATGGCCTCGTTCTTTGGTTCCCAAATTCCAGCACACGGGAAAAGCAAGGATGAGGGAGTGAACTTGTCATAAAACAATTTCTTCTCTTGAATTCTAGACTAGGTCTATTTTATTTTTCTACTTAGGTGTGTTTTTAGAAGTCCTGCCATTATTATTGCGTATATGACTATTTTAATGTCTTTACTTAGATAAAATGTCGACATCGCTTCGTCAGCCTCTCAGTCTTACTTCTGAAATTGTATCAGTTGAGAAATCTCAAGGTTTGGGAACCACTGGAACAGGTGAAAAGTGTATGTAGACCTAGACCTGTGTTCCGGGGTGTCCCTGAGCAGAAGCTTGCAGCTGTTTCTTTTGTCCTTCGAGTACCCGAGGGCTCCCACACACTCCGGGGAGGACAAGCACCCCGGGAAGGCAGTTTTCCTCTGAATCGCCTTGGATTCATTCAGTGCCCCAGAGGGTTGGGACCTGTGGGGCAAGAATCAAGATCAAGTGCTTCTTCTGAGCATGTCTGTGCTGTCAGTGAGGAGCGGAGGTTCTTTTGCATTGTTGGTCTTATAAATGTCTCATTATTTTCAAGCTAAACGCATCAACTATGTAGACTTTTTATGGTGAGGTAATTAGTAGTTTAATAAGCAGTAATTATTAAAGGAAATGATACATTTGTTCGAGAGTCTTGACAGTAAGGAAACTTAGTTGTATTTCTCTTTGTGCTGATGTTCCTTTCATTTTTTTTCTTGTGAGAGATTTTTTTTTTTTTTTTTTTTTTTGGTCCCGGAGAGTACTAGTATCCTTAATTTAAAACTTTTTAGAGTCTTATTAACATTTAATTCAAGTCGAGTGGTATTTTTTGTATTTCTATTAAGTTTTTAAATTGTATAAAATATTTGAAGCAAGATGAATAAAATGATAGCTTTTTTTGATTCTGCATGGGAATGACTTGAAAAATCAGCAAACTTTGGTGATGTTAAAGCATAATAGACTGAAATTGTATTTTAAACGTACTATAATATTTTTCTTAGATTAACTTCAGATGCACATAAGATATTAGCATTGGAAATGATTGAATATTGAGTTGAGAAGCTAAATGTCTGTGTGTCAGCTGTACCATTATTGAGGTGTAGTGCTTTAAAAATATATTTTGGAACATTAGTTAATAGCACCTAAATCATTAAGGTGGAGTATTTTTAATGTGTAAATAGCCTCTGTGTTTTACATTTAGAGAAAGACCAAAAATGATTTGTAAAATAATTGTTTTGGCTTTTATCATTACCTAACAAATTCATGATGGAGTTCAAAGGTACAGGTTTATTTTAGGCAACAGAGGTTAAATAATAGTTTAAAAATTTTAAACAGATTGGTTGAAAACCAGTGTACTTTAATATGAAGTTTAATATTTCATTTGGATAACCTAAACAGCATTCATGTCGTCATGGTCACAGACGCAGAAATGTTCCATGGACCTGCCGGTGTCGTGCATTTCAGCTTCAGGATTGCCAAAAGCTGTGATGCCAGAAGAAATCTTTACTGATTGATTGCTCAGTGCATTTGTCTGTTGTTTATAATGTTTGGATCCATGGTCTTGCTATTTCTAAAAAGGATGTAGTCTTAAATTATTACCCCACTGCAGAGGAGAAACTGAAAAAACAAAAAAGTACTTATTATTACTCAAACATTGATCTAAACAGATTACGGATTTTGACTCACATAATACTGATAACAACGTGAGACAGTCATTCCTGTCTGGCGGATAAGGAAACTGAAGCACAGAGAAATTAAATGATTTGCTCAAGGCCAAACAGTTAACAAATGGTGGAGCCAGGATTTTAATGTGGGTGGTCGGAAGGAACAAAAATCCACCTTCATGAATCCGTTTTGGGGAATAAGAGATCCCACTTCTTTGTTACTCATTCAGGCAATAAAACAGTGTAGACCGTTAGGAGAAAAGAGTGTTAAGTAGAGTTTTGTGAACACTTGTAATGTAAAATATTGTCCCATACTTTTAACCTCTTCTGACTAAACTTAACATATTTTTCCCCTAAACCTGCAGGACTATCGAAAACAGAAAAAAAAGTGAAATTGGAAGAAAAAAGCTCAACAGCATTTGGTATGAACAGAAAGTAATCTTTAAGCAAAAGTCTGTAGATGGCTTGGCAGTGGTAGGACAAGTCTGTCCCTTATGTTTTACCGTTAGCGCTCCTTTAGGTGTCCATGATCATCTGCATTAGTGTTTATCAGTGCTGTTCAGCTCCACATACATATTTCTTAAACACATATTTTTATAGTATTATGTGTATTTTTTGTCGAGGGAGTCTAAGGCTTTCTCTGAGAATTTTGTGTTTTTGGACATCTTTGTAGTACAGCTCTTTAAAAATAAGCCACCGTTTAATACTGTTGAGACTTAGGGAATGGGCTGATAAACTAAAATAGTCATTTTTTTCCAGGCTTTCTTCTTTAACTGACCTTATACAATCATTACTGAGTTTTCTGCTTTCTTTTCTGTCTTCTATGCTATAATGATGAAAAGTTTTGCATCAATGGGTGATAGTCTTAAATATTCTGTAGATCAGCCAACTGGAGTTGGGTCCCTGAAAGTGGGTTAAATATGTTTGATAAATTATAGGCTACATCACTCTGATTTGGAGCAACAGTTGAGTATATGTGATGATCAGTTTTAAGAAAAATACCCTAGGATACTGCTTTAACATCCATTACTTTTCTTTAAAGTACATATGATTGGGGAAAAGGGCCTTTTAAAATTTGGGGGAAAATCCGTTTAATTAAATAAGTTTTTGCTTGGTGCTCTTAGCCTTCATTGTTGTACACACTGGGAGGTATTGGAAGACTGAAGGAATTACTTATGGATTGATTTAATTTTTTTATTTTTCCAAAGGAAAGAATTTCATTACATTCTTTTTAAAATCTAATATATTTTCTCATTAAATCCTATGTGGAAATGCTGAGTCTCCTCAGTCAGGTCTTTCTTAAATTATGGAATTTATTTCTTGCCACATCAGGGAACTGAGTATATTACTCACTTAAGATTTTAACTACTGTCTGTGTTAACTTCAAGGTGTCAGGAGTTGGGATTTCTCAACACTGCTACTGAAGACCCCCTCTTAGAGCCCAATAAGCTAATCAGGAGTTCCAGACCCATGACAGGAACAGTTTAATTGAATCCATCCACTGGGCAGGTGACTGGAATAGCTGATTAAACCATACATGCTGCTTTTAGGTTAACCACCGAGCCACGACTCGGGTTCAGTCGTGATGGCTAACTTTGTCACTCCTGTCACGTAGGTAAGAGAAAAGAGAAGGATAAGGAAAGAAAAGAGAAGAAAGACAAAGATCACTACAAACCAAAACAGAAGAAGAAAAAGAAAAAGAAAAAGAAATCCAAGCAGCATGGTAAGTATGCTAAAATGGTGATTCCTATTTTTTAAAATTCTCAGATTTTGCCCCTTTTTCTGTGTTCTTCTGCCAAAACAGAGATAGGACAAGATCCTCATGTTGTTGAGAACTTGGGAAGTCCCTGTCGATTTTCTTTGTCTTGCCGATTTTGAAAATCTGTAACACTGTTCACCACAGTCTGGAAATTCATCCATCTGTACACCAACCATCACAGCTGGTTAGAGACTTTCATTTCCAGCATTATGGTGGACTGGATACCCTTGTCCGGTGTGCTTCAGTATACTGAAGGAATTATCTTCAGTCTAGAATTACAGTCCCTTGAATTAGCTTTCAAAAATGGGGATTAAATAAAGACATTTTTAGAAAAACTTGAAAAAAATGATTTTTTTAATCAATAGCCTGTCTAAATGATATCCTAATCCTGTACTTGAAGGCTGAAGGAAAGTGGTGACAAAGGAAGGTTTGAGATGCCAGAAGAAATGATAAGCAAAGAAAATGTAAATACATGCATAAATCTGAACATTGATTATATAAATCATTTTGATTTGTGGGCAAAAACAACAAAATGATAGAGAACAAAAATATGTACCAATAATAATAGCTTTTAAATTGAGAGGGGCATGCTTGTATTTCAGTGTTTTAAAGATCTTGTTTTGGAAGAGTAAAAGAAATGTTTTGTTTTTAGACTTTTAACAAGTTAAATCTTCAGTGTAGAATTTCTAACACGAATACTAAAAGAGTGAAAGCATGGGGTATAATTTCCAAAGTAACAGTAAGAAAATGTAATGAAAAAACCATCCAAAAGAAGGTGATACAAAAAGGAAAACATAAAAGAAAAATGCAAATTACAAAATAGGATAGTAGACATAAATCGAAATATATCCATAATTATAATTGTGAGAGAGATGATCATAATTGATTTTAAAAATCCAGTTAAAGGTTATTTTTAAGAGACAAATCTAAATATAAGGATAGGACAGAGCAATGTTGGGGGGGGGCGGAGAAAAAAGCACAGAAAAAAATGTGAGCGAATACAAACCGAAAGGAAAGGTGGGAGTAAATATATTCATGTCAAAGAAAATCGTCCTTACCGGAAAAATCATTTCTAGAGATAGGTGACTGTGTAATGAGAAAGGTCCAGTTCACTTTGTATCTTCCTAGATGTAAAATTTCTAAAGTTTACAACGGAATAAATTCATCGTATCTTTCTGGACATTAATGAACAGAACTCAAAAGCATTCTTTAAGGATAAGAAAGGTGGAGGCAGTACAGGTGACCTCACGGTCCTGTCAAGGACGCTAACCTCAGCAGCTGTGGGACAGACAGTTTTTCTCAGACACAAGCAGGTACGAAAGATGCCTGCACACGACGCAGCCCCGAGCCAAGGTCAGCAGACTGTGAAGATGGGGTGGCGCAGACTGCGGTTTCTGACGATGGTGGAGTTAAGTCAGTATTAAAAAGATAACTAGAAAAGCCTTGTATGTTTAGAAATCAGGCCACACATTTTTAAATAATTCATGGATCAGAGAACAGTACTAGAAGGAAGGTAGATAAGATCTTAAGAACATATGAGGTGATGAAAATACATATCAAAACTTGAGAATGTGGTTAAGCACTTTTAGAAGAATATGTATTGCCAAAGATACTTATATGAGAAAAGAAGGCTGGAAGTCAACTAGGCCTTTGGCTTAAGAAGTTAGAAACGAGCAGGTTCAAAAAAAGTAGGAGTACGTAATAAACATTGGAGGAGAAATTAGTGAAGTAAAAATAAAATTTTAGGAAGAAATAAATGCCAAAATTAACCAATTAAAACAAACTAATAAAATCAGCAAACCACTGGAAATACTGGTTAAGGAAGAAAGACAAAATGCACAAATACGATTAGAAACCAGAGGGAATATAATTCAGATGTTCCAGACATAAAACGAGGAAAATGTAAACAACTTTATGCCAATGAACGTGAGAAGTACTGACCTGAATAGTCCTCAAGCCTGAAAGGATATTTAATTAGTATTTTAAAATCTTGCCACAAAGAAAGAGCCCTGACCCAAAGTTTTGCTGCCAAATTTTACCAAATGTTAAAGGAATAGATTATTCCAATCTTACATAAATTATTTCAGAATTTAGAAAAAGAGAGAATACTCCTTTAGTAGGGAGAATAGTGTCCCTCAAAAATATATGTCTAGCTCCCAATCCTTGTACCTGTGAATGTGACTGTATTTAGAAATAGGGTCTTTGCCAATGTGATTAAGAATGAGATTGTCTGGGATTCGAGTGGATCCTAGAGCCAACGGCTAGTGTCTTGAAAAGGAGGGAGGGATTTGGAACCCACAGGGGAGAAGGCCGTGTGAGGACACAGGCAGCGATCAGAGTGATACAGTCCCAAGCCAGGGCGCTCAAGCCACCAGACACTGAAAGGGGCAAGGAAGGATTTACCCTTAGAGACTTCAGAGGGAGAGGGCCCTGTTGACACCGAATTTTTGACTTCTGGCCTTCAGAACTATGACAGAAGAAACCTCTGTTGTTCTAATCCACCCAATTTGTGGTGATTTATTAGAGCAGCCCTAGGAAATGAATACAATTCCAAATTCATTTTAGATTATGTAAAGAACTTGGCTTAAAATCAGAAAAGAGTATGGGAAAGGACAGTTATAGGTGTTTCTCATTTGTGGACATAGATACAGAACTCACAAGTAAATGTTATGGAAAGAAATCTAGCAATGTATTAAAACCTATGACCACATAGGGTTGGAATGCACAGTTGGTTTGACATTAGAAAATTTGTTAGTGACATTCACCACAGTAACAGTAAACATTGCTATATATATGTAGAAAAACCATTTGAGACATCCATGTGTCCTTACACTTAGCAAAAAAGTTATGACTAGCTGATTATAAAACTTAATTTAGAAACATTAAAGAAGGACTAAATACATGGGAGATAATTCATGTTCATTGGTTAGTAGATTCAGTATTGAGAAGACATCGCTTGATGCTAAATAAATTCACAGATTCAGTGCTGATTTTAAAACTTACAGTGGTAAGGAGTCAAAAAGAATCTAGCCAATCTTGAAGAAGAATACAGAGAAGAATTACTATTTCACAATAGTTTAAGGCACTGAGGCATTTGAAAGAATAGATATATTGATTAAGGACAGGATAATCCGAAGCATATGCAAATATCAAACCTTGGTTTGTACAAAGCAGCCATTCTTATATTAGCAGGTAAAGGGTGAGCTTTTCTGTAATTGATATGAGAACATTTATAATCCATGTGGTGAAGAAAAATGAAATTGGACTCCTACTTTACACCATACCCAGAAATCAATTCCAGGATGATTAATGATGAAATGTGTGAAAGACAAAACTGTAAAACTTTGAAAAGCAATATAGGAAAACATCTTTATGATCTTTGGGTAGGGAAGGATTTCTAAACAAAAAGTGCTAATCCTAAAGGAAGGGGTTGAAAATTTGACTAGACTGAAATTGGCAGATTACACTTGAGAGGGATTCAGTGACATCTAGATAGAGCATAAGAAAGGATCCATGAACTCAAAGACGAGGCAGTGGAACTCATCCAGTCAGAGCAGCAAAAAAGAATAAAGAATGAAAACAAATTACAATAGATTAAGGGGCTCAGGGATGACATCAAACAGACTAACCTTCACATTATAGGGGTCCCAGAAGGTGAAAAGATAATTCATGCAAATGGAAACCAGAAGAAAGCTGTAGTAGCTATAACTCTATCAGACAAATTAGACTTGAATACAAACAGTAATAAGAGGCAAAGGTAGGTGCCACCTGGTGATAAAGAGGTCAGTCCAACAAGAGGATATGAAATTCATAAATACTTATACACCCTACATAGGAGCATCTAAACACAGAAGGCAAATACTGCCAGATCTAAAGGGAGAAGTACACGGCAATACAATCATAGTAGGGGATTTTTAACATTCCACTTATATCAATGGATAGACCATCCAGACTGAAAATCAACAAGGAAACCGCCTTAAATGACCCGTTAGATCAGATGGACTTAACAGATATATTAGAACGTTCTGTCCCAAAGGAGTAGATAACAAGTTCTTCTCAAGTGAACGTGGATAACAAGTTCTTCTCAAGTGAACGTGGAACATTTTCCAGGTGAGATCATATGTTAGGCCACAAAAGAAATCTTAATAAATTTAAGGGGATTTAAATCCTATCAAGCATCTTTTCTGATCATGATAAATAGTATGAAACTAGAACTTTATTTCATGAAGAAAACTCGGAACTTCACAAATACGTGGAGATTAAACCACATACTCCTGAACAATCAGTGGGTCAAAGAAGAAATCAAAGGAGAAATAAAATGCCTCAAGACAAACGATAATGAAAATATACCAAAATTTGTGGGATACAGCAAATGTGAGAGGAGTTCCCTAGGGATAAACACTTATTTCAAGAAACAAGAAAAGTCTCAACCTAACTATTCATCTCAAGGATATAGAAATAGGAGAAGAAGCAAAGCCCAAATTTAGTAGAAGGAAGGAAATAATAAAAATTAGAGCAGAAATAAATGAAATAGAGACTAAAAAAAACGGTAGAGAAGATCAGCAAAACTAAGATACTGGTACTTTGAAAAAGCGAACAAAATCGATACCTTTAGCTAGGAAAAGAATGGAATCAAATAAATGGAATGAAACAGGAGATTTTATAACTGATGTCACAAATTTAAAGAATTGTCAGGCACTACTGTGAGCAGTTATATGCCAGCAAATTGGACAACCTAGATGAAATGGATAAATTCCTAGAAACATACAACTACCAAGACTAAATCATGATGAAATAGAAAATCTGAATTGACTGATTACTAATAAGGAGATTGGATTGTAATTAAAAACCTCCCAACAGAGAAAAGTCCAGGACCAGACAGTCTCACTGGTAAATTCTACCAGATATTAAAAGTAGGATTAACACAAGACTCTTCTCTCAAACTCTTGCAAACTCTTCCACAACACAGAAGAGGAGGAAACTCTTTCAAACTCATTTGTGAGGCCAGCATTACCCTGGTGATACCAAAACCAGACAAGGACACTTTAAGAAAATTACAGGCCAATATCCCTGATGAACACTAATGCAAAAATCATCAACAAAATATTAGCAAACCAAACTCAGTAATCTACTAAACGGATCAGACACCATGATCAAGTGGGATTTATTCTGAGGATACAAAGATGGTTCAACATCTGCAAATATAAGTCAGTGTGATATACCACATTAACAAAATAGAGGCTAAAAATCATATCTCAGTAGATGCAGAAAAAGCATTTGGCCATATTCAACACTTATGATGAAAACTCTCAACAAAACAGATACAGAGAGAACATACCTCAACATAATAAAGGCTATATATGACAGACCCATAGCTAGCATCATATTTAGTGGGGGGAAGATGAAAGCCTTTCCTCTAAGATCAGGACCAAGAAAAGAATAACCACTCTTGCCACTTTTATTCAGCATAGTATTGGAAGACCTAGCCAGAGCAGTTAGGCAAGGAAAAAACAAAAAGGTGTCCACATTGGAAAGGAAGAAATAAAACAGTCACTGTTTACAGATGATTTGATATTACATAGAGAAAACTCTAAAGACTCCATCAAAAAACTATCAGAACTAATAAATTTAGTGAATTTGCAAGATACAAATCAACATACAAAAATCTTGCGTTTCTTTACAATAACAACAAACTACCTGAAAGAGAAATCAAGAAAACAATCCTATTTATGACTGTAGCAAAAAGAATAAGATACCTAGAAATAAACTTAACCAAAGAAGTGAAAGACCTGTATATTAAAAAACTATGAGATGTTAATGAAAGAAATTAAAGAAGATGCAAATAAATGGAAAGATAGTCTGTGCTTGTGGCCTGGAAGAATCTGTATTGTTAAAATACCCAGACTACCCAAAACAACCTACAGATTCATTGCAATCCCCATCAAAATTCCAAGGGCAGTTTTCAGAGAAATGGAATAAATAATCCTAAAATTTGTTTGGAACCACAAAAAACCCAAATAGCCAAAGCAACCTTGAGAAAGAACAAAGCTGGAGGCCTTGCACTCTCTGATTTCAAACTATACTACAAAGCTACAGGAATTAAAACAGCATGTAGTAGCATAAAAACAGACACTTAAATTAGTGGAAGGTAATAACCCAGAAATAAGTTCTCACATAATATGGTCAACGTATGACGGTGGAACCAAGAATATACGGTGGGGAAAGGGCCGTTTCTTCAGTAAGTAGCACTGGGAAGACTGAACAGCCACATGCATGAGAATGAAACTTGACCACTGTTACACCAAACACAAAAATTAACTCGAGGTGGATTAAAGACTTGAACGTTAGACCTGAGACCATGAAACTCCTAGAAGAAAACATAGGTGGTACTCTCCTTGCCATAGGTCTTGGTAATGGTATTTTAGATCTGCAACCAAAAGCAAAAGCGACAAAAGCCAACATAAACGAGCAGAAATACATCCTACTGAAAAGTTTTTCCACTGCAAAGGAAGCCATCAACAACTAACTGGATGGGAGAAGATATTTGCAAGTCATATGTCTGTTAAGGGGCTAATATCCCCAATATATAGGAAACTCGTACAACTCAATAGCAAAAACATAATTCAATTAAAAAATGGGCAGAAGATCTAAATAGACTTTTTTCTTTTTTAATTTTTTAATGTTTATTTATTTTTGAGAAAGAGAGACACACACACACACACACACACACACACACACAAAGTATGAGCGGTGGAGGGTCAGAGAGAGAGAGGGAGACACAGAATCTGAAGCAGGCTCCAGGCTCCGAGGTGTCAGCACAGAGCCTGACGTGGGGCTCAAACCCATGAACTGTGAGATTGTGACCTGAGCTGAAGTCAGCCGCTTAACTGACTGAGCCACCAGGAGCCCCTAAATAGACATTTTTCCAAAGAAGACCTACAGATAGATGGCCAAAAGGTGCATGAAAAGATACTTAACATCATTAATCATAACAAAGATGCAAATCAAAACCACAATGAGATATCGCCTCACACCTGTTAGAATGGCTATTGTCAGATAAAACAAACAGAAAAAAAAACAAAACGTGTTAATTTGAAAATGGAAAGAAGGGAACTCTTGTATACTATTGATGGGAATGTAAATTGGTGCAGCCACTATGGAAAACAGCATGAACGTTCATCAAAACATTAAAAATAGAATTACCATGTCCAGCAATTCTAGCATGGGCTATTTGTCCAAAGAAAACAACACTATTTGGAGAGATATTTGCACCCCCATATTTATTCTAGTATTATTCACAATAGCCAAAATATGGAAACAACCCAAGTGTCCATTGATGGATGAATGGATAAAGAAATTGGGGTGTATACACAGACACAGGTCAGTCGTTAGGAAAAGAAGGAAATCTTGCCTTTTGTAAGAACGTGGATGGACCTTGAGGGCATCATGCTACGTGAAATAAGTCAGAGAAAGACAAAGACTGTATCATCTCATTTGTATGTGGAATCTTAAAAAAAAAAAAAGGATACAGAGAACAGATTACTGGTTGTTAAAAGCAGGGGATGGGGATGGGAGAAATAGGTGGAGGGTATCAAAAGATAAAGAGAAAAAAATTAAATTAAAAATTCCCTTACAGAGAAAAAAAGAAAACCTTAAATGTGAAAAAACAACAGAAGCCATAAGAAAATATTGCAACACCTATACCTGACCAAGGATCAGACTATATTGCAAACTTACAAGTCAAACATAGAAAGAAAAGTATCCAGTATGAATATGGGCAAAAGATGTTAACAGGTACTTCACAGAATTGGAAATCTTAAAATGATAAAATGAATATATAACATGATGCCCAATCTTATGAGAAGCTGGATTAATGTAATTTTTAAAACCCAGTGGACTCTCTCAGCTGCTAGACAGGCAAAAATTACAAGGTGGGCGGTATCAGATGTTGCACCACTGTACAACTACTGTGGAAAATGGTTGGCCATCAGCAAGCTGTGCCCACCATGTGGCCTCCAATGAATGCCTCACCGAGCCCATGTGACCCATCAGGAGGCATTTACAAGAACGTTCATAGCCGCACTGGCATCGGCCCAGGTGTCCATCAGAAGTCACACGTCCATTCCTCGGAATCCATGTCACTTTGTAAGTAAATGAATTATATCCACAGGAATGTCAGGAACAAAATGATGAGCTAAAAATCAAGTCATTGAAGAAAACATGTAATATTTTATTTACATAAAGGTCAAAAAGTTGTAACATGAAACTATGTTGGAGATGCAAAAATAGCAAAAGCATAAAGTTGCAAAAAGTAGCAGCAGCATCATGAAGGAAAGCAAGAGAATGGTGAGCAGAAATTCAGGACATTGGTAACCTCTGAGCTGGGGAAGGGAATTCAGTTCAAATCGCAAAATATACAATGGGATCTTTAGGAGCGATGATGATAATCTCTGACACTGCGTGATGGGCACCCAAGTATTTTGTGTTACTGATGTGTTTATGTCATATCTGGGTTTTTTTTTTTTTTTCAAATTTATGAAACACTTTTAAAAACCAGTTTTAAAAACTATAAAATAGCCAACCGGGAAATTTCAGAGTGACTAATTGATGGTAAATTCTTCAGACTTTTAACTCTCCCTCTAGGCCCAAAATAATATCTGATTTTCCCACAGGATGTGAACTTTCTACATTCTCTATCTCTAAAGCTGCCAGAGTAAATAGGAAGATGCAGGATCAAACGGAATTGAAAAGCTTGACACCACTTTCCAGAGAGTGTCTCCAACACGTCTGGGCACTCCTGTGCCTGCATGGCCCCTCGTCCCTTCTCCCCTCACCCCACCCCTTCACGTAGAGCTCTGTGGGGCCCAGGCTCCAGAGAACTTTAAAGTCAGGAAATTCTGGAGCTTCAGAAACAAAAGCCAGTAAGCACAAACCCATTCGACTCAGGAACAGCCTCCCTCGAGGACGAACCCTGATGCAGGTGTGAGAAGCTGCAGACTGCGGGTAACACGGCCAGGTGACTCCCACGTGACCAGAGCCTGCGGGGATTTGGTGGCCTTAGGCACTGCAGTGGGGGCAGGAAGGGCCCGCTGTTCAAGTGCCTGCGCGCCTTGTCAGCAACAGGTCTGTTCCAGGACTCACTAGCAGACACGCGGTCTTAACGTGCTAAGTCCTGAGAAAGTGGCGGGGAGGTGACAGGGAGGGGCTGGCAGAGAACAAGTGAGGAGTGGGCCACCCTTGGTTACGCAGTGAGAGAGCATTTACGAGGATGCAGGGAGTGGCGGCTGGGAGGAGAGGAGGCTGATGGGGATTAGTAAGACCGAGAAAAAATTGGACAGAAAATTTGTGCCTCTCAGTCATGTTCCGCTAACCCTTGCTTTAAAGAGCCATTAAAAATAATCTTGGGAAACATCTTAATATATATTATTAAACTATATTATTATATATTATTAAATTATATAACATTATTAAATTGTATATTAAAAATAATTTTAATTAAAAAAAGAACTATATCTTGTTTGCATATTAAACTCCGACCTTTAAATGAAAATCTTAATTTTGTAAATAGAATCCTGGCAAATACTTAGCTGCATGGAAGTACTGCTCTTTATACAGCTTATACTCGGCAGGTGTGGTGTTGGGTAATCACTGGCATCCTTGCTGTTGATCACTTTATTCTGGGCCATTTACATTCATCTCGAAAGTGACACTCTTCTCTGGATTAAATTAGAAGAGTGGTCTTTAAGCTGGAAATAGGGGTTTTTAAATAACTTTAAAGACATCTTAATTTTAAAACATTCACATTATTATTCCAGGGCACGGGGATGGCTCAGTAGGTAGAGCATGTGACTCTTGATCTCAGGATCATGGGTGGAGTTCAAGCCCCACTCTGGGCAAGGAGCCTACTTCAAAAACAGAAAAACATTATTCCTACTTGAGGTTCATATTCCTATTTGAGGTTCCTAATATGATATGTATTTTATTCTGCAGTTCCTACCCCCAGGGAGTTTTAAAAACTCTTCCTTAACATTGTTAGTTTGCATATCATGCTGGTGCCTATTATGTATATGATATAAGCATTTTCTCTTCAGCGGTTGGTTTCATCTTCGCATTAACTCTTTATAGTGGGGCCTCTCATCCCCATCTTATAAACAGTGAACCGAGGCAGAGCGTCGTCCAAGCTCGCGTGGCTAGTAAGTGGTGAAATGCAGATTCAAACCCAGACAGTCTGTTCAGTGTCAAGTTTAACCACCGGGCTCTGTTGTTCTGGCACTTTTTGTGCGTTGGAGGGTGTATGGGGGCCGTGCGGTCTTCCCTCTAGGAAGTGTTTGCTTGTCTGCGCTGGTCTGGTAAGTTCCCCTGGTTGTCCATATGAGCAGCCGCCGTGTTGGGATTTGAGTGACATCTTTGCCAGTTTCTACCTTTGTCACTCTGAGCCAGTCGCTTCCTCTGTTTGTCATATATCTGTTAAGTATGAGAAAACTGAAGGTGTGCAGAGATTGAGAGGAACTAGAATGAGAAATGCCAGGAGAATCCAGAACACTATGTAGTGAAAGCTAAGACTCCCTTCCAGGAGCTGTACGCGAGCCCATCAGCAGAGAGAGAGAGAGCGGGAAGAAGCACGAGCGGCTCTCTGCTGGGAAGGTAGCAGTGACAGCAAGTAAGTTCTCTTGATAGTGTAGAGAGGCCGGGGTGGTCGAGGAAGGGGCTCCGTGTGGAGGGCTAAGCTGATCGAACCGTGAAGCCAGCGGTAGGCCTTTGCTCCCAGCAGCCGGCGGGGACTGGAATGCGAGATGCAGGTGTGGTGTAGACTGCCGAGTTTTGTTCAGTTGCTGATCCCACGCGGAGGGATCCTTTTATTTGTAACCCAGTGGAGATTTCTCCCATTGTTTCCACGCTCCGGTGGGAACAGTAGACTCTGCCTCTGCTTTGCTGAGAGGGCCGCACGACACGGGGTCGGTAGAAGGGCAGCTTTCAAAGCTGGGCACTGGGCTCACTTCCGCACTGCAGCGTCGGGAGCTTGCGTGGCCTTTGGCGAGTTTCCTTCATGCTCTAAACGTCCGTTTTCTCGCTTCTGAAATGGCAATCGTGGTGTGTACTGTGCAGTTTCATTTTTAGGCTTCAGTAAGGGAATCGTTGTAAGCACTTAACACGGTGCCAGCTGGCATTCAGCAGGCGGCCTTTGCTCGCCGGTGCCCGAGTGACACGGCATTGGGTACGCTGTGCAGAGTCACCGGGAGGCCGCGAGAGGTACAGTTAACACCGCACTGCTCCGAGATGGCTCTGCAGCCTGACGGCGTCTGCAGCATCCACGGGCGTCCCCGCTCCTGGCCTGCTGGGGGTGAGGCCCAGGAATCTGCTCGGACAGGCTGTCTGGTTTGTCTGTAGTCCACTGGTAACGCTTTGCGGTTAAGAGTAAGGCTCTGTAGCCCAACCCTGGGGTTTGCAGGCTGGCGTTGCCATGGAGAGGGATGTACTCTGGGCAGTTTAATCTCCGTAGCCTTTTCTGCCTCTGCTTGTCCACTTGTGAAATGGCACCAGTCTTGGTAGCTCCCTTGTTGGATGGCTGCGAGGAGTGAGACCGTTAATACACCCGGGGCACTTAGGATCATGTTTGGCACACAAGGGGTGCCCCCACAGGTGGCTGTGCCGTAGTATTTATGGTGACCGCTATATTAGTGTCCAGCTGCTGCTGTCACAGAAGTCTACGTGGCAGTGACATAAAACAACACGAATTGATTAACGTTCTCTGAAGGTCAGAAGTCCAAGACGAGGCTCAGTGGAACTACATTCCTTTCAGGAGGCTCTCGGGGAGAAGCCGGTTACTTGCCTTTCCCAGATTCTGGACGCCGCCTCATGTCTTGGCTCATGTCCCCCTACCGTCTCCAAAACCAGCAACGGCCCCTCAAGTCTTTCTCCCTTCACATCGCTGTGACACTGACTCTTCCGCCTTTCTCTCGCACCGTAGGACCTCGTGATTACACTGGCCCACTCAGGTCATCCAGGGTAATCTCCCTATTTTGAGGTCAGCTGATGAGCAGCCTTCATTGCCCTTTGCCACAGAACCTACCATATTCACAGGTTCTGGGGATTAGGACGTGGATGTCTTTGGGGACAAATATTTTGCCAGCCAGAACCAGCAACGTCGAATGGATGCATAGTGCACACCAGCATTGGCACTGCTCTTCTGGAACTTGCTTTCCTACCCTTGACCTTTCCTCCGCCTCTTCCTCTCTCTTCCTCCTCTTTTTAGTCCCTAACTGGCCTCAGGGGACCTTTGCCTCATACTTGGCTGAAGAAATAGAAGACACCGGATGGGAACACCTAACGGTGTACTTAGCTGCGTATTCCCATTTCCTCCTCCTCTGCCTCTACTAAAATGGAGGCAGTGTCTGTTCTGTTCTTCAAATCCTGGCACGTGTCACCCCGCCTCTCCTCGACTTTAGATTTTTGTGGACAACGTATAGGATCTCCCATCTTTAAAAAGCCGTCCTCTGAACCCACATTCCTTCTCTGGTTTCTCCACCTCCCTCTTACTCTTCAGCCCCGTCTCAAAACCCCACTTTCACCCTTGGTAGTTGAAGCAGGAGCCTGGAAATCATCCTTCTGGCGCTGCGTCAGCCCCTCCCCTGCAGTCCCAGATCTCAGCAGCTGCCCGTCAGTCTCCACCCCTCCGCCTTCCTCCTCTGCCGGGCCCTGGTGCCTCCCGCCTGGGCCTCCCTGCGCCCTCTCTCATCCCACAGCTCCAGTGGCTCTCAGAGCCAGACTCGACTTGTGTCACCCCTTTTTGCTGTATTTAGGGTAAAACTCAAAAAGAAAAACATGTTTAACCTGACCTGCTCCTGCCACTCCTGCCTCGTGCCTCCCTCCCTCCCTCACTGTGCTGCAGCCACAGCCCCACGGGTCGTTGGTTGTCACGTGTGCCAGGTGCTCCTCCGCTTCAGAGCCTCCCCAGGGTCCAGACCCTGCCCTCTCCCGTCTGTCCTCTTGCCACAGCCCGCTGTCCCGGAAGCTGCAGGGACAAGGAAGCGGCTGCCCGCTCTCCTTGTCTGCCTGACTCACGCTAAGCCGAGCGAGGGTTGGGGACTAACTTCGTTCAGAAGTTTTCTGTTGAAAAATGTACCGGTTGGTTGAATTGTCAGTGTAATAATTGACATGCTAGACATTATGAGCATCTCTTTACAAGTTGCAAAATAAATAAATAAATAAAGGTTAATTTTCCATCGTGTCCATCTTACTGTAGACATAGCTGTGATGATAATGGAGAGAAGCTGTAGAGATAATCCATTCTCACTTGTGGACCGGCTCACAGACTGTACTGGTACCAGCTAGAACACGCTAGAACACGGTGCTCCTCGGTGTGCAAATACCGCCCGGGGTGTATTTCCCAGGGGTTCTTGCCAAACCCAGTTTACCGGCTACACAGCAATCTAGCTGTTTGTGGGTAAGGACAGGAAGGGGACGTGGTTGTGTCTTGTAAAACGTGGCTCTCTCGGTATTTGTATACTGACTCTTCTTGATTACCTGACACTTTATTAATATCTCTTTATGTATCTTATGTTGCAGACTATTCAGACTATGAAGACAGTTCTCTAGAATTTCTGGAAAGGTGCTCTTCTCCACTAACTCGATCTTCTGGGAGTTCTCTGGCTCTGCGAAGCATGTTTACGGAGAAAAATACAACATATCAGTACCCAAGGGCAATTCTGTCAGTTGATCTTAGTGGTGAAAGTATGTGTAACTATGTAATGCTTAAAAACAAGTCTTGAGATTCTTAAATGTGGAACTGAGATAAAAACGTACTTTACTGAGGGCTTATGTGAGCAGGGCACACCCTTTCAAAAGTTCTTCCATAAACTACTAAGCAAATCTCAGCATTAGAAATCTGAGCTACTTTTTAAACTCCCTGTAAAGTAAAATGGGCTTTTGTAATTGATCGTGGGACAGATGGTAACGAAACCCGTAGTGTCCACCGCCTACTGGTTAGAGGTATTTTTATGTGCATATTTGGAGTCCGCCAGGTTTCCCCGAAAGCCCGGCCCTGACAGCGGGGCAGTGAGGACCCTTCCCTTCCAGTGCTCTCAGCGGCCCTAGGGCAGACGTTCCTGTGGAGACCCTGCCGGCGGTGGCTTGAGGACGACAGCCAGGGAATGAAGGACAAGGGACAGAGTCTCCGTCCTGTGGGAAACCGTAGGGACACTTATGGCTGAGCTTATTCCCTGTCTTCTCCTTTCTGCTGAGGGCCCAGCGTGGTCGGTACTGGGTGCCGGGCTCTCCCCCTGCACTGTTACCACCTGCTTTCTTCCAGGCCTGACTGTGGAGCCCACCCTGGAGAGGAGCTGCTTCTTCCTTTTCTCCTAAAACAGGCACACAGCACTGTAGAGGTTTATGGTCTTAGAATATGGTGGGGGGTGGGGGGGAGAGAGACAGAGGATTAGGAAAAAGATCCCCCTCTGTTTCTACAAACACAAGTACCCTGTTCCTTTTTGGGCCAGTGGCTCGTAACCCCAGGTGTACATGATAATTGTTGTTGTGATGCTTTGAGAATAGCCTTCAGAGACCTGCTGCGGAGCACAAGTGAGATCTCGGGAAGGGTAGATACGGTTTCCGAGTGACTCTTTGGGGCAGGGCAGCAGGGGTTGAAAATCACGTAAGAACACCCCTGTCTGAGCCGCCAGGGTCTCCACAGGGTCTCCACTCCTCATTTTACACGGAGTGCCGGGGAATGGGGATTATGTCTGGGCTGGCCGTGTTGCCGGAACTAGACGCTTGAGAGGGAATGGAACGAGTGTCCTGGGTGCGTGCTGTCACTTGTGCTGTGTCTTCTGCCCCGTGTGTGTCTGAGCACTGACCTGTGAGGAAGAATGGATGCTGCAGGGCGCGGGTTGTCGGCCAGAGGTTCTCAAATGTGAGCATGTATCAGAACCTCCTGGAAAGCTTGTTAAAAATGCTTTTCTGGGCCTCATCCTCAGTTTCTGATGTCGAATGAGTTCCCAGGTGATGCTGATCTGGAATCCAGACTTTGAGAATATGTCTGGGAAAATAGCGATAGGGGTAGCGGATGGAAGAGAATGGTGTTCTGTGGCCACTCAGTTGGAGCCGTTGTCCAGATGCTACTTTAGTGGGAGAGGGAACTTTTCTTTTGTGACTTTCAACCCGTGGACCCATTTACTCTGCCCTTGGAATTCAGCCAAACATATGTTTGGTGCTTGGGAATTGTTCAGACTATAGGTTGTCTGGCCATTATGTGAAATTTCCATTCGAACATCTTAAAACCTGGTTATCTTGGCCATGAAAGCATATGTGAGCTACCCACTAATTCCTTTCAATGATAATAGTTTTAGATTTATTCTGTTAATGATTGCCATCTATATAATGCCATCTACATGCTGCAGCAGTAGTTGAACTGTTTATTCATGTTCTGGTCTGCCATTTTGAAATGTGAACTTGCATTCAGGAAGGCCTGAGAGAAAATAATTTGGGGTTTACGCTAGCAAGATTACGTATGAATGAAATTTCCTCTTTAGGTTCTCAAAACTACTCATTATTATTAGGATTTTATAATGCATGATTGATTTGCTCCTTCTTGAAATTTTTCGTGTATTTCTCTACCATTATTTCTATTGACCTCACTTTCTCTGAGATGTCCGAAGACCCTAAAGAAGACATTTTTCTATAGCACATTAACTTTTTGTAAATCAGAAACAAAACATTCAAAAATTGAGTCGGGGGAAAAATAAGATTAGAAGCCAATAAAAGAAACACTAAGTCATGAAATATTTAAATTGTAAACAACATGAAAAAAAATTTTTTTTTAAGTTCAAATTCGGCCAACTTCTTTCTGGTCTGATTGAAGTCTGAGAAGAGAATTTTCTCTTTATATAGACCCCCCCCCTTCCTTAGCTCCTCCAGAAGCTGGAGTGGCTTACCAGTATAGACCAGGCTTCATCGTAAGAACTAGATGTGGAACGTTGCAAAGCCCTTGCTCCCACAGCCTGTTGATACCGCACAGAGGGAGGTGAGGAACGGGCAGGTGAAGGAGCGGGGCGGACGGAGACCAGAGGCTGGGACCCCGAGGCACAAGGAACCACCCGTCGCCGCGGTGCTCTGCTGATTGGCCCCCAGGTGCCCACAGCAGCGGCCAGGTCTTCCACCTCGCCTCATGCCAGGACTCCGCGCTCTCATATCTCCAACCACGCTCCCGCAAAACCTCTAGTGTCCTGTCCTCATTTCTTGCCCTTTGTTATAAATATTTCCTTGTGTGTGCCTCAGTTGTTTTGTTTTCCTTCTCAGTGGCCTGAGCTAAATCGTGCTCTTTGACATCAATGCTGGCACAAATACAAACCTAAAACCTGGCATTTAAGTCAAATTCTATGTAGTGGTCATCCATTTAATCTAGTTTCTAGAATATACTCAACTTATTTTAAAAGATGTTTAACAGAGTGAAATTTTAAAACTTTGTAAATTCCTTGGGGGAACTCAAGATCCCAGTTGAAGAAACACTGGTGAAATCGTTAAGGACACAGGCTTTGGAGTCAGGTAGTCCTGATACACAATCAGCTTTACCGTCAGCCGGCTACACTCCCCGAGCAAGTAGTAGATCTTGTGTTTGAAGTGCTGAGTGTAGTATCTGGTGCATATTAAGTGCAGTGGTGGTTGATGATCCTGATACTGTAAGAATAGTAGCATTGATACTAGACTCCAGGCAGTCTCCATCCCTTCGCTGAAATGCCCGTGCCTGTGGTAGAAACAACGAAGCCTGTTCTCTTTCTCTTTATAACCCATGGTTCTTGGGAGGATTGGAAGGACTAATGTTTGTGAGAGCATTTGAAAACTATGCATATTTAAATTATTAATATCAACCTTGGCCATAAATTATAAGCACCAAGACTAGGGGATACTTTCCAAGTTACTTGTACTAGTGTGTATGATAAGATGCAAAGTCAGTCCTTCTTACCTAAGCCTCAAAAATCCTTTGTTTCTTTCTTCAGGGCCAAATACTCTATTCCCATTTGTTTGCCCTTACTTTCTAAATATTTACTAGCTTATAGTCCCTTCCTTTAGCTCCTTTCTAGCTGGAAAAATGACACAAACGTGGAAAAATACTTGCTGAGTCTACTTTTGTGTATGTTCTAGACTTATCAGATGTGGAATTCCTGGATGATTCTTCAACAGAGAGCTTACTTCTGAGTGGGGATGAGTACAATCAGGACTTTGATTCAACCAATTTTGAGGAATCTCAGGATGAAGATGATGCTCTTAATGAGATCGTGCGATGCATTTGTGAAATGGATGAGGAGAACGGCTTCATGATCCAGGTAACTAGTCTTCCCTGTCCTCCAAATCTGTTATCTCAGGTGCTCATCGAGTGTATCAGGGCTTCCGTGTTTGTCACTGACTGTCCTACTGAAGATAGAGGTTTCTAACTTACCGCAATGTGTAAAAGTCCCAGTAGTAGTGGTGGGGAAGTCTCTTCCTCAAAGGAAGTAGACCGCTGTCTCACCTGAGAGAGAGCTAGTGTCGGATTTGAGGTCTTCAGTCTGAAATTCTGGAAGCCGTTCTTTGAAGCCGTTAGGATGGCGAGCATCTGCATTGAAGGGTAGAGCGTAGCAGCACTTCTCTTCCTGGCCTGGGTCCATTTCATAAAGGACATTATATGGTCACCTTCCTGGCCCTTAAACCTGCAGATACGGGAACAAACGTTTCCACTCTTCTCAAAGTTTGTTGCAAGGATTAAGCGTTCCAGGCCACCGGCGCCTCCCTGTAGAGAGGGTGTCTAAGAAAAAGGAGAAACGTAGTCCGCGTTTTGAGGTGACATTTAGAAGATTTGGGAATGTTGGCTATAGGAATGAAGAAAGAGGAACTACACATTTGTAGGGGTGCCACACCAGTAACACTTTAAGGAGTCACTGTTACAGGCACTCCTACGAACTTGCCTTTTTAAAAAAGTGCGCTCTAATAGGCTATTTTTAAGAGTTTTAAAGATGTAATTGCCTCAAAACTAGGGAAATCAATGAAAGACCTAGTTTTATGATTTTCTTTTTTGTGATTTAAGTCATATACAAGGCACATTTTAATAACTATAGCAAGAGGAAGTTCTGGAAGTAGTTGAGTGTTTCAGAAATAAAATTTATCCTAAATCAGCATTCGGGTCATCGTGTGTAGTAAGGCCTGAAGTGTGGCAGTCCTGCTCACTGCAGGGGCGGACAGGCTTCATCGCCAGGGAGCAGCCCTGTGACGCTGGCCCCCTGTGTTTTCTCGCTCGCAGTGTGAAGAGTGCCTGTGCTGGCAGCACAGCGTGTGCATGGGGCTGCTGGAGGAGAGCATCCCCGAGCAGTACGTGTGCTACATCTGCAGGGACCCTCCCGGTAAGCCTGAGCCCCGTGCCCCAGGACCTGGTTACGAGCCCACAGCGTCCCTGCTGGGGAAGGACACCGTGACTCCTTCGCCACTTGCATCCTGCTTCTGTGTTGACATTTTTAAGTCCTTTTCGCTGTTTGTTACAGTTTTATTTCCATGTTAACTACCTAGGCCAAAACATTAGCTTCGTTTCCTGCTGCCTTACTGAAGGGCAGATTCATGGCTTTTTCCTGGGGAAGAATTAGCCCTTTCGTGTGTCCCTGTGTATTGATTTCTAAGTGGGTTTATGTGTGACTCTTTGAATAGAACCATATTCGAGTGTGTACTCCTCCTGATGTGGTTTTAAGAGAATTTCTGAACATGCTGCATCTCCAGCATTTAATTTTGGGTAGATGGGATCCCAGGTTGTCATGTTTTGTCCCGTCATCTTACTGATGAGGCCGCTGGGGCTCGTACGGTTGCATGCCTTGTGCACAGAACTGAGATGAAATCCTGGGCCCTTTGCCCCCCTGTCCAGTGCCTTCCTCCATGCCAGACGCTCTTTTGAGTAGCAAGGTTTTGCATCTTATATATGCTTTCAGCTGCCGAGGCAGAAAATAACAGGTATTCTCGAATAAAAGCCTACCGAACTGTTCTCCTGTCTACCTTGAAAATAAAAATGTAACATTGAGAAGCAGGAGAATGATTCAGACCTATATGAATGTAGACATCTGTATATTCATTCAGCAGCATCTATTGGATGCCTTCTCTTTGCCAAATGCTGGTAAGAGGTAAGATGATTGATTCTACGCATGCCTTCCACTGTCTGCTAGCGTAGTGGGGGCCACAGACACATAAGCAGCTAACCTAAGAGGATATAGTTAGTGTTGATGGCGGAAATACAGGATTATACGAGCCCTGTGAGATCTTGGAAAGGGGTCCGCCTCCACTTAAGCAGGACTCTGTATTTCGTCCAGTTCAGAACAAATGTTAGTGAGAGAAACAGCACCCCGTCTAGTCTCTCTCCAGCCCTCTCGACCTTTCTAGAAGACAGATGACGGATACATAAAACATGGAAAGCAATACACTCAGGTTCTTCACAGGCGTCATCAGCCCCCGGCTACATCCTTAAGGGACTGTGTTCTCCTCAGTGGGCGGGGAGTCCCAGAGTGTGGAGGCGCCTCACAGCGCCCGCTCCTCAGAACGCTGTCTTGCTCTTCTTTCGAATTTGCTCCTAGCACTAGAGCTCGCCTTGCATACTGAATGACGTTAATGGGACGGTGACTGCGGAAGGGGAATCTGAGTAGGTGGAATCCTTGGTCATTTGAATGTCCCCTTCATCTACAGGCCAGAGGTGGAGTGCAAAATACCGCTATGATAAGGACTGGCTGGATAACGGGAGAATGTGCGGGCTATCATTCTTGAAAGAAAACTATTCTCATCTCAACGCCAAGAAGATAGTTTCCACACACCACCTGCTCGCTGATGTGTATGGAGTCACGGAAGTCCTGCACGGGCTACAGCTGAAGATCGGGATTCTGAAGTAAGTGAGCAGAGCTGGGGGTCCCAGGGGCACACATCCTGACGCAGAGTAGTCGTCGGCCTTTCCAAGGTTCAGATGAGCAGTTCGGAGGACAGAAGAGATATTTGATACATTTTGTCTTAAAAAAAAAAAAAAAAAAAAGGAAAGATGAATAACTTTTTGGATTGAATAGCTGCTTTGTGCCTGTTGTCCTGGAACAAACATGGTGGAAAGTAAATCCCGCATCAGTATTTCAACAGATGGTAGGCCCTGCCCCGCTGTCTTGTGTGCTCACCGTATGCGCAAATCTAAATGCAGTCGCTTGAATGCTGTATTGTGTGTCCTCCTTCAAGAATGTTGTCAAGAGGAAGTAGATTTGTGTTTTTTAGTTACCTTTGAGGGGAGCAGGTCATAGAATCCATCCCTGTGCTGTGCACTGAAGGTGTTGTAGTTATCCCGTTTTCCCTTAAAACGACCCCCACACCGAGCCTCCCTAAGTAACAGCAGGGTGTTCTCCAAGTCCTTGCTTTCACTTCTTCCTACTTCCTGGCTAGAATTCTTCTTTTAAAAAATATTTTATATAAAAACAGGGAGGATTCCCTGGTTCCTCACAAGAGTTTCTTCATTTTGACTCCCTTTTATCCCCGTCCAGGTACCTTTCACCTCAGCTTCCTGCGTCAAGGAGGGCGCCTAGCCACCACCATAAATGCTTAACACCGTCTGGCGCGTGCCTGTGTCTCCTCTTCACGCCCCCAGCCCGGGCCCTTCTGTTCACATGCATGACTGTCACATGTCTTAGTTCCCTGCGGCTCTGGTCTTGCACTGTTTGAGCTCATCCTTCTTACTCTTGCCAGTGTGAGCTTCGTAGAAGATGAATGTGAGCTTGTCTCTCTTTGAGCTTCAGACCCCAGCGTGCCTTCCTGGTGCCCAGTAGGCGAAGTCAGCTCTCCAGCGAGCACCGAGTCCTTCCTGTTACTGTTCAGTTTTGTTACCAGGTCTTCCCTCCCCCAGTTGTTTTCCCCAGACATCGCAGCTCTGCCGAACCATAGTCTCTGATGGGGCCTGCTTTTCCATCGGCACGGCCTTTACGCACCCGCACCCAGGACAGCCTTCAGCCATCTTTCTGGCACACGCCTTTTCACAACACCCACCCAGCCAGGGCTGATCACACCCTCTTGGCAAACTGCCTGCCCGCTGGTGTCGACGTGCGCTTTGCCTCCTCCTGTCTGTGCCCCCTTACTAGGCCAGGGGTTCCTGTAAGGTGGGGCTTGGGCCCTATTCATCATTCTGTGCTTGGTGCTTAGTGTGGGGATAAGTCCTCAGTGCTTGTTCCTTGAATATAATTTGCTTCTGTTGTATGTCATGAATCTGAGTGTGGATTTCTTTATAAATAGGCCATGCAAATGCTCAAACTCAAGGGGGAACGAACTCACTAAACGAATCAAGCTTTTGTTTAAAAGCCCAATTGTAGGGGCACCTGGCAGGCTCGGTTGGAAGAGCATGTAACTCCTTTTTTTTGTTAGTTTATTTTTATTGCTACTTATATTTAACGTTACTAGGTAATCTGTATTTAACTTTTCTATGATTATGAAAATGTACACACACAAATAGTGCAATGAACCCCCATACATTCATAACTTAAGTTCAACAACGATTGTATCTTGCCACAGATCCATCTATTTTTGTCCTTTGCTAAAGTATTTCATTTTATTTTATTATTTCTTTCTTTATTATTTTTTTTATTTAAAAAAATTTTTTTATGTTTTTATTTATTATTGAGACAGAGAGAAACGGAGCATGAGTGGGGGAGGGGCAGAGAAAGAGGGAGACAGAATCTGAAGCAGGCTCCAGGCTCTGAGCTAGCGGTCAGCACAGGGCCCGATGCGGGGCTCGAACCCACAAACTGTGTGATCATGACCTGAGCCGAAGTCGGACGCTTAACCGACTGAGCCACCCAGGCACCCAGGAAAACTATTTTTTTATTTTTTAAATAATTTATTGTCAAGTTAGCTAATATACAGTGTATACTATGTAGTTTTGGCTTCAAGGAATAGATTCCCGTGAGTCATCACTTAAGTACAACACCCAGTGCTCATCCCAACAAGCACCCTCCTCACTGCCCAGCACCCATTTTTCCCTCTACCCCACCCACCCCATCAACCCTCAGTTTATTCTCTGTATTTAAGAGTCTCTTATGGTTTGCCTCCCTCTCTCTTCTCCTTCCCTTCCCCAATGTCTTCTGTTAAGTTTCTCAAATCCCACATATGAGTGAAACCATACCGTATCTATCTTTTTCTGACTGACTTATTTCACTTAGCATAATATCCTCCAGTTCCATCCATGTTGTTGCAAGTGGCAAGATTTCATTCTTTTTCATCGCTGAGTAGTCTTCAGGTGTGTGTGTGTGTGTGTGTGTGTGTGTGTGTGTGTGTATCACATCTTCTTTATCCATTCATCAGTTGATGGACATTTGAACTCTTTCCATAATTTGGCTGTTGTTGATAGTACTGCTATAAATATTGGGGTACATGTGCTCCTATGAGTCAGCATTTTTGAATCTTTTAGATGAATATCTACTAGTGCAATTGCTGGGTTGTAGGGTAGGTAGTTCTGTGTTTAATTTTTTGAGAAACCTCCATACTGTTTTCCAGAAACAGCGCAAGAGGGTTCCCCTTTCTCCACATCCTTGCCAACATTGGTTGCTTCCTGAGTTAATTTTAGCCACTGTGACCGGTGTGAGGTAGCATCTCAATGTGCTTTTGATTTGTATTTTCCTGATGATGAGCGATGTTGAGCATCTTATCATGTGTCTGTTAGCCATCTGGATGTCGTCTTTAGAAAAATATCTAGTCATGCCTTATGCCCATTTCTTCACTGGATTATTTGTTCTTCGTGTGTTGAGTTTGGTAAGTTCTTTATAGATTTTTGATACTCACCTTTTATCCAGTATGTCGTTTGCAAATATCTTCTTCCATTCTGTTGGTTGTCTTTGAGTTTTGTTCATTGTTTCCTTTGCTGTGCAGAGCTTTTCATCTTGATCAGGTCGCAATAGTTCATTTTTTGCTTTTATTTCCCTTGCCTTTGGAGACGTTGTCAGGTAAGAAGTTGCTGCGACTGAGGTCAAAGAGGTTGTTGCCTGTTTTCTCCTCTAGGGTTGTGATGGTTTCCTGTCTCACATTTAGGTCTTTCATCCATTTTTGAATTTATTTTTGTGTATGGTGTAAGAAAGTGGTCCGGGTTCATTCTTCTGCATGTTGCTGTCCCGTTCTCCCAGCATCACAAGGCTGTCTTTAGTCCATTGGATGAAGGTCTTTCCTGCTTTGTTGAAAATTAGTTGCCCATACGTTTGTGGGTCCACTTCTGGGTTCTCTATTCCATTGGTCTATGCGTCTGTTTTTGTGCCAGTACCATACTGTCTTGATGATGACAGTTTTGTAGTAGAGGCTAAAGTCCGGGATTGTGATGCCTCCAGCTTTGGTTTTCATTTTTAATACTACTTTGGCTATTCGGGGTCTTTTCTGGTTCCATACAAATTTTAGGATTGTTTGCTCTAATCTAACTCTGTGAAGAATTCTGGTGTTATTTTGATAGGGATTGCATTGAATGTGTAGATTGCTTTTGGGTAGTATCGACATTTTAACAATATTTGTTCTTCCAGTCCATGAGCATGGAATGTTTTCTCCTTTTCCTTGTGTCTTCTTCAATTTCTTTCATAACCTTTTCTATAGTTTTCAGCATACAGATATCTTACCTCTTTGGTTAGGTTTATTCCGAGGTGTTTTATGGTTCTTGGTGCAATTGTAAACGGGATTGATTCCTTGATATCTCTGTTGCTTTATTATTGGTGTATAGAAATGCAACTGACCTTTGTACATTGATTTTATATCCTGCAAATTTGCTGAATTCATTTATCAGTTCTAGCTGGTGGAGTCTTTTGGGTTTTCTATGTACAGTATCATGTCATCTGTGAAAAGTGAAAGTTTGACTTCTTCTTTGCCAGTTTGTATGCCTTTTATTTCATTTTGTTGTCTTATTGTCGAGGCTAAGACTTCCAACACTATGTTAAAACACAGTGGTGAGAGTGGACATCCCTGTCGTGTTCCTGATCTCCGGGGGGACAATCTCAGTTTTTCCCCATTGAGGATGATATTAGCTGAGGGCTTTTTAGACATGGCTCTTATGATGTTAAAGTATGCTCCTTCTACCTGGACTTTCTTGAGGGTTTTATTAAGAAAGGATGCTGTGTTTTGTCAAATGCTCTTTCTGCAACTATTGACAGGATCATATGGTTCTTACCCTTTCTTCTGTTAATGTGATGTATCACATTGATTTGCGAATATTGAACCAGCCCTGCAGCCCAGGAATGAATCCCGCTTGATCGTGGTGAATAATTGTTTCAATATACTGTTGAATTTGATTTGCTAGTATCTTATTGAGAATTTCTGCGTCCGTGTTCATCAGGGATATGGCCTGTAATTCTCCTTTTTAGTGGAGTTTTTGTCTGGTTTGGGAATCAAGGTAATGCTGGCTTCATAGGATGAGTCTGGAAGCTTTCCTTCCATGTCTATTTTTCTGGAACAGCTTGAGAAGAATAGGTATTAACTCTGCTTTAAATGTCTGGTAGAATTCCCCTGGGAAGCCATTTGGCCCGGGACTCTTACTTGTTGGGAGATTTTTGATAACTGATTCATTTCCTTCGCTGGTTACAGAGTCTGTTCAAATTTTCTATTTCTTCCCATTTGAGTTTTGGTAGTGTGTGGATGTCTAGGAATTTGTCCATTTCTTCCAGATTGTCCACTTGTGGGCATACAATTTTTCATAGTAGTCTCCAATAATTGTTTGTATTTCTGTGGTGTTGGTTGTGATCCCTCCTCTTTTCATTTGTGATTTTATCTATTTGGGTCCTGTCTCTTTTCTTTCTGAGAAGTCTGGCTAGGGTTTTATCAATTTTATTTACTCTTTCAAAAAACCAGCTCTTAGATTCATGGATCTGTTCTGTTTTTTTTTTGGGGGGGGGGGAATTCTATATTGTTTATTCCTGCTTTAATCTTTATTATTTCTCTTCTGCTGGCTTTGGGCTTTTTTTTTTTTTTTTTTTTTCCTGCTCTGTTTCTAGTTCCTTTAAGTGTGAGGTTAGGTTCTGTATTTGGGATCTTTCTTGCTTCTTGAGATAGGTCTGGTTTGCAATATATTTTCCTCTTAGGACTGCCTTTGCTGCATCCCAAGGGGTTTGGACTGTCATGTTTTCATTTTCATTGGCTTCCATATATTTTTTAATTTTTTCTTTAAGTTTCTGGTGGACCCATTTATTCTTTAGTAGGATGTTCTTTAATCTCCATGCATTTGGAGGCTTTCCAAATTTTTTCTTATGGTTGATTTCAAGTTTCATAGCATTGTGATCTGAAAATATGCACGGTATGATGTCAGTCCTTTTATATTTGTTGAGGGCTGTTTTGTGACTCAGTATGTGATTTGTTTTGGAACATGTTTCATGTGCTCTCAAGAAGAATGTGTATTCTGCTGCTTTTGGATGAAGAGTTCTGAATATATCTGTCAAGACAATCTGGTCCAGTGTATCATTCAAGGCCATTGTTTCCTTGTTGATTTTCTGACTCGACCATCTGTCCATTGGTGTAAGTGGAGTATTAAAGTCACCTACAATTACGGTATTATTATCAATAAGGTTGCTATTTGTGATTAATTGATTTATATATTTGGGTGCTATCAAGTTGGGGGGCATAAACACTTACAATTGTTAGCTCTTCTTGATGGATAGACCCCTTAATTAAGATATAATGCCCTTATTCATCTCTTGTTACAGTCTTTGGTTTAAAATCTAGTTTGTCTGATAGGAGTATGGCTACTCCAGCTTTCTTTTGACTTCCAGTAGCATGAGAGATGGTTCACCATCCCCTCACTTTCAATCTGCAGGTATCCTCAGGTCTAAAATGAGTCTCCTGTAGACAGCATATAGATGGATCTTGGTTTTTTATCCATTCTGATACCCTAGGTCTTTTGATCAGAACATTTAGTCCATTTACATTCAGAGTGACTATTGAAGGATATGGATTTCGTGTCACAGTGTTATCTGTAGGTTTTGTGCTTGTGATGATGTCTGTGGTCCTTTGTAGTCTTTGCTGCTTTCCACTCACAGAGTCCCCCTTAGGATCTCCTGCAGGGCTGGTTTTGTGGTCATGAACTCCTTTAGTTTTGTTTTTCTGGGAAAGCCTTTATCTCTCCTGTTCTGAATGACAGCCTTGCTGGATAAAGGATTCTTGGCTGCATGTTTTTTCTGTTCAGCACATTGAATATTTCTGCCGCTCCCCTCTGGCCTCCCAAGTTTCAGTGGACAGGTCTGCTACTACCCTTATGTGTCTACCATTGTGGATTAAGTCCCATTTGTCCCTAGCTGCTTTCAGAATTTGTATTTTGCCGGTTTCACTATGATAGGTCCTGGTGTTGACGTATTTTTGTTGATTTTGAAGGCAGTTCTCTGTGCCTCCTGGACTTGGATGTCTGCTTCCTTCCCCATATTAGGGAAGTTCTCAGCTATAGTATGTTCAAGTAAACCTCTGCCTCTTTCTCCCTCTGTCCTTCTTCTGGAACTCCTATGATACAGATATTATGTTTCATTGAATCACTTAGGTTTCTAATTCTTGTGGTCTAGTCATTTCCTATCCCTCTATTTCTTAGTTTCATCATTTTCCATAATTTTATCTTCTATTTTCACCTATTCTCCCCTCTACTTCTTCCATCCTTGCTGTCACTGCATCTGGTGTACTTTGCATCTCATTTATAGCATTTCTTTTTTTTAAAAAATTTTTTAATGTTTATTTTCGAGAGAGAGAGAGAGAGAGAGAGAGGCAGGCAGACTGCAAGCAGGGGAGGGGCAGAGAGATGGGATCAGAAGCAGGCTCCAGGCTCTGAGCTGTCAGCACCGAGCCCGACGTGGGGCTTGAACCCATGAACCGTGAGATCATGACCTGAGCTGAAATTGGACGCTTAACCGACTGAACCACTCAGGCGCCCCCTATACCATTTCTTAATTCATCGTGACTATATCTTAGGTCCTTGATCTCCGCAGCTACAGATTCTCTGCTGTCTTCTATGCTTTTTGCAAGCCCAGCTATTAGTCTTATGACTGTTATTCTAAACTCATGTTTAGATATATTGTTTGTACCTGTTTTGAGTGGTTCTGGCTATCTTCTCTTCCTGGAATTTCTTTTCAGAAGAATTCTTATGTTTCGTCTTTTTGGATATTTTCTGTCTTTTGTATAACTTATTATATGTCCTGCACCTTGGAGCACTACTATGTTAAAACGGGGTCATAGACTGTCCAGGGCCTGGCCCTTCAGGACGTGTTTTTAGAATGTGTTGTGTGCTCTCTATTGTTATGACTCTGGTTGCTTTATCTCCCTACTCGTAGAGGTGGTTTGGACCTTCCACCAGCTGTGCTTTGATTTGTTTGTTGAAGTAACCTGGAAAAAATGGAAAAAGGTGGGGGAGGGGCTGGAAGAAGCCTTATCCCAAGCAAAGAGAGAAATGACAGGGGTGGGGGGAAAAAAAAAAAAAAAGACCAGGCAGAGAATCAAAGAAACTATAAAACTTAATCCAGAGAGAGAGAGGAAAATAAAGAAGAAGGAGTTAACAGAAAAGGCGTAAAAAAAAAAAGAGGGAGTAAAAGTGCCTGATTAAACAAACCTGAACAGAGAAAGATAAAGAAAAAATATATGTATATATATAGTAAGAACTGACCAAAACTCAAATTGGAAAATGCAAACCTGCAGGACAGTTGTGTGTCGCTGCCTGGGACTGGTGGCTGTGCTGGTCTAGAGGAGGGGACGTCTGGTGTGGTCAGTGTCAGTCTCACTCAGGTGGTTACGCAGTTACCAGGCTCGGGGGGCTGGAGTTTGGTGTGAGCGTTCACCTCCACTGGGGGGCCGCTGTCCTGTTCCTGGAAACTCCACCATGTTGGTGATGGGGAGAAAAATGGCAACACCCCAGTCTCTCCTTCCTGGACCGGGCATCCCAAACCACACTGTTCAGGCCGTCCTCACAGAGCCGCTCGGGTGCGGGTGGCCAGTTTGTCCCGCTCCACAGTCTCCTGTGCCTCCCAGGTGCTTGGCTGGGATTCAAATCCTGACGTCTTGAAGGATCCCCTCCGCGTGGCCGCGTTCTCCAGCCCCATAGAGCCGCTCCCCCTAGTGGACAGTGGGCCTCTGGCTGGCATCCGCTGGCTCTTCTGTCCTGACCCTGTGTACCCTCTTCCCACAGGACGCAAGGGAGGGGACTGCTCTCTCCCAGTGTGACCCCAGATCATTACCGAGCCCCGGCCTGGCTCCCCTTCCCCCCAGGGGTGCACACACGGCGTCCTCTCGTCTGGACCACGTGCAACCCTGAAAACTCCGACCTTCTCTCCTAAGACTGTCTGCAAGGGAGAAACTGGCTCTTTCCGTAGTTTTCATTCCGTCCGTGGTCCGGAGAGGTTTCTCTCTTGTCCAAACACAATCCCACTCTTCCACAGCCTCTCTTTCTTTTCCTGTTATTTCTCCATCAAAGGGGTTCCCCTCTCCTGGCCTACACCACTTGTTTTCCCTCTCCCAGTTCACAGACACGCACGTCTGTCCCACCGACCCATCTCTGTACCCCCCCCCCCCCCAATGAAATTGTTTCCGTCACTGCGGCCTGGATGCCTGGGACGCCAAGTGTTCTGACCTCAGTACTGCTGTGTTTGAGGGAGGAGAGAAATTCTGGTTCCTCTGTTTCTCCACCATCTTGACTCTCCTTTGCTCAGTTTATTTATTTAGAGAGAGTGCATTTGTGTGCGAGCTGGGGAAGGGGCAGAGAGAGAGGGAGCCAGAGAGGGAGAGAGAATGCCAGACAGGCTCCATGCCAAAGCATGATGTGGGACTCCAACTGTGAGATCATGACCTGAGCCGAAACCAAGAGTTGGACACTCAAGGACTGAGCCACTCAGGTTCCCCCAAAGAGCATGTGACTCTTGATCTTGGGGTTGTAAGTTCGAGCCCCATGTTGGGTGTAGTAGGGATTACTTAAAAAAAAAACAAAAACAAAAAACCTGGTTGTCCTTGATAGGAATTTGAATTTCACTGCATTCATATTTTCCATAAGGATTTAAACTGGACCAGTTTTGCTGCATGTCTGTAGCCTCTCTTTTTGTTAATACTCTTAATGATAGAAACTATTATCATTAGCTATTTATTGAAAGTCTAAAAAAAAAAAGTAATTCATGCCAGAAATCAGTACTTTCATATGAGATTTTATTTCATCCTTAAAATAAGCCTGAAAAATAGACCCTACCTCATTTGATACATGGGAGTCAGAGACAGAGGTTACGTAGCCTGTCTAGGCTCCTCAGCGCACAGCAGGATTCAACCCAGGGGACTGTTAGACTATAAAACCAGCTTTCTACCATGCCTCTTACTGGGTAAGAATTTTAGTGTTTTCCGATACTAAATTACTAAGGGCCCAAAAGTTAAAATTTATAATTTTCAGAAGTAATACTTGCATATTAGAAGAAAACTGATTTGACCCCCGGCTATTGATCTAATCTGGAAATAATTAAGTCACAAACATTACTGAGCCTTCTGAAAGGTTTATGCCTCTTGATGATCCTCCTTTCTTACCAGCTCTGATGAGAGAATTCCTGTTTTACTCACTGCAGAATTTTAATGACCAGATTAGCTGTGCATTGTCACGTGCTCCCGTGGTCAGTGAGGATGGGGGTCAAAGGGCACTATTATAGATGTAATTAATATAATCTCTTTGGAGGCCACGTAGGCAGCTCCTACCAATTTTAAAACGTGTACCCATTATCCAACTGCTCCGTATTTGACCAAAACATCCCCACTTGTGTGCAGAGATCACACGAACACGCACACCTGTGTAGGTGGGGAATTGGCTGGGGAGGCCCAGACTGTGGCACATTGATACTGTTCAGCTACTCTAGTAAAAGTAGGGGAAACGTCTGTGTGTGGTGTGGCAGGATGCCTGTATGTGTCACTTTCGAAATAGGTAAATTGAGAGCCCCATCTGTGTAAAAAGAAAAAGTGTATGCTTACCCATTTAAAAAATAATTTCATATGTGTAGAGCATGTCTGAAAGGTTCTACCTCAGTTTTTTACGATTGCCACGCAGGGAGGTGTTTACTTCGTACACATTCATTGCCTGACTTTTTTATCAGGAGCAGGTATCACTTTTTGATTGAAGATGTTAAAACGGGCTCACGTAGAAGTTTTTCGTGCCATACGGTTTTAACAACTCCAGTAAAAAATCAGAAGTGCATATGTATCAAGTGATGATGTGAACTATCAACCATTGCTCTTCTTCTACCTGAGTATGAGTTCTATGAAATTGTGAGAATTCCGACTTTGGATTAAGTTCTGGGGCAAGGTAGCCCAAAGAATACCTCTGCGTTTGTCTTGAGTCCATGCCCTCTTCCTAACCTGGTTCCCTGGGTACGAGTCTAGGTCTTTCAGCAGCGAAGTGCGGTCAGTCTGCCTGAGACCGCACACTTGGTGTACAAAAGGCACGCACAACGACGGGTTACCTGTGCCATCTTACATTCTGAAATTACAGCGCGAACCTTGTTTTTCCTGAACTGCTCTCTCTCCAACTTTGCTTTAAGGAACAAACATCATCCCGACCTTCATCTCTGGGCTTGTGCTGGGAAGCGGAAAGACCAAGACCAAGGAATCGCGGGGCTAGAGAAAAAAATCACAGTGCACGACAAAGGGAGTGTTGAGGAGAAGAAATACCGTGCGCAGAACCATAGAGGACCGCCTCGTGTGCCCCCCAGAATGGAAGGGACTTACATCACAAGTGAACACAGCTACCAAAAGCCCCAAAATTTTGGTCAAGACTGCAAATCTCTTGCAGACCCTGGGAGCTCAGATGACGATGATGTTAGTAGTTTTGAAGAAGAGCAGGAATTCCACATGAAAGATGAAAACCGTTCACAGTATTCACTGAAGGAAGATGGGATGCCTGAAAAGGTAGAATTGGCTCGTGCGTCTTGGCTTGGAAAATAGGATAGGATGCAGGACAATTTTATACAACAAAACACTCGAATTCCCAGCACAATTATGCTTGTACTTCCAAGTTCACGAGTGTCTGGTTAGGGTAAAACCCTCTTTTGCTTCTCTGTAAGAAAACACTGGCCATTTGAACATTTAATTATCCCCTAGTTCAGAATTGTAGATTGAGTAAATGTTTGCCCTAACCAAAGTCTCAGTTTTGTAAGTTCACTTAGATGCCTCCAGAAAGCATGAGCCACATTTTTTCCTAATGAAGATGTCTGTGTGCAAGAGTGTGTGCGTGTGTGTGGGTGTGTGTATGTTAATATAATTTGTCTGCCTTTTGTGTGTGTTTCAGATAAAAGATGGCGCTCTCATCTTTCTTTTGAAAACTGCAGCCTGTTTGTGTATGTGTATCAATTCCATTATGCGATACACTGGACTCTTATACCTTTGTGTACATTGAATATTTATAAACTTCTGTCCTATTCATAGGAATTGTCTTAGATGTGCTGTTTCTTCATTTTTCATTGATTTTCAGCTGGCAGTGCCACTAAAATTAATCCTTTATATTTCTGGCCTATTTCATCAAGAAATCCTGGTAAATAAATAAATTTGGGAAGCTTATGTTTCCTGATATTGTGGCAAATTTTTAGTCAGATTAGTGTCCCTTTTATGAAATGAATTCTTTCTGGTGAGTCTCAGTTGCACATTTTTTGTGTATGTGTTAAGCAGCTTGCACTTTTTAAGTTTTTAAAAGATTTCTAACTTTCTCTTGCCTCATTGATTTAACTGCAACAGTTAATTGCAGTCTACAGTTAATTAGACTTTAAACTGGCCTTTGCCAATTTTCATGATTTTTCTGTCATCGCTTGCTGCCTTCACTCTACTTATGTCCTCAGTTTAGATTACTTGAGGAAGGGGTTAGTCTAAATTAGCTGGGCTTTTTAGTTACAGAGTATAATTAGCGACTTCATTTATTTAGCATGCTTTATTGAATGACTTCCGCCCTGTGTAGAGACATGGCAGGCGTATCTGCTCTTCTAAGGGCCATCAGATAAAACTTAATTATATGCTAGCACTTCCTTTAAGAATATTCCATGAGTCAGATTGGATTTCACTGATCATCATGGTAATGAGGTGTTTTGTGTTCTCTCTCCTGTTTTGACGTTACATTTTGCCCCATTTTGTTTTTTTTTCCAATGGTTCTTTGGAGAAGAATCCAGCTGAAAGGAATACGGTATTTATTTATAATGATAAGAAGGGCCCTGAAGACGCAGGAGACTCACATCTTCAGTGGCAGCTCAATCTCCTGACACACATAGAGGATGTCCAGAATGAAGTCACCAGCCGGATGGACCTCATAGAGAAAGAAGTCGATGGTAATTCTAAGAAAGAACTAAAATACAGTGACTCTAGTATGAAACGTGTGTTCATTGTTGTCATGAAGACGTTATGTGAAGCGTTTGGGGTTGCAGGGCGGGAACTGTCGAGACTGTGGCCGTTCTGATGGGGCGTCTTGCTCCTTAACGTCTCACTTAACACAGCTGGACTTGGGGTCTTTTAGGCAGAAGACAGTATGACTGGATATTGTCTTCGTTGTTTTTTTTAACGTTGGATATTTATTAAATACTGCCCATTTGCTGGGTACAATATAGAGCACTTACGGTATATTTATTAATTTCACGGAGTTGTGTTGTTTTTTCTTGGAAGTCAGCTTAGGGACCATAAGCGTATTTAAAATATGGAGGAAAACACTTTGTAGCTTTGCTATCACTTTGGTCAGTAGGAAGTAAAATTAACAACAGGAAACCCCGGCAAGCTCAAGTAGGTAAAAAGTGCAGACACATTGTCCAGTGGTTTTCTTTTATATTTTAATTTTATCACACAGGAGCCTGGGGTAGACAAGAAAGATATTATATGCCCATTTTATAGTTGAGAAAATAGGATAAGAGTACCTGATTCCTAATCCAGTGTTACGTTTTTTTCTTAACCTCATACATAGATTGTATTCGCAGTTTTAAATTTCATCCCACACTAAATTGGAGCTCCTACTGCTTTGTTTCTCCCCGAGAAAAGAGGAAATGGAAACCCATTTCAGAAGCATCCTCCGGGGGTTTACGCTAGCTTTTTGTTACTTTAATGTTTTGAGTAGATTTTTGAAGGAAAAGAAAGCACAACTTGACACTGCCCCTTATTATTAATAAAAAGTGTAGAATAACTAATTGTGTTCTGCCGAGACTTCTAATTGCTTGCATATTTTTAAAAATAATGGAAAAATAGTGGGACTGAAAAGGACACTGAGAAACTGCCACTTCCTTTCCTTTGTCAAGAACCTCCTGAGTTTTTAAAAAAAAAATGGTGAGAGTAGCTAAATTTCATTGAAAATGGAGTAGAGATGATTTAAGTCTAAAATCATAGAAAGCTTCAGTGGGCATGGGGAACTGTTATTTCCTGTTCCAGAAGAGAGTAGAAGGAGATGTTCAAAATGAAATTAGTGTATACCTATAAAGGAAAGCATTATCTAAAATAGTAACAGATAAAAGTCACCAAGAAGGACTAGAACTCTTGTGGGATAAGATGTAAGGGATGCGACCCCCTCAGACAGGGCTTGAGAATATTGGCCCTTCTAGAGAAAGGGACGTGATCTGTCTCCGCGCTTTCCTAGCCTCCCCGTTACACCATTTTGTGACTTCTTCTGGTTGCCATTTCAATCTGTTTGTTCTGTTCTCTCTTTTAGTTCTGGAAAGCTGGCTTGATTTCACAGGAGAGTTGGAGCCCCCGGACCCTCTTGCGAGACTGCCCCAACTTAAACGCCATATCAAACAGCTCCTAATCGACATGGGCAAAGTACAGCAGATAGCAACTCTTTGCTCTGTATGACAGCAGTGAAAACCGCACGAAAAGAATGTGGGTCTCTTCAGTCGATAATTCTTATTATCCACAGGACTGCTAAGTGGATAGTTATAAAAAGCTTAGTGTTATTTGGTCATTTACTGATTTGTGACATCAATAGGATGGCACCTTGGAAAGCAAGAGGAAGAACAACTTTATTGAGGAAGCTGATACTAAAAAAAGCTGATGAGCAAGCTACAGATGAGAATGTGCTCTGTGCCAGGGATCAATGAAATGGAATGTAACGTGTACTGAGGAAATCGAGATGGCAGGGCTTTTGAATAGTTGCTTACATGAAGCTTGAGATACCTGTAGAAAGAGACATGGTGTGTTTATGTAATCTTTAGTAGAAGGGTCCATGTTATGAACCAGCATTTGGCCAAATGCAAAATGGTAGAGGAAGTGAAAATTCTGGAGAGTTCTTCAAGGTCGCTTATACGAACTGTCCTCTCTGCAGTTGGTCCAGCTGCACCGAAGTTTAGAGTGTTTAAACTTGTAGAGGATCATGAGCTGTTTCTTAGGTGATGAATGTCCTTAATCAGAAAACTGACAGCAGGAGCCTCACTTGCGAGGCAAACAGTTGTGGGATTCTTCCTTCGTTACGATGACATATTTAAAAGCAGTTGCCAAATAATTGGAATTTATTTTGCAGGCATTAAGCTCATTATAAACAGAACGGCTCGCGGAAGGGTCAGTGTGCCAAATGACGATGACACTGCTGGGTGGGGGAGACCGTTCACTCCCCTGGGGGTTCTCGAACCTCCCACGTTTTACACAGGCCGTCAGCCCATCAGCAACCCCGTGTGCCACGTACTTCACACGTACCCTCTAGAGTTGGATGCAGGATCGAGGCCTCAGCCTACAGTTTGATCCTGAGTGTGCCTGGCGTTGGCCTTCAGATAAAAATTGTAAATGACCTCAGCTGGGATGAGGAGTGACAAAACTGTCAAAATAATTTGTGGCTGTGGATTTTTTAACTGCTGGTAGTGGAATACTGGAAAAGCTTCATTTCTGAAGATGAATCTTATTTTTAAAAAATACGTGCGCACTCAAAACGTTTAGCTTTGGTCACAAATGGACACATTTCTGAAACCAAAGGCAACTCTGAGTTGCTGAGTTAGCTCTTGCTGGATTTTGGGCCCGGGTCCTCCTGTCCGCCAGTGCCCTCGTGAGTCGTGTGCCGCCGCCGTGCTCCGTGCGCAGGTTTGTGCAAGCGTGTGCTTGTTTGAAACAAACACTCAACGTATATATGTACATAGTCTACACATATTTATATCTACACATCTCTAGTTTTATTACCATAGACTATAAGAGTTGGTGGTTAACATGAAATGTTACCTTTTAACAGACTGTTTTTAAAAAATTAAAAATGTATGTACAGGTTTTGAAACTTTTTTTAAAAGGGGAGGAAAAGACTGTTAAGAGGAGGCTATTTGATGACATAACACTTGAATATTTTATGCCTCATTCTGTGTATCAGTTCTAGCGGTCGGTGTAGATGCATTCTGGAACTGACACACAGTAAACTTGAATTTATCTTTGATAAGAATACATGCCACTGTACACTCAGATATTATTTAAATTTGCAAACACACTGTTCTATATGTAAGGTACTGTATGGAAAACCTTTATTAAAACTATTCCACATATCCTGAAATTTCAGCTTGCCTTTTTGTGGCCTTATATTTTGATGTAAAGACGATTAAAAGAATGTGCAAAACAGTCATTCGAAATTTGTATTGCCTTTTGACATTCTCCAACTTGACAAATGTGCCAAAGATCAACAGACATAACAGACGGACCTGTGCGCTTCGCTTGTTCTGCATTCACTTTGTCAGAGAGCTTCCTGGGAAAGGAAAAGCTTTCGTAGAGGTGATTGGGATACTCGCCGAAATTTCCATATTAAAGTAAAAAAATGTAGTGCCTGTATTCCATGTGTGGCGTCAACTTGCTCATGTTTGTATTTCAAGATTGATAACCATGTCTTTCATTCGTGTTAAAAAAAAAAAAAAAAAACGGCTCTCATCTTCTCTCTGTTGTTAAATTCCAGACATTGAATTTGTATCTCCCTCCCCCCTCCCCCAGAGTAGAGCAAATGGCATCCGTAACCTACGAATAGTGGAGTTGCCTGGGTCCTTGTCACATACGCAGAAGACCCTTTGTATCTAGTGATACTCGTCCTCTCGGTCCCTGGGAAGGGGCCGCAGTTAAATCGAGGAGCGTTTGTTCTCGTGCGTTGTAATCCCGTCCCTTACCTTGTCAGTAACCAGCAGACGGAAAGCTGCCCGTCAGTACCTAGATTACTGAGTTTCGGCTCTGCTTCTTTGTGTGTGGATTGAAAGTCTGAATATTTTAGGTTAGATTTTTTAAAGTAAATCGACGTCGGATCACTTTCATGCACATGTCCTTTCAAGACAGAGTATATCAACAATTGGTTGACATCTTAGCAACAAGTTGGCTGAGCCTTTCCTTGTTTAAGAATATGAATTCGTTGGGGCTCCTGGGTGGCTCAGTCAGTTAAGCGTCTGACTCGGGCTCAGATCACAATCTCACAGTTCGTAGGTTCAAGCCCCGCGTCAGGCTCCGTGCTGACAGCTCAGAGCCCGGAGCCTGCTTCGGATTCTGTGTCTCCCTCTCTCTCTGCTTCTCCCCTGCTTATGCTCTCTCTGTCTCTCAAAAATGAATAAACATTAAAAAAATTTTTTTAAATGAATTCGTTTTTGGAAAGTCAGTCCATTGTGAGAGGTCTCAGATGAGTTGATTAAAAAATCTACATATTTAAGTATAAGCAGTGAACTAGAGAGAGTGTTTCTTGAAAAGGGAACTTTCTCGCTGCTGCCCAGACAGAACAGAGGGAGCACCGGTGGGAGGGGTCCCTCGCACGGTGCTGATCAGTGGGATCTGCTTCCTCGGACTTGTGTGTGGTTCTCCTGATTTCTTACTTCCTTAAATGAGGACTCGATTCCTCTCCTCATTTCAGGTAAAGCCCTTTTTCCTAACACACTTCGTGTTTTCACTGACTGACTTCCTCCCCGATGTGCATGCTCTGCACGTCTGAAATGAAGCACCCCACTTCCCTCCAGTCCCCTGGACCTCCTCCAGCTTCCCTCTCTGCAGTGACATGATGCCGAGGGAACCCCCTTGAAACGCAGGGTCCCCCCGTATCCATCCCACCCCTGCCTGTGCCGGCTGCTCGGAGCAGACACCGTACTCCTTCGCATCCCCCTCATTGTCCAGCACCTCATGCTGTGGAGGGTTTACGTTTGGCCCCTGAAGTGTGAACCTTGCCCTCATCGTGATTCAGGAAGACGGCCACTGCCAGGCCAGAGGATCAAGGCTCACCGGGTCCCTGCTTCGTGCACGTGTTGTGCGTTACCTGCACGATCGAGTTTCAGGCTGTGTGGTCGGAGCAAACAAGATGTTCTCAGGACGGTGAAGCTGCAACGTAGAGACCTGTCCTGGGTAAGGCTTCCGTGGCAGGTTCCAGACGCAAACCCTCACCCGTTGGAGCTCATGGTCTCTGCCTAGCAGAGGTGGGTTTCGGTTTCCTTCTCTGAAGCCACTGGTGACTCTTTCAAACCAAGTCCATTCTGTGTGATCTGGATCTCGAGTTCATTTCAGCACTGCCTCACTGGTAGACTCTGCCTGCTTCCACGTCCTGCCTTCTTAACATTTCCCTCTTCTGGAAGATTCTCCTTTGTTGTTGTGTCTACGAACCCAGACAGGTATTCAAGCTTCGACTTCTCTTGCATATCCGAGGCCTCCGTCCCGTAGTTCCCTGCGCTGGGCCTGCTGCGGAGGAGCGCGTCTGTGAGCGGTGAGCTGGCGGTCATGGGCAGGCATGAACTTTGCCGTCTGCCACTCAAGTGTTTGCTTGGGCAGCTTGTTGGCAGTGCTCTCTCTCAGCTTGGCTTTCCTTGTCTATAAAATGTGGATAATGCCTAATAGAATTGCTTTGAGGGTCAAATGCAGCAAAGTACCTAGAAGCTCTTATTAAATTGTGGAGTTGAAAATTAAGTGTAGTGGTCACATTTGAATGTCATCCGTGGTCTAGCCATCAGGTTATGTGGCTGGATATGGAATTAAGGTCCTAGTCTCCAGGCTTATAGAAATATAAAAAAAACCTATCTTTCAAAGAGATGGGTGATATCAAAGAGCCCAAAGAGGCAACAGAAAAGAAAGAAAGATTTGTAGGTGGAGGGGTTTGGAGGAAATAGAATATGTACATTAATTTAAAAAATGGTCTTTGCATGTTTTTTGACCCCTGTATAGGAATTTTGGAAAATTATAATCCACTCCTGGTACTTCTGTCTTTGGGTACCCCTAAAAGTGGATCTGAAGACCAGACTTAAGTGTGCTTACTGTATTTAAGTGATCAGCCAAGTGATAGGAGGTTGGAGTGAGGAAGAGGGAAGTGTGTGTGTGGGGGGAGCCAATATGTGCACAACCTAGGACACTGCTATGGGCAATGGAGCTTTGTTTCTGCTGTTTGAAACTGTTCATTATACATGTAAACAGCTGCAAAGGGTGTGATTTCCAATTGTAAATATTGGCATATTGAAATCAACCTGTTATTTTTAACTGTAATAAGTCAATTGTTCTATATGCCAACATCTATTTTCAAAACACAAGCTCTTCCTTGACATTGGGAACTTACACATATTTTTATATTCTCTTTTTTGATTTTCCATTTCACTTCCCAATAGAATGTTATCTTCCTTTATACTTACAGGTCTACTTACAGGTCTTTTGTCTCACACACAAAAAAAGTAAATTACAATAGAAATATATTTATAGGATGTATTTTGATACTAGAGTATCAGAATACAGCAAACACTAATATTATTGAATAGAAAATGGAAAAATCTACAGTTATAGTTCAAGATTTCAACCCTCCTTTAACACCGATTGATAGAACAAGTAGAAACTCAGGACATCGGACACAAATGTGAACGTTCAGTTTGGTCTAATGGACACAGAACATTTGACCCAACAACGTAAGAATAGGAATTTCCTTTTCAAGTGCATATGGACTACTCAGAAGGATGGACAGTATGCTAGGCTATAAAACAGGTCTCAAAACATTTAAAATAATTGAAATCCTAATATGTTCTCTGCCAACGATGGAATTAAACTGGAAATCAATTTTGGATCTCTGGAAACCACCCCCCACCTCCCAAATGTTTGGAAATTATCAACATACTTGTAAATAACCATGAGTCAAAGAGAAAAATTACAAGTAAAATCAGAAGATATTTTTAATTGAATGAAAAGTAAAGCAACATGGTAAAATTTGTGGGCTGCAGCTCAAGCAATATCAGAGGGAAATGTGTAGTTTGAAATGCTTATATTAAAAATAAAAGGTAACATGGATTTTAACTAGACCTACTGTGATCATTTCACAATATATGCAGATATCAAATGTTCACCTGAAACTAATATTTGTCCATTGTATCTCAGCTTTACACATTGGAAATAGAGAATAGTACAGAATCACCAATCTAAGATTTGAAAACTAGAGAAACAAAACTAAAATAGAAAAGGAAATAAGCTGAAATTAATGACACACTAAATGTGCAAACAACAGTGTAATAGCAAATAAAAAAAAATGGTTAACTCCTAAGGAGACTGATAAAAAATTAGAGTGGAAGAGGAAATGTTATTATGTGTCCAACAATCTTTAAAAAGGGATATTATGAAAAATGATAGCCAGTAAACTTGACAGCTTATGTGAAATGGAAAAGTTCCTCAAAAGACAGATTACCGAAAGTGACTCAAAATTAAACAAATTGTATTTGTTATTAAAAATGTTCCCTCAAAACTCCAGGCCTGAATGGGAATTCTGTGAAACATGTAAGGAGGAAATCTCAGTTTCGCACAAGGCACAGACAGCAAATAGAGAAGAAAGGAGCACTTACTTTTGGAGACCAACTTTGACCTCATGCCAGACGGGGAAAAGACAGCAACAAGGGGAGGAAATTACAGACCAGTACGTGGTCTTCTTGAATAGACACAAAAGTCTTCAACAAAATTTTAGCAATGTGAAGCCAATGATCTATAGTAAGGATAATAAATCAAGAGCAAGTTGAGTATTCCACAGGAATTTGGATTTGAATTAAATTTGGTTTAATATTTTAAAAATCAATGTAATATACCATCAAAATGAAAATCTGTTCATCTCCATAAGCTAAGCAAAAGCATTTCCTAAATTTCAGCATTTATTCATGATTAAAAACTCAGAATAGACGGGAATTTGCATTACTATAAAAGGCATCTACTGAAACACTTACACTTACCCTTAAGGTCATAATGATAAGTGAATACTCTCTTTCCTAAGATAAGGAGGAAGGCCAGAATGTCCACTGCCACCACTTCTATCCAATGTTACTCTGGAGGTCCTGCTAGTGCAATAAGTCACTGAACAATAAAGGAAGAAAAATAAAAGGCATACCACTTGTAAAGGAAGAAAAAAACATTTGCAAGTGACCTGCACATTTAAAAAAAAAAAATCTAAGGAATCTACCAAAATGCTACCAGGACTCATATTTCTACATGTTAGCAGCAAACTATCAGTAATTGGAATTTTTTAAATGCCATTTTCAGTGGCATCAAAAATACGAATGCTCAGGGGGTAAATCTGAGCACATGGAGATGCAGAACCTATACACAGAAAACGACAAAACAGTGCCTAGAATAAAGATGATCTATGCAAAGAGACAAATATACCAAGATCATGGATTGGAAGATGTGATATTGTTACAGGTCCATTTTTCCCAGAATTGATGCAATTCCAAGTAAAAGCCCCACAGACTTTTTGAAACACAAATCAGCCAGCTGATTCTAGAACTCAAATGGAATTGCAAAGGTCCTAGAATAGCCTAACCAGATTTGAAAAAGAAGAATGAAGAAGGACAATTTCTGATTTAGGGGCTTATTATAAAGTCACAGTCATCAAGGCGGTGAAGAGGTGGCCAAGAGGGGAGGTCTGGACTGATGGTACAGGACCGAGAATCCAGGAATAGACCTACTGAAGAACTACGGGCAGTTGAGTGGGTGAGAGGCTGTTGCTCTCCATCCTTGCCAGTGTTTGGTGTTGCCAGTGTTCTGGACTTTAGCCATTCTATTAGGTGTACAGTGGTATCTCGTTTTCATTTACATGTAGGTATCCAACTGTTCCTGCACCATTTGTTGAAAATATTATTTCCCCTTTGAATTACCGACGTGCCTTTAGGCAAAATCAATTGACCATGATCATGTAGATCTATCTGTACCCTGGATTCTCTTCCCATCGCCCTGTATGTCTGTCCTTAAGCAAATACCACGCTGTCTTGATTACTGCAGCTTCATAGTAAGGTTTGGAATGAGTGTAATTCCTCTAATTATGATCTTCTTTCTTTTATAAATAGGGGATAGGGGTGTAGAGAGAGGGATAGAGAGAATCCCAATCAGGCTCCGTGCTGCCAGCACAGAGCCCAACGTGAGATCATGACCTGAGCAGAAATCAAGCGTCGAATGCTCAATTGATCCACTCAGGTGCCCCTAATTATGTTCTTTCTTAGATGTTTTTGCCAATCCCAAGTTTCCTGCATCCTCGTAAAAATTCTAGGATCAGATTGTCAACTTTTAAAAACATGCTGGGATTTTGACAGGAATTGCACTAAATCTACAGAGCAATTACCACCTTAACACTATGGAGTCTTGTGATCCAAGAGTGTGGTGTATTTCTCCACTGATTCAGGACATCTGTTACAGTTTTCTCAGCAATATTTTGTAGTTTTCAGTGTTTAGATTTTATACTTTTTGTTGCATTTATTTCTAAGTAATTCTTAGCATTGAAAATCATGGAACTGTTTTTTTTGACAATTTCATTTTCAGATGTTTAATTACTAGAATATAAATCAAATTGATTGTTTAAATATTTTGTGGCATTGGTAAACTCAATAGCCCTACAATTTTTGTATATTCCTTAATATTTTCTAAGGAGGAGACTAAGAAGATTTTATAGGTAAATGGAATGTAAGATCCTGGATTGGATTCTAGAACAAAAAAAGGATATCCGTGGAAAAACTGGTGAAATTCATTGACATCTGTAGTTAGTAGTATTACATTGATGATAGTTTCTTGGCTTGGTAATTGCAATATGATTGTGTAGGATGTGAACATTCAGGGAAATCAAAGAGGGAACTCCGTACCATTATTTTAACTTCTGGATAAGTTGGAAAATGATTTCAAAATAAAAAGTAAAAGTAAAAAGTTAAGACAGAATGCAACTTAATGCAAACTATGGACTTAGTTAATAATGAATAAATATTGGTTCAATAATCGTAACAAATGCACCACAGTAAGGCAAGATGTTAGTAATAGAGGAAGCTCTGTGTGAAGGAGGGTATATATATGGGAACTTTCTATATTCAATATTTCTGTAAATCTGAAATCTATCATAAATTTTAAAAAGTTAAAGGGAAGAGAGTGTGAGAAGATAATTATAATATGCTATCTTTGTAGTTTGAAAAAAGTGTTCCGTGAAATTCTCACGAAGCCACAGGCAATTTAAAGTTCCACCCTTGAAATACTCTGTCTCTAGGAGGCTGACTTTCCCAGGAAATCAACGAGGAAATGCAGTCATTAAAAAAGTATGCTTCGATAAAATCAGCAGAGGAGCCTTGGGGGACTGAAAACAAACTTTAAAAGATAGAAGAACATGGTATGAGAGAAAGGCTGAGCTCTTAAGAAGGCCAACTGGCCAGATTTCAAATAGACACCAGGGTTTTGAATCAAAGAGCAGAGCGGGCTGATCAGTCAGGAAGTGGAGCTGCGTGGCAGATACAATGGCTGTGAAAAAAGGCACTGGAGAAAGCAAACGCGTCTCAACTGCTACCGAATCAGAACAGACGTGAAAAGATTGGACCACGCTGAGATCTTGGCTCTCGATTTCTCCCAAGAGAGGCAGGACTGGGATCACAGGACTGTTGAGAAGCTCTGTCATAAGAGCCACACATGGAGAGCCCCAAGGAAGAGGAGCCGCTGGAACGGGCTACCGTATCGGATGCTTACAGAGAATCCAGACGTGTGTGGGACACAGGACCAGGAACAGTTCAGAACCGCTGCCCCCACACAGGGAGGGGGCTCATTCCTGCCCAGCCAGGGTGAAACTCCCGCTCCCCAGGGGATCTTTCCCCGCACCGTCTCGGCAGGGGGGGTTGGGGAGAGCCTCCCTACACTTTGGCAAAGGTGGGATTCTCGGGTCCCCCGCTGGCCCTTGCTGGCATGGGTGGTGGTGGAGCCACGTTTTCTTTTTTTTTTTTTCCCCGTGAGGTTTGCTAGAATAGAGCAAGTATTGTGAAAAAGTTTTCGTCTCGCCAGGCTGTCCCTTTTCTGGACCTTTAGCTCAAGAAGCGTTTCTTGGGGCTTTTTTTTTTTTGAGGTCCATGCTGATTGGCATCTCTCGTTCTGCCTCGTCCCAGTCCGAGGGAGATGAGGCAGAGTCAAGTCTGGGGAGCTTACTTCCGTAGTGTTCGTCTATCCTGAGGTTGCCACCTGGCTGTCTTCTTTCTACCTTTCAGGGTCGTCTTCTGTTTGTTTTCCATATAATACCCAAGGGCTTTAGCTGTGCCTCGCAGGAGAAATAGGGAAAAGTATGTCTGTTCCATCTTTCTGGAAGCAGACTTCAAGTACCAGGAATTCTGATGATTTCTCTGGCAGCCCCGGAGGAGGGGTGTGGCTCTGGGTCACTGGGTACGGGGGGAGGTGGGGAGAAGCTGTCCAAGGCAGTGGCCTGGGACCCAGCGAGAGGGCAGCAGGTGGCTTAGGGGAGGGGCGGCTGGGAAGCAATTCCCTGTGGTGGGCGACAGCTGATGGATGTCACTAACGGTGGCATCTGAGGTTGTAGTTGAACTAATGTGAGTTTGCTCCTTGGGGAGTTACAGGTAGAGAAGACGTCGGGAGGAGTTGTCACACAAAGGGAACGATTTCCAGCAAATAGGGAGATCCCAGTGGCGGGGGGAGAGCTTCCAAAGTCATGAGTCCCCAGCAAGGGTGAATAGGTTCCTTGTATTGAGGGTTAGGATGATTATTTATTGATTGATCAAGATTTTATTTTCTAAGTGATCTCCACAGCGAGACATGGAGCCCGAACCCACAACCCTGAGATCAAGAGTCGCATGCTTTTGCCACTGAGCCAGGCAGGCACCCCCAGGATGATTGTTTAGATAGGGCAGCCTTGTCATTGTCGGTAGGGGTGGGCACAAGGTCCTGGGTGCGCCTTAAAAGAACATGCCTATACACACATCGTATGTTACGTGAACGACCTCGTGGAGAGGTCTGGTGGAGATTTTAGCATTACAACGAGGGAGTGGGAACTACAGGTCACTCCAGGGTCACTCCACGGTCCTTCTGCGCAGGCTCAAGTTGGGGGCGGAGCTCAAAGTGGCCTGGGTGGTCGGGGCAGTAGTTTCTTCCCACCAGGAGGTGCTTTGGCCATGGCGTCTTTGGCCTGCGGTGAGACAGAAGCTGGAAACACGGGCTTCAGAAAAATGGGGACAGAGGTGGGTGGGGCCCAGCAGGTGCGCAATCAGGTCAGGTCTCGGGGTCCAGCCGGCAAGGACGCTCCTTGTGAAGCTATTTCCTCTTTAGTCCAGTTCCTCTCCGTTCCCCCAAATCTTCGGTAAGCACCCCAGGATCGGGGCTGGACGGAGCGGAGGCAGGGTTCTGTGTTCGAGGCTCCGGCGAGTCTGAGCATCGTAGCCTTAAGCTGGGAGCGGGTCGGAGAGGAACCCAGGGGGGCATCACCGCCGAGGCCTGTGTGTCCCCGGGTGTCGCCCAGCTCGCGGTGCGGCCGCTGAGTCACGGTGAGAAGCCGAAGCCCGGCGCCGGCTCCACGCTCTGCTGCCCGCTGGAGACAAGCACCTCTCCTGAGGCCCCGTGCGCACCCCTGCAGCCCTGGGGGGCCCTCATGGCCTCCCCCCCTGCATTGCAGGGTTCCAGAGCCAGCAGAGCGGGAAGGCGGCCGGGCCAGCGGCAGTGACTCAGCAGGGCGCTGGGCGCCACAGCTCCGGGCTCGGGGCGCAGGTCATGCCCCTGGTAGCCCCTCAACCCCCCTTCACTCTCTGGGTTCAGTTCTGGAGGGCAGGTCAGCCGTGCTTCCAGAAGGCCAGGAGCAGCCTAATGCGGGGTCACCCCCTCACTCCTTCCCATCGCCTAGGCATTTGTCACCTGCATCTTCGGGGAAGGGGAGTCCAGCACAATCAGATATTTTGAGAGCGAGCGACTGCACTCACGTTTTCATTACCTCCTATTGCTGTGACTGTTCTACTTTATTATTAGCCATTAATCTCTCACTGGCCTAATTTAGAAGCTCAACTTGATCAAAGGTGTGTAAGAATAGGAGGAAACCCAGTGCATACGGAGTTGGGTAACGTCTGCAGGTCCGGCCATCCCCTTGGGATCTTCGAAGGGGGTCTCTGCAGATAAGGAGGCGCTGCCGTGTCACCAAGAGGTGCTGCTGGGTCCCCACAGTGAGGGTGCAACTTGGCCAGTGTGAGGGGGGCAGGGGCCCGGCGGGGGAGTTCTTCCTTTCCTGTCTCCTTTTCCGGTAAATGCCCACACACCTGCCTGCTCAAATCATCTTTGCCTAGAATCTAAGTCTCATTATTGGTTATCCTCCCATGGCCAGGTGGTTTCCAGGAGGCCCATGGTCTTGACCCCCAGAACCCCTGTGCAGTGACCGTCCATCCCCCAGCCCTGGTGAGGGCCAGGGTGGGGGGCCGGGGTGGGAAGCCGGGCTGGCAGCTAGTCCAGAGCTGGCTAGCCCAAGGACGTGGGTGCTGCGAGCAGGCGTCAGGCCCAAGGCCTGGGGATGAGGGTTTGCCCGTAGGATTTGGAGGCTGCTGAGCTGTGAGTGGAGAGGTCAGGGTAGCACTCTGGTTTGCCATTAGAGAGCCAGCAAGGGCACAGCAAGGTGCAGCAAGGTGCGGCATTGGAGGAAGTGTTGAGGAGCTTGTTTGGGGAGGTGTTGAATTTGAAATGCCTGTGGAGAATCCAGGCAGAGTGGACCTGGAGCTCAACCACCAGTTTTGGCTGGTGCCGGAGCTGGAGCTGGGGCTGGGGCTGGAGCTGG
>CM053569.1:8468057-8647650 GCA_028646485.1 Cryptoprocta ferox | reverse complement strand
GTGCTGGTGCTAGTCCTGGGGCTGGAGTTGGAGCTGGTGGTGGGGTTGGGGTTGGGGCTGGAGTTGGGCCTGGGGTTGGGACTGGGGCTGGCCCTGGAGCTAGAGCTGAGGTTTGTGCTGGAGCTGGTGGTGGGCCTGGGCCTGGGGCTGGGGCCCTGGAGCTGGAGATGGTGCTGGTGCTGGACCTAGTTCTGGGGCTCAGCCTAGGTCTGGGGCTGGAGCTGGAAGGAAGGAAGGAAGGAAGGGAGGGAGGAAGGGAGGAAGAGAGGAAGGGAGGAAGGAAGGGAGGAAGAGAGGAAGGGAGGGAGGAAGGGAGGAAGGAGGAGGAGAGGAAAGAAGGGAGAGATGGAGGAAATACTTTGCTCTCAGGAGGCTCGAGCCTGTTGCCCACAAAACCATAGAACTTTCTTTACCTGCAAGGTGAATTTCAGAGTTGCGCATCCCCCCTCCCCCCCTCTCTGCTCCACAGAGCCTCAACAAGCTTCCCGTCCCCCACTGGCCACACGAGTGTCCTCAGAGGGGCAGACGCAGGTGGAGGAGCCCCTTGTGACAGGCAGAGAAAACACGGGCTCCCTGAGTGCCCGCGGGTGGGCGGGCCAGGGCCAGAGCAGCTCTATAAAGGCTCCCTGGCCAGAGCCGAGGGCGGGCAGTGGCTTCGACCCCTTCACCCCCGGAAGGGCCCACAGCAATGGCCCTGGCCCTGTGCGTCTTCACTCTGCTGGGCTCAGCCTGCTTGGTGTCGGCCAACATCTTTGGTGAGTTATGAGCCCCAGGCCACAGAGCCTCACAGGGTGTGGAGGGAGCCCTCAGGCCACAGCCCCGAGGTCAGCCAGGCTCTGCCCCAGCGCCTTGGAACATTTGTGATCTCGTTTAATCCCCACCATGTCCTGAGGAGGACGGTTTTCCGATGAAGAGACAGTGGTTCTGAGAGCTGGACTAAATTACCTGTTTGAGGTCATGGAGCCAGTGACTGGTGAAGAGCGGGCGGGAAATCAGATCTTCCCAATTCAGTTTTGGCTCAGCCCACCCCATCCTTTCAGAGAATCTCGGCATGGATATCTGGTTTTATTCCCTTAGCTGTCTCGGGCCCAGATCATTCCATGTGAGGCATTTGAGAAGGAATCAGCAGGTAGTGAAAAAACAAAACAAAAAACCCCCAAAACCCAAATCCACCTGTGCGGTGAAATAGACGTGCGGTCCAGCAGAGGCCCGGCCACTTGCTGTGCGACTTGCGAGAAGTCTAAGCTTTCCCTCTCTCACTGCAAAAGGAAGACAGTGACACCAACCTCCCGACGTGGTTGTGACTTCCAAGCGCGCGCCTGCATGTCACATGCGTCCTCAAGAGAGAATACGACACGTGGGGGTTACTAATTAATTTGCCTCCCGACCTGTGCCGGGAGCATGATCTGCCCACAGCGAGCGGCTTAATAAATTCCAGAACACCTTGCTTCTCGGTGCTCATCCCCACCGTGGCTCCGGGGAACGCGGAATCCGAGGGTTGACGTTGACTCCTCTTTGCGGCCGCGTGACCTCGAGCAGGTTGCTTTCACAGTGTGAGGGCCACGTGGGTAAAATGCAGGTGTCACCTCCCGGGGGAGGTTGAGGATGAAATGAGCTCATGTCCTTCTCAGAAACATTGCCAGTTAGGACGTCATTATTGATGGTGTCGTCGGGAGAGCCCCTGTGCTTAAGGGGACCGGTCTTTGCTACTGGAGTCCCATCCTCACCCCTCCCTGATCACCTGCTTCCCTTCCCCAGAGTACCAGGTGGATGCCCAGCCGTTGCGGCCCTGCGAGCTGCAGAGGGAGAGAGCCTTCCAGAAGCGAGCAGACCACGTTCCTCAGTGCACGGAAGACGGCAGCTACCAGTAAGACTTCCACAGCCCTGTGCCTTCCCGGGGCCCCCAGACACCTTAAGGCCCCTCAATGTGACCTCACCTGCCCCTTCCCCCCAGGAAGGGCCACTCTCAACTTGGGCAGGGCTCACCTCTCCGTTCAGTTCCCCAGGCTAAGGGACACTGGGACACTGGATAATGTGACCTAGAGCGCCCCGGTCCCCGTTTCATTCCAGCCAGGACCAAGGACTTCTCTACTTTTCCTTCCCAGACTTTCAACCTGTTTGCTTTAATGAAAGGTGTAGGGGGTGGAGTGATTTCTGCCTCCCCGCCTCTTCTTTTTTGTAAAAAAAAAAAAAAAAAATTATTTTTAATGTTTATTTATTTTTGAGAGACAGAGAGCATGAAAGGGGGAGGGGCAGAGAGAGAGAGGGAGACACAGAATCCAAGAGGCTCTGGGCTCTGAACTGTCAGCACAGAGCCTGATGCGGGCTCGAACCCACAAACTGTGTGATCATGACCTGAGCCTAAGTCAGACGCTTAACCGACTGAGCCACCCAGGTGCCCCAGTGTTTTGGTGCCTCCTCTTGAGAAGTCAGAGCTGGGGGGGAACCAGACGCCGCCTGGACTGGAGGTCAGCGGCGGTGTCTCCAAGCCCCTGCGCGTCCAGCCATCTGGGCCCCCTGCCTCCGTCTCCTTCAGGGAGCGCCGCTCTGGAAGGGGATTTGGGGTGCCCTAACGTGAACTCGCATCCAGGACTCTGTCCCTATCGGGCCGGGTGGTCATGTGAGCAACTCCTCCACAGAATGCACTGGAACCCTTCCTGCGGGCCTGGATTTTCACTTTCCCGTGCTATTCCGGTCACATCGGACTCGGGGAGCCCCGGCCGTGGACCGTGTTCTGGGAAACCCGCAGGAAGCATCCCCACCTGCCTTCATTTCCTGTGTTCTCAGCACTCTTACCCCTCCCGAGAGCACTGAGACGCTGTGCTCCACTCCCTGCTTGGGCCTCTGGGAAGTCTGGAGGGGCACGGGAGGTGGGGGGGCACAGGGGGCGGTGGGAGGGGTGCGGGAGGCGGGGGGGGCACAGGAGGTGTGGGGAGAACAGGAGGTAGGGGGCACAGGAGGCGGGGGGCGCAGGAGGTGGGGAGGGGCGCCGGAGGCATGGGGGGTACAGGAGGTGGGGGAGCGTGCAGGAGGCGGGGCACAGGAAGTGGGGAGGGGCGCAGAAGGTGCGGAGGACACGCGAGGCGGGGGTGGGGGTACGGGAGGCTTGGGGGGGCTGCGGGGGGCGGGGAGGGGCGCAGGAGGCGGGGCGGAAGGCTCACCCCTGCCAGCCCCGTGTATGTCGCCGTAACACGCCACTTGCAGCTCCGAGCCGGCCCGTCCTCCCCAGGAGGCTTTGCGTGTGCTTTTCTCTCTCCTCCCGCCCCCAGCGTGACACCTGGTCATCCCGCCGGCCTCGCTGCAGCCACCACGTGCCCGGGGAGACCCATGCACGTGCCCCCTGTGTCACCCACGCCCGAGGCCCCGCTCTCCGCCGGCCCTGACCTCGCCGACCCCCGGTCCACTTCGCAAGGGCACCGCCTTCACCCCTGCGGGCCACGGGGCAGCCAGGCGCAGGGCGGCGTTCGCCGCAGGCCCGGCGGTCGCGACGGCGGAGCCTGGTGGCTGGGCTGCGCGGGCGTCAGGAGGCAGGAGGAGGCCCGCTCCGGCCTCCTACGTTGCCCGCTCCTCTCCGCTCCATCTCGCCCCTATTTATTTATTTAAAAAATTTTTTTAAATAGTTATTTTTGAGAGAGAGAGAGAGAGAGAGAGTGTGTGTGAGAGGAGGAGGGGCAGAGAGCGAGGGAGACACAGAATCCGAAGACAAGCTCCAGGCTCCCGGCTGTCGGCACAGAGCCCGATGTAGGGCTCGAACCCACGAACCGCGAGATCGTGACCTGAGCCGAAGCCGGACGCTCATGGGACTGAGCCACCCGGGCGCCCCGAGCCCGTCCCTAATTTCATTGAGTTGAAACTTGAAAGAAGGGAAAGGGAGAAGGCGGGTAGGCCGGGTTGTGGCTTTGGGACCCACTGACGCCGTGTCTCTCCGCAGGACGGTCCAGTGCGGGGACGGCGGCCGCTCCTGCTGGTGCGTGGGCGCCGACGGCAGGGAGGTGGCCGGAAGCAGGCAGCCCGGGCGCCCGGTGGCCTGTAAGTGCGGAAGGGGCTGCCGCAGAGAACCAGGGTCCCTGGGACGAGGCGGGGCTCCCTCTGGACCACTGGGTGTCCCTCCTGCGGGTGGGCTAGGAGTCCCGCACCTGAGGCCCGGCTTCCTGCGGGGCTGCCCTGAAAACCCCGTGGGACAGTGAAGTCTTTGTTCAGTGCCCGTCCCTGCACTCCCTGCACTGTTCAGCCGGCCGCCAGGCGCTCAGGAGACAGCGGGCCCCTCGAAGCAGGATTAGGCCACATACACCTAGTGCTCACATCGGCCGCTTCGAAAGTGTGCGACTTAGGCAAACACTTCCCTGTTAAAATCACTGTTACCACGAATCGTGGAAGGAACACGGCTGGCCTGTAACACACGTCATAGCTAAGCCCGCTAACAGCTCGGTGTAAGCCCGTGGTCTTAACGTGATATAACTGAGCCTGGAATCGAGGGTCTCCTTTAAGGAGGAAAGGTCTGTTTTGGGCTCCGGTTGTTCATGGCCAGCCTTAAAAGGTGGGGGGTGGGGGTGTGGCAGGCTGGCACCCCCATCGCTGACCGACCCTGGCCGGGTCCCCTACCCTCGAGCTGTGGTTCAGGGATGTAGGCTCTGCCTCATGGAGTGTGAAGCGTATGTAAAACACTGGGCACACAGTAGGTATTCAGCAGGGGTGGTGATTGTCAAGGTCACTAATCCTCGTGCCCGTGGAGGAAGGCAGTTGTGTTTCAACCCTGTAGGTGAGGAGGGGGGCCCAGGGTGCTGAAGGGACTCCCCAGGGCCACGCAGGGAATGAGTAGGCAGGGCCATGGGAATGCCAGCAGCCAGCCCACAGTGTATCCCCACTTCCCCCGCTGTGGCCCCCAGGGCTGGGATGGGGGTGGAGCCATGGAGCCCACCCTTCCCTCGCTTGGTCCACAGGATGCTGGCAGAAATCCTGGCATAAAGTTGGACAGTCGGAGCGCTGCGTCCTGGGCTGGCGGCCTGCTCTGAGGACCCCCGGGGCGTTGTGGGGGGGAAGGACACATCCCCCTCCCCAGGGAGGGAGCCCAAGCCCGGAGCACAGCTCTGACCCTACTGTCTGCACCCTCAGGTCTGTCTTTCTGCCAGCTGCAGAGGCAGCAGATCTTGCTGAGCGACTATGTGAACAGTACAGCCGCCCCCTACCTCCCTCGGTGTCAGGACTCGGGGGAGTACGCACCGGTGCAGTGCGACCCATGGCGGGGACAGTGCTGGTGTGTGGATGCAGAAGGGATGGAGGTGTACGGGACCCGCCAGCCCGGGAGGCCTGAGCGCTGTAAGTCCCAGGGGCCCCAGCATCGCACACGCGCCCCAGGGTGTTCAGCTTTCCACGCGTCACCAGGACTTTGTGGGTCTCCCTGGCAAAGAGGCAGAGAACCTGGGGTACAGAAAATGGGAGCATTTTAGGAAGGCTGTACCCTTCCTAGATTTCCACGTGGTAGATGATCGGAATTTGCTGGCTGATTGCCAGGATGTCAGGGAGCATCAGCAGGTCCCCATCTCTCTGTGGGTCTGTGTCACGCCGGTGATATGAAAATGCGCGTCCAGACTGCAGAAGCGAATGTGCCTCCTCGTCCCTGAGAATTAACTAATTAATTAATTAATTTTTTAATGTTTTTATCTTATTTTTGAGAGAGAGACAGAGTACAAGCAGGGAGAGGCAGAGAGAGAGGGAGACCCAGAATCCGAAGCAGGCTCCAGGCTCTGAGCTGTCAGCACAGAGCCCGATGTAGGGCTCGAACCCACAAAATGTGAGATCATGACCTGAGCCAAAGTTGGACGTCCAACTGGCTGAGCCACCCAGGCGCCCCTATTTATTTATTTTTTAATGTTTGTTTTTGAGAAAGAGAGACAGAGTGGCATGAGTGGCGGGGGGGTGGGGGCAGAGAGAGAGGGAGACACAGAATCCGAAGCAGGCTCCAGGCTCCGAGCTGTCAGCACAGAGCCTGACACGGGGCTCGAACCTACAGACCCTGAATTCATGACCTGAGCCAAAGTTGGACGCCCAACCGACTGAGCCAGCCAGACACCCCTCGTACCTAAGAATTTAAATTTTTCCTCTGACATGTTTAGGTCCCAGGAGCTGTGAGATAAGAAACCGCCGTCTCCTCCACGGGGTGGGAGACAAGTCACCGCCTCAGTGCTCTCCGGATGGGCGCTTCCTGCCCGTCCAGTGCAAGTTTGTCAACACCACAGACATGATGATTTTCGACCTGGTTCATAGCTATAACAGGTAAGGGGAGCAGGCCTCTGGGGTAGGCCCACCCCGGGCCATCTCTTCCTGTCCCCTGCCACGGCTCACACTCGCGCTGGCTGTCATATGTGGGGGCTGGTGGGAACTGGAAGCTGCTGGACACCTGAAGGACGACAGTATTTGTTAACGAAGCAAGCGGGTGACAGCCATTCACATTAAAGATGAACGGACACTCCCGCCCGGGCAGCCCAGGGAAAGACCCGAGAGTGAAGACATATGTATTGGGATGTTTTCTGCCTTGTGTTTCACTGTAGCAGGGAACTGGGGACCAAGTGACTGAGAAACCCAGGGTGGATAGCTGCATAGATGTGCACCCCCAGAAGCATTTATGCCGCCATTAGAACGCCCTAGAACCATACCGGTCGGTTTGCACGGATGCCGCCGCATGTGTTATGATAATATGATAAAAGGTACAAGGTGCTTGTGTGATTTTCCTTTTAGAAAACAAATAAGCAAACATCCTTTTATGTGCTGATAGGATGACCCGATAGTGCTGGTGTCTGTCCAGGGCTGGCTGAGTGCGGAGGCTAGTATGAATCGGCGTTTGCTCGGTGGTTCTCGCGGCCGTTGCTGGTCAGGTTGACAAGAAGCAGGAGTGGGAAGAAGGGAGTGGGCAGAAGAGGAATACGAGACGTCATTGTTGCAAGCACGGATAGGACCATATTTATGCAGTTTTGTAAACTGTGTGTGTGTGTGTGTGTGTGTGTATGCACCTGTTAAATAAGTTTACATTTTTTTAATGTTTATTTTTGAGGGACAGAGAGAGGGAGAGAGACCAAGTGTGAACAGGGGAGGGGCAGAGAGAGAGGGAGACACAGAATCGGAAGCAGGCTCCAGGCTCTGAGCGGTCAGCACAGAGCCCGATGTGGGGCTCGAACCCGTGAACCCTGAGATCGTGACCTGAGCCGAAGTTGGATGCTCAACCGACTGAGCCGCCCAGGCGCCCTGACCTATATATAAGTTTAAAGATTTAAATAACACACTTAAGGGACGCCTGGGTGGCTCAGTCGGTTGAGCGTCCAGCTTCGGCTCAGGTCATGATTTCGCGGTTTGTGGGTTCCAGCCCTGTGTCGGGCTCTGTGCTGACAGCTCGGAGCCTGGAGCCTGTCTTTGGATTCTGTGTCTCCCTCTCTCTCTCTCACCTCCCCTGCTCACACTCTCTCTCTCTCTCAAAAATAAATAAAAAATTTTAAAAAAATTTAAATAACACACGTAAAAAGGGAGATACGGGATAGATCTTGGCCCAAATAATCAGATTGCTTCTGGTTATCCAAGATGGCTACTCTAGCACTGGAAAGGGTCGGCAGAGACTTCAGACACGATTGAAACGTCGTGAGTAAACGCAGTAAGCATGTTAGGCTGTGAAAACTGATGGGAATTCTCTGGGAGAACCCGAGCCTGGATGTGGCTGGCTTCCAGAACAGTGCATTTCTTTCCTTCTGCAAGAGAGAGAATCCCCAAGGGCTGTGCTGGGAGGAGGTCACAGGCTAGAGACCTGGGCACAGGGACTGTCCGTAGAGAAGATTTATTTGAACTGCATATTTTAAAAACTGGAGAGTTTCAAGTTAACTCTATGCAATTTCTGCTCATGGAGGTAAAAAGAGTTGAACATCAGCAATTTCTTATGTTTCACATTAATACACAAAAGTCTGAATTCCTGAATTCTCCCGTGGCCCCGAGAAGCTGGCCTTGAACTGTTCTTTCTTTTTTTTAAATTTTTAATGTTTTTTTTATTTATTTTTGAGAGACAGAGAGAGACAGCATGATCAGGGGAGGGGCAGAGAGAGAGGGGGACACAGAATCAGAAGTAGGCTCCAGGCTCTGAGCTAGCTGTCAGTACAGACCGTGACGCGGGGCTCGAACCCACGAACCATGAGACCGTGACCTGAGCCGAAGTCAGACGCTCAACTGACTGAGCCCCCCAGGCGCCCCTGAACTGTTCTTTTTGGACGGATTACACACGGTCTAAGGCCCCGGGTCCCTCCGGGTCCCTCCGGGTGTCCTGTCCCTTTCTTCCATCTGCATCTCCTGCCTGGCCCCAGACCATTTGCCTTTGTGACCCCCATCCTAACCCTGCCACGGCTCGGCTGCGTGACCTGATCATTTACTCTCTTTGCGTCTCTGTGCCTCAGTGTCCCCTCTGAAATGTCCCCAGAGGGACCGCTCACATAGCACCCAGCTTCAGCAAATGTGAGTTAGGGTGTTTTTCTTCCCAGGCTTAGAGAATGGCCTTCCTGTGTGCACATGAGAGTCTCCGAACAGCCTGATTTACTGATACTCATTGATGCAAACCAGTGTGTGCTCAGTTCAAGTTCAGCTGAGTGCTTACTATAGGCAGGTAATTTGACAGTCTTCTGCCCGCTTTAATATTTACAAAAAATAATTAGTTATTTCCCTAGCGTACACATGAGGAGTCTGAAACACAGAGGCTGTGAGGAGCTCACCCCGGGAAGCACAATGAGTGGGTGCTAGAGCTGTCTGGCTCCGTTCGCTCTCCCGCACAGCCTTGATTGCACTCTCTTTCCCTGCCGTGCATAGCACAGTAGGCCTGCAGTCTGTGCTTATAATCAGCCTATGTGCCAGCTTGAGGCACAGTTCACAGCTCCTTCCACTAGAGGGCAGTCGAATTAAATGCAAAAGTTCAAGACTAAGCCTCCATTGTTTCAGACAAACACAAAAAAATGTACTCCTGAAATGGGATCCTTTCCTTGATGCAGGGCAGCACGTCTCTGGGGGAATTCCGACTTCGGAAGGTCATGGGAAGGGTTGGGTGGTTGGTTACTGGAAGCCCAGCCGTAGTCAGGGATTTCTTGATAAGCTGACCTGGGCAGCGCCGGGGCATGATGGTAGGGGCCATAGAGGCTGCATAGAGAGTCTAGACGTAAGACCTAAGGCTGCCGATAAAATAAAAGATGGCCAGTGATATATGAGTTTCGGATAAGCAAGGAGTATAATTTTTTTAGTATTAGCATGTCCCCAGTATTGCATCAAGAATTTTGAGCCTGGGGGCAGAGATTGGGAATATCTCGAGTTTAGGATAGAGTGGCCTGGCTGGGGAAGAGCAAAGTGGGTGCTGGGGGATGGGTGGGGGCTCTGTGAGCCTGGAGGCTCCTGCCCTGGTCCAGGTAAGAGATGATGTAGGCATGGACTAGAGCACGTGATGGACAGGGTGGCCAGAGAAACATTTCCGGGATAGACTCCTCAGCACTTATTGAAGGTGGAGGCTGAGCGAGAGGAAGAGTCAAACCAAGATCTGGCTTCTAGATGGATGGGGGAGGAGGAGTTTGGAAACGGAAAGTTACAAGTTGGACTCTGGAATATTGAATCTGAGAGGATTTCTTTGGGAAAGTCAAGTGCAGACGTGACATGACTTACTGACTTGGGAACTGAAGGGGAGGCTGTGAGCCTGTGGGGGGCCCATCCGCTAACCTGCTGTGGGTTCTTAAATGTGCTGGGTGATGACTTGTACTTGAACGTGTCTGTAGTGCTTGCTCATTTGAAGCAGGCCCTTTTGCCTCCTGAAGGCCACGGCTAACTACACCTGTTTGGCTGGTGACTTAGAAAAACCATGTGCGGTGGTGAGTAAGCTTTGCTAGTTCTCCGACTCCTACCTCCCTTTCCATTGCCCTCGTCCAAACACTAACTAGGGAAATGCTTCGTAGGTAAAGGTCGTAAAAGCTGATGCCATTGTCAAGGCCTTAGTGGTCTGAGCTCAAATTCAGTTAATTTTTTTTTAGGCCTTTTCTTTAGTGACTAAGCAAACTCAAATTTTCTTAGCAAGCAGCCTTACCAAGGATGTAACCCCCCCAGTCAGTGAGAAGGATCAGATACATCTTAATGCGTGACAAAGGGTCATCATAACCAGAATATGTGGAGAAGTCCTTAGAGACTGACCATCGGAGACCTCCGTGCTACATCACAGCTCCTACTTCAAGGAGCGCTCTTCCAGCACAGGAGAAAATCAAACAAAGTGCTAATTTATTACCGGAAGGCTAGATTTCTGGAGGGCCTGTCTGGGGGTGGCGTGGAGAACCTGCCCGAGTCGCGGTGTCGGCTACCTGAGCCCAGGGCACGGAGGCCACTCTGTACGCGACCAGGTGCCTGCCAGGGCCTGACGTTTCATGTTCCACTGAGCCTTCACTGTGGTTTCTCAAACTTCGGGCTGGCGGCCACCCGAGCCTAAAGCCAGGCCATAAATGCAGTTTTCTTCCTTGAGCACCTTCTTACGATCATTCTTAGCATTTGCTTTTTATTCAACAAGTAGGACACATCCTTTTCCACTAGATGAATATGCCCTTTTTGGTTTTCAAGTCCTGTGTTGATTTTTGCTTCCTCCTTTCTTCGGACACGCCCAGAATGGGAGATAAAAGGAAAAGAGAGGAAATCGTAGGGGGCGCAAAATAAGGGTAGAACATACGAATGAGCCACGGCAAAGGTTGCACATACCTTTCATTCTATAAAGTTTTCTTATCACAAGTATGAGGCGCTGCGTACTTATCTCTGAGAGTCTTAGAACCAGAGGAAGAGAAAATAGTCTAAGTTATTTGGTTTCCACCATATAAAAGTAAACCTGTTTTTCAGACACATTTTTTTCCCTCTACTGAAGGTGGGCAACGCTTTGTCCCTCGGATCCTCATAAAAGGGGGTGATGCCGTGTGCCAGAGGGTCCTCTGTGACTTGACCACATCCTGGTGCAAACACGACAGTCGGTCTCCTCAGTCCTGTGCCTGGAAGGGGAGTGGGCAGGGCACTTTGAGGAATGGTGTGTCTATGACAGAGGTGCTCGGGTCCTGACATTCTCCTCCTGACCTATGCCGCCCCAGCCCCCCAAATGACTGCCAGTCTCTCAGCTCTTCCTTCTGCCCACACTGTCGTCCTCTGTCCTCGCTCTGAAGTTGGAGATGGGCTAAAGATCTCCATTCTCTCCATTGTCAAATCATCGTTTTCAGCTTTGCCACCCCACTCAAGACTCACGTCCTCTGGAGCCTTCTGTGGCTGTACACCAGGGTCCAAACCTAGCTGGCCCACGCATTAGGATGGAGCCTTTCTCCCTGTCCCATGAGCCTCGGGTTCAGTGTTCGTGGTTGGACTTTTGTTGGGGTGGCAGAGAAGGGCTGGGAATCCAGTGAGCAGGAGGTTGGAAGCATGGCCGAGGCCCAGAGCACCAGTGACAACAGCGGAAGCAGCCACGAAGCCACCCTCGTGTCACCTGCTCCGCTGGGGGAAGGGTCTGAAGTCTGTAGCTGTGTTGCCGTTTCAGAGATCAGCCACGAAAATCAGATTGTGTCAAATCAGGGTTCAGGAATGAAGGAGATGGAGGAAGATACAGAGCTTGAACTTCCTGTTGGGTGCGGTGTGGGGTGCCCTTGACGGCCAGGCTCTGTCTCAGAGGGGGCCCCTCATCCCACCAGCTGCGGGTGTTGGTGGGCTCTGGACGCCCGCCCTTGGGTCTGAGCTGGGTGATATGAAGCCAGTCTGTTCACTGCTCCGAGTGCCAGCGTTCTCATTTGCAAAGTGCAGCTTTGTAAGTGCTGTTGTGAGGATGGAGATCAAGCAAAGAGGGTGCCTGGTCCAGTGTCGGATCATCCAGTACGTGTCCCCTGTTATTATTTCCGTTAGTAGTGATTAACAGCAGTGACCACATGCAGCTGGACCAGGGCCCGAGCTCTGGCACATTGGCCCCAGACCCTGAACTCTTTTCAGTGCACACAGAATTGGCAAGGAGGGATTATAGGTGATGGCGCAGGGCGGCTTCCCGGGAGGACCCTCTCCAGTTGAAGCCACAGTGATCTCCAGTAGGCGAGACGTGGGGATGGCGACAGTGAGGTCCATGCAAAAAGCAACATGGAGGCCCAGGGGGTGGGTAGCTTCGACGACCGGAAACCCAGGGAGGCGGACTCTGTCCCTAAAGTAGTGGAATGAAGACAGCTCAAGATTCCTGCTGCTGGCAGTGGCCCCGGGACGTGACGCTGAAATGGGCCTTTGGGGCGAATCGGCAGAGCGCAGGACTAGAGCGATCGAAGCTTCCTGTGTCTCGTGTTGTTACGGGTTCAGAACCTGGGGCCAGCCAGGTGGCCCATCTGTGCGTTCTCCAGTGCATGTGTGTTCCACGTCTATTAGCTCTCAGGCAAGTGCACACAGGGGAGTGTGTCAGAGCAAAACGGAGTCGCGTGCCTCTCAGAATGTGTGACAGGAGCCATGTGCAGCCAACACACAGTGAATGACACCGCTGGCGGACATAGGCATCACGCGGCGGGTAAGGCCTGGGTTTACACTCTCTCTCCCACCGCTGTTTCAAGATGGTGGCCAACATACTTTATACCTTCTTAACCTCTAAAATGGGTTCGATAAAAGACCACCTGCCTTTTAGAGTGTTAAGTGGGTTGAACAAGTCAATGTGTATTCAACATTTGGCAGATTGTCTTTGACAAGATAGTGTGCAGTGAATGAAAGTGATTATTATACTATTATTAGCTCTCTTAGAATTGAATTATCACAGGGGCACCTGGGTAGCTCAGTTGGTTAAGCATCCAACGTAGGCTCAGGTCATGATCTCACGGTTCATGGGTTTGAGCCCCACGTCGGGCTCTGTGCTGACAGCTCAGAGCCTGGAGCCTGCTTCGGATTCTGTGTCTCCCTCTCTCTCTGCCCCTCTCCTGCTTGCTCTCTGTCTCTCTCAAAAATAAATAAATGTCAAAAAACAAAAAAAAGAATCGAATTATCCCAGGTTTCAATTCATGAATTATTATTATATACCTCTAATCCGGGACAACTGAGTGAATCGGTTTTTAGTTTCTGTTATGCATAACTCACTTACTATAACACTCCTTTTTATTTAGCTTATGGATACGCAATGATAGACCAACAGCATGGAAAAAATATCCATAATCCCACAGCGCTTTTGTAGGCTTGTTGCCTGTTCATTCCCATGCAAATTAGCTAATACTGTTTGCGGCCCTTTTCAGGCTCTGAGCAATTCCTGTGTTGTCCGTTGCCTTCCAGTCCCGGTTCACTTGTGGGACTGTGACTTCCAGCCCACAATTCATTGTGGGAATTGCGGTGTGAGTACAGGCCGTTTTGCGACATACCCTCTTTATACAATGTTATGCATGCATCCATTTAGGAAATTTACTCTGATTTACTTCTTCATTTTCCTATCACTGGACATCAAGGTTGTTTTCAGTATTTTGCTGGAATAGATTCCATAGCAATGGCTCTATTCGTGCAGGGGGCTGCCGCTTTCGCTAACTCATTGTTGGGGGGGTATATTTCATAGGTAGGTGTGCCAACCCTGTAGGGCGTGAAAACAAATCTCTCAGTGTTCCCTAAAAATGAAAAATGCCTCTCCGGTTGCTCAATCCTTGCACATGGAAAAAACTCTTGAGTAAGGTTTTATATCACCTCTGCTTCATCTTACTTCCAGGATGGGGAACCCAGCTAATTGGCGCCTTATAAAAATTGCCAGGTCCGACACGGCTTGGGCGCCCTTTCCCTGCGCTCATGGAGAGAGGATGCATAGCCCTGTAGCCGTGTCATATAGATTCCGTGTGTTTTTTCCAACTATGGAGCTGGGAAACGGCCTTACGCCTTTCCTCGGGTGGAATCTGGCTTCTTTTCAAGCTCTGGAAAAGTCGTAGAGGGCTCTGAAGTTGTTTGATCTCCCCAGATGAGATCATCCACAATTTACCATATGTTTGTAAAGCAAACTTAGCTTTTAGTCCCTAGAGTTATAGTCTAGTAAAGTTAGACTCTGGCCCTGTGACGTCCATTACCTGTTTTCTGCCTGATCCTCTGAGACACGCGCTTGGGTATGAGTTCGTGAAATTGCCATACGTGACGGAAGTGACTAGTTAGGAGGTGACAGCTAGGCACAGCTTTATTTTCATCTGGCCAGCCAGGCTCGGGCCAGGTAGAAACCCGGTTTACCATTCTTGTGGTAAACACATTTACCACAAGAAACACGGAGCAAATGGCATGCGATAACAAAAGGCAGACATCCCTCTTCCCCGATGAGATGAGGCCACACTTACTTGTTTTGCAAGAAGAGCCCGCAAGGATTTGATGAAGCAGGGAGCAGACGTCTCCTTCTCTCTTAGGTTTCCAGATGCATTCGTGACCTTCAGTGCCTTCCGGAACAAGTTCCCCGAAGTGTCTGGGTATTGTCACTGTGCGGACAGTCAAGGGCGGGAACTGGCTGAGACAGGTGAGCGCACCTCAGGCAAACTGAGGGGGGAGAGAGGCCCCCCGCAAACCCAAAAGCTAAGTATCATTACCTGCCAAACAGAAAGAGCAGAAAGAGCCACACAGTTTGCTAATGCTCGTCTGCGGTGCCTGGAGCACAGCTGCTGGCCCGTAGGGAGCCCCTCTGCCCGCTGGAACGAGGCGCCCTGCTCTGGGCAGAGGCAGCTCCGAGCATGGAGACTGGAACACAGGACAGCCTTTCCCGCAACAGTGCTTGTGCTGTGAACAACCTGCCCGACCACACGCGGCAGCCCTGACTTTGGAAGCTAGTAAAACCTTGATCGAGCCTGATGCCTACTGATGGCCAGGAAGGCTGTGGCCCTCCTGAGGTCTGTTTGGACAGCAAGGTCAGGACTTCTCTTTCTGAATGAACCCGTCCCTTGAAACGCTTCTGTCTCTGCTCAGGGCTGGAGCTGTTACTTGACGGAATTTATGACACCGTTTTTGCTGGCCTGGACCTCGCATCCACCTTCGCCGAAACCACGCTGTATCGGATATTGCAGAGACGGTTCCTAGCGGTCCGGCTCCTCATCTCCGGCCGGTTCCGATGTAAGTAATAAGCTGACAGCAGACGTGCGTGTCTCTGCTTGGAGGAAACCGCTGGGTTTTAAAGTTTGCTGTGATCTTTGTGGCTGGTTCACCGACGCGGGTGTGAGGATTTAAAACATTGGGATTTTTTTTATGTTTATTTATTTTTTAATTTTTTTTAATGTTGGTTTATTTTTGAGACAGAGAGAGACAGATCATGAGCGGGGGAGGGGCAGAGAGAGGGAGACACAGAATCAGAAACAGGTTCCGGGTGTCAGTGCGGGAGCCCGACGCGGGGCTCGAACTCACGAACCATGAGATCATGACCTGAGCCGAAGTCGGACACTCAACCGACTGAGCCACTCAGGCGCCCCCATGTTTATATTTTTTTATTTTGAGAGAGCGAGCGAGCGAGAGAGAGACAGACCAACAGACAGACACTCTCAAGCAGGTTCCGTGCCGTGAACGCAGAGCCCGACGCCGGGCTCAACCTCACGACCTGAGCCGAAATTAAGAGTCGGCTGCTTAACGGGCTGTGTCACCCGGGCGGCCTGCGGATTTGCAATGTCGTAAAAGCAAACAGTGCGTGTTGTAGACCCGGCGGCCTTGTCCACACACTGTCCTCTCCTCTTCCTGCCTGGCTCTGTCCTAGGTCCCACGAAGTGTGAAGTGGAGCACTTCACGGCGACCCACTTTGGTCACCCCTACGTTCCGAGCTGCCGCCGGGACGGGGACTACGAGGCGGTGCAGTGCCAGAGCGGAGGGCCGTGCTGGTGCGTGGACGCCCAGGGAGAGGAGATCCATGGAACTCGGCAGCCAGGGCAGCGGCCATCTTGCGGTGAGCCTCCTCTTAAAGTCACTCTACTTTTACTGTTTCTCTGGACCAGCCACTCCAGAGCCCATTAATTCTGCTGCCTCCTGAATGTACCCCAGAGGCCCTTCGAGCCTGACCCAACAGAAAACCCATTTATCACCATTAACTTCCAACATGTTTCTCATCCGATGTCACACATAGTTGGTTGTTCCCTCAGTGCGCTCAGAGAATATTGGGGACCTCATGGGTGATGGGGAAAAAAAAAAGAGAATTATGTTTACTTGTGCCATGAGAGATGTGTATACTGGTAATGGAAGCAGTGCAAAGCAGGGTAGGGTCAATTCGATCTTGTGAAAGTGTATGAAGAGGAGACGTTCAGGAAGGCTTCATGGAAGAGGTGAAGATTGATTACAGTCTTCTTTTTAAAAAGTTTTTTAAACACTTATTTATTTTTGAGAGACAGAGAATGAGCAGGGGAGGGGCAGAAAGAGAGGGAGACACAGAATCCGAAGCAGGCTCCAGAGTCTGAGCTGTCCGCACAGAGCCTGACACGGGGCTCGAACCCATGAACCATGAGATCATGACCTGAGCCGAAGTCTGGAGTGTGATCAGTGTGGGGTTCTGCTCATCAAGACTAGGGGAAAATGGCGGGGATGAGACCGTAAGGTCTTTCATGACAAAGCCAAGGCTTGGGGCTTCGTCCTGGGGGGCAGGTGAAGACGTTGAGGGATTTTACACTGGAGAGTTCCATGGCGGGTTCTGTGTGTAAGAAAGACCACACGGGCACTTCGAAGGAGAGCTTGAAGGCAGTATTAGACTACAGGCCACAGGGCCAATTTGAAGGTCATCGCAATGTCCTGAAGAGAGATGAGGGGACTGTATTATTTTCCCGGAGCTGCTGTGACAAATGAGCACAAATTCAGGGGCTTAGGGTTCTGGACTCTAGAAGTCCAAAGTCAGAGCGTCAGCAGGACTCCCCATGCTCCCTCTGAAGGCTCCGGGGGAGAATCCTTCCTCGCCTTTTTCCTGGCTTGTGATAGTTGCCGACAGTCCTTGGCATTCCTTGGTTTGTGGCAACGTAGCCTCAAATTCTGCCTCTGTCATCACACGGCTGTCTTCCCTCTGTGTCTTCCTCTGTGTCTCTTCCTCTCTTCTTGCAAAGACACTGGTAATATAAAATTAAGAGCCTGCTCTACCCTAGTATGACCTCACCTTCACTAATTGCATCTCCAGTGACCCTATTTCCAAATAAGGTCACACTCTGAGGTTTCCAGGAAGGATGTCCATTTTGAGGAGACGTAATTCAACCCAGTACAGGGACCAATGCTCAAGTAGAAGCAGTGATCTGGGGAGAAGCGTGTGCACTTGAGAAATGTCACAAGGCTCGTCCATCTTACCAGGAAGATCCTGAAGGGAGTTTGGGGTGAGGGAGATGGAGGAATCCAAGAGCGCTTGTAGGCTTCCCACTTGGGTGAGCTGGATGGATCCCGCAAGGTCTCCAACAGTGAAGGAGGACAGCAGGTCTTTTTATAGCCACCAAATAGATTAGCACTCACGCTCATTCAATAATTCCTATTAAGTCATTGATTTCTCCCACTTACCGTTTTGAGTGTTCTGCGTGGCGTTTAGTAGCATTCTATCTGCTCGGTGTGAGGATGTAGAAGAAGAAAAATGTAGAAGAACAAAAATACCTGCCTGGAAGGTATTTATGATTACGTTGTCGTTGTCTTAAAACCTAGAGAGTATGGTGCCCTCCAGTTTCCAGGTGGAAATGAAGAACTATGGTTTCCCAAATTAAAACCAGAATGTTACCAAATGCATGCATCATATATTTGTAGTTTTTCCTCTCTGGCGTATCCATCCTATTTCCGTGGAAACAAATGCCACATGGAACCAATATCTGAATTTTTTTTTTGCCTTGGTAACACTGCATAACAAATGAATGGAAAGGACATGCTTTTCATGTGGAAACAGAATAAGCAAAGTGGTGAACTTTATTTCTTCCGTACCTTCCTGTAATACCTTCCATTCAAGGAGGCCATGCCTGGTTGAGGGCTGTGTTACGCGTTCTGATGTTGCCAGTGTTTTTTCTCTCTCTGACCACATGCTCCAGTTCTTTCTCCGTTGCCTGGTTACAGAGGGAAATTGGCCGACTTCCTTTTTGGCATCTGTGCAAACCGAAGGAAAGGAATTCTTTTAAAAAGTTGGGGGTGGGTGGGTGGTTGAGAAGGACCTCCGAGATTTACGGTTTTGTGGAGAAATGTGCCGCTCACCTAGTTCCACCCGTGTGACGGAGACACTTGGAATTAGAACTTAAAGTCTTTTTTCTTAATGTGATTACTGTCAACCTAGAATATTCAGACTGAATGACCTGACCGAGCATGGAGTTGACTGAGCTGATCACCCTTTAATTAATAATTTTCAAGGAAAGGCCAAGAAGCCTAGAAAAGTGTGCTAAGTGTGTTTGCTGCATAGGCATTACTGTATTACATCATGGGAAATCCATTTCCTGCAGTATGTTATAATATTATAGATTACAACATAGGAAAATATTTCTTGTTATAGGGAATACTAATGGCGTTTAAAGTATGGTTCTTATTCTCAAAGAGACTATCAACTCGTTAGCCTAGATAAGCCTGCGCACAAGGAGGGATTAGGCAGCCGCACGAAGAGCGAATAATGACGCATTAAAGTCCATTAAAAATTCCAACCAGAGAATGCTGGGGAAAAAAAACATTTTATCAAAAACAAATGGGAAATAGGGGTGCCTGGGTGGCTCAGTCGGTTAAGCAACCGACTTCAACTCAGGTCATGATCTCATGGTTTGTGAGTTGGAGCCCAGCGTCAGGCTCGGTGCTGACAGTTCAGAGCCTGGAGCCTGCTTCCGATTCTGTGTCTCGCTCTCTCTACCCCTCCTCCTCTCACAGTCTCTCTATCTCTCAAAAATAAATAAACATTAAAAATATGTTTAAAAAATAAAAACAAACAGGAATTTGTTGGTGTATGAGTTCCCTAGGGCTGCCGTAACAAACTGTCACAAACTTGGTGGCTTAAAACAATAGAAATGTATTCCCTCTCAGTCTGGAGGCCAGACGTGTGTAATTGAGGCGTTAGCGGGGCTGAGCTTCCTCTGAAAGCTCTAGAGAAGGATCCACCTTTGTCCTGTCCAGTTTCCAGGGGCTACCAGCGACCTTGGGTTTCTCTGGCTTTTGACATTCTTTTTGGCATTTCTTTTGTCATTCTGCCCCCATGTTCACATAGTCGCCTTATGAGGCCGTCCATCATTGGATTTAGGGCTCACCCCAATCCAGTGTGACCTCATTCTAACCAATAGCACCACAAAGACCCTACTTTCACATGACGTCACGTTCTGAGGTTCTCAGTGGATGTGAATATCGGGGCTGAGGAGGCAGGCAGGACACCGTTCAGCCCAGTGCATTTGGTCAGCTTTCCAGAAAGTGGGCTGGCACCAGCGAGCCTTGCCTCACAAGGGGGTCACCCTCTCGTGAAAGGTGGGAAGGGAAGTCACGTCACCTGGAACATTCACTCCCCCAAACGGCCACCACAGACGCTGCTTGGGCAAAAGAGAAAAAATACATAAAAGGATAGAGAAGAAAGAGGTACAAAACGTAGGTGTTCTTGACCGAAGTGTTTGACATCTTCCTTCGAGAAGGATCTGTGGGGTTGTCTCAGGAGTGCTTGTTGATGTTCAAACCGTTTCTCCCGTTTTCTCTGTCTTGTGCAGCTGAAGACCGATCCTGTAGCTCCGAGAGGAGGCAGGCCCTGTCCAGACTACACTTCGGGCCCTCGGGCTATTTCAGCCAGCAAGGCTTGTTCTTGGCTCCCGAGGGAAGACGGGTCTCCCAGAGAGTGGCCAGATTTGCCACATCCTGCCCGCCCTTGGTCAAGGAGCTCTTTCTGGACTCCGGAATTCTCCACCCCATGGTAGAAGAGCAGGATAAACAGTTTTCTGCCTCAGAAATTCTCCTCAGAGAAGCCATTGGAACAATTTTTCCCTCCCGAGAGCTGGCTCGTCTTGCCCTTCAGTTTACCATGGACCCAAAGCGACTCCAGCAAAACCTCTTTGGGGGGAAGTTTCTGGTGAATGTTGGCCAGTTCAACTTGTCTGGAGCCCTCGGCACAAAAGGCACATTTAACATCAGTCAGTTTTTCCAGCAGTTTGGTCTCCCAGGCTTCCAGAACAGAGGGGCAGATGGAGCTGCCGAGGCTTTCTCCTCGGGATTAGATTCAAGTCCCCCCACAGAGCCCCCTGAGGCCTCGGCAAAGGGCGCTGCTAGGAATAGGCCGATGGCGGGCAGCTTTGGCTTTGAGATCAACTTACAAGAGAACCGAAATGCCCTGACATTCCTCGCGTCGCTCCTGGAGCTTCCAGAATTCCTTCTCTTCTTGCAGCAGGCCATTTCTGTGCCAGAAGACATAGCCAGGGACTTAGGTGACGTGATGGAACTGGTGCTCAGCTCCCAGGGCTGCGAGCAGACACCGGGCAGCCTTTTCGTCCCACTGTGCTCGGCGGAAGGAGACTATGAGGAGGTCCAGTGCTTTGCCGGAGAGTGCTGGTGTGTGGATTCCCGCGGCAAAGAACTTTCTGGCTCCAGGGTCAGAGGCGGACGGCCCAGGTGCCCCACGGAGTGTGAGAAGCAAAGGGCTCGCATGCAAACCCTCTTGCGCAGCCAGCCCGCGGGGTCCAGCCTGTTGGTCCCTTCCTGCACCCGCGACGGGCAGTTCCTCCCCGTCCAGTGCGTCAACTCTGAGTGTTACTGCGTGGACGCCGAGGGTCAGGCCATCCCTGGAACTCGAAGCGCGCCCGGAGAGCCCAAGCAATGTGAGTCTGTTGAGTATGCCGTCCGGCAAACCCCGATTCTCTCTCGGGGCCCTGACTCAGTGCATCACAGAAAAAGCGAATTCTGTTGTCGCTTAAGTGCCAACTTCCGCGATGGTGACAGCTGCTGGGTAACGTAAATTGTCCGCAAGGGGGGGGGGGGTTGATACTGTTACCCACTCCCGTGACCGAGCAGGGAGACTCATTTGGCTTTCAGGGGCCACCCCATAGGTTCCTGCGGCGCGGACAGTAGTCTCGACAGTGCCGATTCAGGGATGGGGATGCTCTCTGTCTAGAGGGTATTGACAGATCAGAGGCGGATGGGAGTTCTGTGGCTCTGTGGGGTTTCAGGCGGGGCTCGGACAGTCAGGGGTTTGCACCTCGGTCTTGGGGGCTCACGGAACTTCTTCACCTGATACCCCTCCTCCTTTGCCCTCCCAGGCCCCACCGCCTGCCAGTTAGAGGCCGAGCGGGCCTTCCTGCGCGCAGTGCAGGCGCTGGGCTCTGCCTCCAGCCTGCTGCCCGCCTTCTCCAGCATCTACATCCCTCAGTGCGGTGCCAGTGGGCAGTGGAGGCCCGTGCAGTGCGACGGGCCCCCAGAGCAGGCCTTCGAGTGGTTCGAACGGTGGGGAGCTCAGAACGACGGCGGCCAGGAGCTGAGCCCTGCCGAGCTGCTCATGAAGATCATGAGCTACAGAGAAGCAGCTTCCAGAAGCTTCCGTCTCTTTATTCAAAGTCTGTATGAGGCTGGCCAACAGGACATCTTCCCGGGGCTGGAGAGATACCCTTCTTTCCAGAACGTCCCGCTGGCAGTGCTGGAAGGGAACCTGACCCGGCCTGGAGGGAACATCTTCCTGGAGCCCTACGTCTTTTGGCAGATCCTGAATGGCCAGCTCGACCGATACCCAGGGCCCTACGCGGACTTCAGCACTCCTCTGGCACACCTCACGCTTCGGAGCTGCTGGTGTGTGAATGAGGCGGGTCAAGAGCTGGAAAGCACCCGGACAGAGCCAAGCAAGGTCCCAGCCTGTGAGTCGAGCCACGTGGGGAGCTGGATTTGTGTGTTTATAAAAAAGATGTCTGGTAGGCGGGTCGGGTACTGAGTGAGCTGGAGTGGGGTTCAGACAGGGACAGGGGCGTGTCCCGTCAATGCCCGAGGCACCCGGATGCGTTAGCCGGCCCTGGCCGCTGCACGGAGTACCGTAGACTAGGTGGCTTCACCGCCAGGCATTTGCCATAGTTCTGGGGGGTGGAAGTCCAAGATCAGGGTGCCGGCGGATTGCATTCCTGGTGAGAAACGTCTTCCTGCCTTGCCGAAGACCACCTTCTCGCTGTGCGTTCACATGGCAGGGAGAAAGAGCTCTGGTCTCTTCATCTTTTTATAAAGACACGAATCCCATCCAGAGGGCCCCGCCCTCAAGACCTCCTCGAAACCTAATCACCTCCCAAGGGTCCCACCTCCAAGTACCATCACCCTAAGGGTTCGGGCTTCAGTCCATTCCATTTTGGGGGGACGCAGGCATTCAGACCAGAACACCGAAGCTCATAGAAAAGACGTGATTTCCCTACATCCACGCGCTTGGGTGCTGGCAAAGTTAATGTAGTTCATTTTTTAAATGTTTATTTATTTTTGAGAAAGAGAGAGACGGAGGGTGAGCGGGGGAGGGGCAGAGAGAGAGGAAGACACAGAATCCGAAGCAGGCTCCTGGCTCCGAGCTGTCAGCACAGAGCCCGACGTGGGGCTCGAACTCATGAGCGGTGAGATCATGACCTGAGCCGAAGTCCGATGCTTAACAAACTGAGGCATCCCTGCAATGTAGTTCATTTTTAAATATTCATATGATCCATTATTTAAATCAGTGCCTCAGATTTTAACTGGATGCCTTCTGTGTACAAAGCATGATCTCAGGACCGATGAAGGCTGTCAGGTCGGTGTGACCTGACGTTTGCACGCTATGGCTAACACTTCAGTAATCTCTCGTGAATTAGGCACACACCATTTGACTAACCGACACGTATTATGGTGCTACTTACCAGGACACTGCTAGGTCCCCCAGACGTCACAAAGTGCTTCTGCCTTCAAAGTGCCTTTACTTTATTTGAGGGGTTTAAGCACAGGACTAATTGGGGAGCAGGTGAAGGAGGTCTGTAAGTTCAACTCTGTGGCAGGTGGACTTCGAGGAAAGCTGTGGCGTGTGAGGCAGAAGCAAAATGAGGCTGACTCTGAACTTAACATGGCTTATGACCACCTGGCCACGCCAGCAGCTTGAAAGAACAAGACAGATTCAACACTGTTGTTACCAAACGAGCACTTCTCTAGCCAGTAGTTGCTAATATTACAGGTAATAGTACAGCTGCTCAAGCCCAAAGACGTCTCTCAGTCCATTCTCTGCAACGTTCACATTGTCCACACCTTTCCGGATAACGTTAAAATTAATTGGACGATGTTGACATTAGCCAGGGTTTATTTAGGCTTCAGCAGAAAGGGAGTTTTTAGGATGTTGGGTCATAGGAACACGCGGTGAGAGCAGCAGTAGCCTGGGCCTTTCGAACTCCTGGGAGACCCTCACCGCCGCCATGATTAGGATTTTCCACTCAAGTGTCAAGTTCCGGCAACAGGCTGAAACCCCCCGCCCCAAGTCCCACATAGATGTCGGCTTGCCTGTTGTATAAAAAGTCTCATTCAGTTTTTGAGATTCTCTATACCAATGGTCATGTACACGGGTACATTCCTATAATTTCAGATGCTTTAAGACTAAATTTAGTCCTCTTTGCATCCAAGTTTTGTGCCCGAGTTGATGAGACCAAGCGTACCTTGTGACCTTAGTAGCTGGGTTTGCCCACCTTGGCCTGAGTGCTGGGCAAAGCATCAGAACTGGGCTCAGAATATGCTGGCCTTTGCGATGAGTACCAAGAGCCATGGAGGGGAGACTACCCAGGGACACAAGCTAATCTGCTGTGAAGCCAGGATCAGAGCACCCACCTGCATGTAGTGTTGGTTCTTTTCCTTCAAAAGTTCTATTTTTGGTTTTGTAATTACATGTTATTAACAGCTGAAGAAAACCGTACTTAGTATATTAATACAGTTGTGCATGTATTCGCTTTACAAACACAGAAGTACGCATTTTGGGGGGCACATGTTCAAAATCTTGTCAGTAGGGCATATTATCAAAAAGGTGTGGCGACCATGGGCTCCGAGCCTTGATACCCCAGGTGTGGTTCAGCAGCATCAACGTCACTTTGGGGAGCTGTTCGAAATTTGGAATCTTGGACCTCATCTTCTGAATTCATGCCTGCATCGCTCCAACCCCCCAGGGAGCTCTGACGTTCCCTAAAGTTTGAGAAGGACTGGCCTCAAGGCCTGGGTGCTAGTTCTGCCAGTGTCTTGGGCCCTGTTTGCACCACCTACTCCTCTATGGCCACGGTCACAATGTTGGTTTAGTCTGTGAAGCCTGAGTTAGGATGAATAACTACCTCAAAAGTCGTTGTGAGAATTGTGCAAGGTAATCGATGTAAAGTGCCTGGTCTGGTACATAGAAAGTCCTTCATAAATAGCTATATTAACACAACAGACGGTGAGTAATAAAGGGACCAGTAGCTTCCTACCCGTAAGCAGGGGGGGTGGCACCTGCCTCCAGGGGCATGAGGTCATGTCCTGTCTATATCATGATCTCTGGCCGCTTTGAAATTTTGCTTTCTTTATTTAATATGCAATTATGGACAACTACTGTATACACTGTGCTGTGTGGTGGGAAGACAGACATGAGGAAGGCCTGGTGTCTGCTCTGAGGGGCTCAGGAACCAGTCAGGGGAAACAGACACGTCATCATGTAAATAATAGACAGAAATGGTGGAAATATAAGCACTGAAAACTAATGGGGGATGCCCAGAGACCAGGGCTAACTCCCTGTTTGGAGAAGTGGGTAAAGATTTGCATGGCATCAGCTTCCGGATTGCAAAGGATGTTTGCCCAGCCGAAAAAGGGGGACAGGCTCTTCCCGATCGAGGAAATAGCATGTGCCAGGTCAGGGCCGCTGGAAAAGGGCCTGCTGTGTTGGGAATGGGGTGGGGAGAAGGTCAGTGTATCGGAAGGGAGGGGACTTGGGAGGGAATAATGGAATAAGCTAAAGGTAAATTTGGGCCAGATTTTAAAAGGTCTTATGTGTTAAAAAGAAAAAAAAAAAGTCTTACATGTCCCATTACAGAATTTTCATTCTTTTCTGGAAGAAATGGATACCAAGCATAGATTTTTTTGTTTGTTTTGTTTTTGTTTTTGTTTTTTACATTTCTTTACTTTTGAGAGACAGTGAACAGGGGAGGGGCAGAGAGAGAAAGAGGCACCAAATCTGAAGCAGGCTCCAGGCTCTGAGCTGCCAGCACAGAGCCTGATGCGGGGCTTGAACCCAGAAACCGTGAGATCGTGACCTGAGCCGAAGTCGGACGCCCAACCGACTGAGCCACCCAGGTGCCCCAAGCATAGATTTTTAAAATGGGAGTTTTTGCTTCAGCGATTCCCAGTCCCTGGGATTGATAGAATAAATTATTTGATCAGGGACACCCACAGAAAGCAATCATGTCTTCGAATCCCAGAAGTCAAGGGTTTTTGCTGCGTGTGTGCTCTCAAAAGAACCCAGTGAACACATTCACTGTTGAGTTCACAAAGTGGTTGGTTGAAATAAATACGTCCAGTGTGGTTTTTGTTAGTAGTGACAGTTTCAAGGACAGCGTGTGCCAGACACTGTGCTGAGTACTTCAGCTGCAACACCTCTTCGAATAATTATAAAAACCCTCTCAGGAAGATGGCCACAATCACCCCATTTCACAGATCACTAGACCGAAGCTCAAAAGAGTTAAACATATTATCCAAAATTACACAGCTAATAAGTGATCAAGCTGACATTTGAATCCAGAAGTCTCTGAGAGCCATGCTGTTTTCTCTTAACAAGAGTAACTCTCTACTGACCTATATAATGCCTCCCTTCAACTTTTGTTATCTATCCATCCATCCATCCATCCATTTACTCCCCCATCCGTCCGTCCATCCATCCATCCCTTTATCTACTCATCTATCCATCCATCCATCCCTCCCCCATCCATCCATCCATCCATTTATCTACTTCCCCCATCCATCCATCCATCTACTCATCCCTCCATCCTTCCTTCCATCCATCCATCCATCCCTCCCTCCCCCATCCATCCATTCATCCATCCATCCGTCCATCCATTCACCCATTTATCTACTCCCCCACCCATTCATCCATCCATCCCTGTCCATCCTTCCATTGGGGGCAGCTAGTCCGATCTCTGGTTCTAGAGGCATGCTGACTAGATGGGAATTCTGAATCAACTACTTGCTGGCTAGGATGGAGCCTACATGACTTTAAGTGCTATGACTTCTCCCTGCCTCAGTTTTTCATCTGTAACACATGGATAAGAATAGTATCTTAGTGGGATGTTGCATAGATTAAATTAGATCATCTGTGTACATGTGCTTATACAATGCCTGGTGTGGAGTAGACATTAGCTATTGCTCTTACACAGCAGGTCTTCCGTAAATGTTGAGTGAGTGAGATTGTAGCGAGGAAACAGAAGGAACGTTCCAGGCTGTAAAAAGAGCTAGGTGAAGGAAACAGCTAGCTGTGGCAGAAATGTGTGTATGAGTGTACGCGCATGTGCCTCGGGGGTCGAAGCGTTCAGCCATGATGTCTTTATTCCCCTAGGTCCTGGCTTTTGTGAGGAGGAGAAGCTTCGCGTCCTGCAGTTCATTAAGGAAACAGAAGACATTGTCTTGGCTTCCAACAGTTCTTGGTTCCCTCTGGGGGAGAGTTTCCTAGCGGCCAAAGGAATCCGGCTGACTGATGAGGAGCTCTCCCTTCCTTGGCTCTCTCCCTCCCGGGACACTTTCTTCGAGAAGTTTCTGAGCGGGGGCGATTATGCCATTCGTCTGGCAGCTCAGTCCAGTGAGTCTCATGTACTTCTGGTTTCTTGGTCCATCTTGTTGGGGAAGCACGGGCTTGAGTTAGTTGCTCTTCAGTCCTCAGAACTTTGGCCTTGGTTTTCCCAGGCTGGTGGGTCCCTGGGAAAGAAAAGGCAAAGTGGTTCTGGGTACCAGTCAAAGCTTAGAACGGTGCCCACCTCTCCGGTACATTCCCGAATCTGCCAGCACAGCCCCTCGGGAGCAGGTCACCACGTCTCATGGGGCAGAGGGTGCCCGCAGCCCAGCACACAGCCAAACATGCTTGCTAGAACGTGAGGGGCCCCAGCCCGAAAGGCTCATGGCCTGTTCCGAAGCTTCCCTCTACTTCCAACGGGGACAAAGGAGAGGAACATTTATTACCGAGGAGCTAGTGGGTTTCGGGCACCTTCCACGGGGGATCTCAGCTAAATCTGACAGGAACTCCAGAGAGCATGGCTTACTGCCTGCATACGACAGACGGGTCCCCTCCGAGAGCCGACAGTGCTCTAGCCCATGACGGCGGCTCAACATTACCTGAGCCCCACCGCTGGCCAGGCGCCGGCTGCGCGGAGCAGATAGACGGCCAGGCCTCTGCATGTCGTTCTTCAGCGGTTCTGCGAGAACAGGCTGCCGTCGCCGTCAGTGGTTCCTCTCGCGCCCAAGTTCACATGCCCCAGTTGACCCAGCTAATAACCAGCGGAGCCTGGATGGTTTGGACCCCGAGCCTCTGTCCCCTGCCCAGCTGATCCCTGGTGCCCAGAGCCTGCGTCTGTCTCGTCCTGGACCCCCTGCTCTTCCTCCGCCACCCGTGGCGGCTCTGGCAGGAGGGTCCCACATCTCCCCCGGGTCTCTCACTGACCCCACACCAAGTCGGCAGGGGCAGACAGTGCCCCGACTCCAAGCATCCCGAGCTCCCTGGTCCCTGTCAGATGATCTCAGCGGATTCCCCGTCTGTGATTTTCTGGGTTTGCGTCACACTGCAGCAAAGCCATGCTCCCCCCAATGACATCGGTGCCAAGGCGAGGGGCCCCCATCCTGCAGGCCAGGGCCCCCCCTGCTTCTCCCTTCAGGGATGTCCTCTGGGGATGGGGACTCGGGGGGTTTGTTCTCTGGACCCCAGTGCGAATCTCCCAAGTGACATCTTTCGTTCCTGCCTCTCTCCCACACCGGTTGTCACTTTTGGAAGATGAGGCACCACGTCTTCAATTTCCTATCCCCGGGGCCTGGCGCGGTGCCCGACAGATAGTGGGAGCCCGGTAAATGTTGCTAAACCGTCCTTCCTGCCTCTTCCGTCACCTCTTTCTCTCTCTTCCCTCTCCTCCCCTCCCCTCCCCCATGCCCAGACACTTCTTGTCTCTGTTCCTCAGAGACTTGGGGATTTCTGCTTTGGGCAAGAAACCAGTTTCTGTTTTGTTTTTTTTTTTTTTCAATTTTGTCCATGGACAAGATTCGGTACAATCAGGAGCATACGTGGGGTTGATGTGCCTGCAGTTGTGGCCCCTGGTTAGAGAGAGAAGAGGAGAAAAGCTGTTGGCACCGTAGAGATTCCGTTATTGAATGGTGTTCTGGCACTTTCTTCAGACGTCAAGTTAAGGAAGTCCCCCCCGCCGCCCCCCTGCAGGACCGCGCTCTGGTTTTGCATGTCTGAGGTGGTAGTGCATAGAGGAAAGGTCTCTAGAGGAGGAGCAGGGCTGTGCTTTTTTCTCGAATCCCTCAAGATGAGAAGAGGCGTCTGCACTCTCGTAGAGGAGAGGAAGCTATTCATGTGTAGCCCTCCCGTCCTGCGCAGCCCGGGGACTGAAAGCCCAGGACAGAGAGAGATGAAGGGTCGCAGAGTGTCTTGGGCCAACAGGACATGGCAGCGGTGTCCTCAGGTCCAAGGAGGGGGAGGGAGGGACGCGGAAGTCCTTGCACCCAGCTGCTCTTGGCATGAGCTTGGTGCTCAGGCTCTCATGATACAAATGTCACGTTGACCCTGCTGGGTGAGTATCAGAGCCATTCCATCAGTAGGGAAACTGAGGCTCCAAGAGGTTGAGGAGCTTGTTCACGACCCCTAAGATCACTCATGATAACCAGGAGGGGCTGTGGCGGGATCTAGGCAGAGGCTCATCGGACTCATGAGCCCCGTCCCCCCCGCCAGGCTGCTTTCTGGGGCCCTGGTCTCCTGAGGGGATCTGACTGGGGGCTGCTGGGGTCCCCCCTGGGGAGCCGTGAGCCCATCTCTGAGAGGAGCTAGTCGGGTGATGTGAGCCTGTGTGACCCGCACCCCGCCAGCAGGAATGGGGACGAGGTGGCGGAGGTGGACCTGAGAAAGGGTCTAGGGGACATTCCAGGCTGCTCAGGAGGGAGATGGTGCTGGGGGGAAATCACAGTGGGGAGGGAGAGCCGTGAGACCCAGGCCAGCGGGCGGACGTCTCACCCGCCGCCCCCCTTCTCCCTCCCGCCCTCCCACCCCCTCCCCTGCCTGTGTTTTCTCTTTTTCTTTTCCATGCAAATGTTTCTTTTTTAAAAAATTTAAATCCAAGTTAGTTTACATACAGCGAAATGATGGCTTCAGGAGTAGAACCCAGCGATTCATCTCTTACAAAGAACACCCAGTGCTCATCCTCACAGGTGTCCTCCTTAATGCCTGTCACCCACTTAGTCTGTCCCCCGCCCCACCCCCACCAGCAGTCCTGTGTGTTCTCTGTGTTTAAGAATCTCTTATGGTTTGCCTCCTTCTCTCTTTCTATTTTATTTTCCCTTCCCCTATGTTCATCTGTTGTGTTTCTTAAATTCTACATATGAGTAAAATCCTATGATATTTGTCTTTCTCTGACGTTCTTATTTCACTTAGCATAATACACTCTAGCTCCATCCACACTGTTGCAAATGCAAGATTTCATTCTTTTTGATTGCTGAGTAATATTCCATTGTGTGTGTGTGTGTGTGTGTGTGTGTGTGTGTGTGTGTATTCTTTATCCAGTCATCTGTCAGCGGACATCTGGGCTCTTTCCATACTTTGGCTATTGTTGATCGTGCTGTTATAAATATTGGGGTGCATGTGCCCCTTCGAATCAGCACTCCTGTATCCCTTGGATAATACTTAGTAGTGCAATTGCTAGGTCGTAGGGTGGTTCTACTTTTAGTTTTTTGAGGAACCTCCGTACCGTTCTCCAGAGTGGCTGCACCAGCCTGCATTCCCACCAGCAGTGCAGAAGGGGTCCCTTTCTCGGCATCCTCGCCAGCACCTGTTGTTGCCTGAGTTTCAACAAATGTTTCTTGAGTGTTTCCTATGAGGCAGACACAGCTCCACCCACAAAATGAGCACAAATCCTTGCACTAAAGGGCTTACGACACATGCGACATCTAGGATGTCAGTGGTGGAGAGCGCAGTGAGGAACAGCCAGGCAGGGCAGGGGACGCCGAGCATGGAGGACGAGGACAGTCTGATGGCAGGGTGACCGTCTGTGAGTCACTTTGCCTGCCCCACTGAGCCCGCCCCGCACCCTGGGGTAACAGCACAGACGACCCCAGACGACCTGGGCTGCTGTGAAGACCGGATCCGAGTTTGTGCGGAACAAAGCCTTCAAGGGGCCAAAGCACTGATTGTAGGAGCGTGGGGTCAACCCCTGACTTCTTGTGTTCAGAGCCACTCCGTCCACCTCCGGGCCGCGAGGCCGCGTAACGCCCCTGTGCCTCAGTTCTGTCTCGGTCAGATGGGGTGATGTGCCCTCTCGTGGAGAGTTGCTGTGAGGAGCCATTAGCCAGAGCCTCTATTCAGACTGTCCCTGGCATCTAGGAAATGTCGCATAAGTGCTGTCTACAGCTCTACCGTCTCAGGGACCAGAGGACGCATCGCCGACCTAATCAACTCCATACGAAATTGATTTGAAAGAGGGCAGCAGTGACCTTCAAACTGCAGCATACATTTATTTATTTATTTATTTATTTATGAGAGAGAGAGAGAGAGAGAGAGAGAGAGAGAGAGCACACTCTTAAGTAAGCTCTGCCCCCAGCACGCAGAGCCCAACGCAGGGCTCCATCTCGCGAACGCGTGAGAGCGTGACCTGAGCTGAAATCAAGAGTCAGAGGCCGAACCAACTGAGCCACCTGGCGCCCCTACGTTTTTAGTTTTGCAGGGCAACCTGGTGAGTGCGCCTGCACTGTTTATGGAGCCGCTGTCGCTGTTTGTCACGTCAGGAAGAAGGCCTCCTTGTGCTGGAACAAGAATTCGCGTGGGGCCTCGTCAGCGACGGAGCCCACGCTGCCGCGTCTCCTCCAGGGTGGGGGCTCACATCTCTGCTCCCCTCTCTCGTCACTCCAGCCCTTGACTTCTATCAACGACGCGGCTTTCTCCGGGGTGATGACTCCGCACGAGCGTCTGCTCTCCTGGGGCCCGGCCCTCACGTGCCCCAGTGCGACGCGTGGGGACATTGGGAGCCTGTGCAGTGCCACACCAGGACTGGTGAGCGGGGACAGACACCCTGGGGGGAGGGGGGGCCGAGTGACACCCTCCTTTTCGTTTAGAAGGAAGGGCTTGGCCCTGGGGCCAATGAGCTGGACTCCAGGCCCCTCTGGCAGCTGGTGACAAATGCCTTCGTTCCTCTGCACTTTGGTTCTTCCCATCTGTACGATGGGAGTTGGGCCCTGCCAGCCTGAAGGTCAAGTGTGTGTTTGCTGGGGGGTGCGTGATTGTGCGGAGGCTGGGCAGGGGGGACAGGTGGAAACCTGCAGGCACTGCTGTGGGTGCGCAGAAGGAGAGTTTTGTGCGAGACCCCTGGGGGGGAAGCCCCCACCTCCCCCCGTGCACTTCTCTCGAACCTCTGACCTGCCACTCTTTCCCAGGGTACTGCTGGTGTGTGGACAGGAGGGGAGAGTATGTCCCTGCCTCGCTGACTGCCCGCTCCCCACAGATCCCCCGGTGTAAGTGAAGCCCAAGGAACTGTCCCGCCTGACCCTGTATGTAGCTGCTGTCCTGTTTTTCCTAGGCTGGTCATGCCCGCTGTTGTCACCCTGCCTTGGGGATGCTTGTGGGTCAGCCGCCCAAGTGCCCGGAGACCAGCCCCCGAGGGGAGCCAGGCTGTGCTTTCCCACATTCCCAAGCCCAGAAGATTCTCATGATCTTGGCCCTTCCTGGTCTGTGCACCCAACTTCCTAGGTGCAGAGTCACCAGCGATGGCGAAAGAGCCCAGAGTCCCCTTCCTCCCACCGGCTAGCGGGGCATTTTCGTTCCCTCTTGCAGTTTTGACAACCGTCTCACACTTGCTCCACAGACCAGCCTCTCCCCACATTGGTCTCTGCCCCTCCTCCTCCTCTGAGCCTCCATCTGTCTGTGCAGGGCACCCCCACCTACCCTGACTCAAGCCTCTGACACCCCAGGCCCACTGGGGCTCCCTGCTCTCCCCTGGCACCCACAGCCGGTCTGTTAACACTCCCCTCCTCTCCCTCAGGCCCCACCGCCTGTGAGGCATCTCGGGCCACTGGGCTGCTTTCCAGCTGGAAACAGGCTGGGTCCCAGGGAAACCCGTCTCCAAAAGACCTGTTCATCCCAACCTGCCTGGAGGTAAGGCTCCGAGAGCCCAGGGAGGGTTTGAGGAGGGGAGCCGGAACTTTCCCCCTACGCTGAGGATGATTTTTCTAGGGTTCAATATACTTGTTTTAGTTAAAAACTCATAGGTCGTTCGAGGCCTGGGTTTTTGTCTTTACCCTGACAGACCCTGGCTGTGTGACCTCAGGCAATTTGCTTACCTTCTCTGTGCTCCAGTTTGCTTTATTTTATCCTGAGATTGGGCCACACTTTTATCCTGCCTCGTGCTAGGATTGCTTGGAGGCCCCAAGGAACTATCTTCCATGAGAGCGCTTTGCAAAATAATCTGCACGTAGAGATTGGTGACATACTTTCCCTAAAGTCATCTTGGTCACATTTAATGGCCACTGTATCTGCTTCTGCATATAAATGGGAGGCATCAGAATATTACCTGCTCTACGTCGCTGGATGACTGTAGAACGATGTAAAATGCCCCCAACGGAAGGATTCTTGCTGGAGTCTTAACCACTTACGCGCCGAGTGATGGCAGTCTTTGCTCAGGCCCCAGAAGTTTCTGAAAGCCAGATGAAATCAGCCACGTAGAGGTCAGTCAGACCACAAATCACTGAGCAAAGATTTCCTTATTCTTCTTCTTTAGTATTGCTGCTGTTTGGTACTGTGAACGCGGACCCCAGTTCCTACTGACTTTTGTAGAGAAATTGGCCTCTTTAGCCTTTTATCTTGGCTAACAGCCCCCCACTCCTGGAACAGAAGTCTGTTCCACCGTCCTGGGTACCGGCCTCCGTCCACAGAGAAGGTGAACTGGAGACCACAGCTTCTGGCAGACGGAACAGCCGTGCTGAGCAGGCTCTGAGCAGGTGGTCTCCCGGCCTGCGTCCTGTGGAGACCCCCAGAGCCAGGGATAGGGACCCAAGCCTTCCACAGCCCAAACTGGACAGCTGTGCTTTTGACCCAACTCCCTGGGGAAGGTTAAGTTGATGACTAGAATGTTCTCAATTTTAAGCCTTTTTTAAAAAAATACGTATTTATTTTTTGAGAGAGAGACAGAGAGTGAACAGGAAAGGGGCAGAGAGAGAGAGGGAGACACAGAATCCAAAGCAGGCTCCAGGCTCTGAGCTGTCAGCACAGAGCCCGACGCGGGGCTCGAACTGATGAACAGTGAGATCGTGACCTGAGCCAAAGTCGGATGCTTAACCGACAGAGCCGGGTGCCCCTCAATTTTAAGCCTTTATCCCATAACATTTTCTTAAACCTTCCACTTGGCTTTGAGTCTCACTTGTAGAGCTTGCAAGTCATGCAGCGAGGGGCGTATCACCTGATTTCTCTGGGCACAGAGAATGGGGACAGCAGGGTCCTTGCCTCCTAGGGACTCCCCACTCCTGGGCGTGGGGGTGATTAGCACAGAGTGGCCCTCGTGGTGATGTTCCCTGTGAGCGTCGGGTGTTATCACTGTCGTTTCTGGCCTGGGAACAAGGCACAGCAGAGCCTGACGTGAAAGCAGCCAGCAGCAGCTCAGGGAAACAGCGCGAGCCAGGAGCGAGGGGGCCGCTAGTTTTCTGCAGCTTAGGGTTTTCGGATACAGACGCAGGGGACGTAACACTTTCTACCATCAAGAGTTTCTAGAAGGAGTGTGTGCAAACATCAATCTAGTCCTGCCTCTTTTATTTTCCAGTGGGGAAACTGAGGCCCCCCGGCCTTGCTCAGTGCTCCCCAGGGGGTCCCAGGACAGTCCGGGAGAGACGGGCCCGGCCTCCTACTGATTCCTTTATTCTCTGGTACAGACGCTAAAGGTTCCCTTTCTCCTAGGGACGCTTGTTTAAAATCATTTCTGGAACTAGGGGAGCTTGGTTCGGGATAGTGGCTGGACTTCGGGGCCGGATGGGTTTAGACCCAGCCAGGCTTTGCCATTTGCTACGTTGCTCTGTCACTTCCCCTCTCTGAACCTCAGTTTCCCTGACCCTAGAACGAGAACGCTGTGGGCCTGGCCTCCTGGGGTGGTGGGAACCATCAACTCACAGAGTGGTCGTAAAGGGTCTGGGCCAGGATAGCGTCTTCTCCACCCCCACCCCCACCACCCCATCTCTGTTTGGCGAAACCATCCCCAGTGGTTTTGGAAAGGGACATTCTGGACACGTGCCCGCCGACCCGTGGGCTGCAAAAACGTCTTCCGTGGGGTGACACGAGCTCGGCCTTGTCTCAGACAGGGGAGTTTGCCAGGCTGCAGGAGTCGGAGGCCGGCCCCTGGTGTGTGGACCCAGCCTCCGGAGCGGGCATGCCTCCGGGCACCAACAGCAGTGCCCCGTGTGAGTAGCTGCCCCGCCCTCTGCCCCACCCCTGCCCTGAGCACTGGCTCCAAGTCCCTGCTCTGCTGCTTCCAGGGCTTTGGGAGGCTCTACCCTCCCTAGGCCTCAGTTTCCTCATCTATAAAATAGCGGCAGTATGCCCTCACCTCCATGGGTTCTTGAGAAAGACACACGTGGCAGGGAGTGGGCTGGGCTTCATAACCAGGATGCAGAAACCAACACTGGTCCCCGTCAAAGTGGCGCTCATGCCACAACCAGCCCCCGCCTCGCCTCTCACCACCCCCATCCCTCCGCCCTGCACCTGGATTCCGTGCCAAAGTCACCATGATGTCCCCAAAGTGCAGATGCTCTCTGCCTCCCTCGGGGTCCTCGGGGCCCGAGCTCCTCCCCTCGGCTCATCGGCCCCTGCGCTCTGCCTCCCGCACCTTCCTTTGTTTCTCTTGTTCATCTCTCACGCTCAGGCTCCAGGTGTTGTAAACTACGGTCAGACTTTTCCAGAAGGCGGACGCTCCCTTCCCTCTGGGCCTTCACGTGTTCTGGGTCAGCCACCAGCACTGCTTATCCCCTCCCCCTTAAGGCCTACACGGATCACGTGTCAGTCCCTCCAGGACCCCTTGGCAGCCTCCTTCCAGAGCTTAGTGCAGTACCTTTCTGCGGGTCCCAAACTGCCCTGCGCGTGGCCTGTGGCCCCCCCATCACTTTCCACTATAATCTCTCCGCCCTCACTAAATCTCCTTAAAGACATGAAGGTCCTCGAAGGCAGTGCGCATGCACGTGCGCGTGTGTGCAGGCGCGTGCGCTTGTGTGCGTGTGTGCGTGTGTGCGTGTGTGCGTGTGTGCGTGTGTGCGTGTGTGTGTGTGTGTGTGTGTGTGTGTAAGGGGAGTATGGATCCTTTGGCCTGTCCTAGTCCAACACCCCAGACCCTGGAGGGCCCTGCGGGTGGGCGTGACAGGTGGTGGTGTGTGGTGGCAGCTCTGTGGGCCGAGGGCCCATTTGGCTTGTCTTTGTGCCCAGGCCCGAGCCTCTGTGAAGTGCTCCCGAGTGGAGTCCTCCCCAGGACAGCCGGCTCAGGCTCTCCCCCAGCCTGCAGAGCGGAGGACGGAAGGTTTTCCCCCGTGCAGTGCGACCCGGCCCAGGGCAGCTGCTGGTGTGTCCTGGACACGGGGGAGGAGGTGCCTGGGACCCGCGTGGCTGGGAGCCAGCCGGCCTGCGAGAGTAAGCGGGGACCCCGGGGGGGGGGCTCCCCTGGGCTGGCTGGTTGGTGGGGGTGCCGCTCATCTCTTCCTGTACCCAGGCTGGGGAGGACCCTCGAGGCACCGGAATGGGGGGTGGGGGTGGGGAGATGGGGAAGGGCTGGAGAGATGTGGTTCCAGTTGATTCTCTTGACGCCGAAACTTGTGTCTGCTTCCTAAAAGTGCTCAGCCCTGGAGCCGAAGTCAAGGAGGGTCTGTGGGGGGCTCTCCAGGGCTGGCGGCTCAGAAGCTGGGGTGCTGGCCCGCTGAGGGGTCTGGGCCTCGGTCTCCCCATCTGTGAATGGGAGACGAAGGGGGTCTGATGGCAGGGTCGCAGAGGGGTGGGTCCGTCCCAGCTGGGAGGCTTCAGAAATGTGTGGAGGTGTCGATTGATTTATTTTTATATCTTGTTTAGAAAATTGTTTTGGTATCAAATATTGAAATACGTATCATACAGCTGTGTCTTAGAATATTGAAATACATGGTTACATATCAAAACATATTACTTGATTATCAATTCCTTACTTTTTCTTTCTCCTGTATACTCAAGTCACAGGTCATTAGAGTCATTTTTAAATTTATGTGAGCAAGTAGGTTAGGCTATCTGTGAATTCTGTTTCAGGACAGGAAAGGAAAATGTTGCAAATTGAGTCCGGTGGATGGAGAAATACCGCACTACATGATTCTGGTTTCGCTGTGGTTGCCTTTATTTTGCTTTCGTTATTGTCTTATCGCTTTATTTAGTTTTTAATTATTTATTTTGAGAGAGAGGGAGGGAGAGAGAGACAGACAGAGAGCGAGCATGAGCATGGGAGGGGGCAGAGAGAGAGGGAGACAGAGAATCCCAAGCAGGGTCCGTGCGGTCAGCGCGCAGAGCCCGACGCGGGGCTCGAACCCACGAAACCACGAGATCATGACCTGAGCTGAAGTCAAGAGTCGGATGCTTAACCGACTGAGCCCCCCAGGCGCCCCTGCTTTATTTTAAAACCCTGTAGTCTGTAAGCAACTTATAGGAACAGCAGGAGCATTCAGTTAGGCCTAGTGGTTTATATGTATAAAAAGAATTCCTGTGTATTTGTAAGTTTATATTTTTATTTATAAAGAGACAGGGGGAGCCTGCAAAGGAAGGTGGGAAGGAAGAGCGTACCCCTCTCTTCCGGGGGCTCTTTCCCTTTGTCTAGTCCTCGTCCTGTGGTGTGCCCGGGCCTTTCACCCCACGCCTTCCCTCCCAAGCCCCGGTTTGCCCCTCTGTCCAGCGCCTGCTTCAAGGCAGGACCCCATCATGCGCATCGCTGTGGCCCTCAGCAGCTGTCACCAGGCAGGAAACCTGGCAGGTGCCCCATGGGTGTTTACGGGTGGGGCTCCTTGCCGCGAGCTTTGGGCAGAAATGCAGAGTCAGCCTTAGTTACGGTGAAGACAGTCAGCATGAAGCCTCCTGGGCATCTAGCAGTGGCCTCACTGCCTGCGAGCTGGGAACTAGACTGATGGGTGTGGGAGCACAGCGCTGGTCGGGTTTGGGAAGACCCTATTCGTCACGGGCCTGCAGGATGCCTTGGGGATGGCTCTTGTGTGCAGAGATGTACCCGCTGAGAGTTGCTTTTTCACATCCCTCATTTTGTTTTTGCCTCCCAACCGTGCAGATAAACAGATAGGACAGCCCCATCTCCCCATTTTATGGATGGCAAAACCGGGGCTCACAGACGTTCGTGAACACGTCCAAAGTCACACAGCTAGCAAGTGGGACAGGCAGCGTTAGCAATAAAGGCCCTTCCTCCTGACGCACAGCAGAGCGTGCTGGAGAAAACTCTGACGGGGGAAGCCAGACAGACTGGAGTGTCGACCCTTCCACCTCGGGCTAGTCCCTTAACTTCTCTGGGCCTCAGTTTCCCAGTCTGTGAAATGGACGGGGAGAGCTGTAGCGATTGCTTGAGTCGTTGTTAGGGTGAATTCAAATAGTCTCTGTGACTTTGCCACCTGGTGACTCAGAGCCCGGCCTTGGGGGCCATGCCTGACGCCCCGAGGACTGAGAGCAGAAAGGTTAAGGTCCCCCTGCTTCAGCGTCCTCTCCTGTGGGATGAGAGTGTGACAGTGGTGCCTCCCAGGGTCGCTGTGAAGATGAGGTCAGTTCACGGAGGCAGTCAGGGCGGCGGTGGCACACGCTCCATGAGCTGGGTGTGTGAGCCGCCATCCAGCGGGCTGCAGGCGCGCTCCGGTTTCGGCTCTGCTCGCTGGTATGTGACCCGGGGCAGGCCACTTGGCCATTTGAACCCCCATGTCCCCACCTCTGAAATGGCCTCTACCTAAGCCGGAAGAGGGCCAGGCCCTTGGAGCTATCCCTGGGCAGCACCCTGAGTGGAGGGTGTCCTGAAAAGGACATGCCGGTGGCCAGGGAGCAAGAGGAGGGGTGTGTTCCCATCTCTAAACAGCACTAGGCAGGGGTGCCTCGGAGGCTCAGGCGGTTAAGTGTTGACTTTGGCTCAGGTCATGATCTCACGGTCCGTGGGTTCGAGCCCCGCGTCGGGCTCTGTGCTGACAGCTCGGAGCCTGGAGCCTGCTTCCGATTCTGTGTCTCCCTCTCTCTCTGCCTCTTCTGCCCTTGTGCTCTCTCTCTCTCTCTCTCTCTCTCTCTCTCAAAAATAAATAAACATTAAAGAAAAAAACAGCACCAGGCTAAGGGGAGGTGTGGCCCTTGCCTGCTGGGGGTGGTGGTTAGCTTCAAAGGACCTGTGCCCAAGTCCTGGCCTGTGTCTCTAACTCCTCAAACTTCCGCTTCTTCATCTGTAAGAGGAAGATGAAAATCCCAGAGGTGCCAACTTCATAGGCTTATTTCGAGTGAGGAATAATTAAATGTTGATCATGACAGAGTTTCCCAAACTCTGAAATTCGTGGGAGATGTCAGCTATCATGGGTGTAGGAGGCTCACTCTTGCAGCACACCAAGTGCTGTTCCCTTGTTCTGAAAATGTTAGTTCACACCCTGAAGTTCCCAGGGCAGGCCATGATGCGTTCTTCTTGTCATCAGTCATCATCGTCGTCATCAGGACTCACAGTAATGACCATTTGTCATGTGCCAGCGACTCCTCTAAGCTCTCTATGGCCCTTAATTCGTCTCGATTCACACCATCCTTAGGCGGTAGGCAAAATCTTGCTGTCCTCACCGTTCTATGGGCCAGAAAACTGAGTCACAGAGAAGTTCATTGAGTTCGGGCGCTCAGCGAGGAAATGATTGAGCCAGGGTTCAAAGCCGGGCAGGCTGGCTCCGCAGCGCCCAGGCTCACTCTCCCCTTCCCCAAGACACGTGGCCCTTGGTGAGAGCCAGCTCTATACGCCCATTGCTGATTACTGCGAAACCTCGGCCAGAGGACATTGCTGGTATTAGAATGAAGTCCGGGCTGCATCCTAGAGGTCAAAGTGGGTCATTCTCCATCTTTGAGGCTCCCACGTATCCTTGAATCACATGTGAATTACAGATTTTAAATGTTTTTTAATGTTTATTTATTTTTGAGAGAGAGAGAGAGCAAGCACAAGGGCATGTGCAGGGGAGTGGTGGGAGGGGGGAAGAGGGAGGAAGGGGAGGAGGGAAAGGAGAGGAGGGGAGGCACAGACAGAGGGGGACAGAGGATCCGAAGCAGGCTCAGCGCTGACAGCACAGAGCCCGACGCGGGGCTCGAACTCACAAGCCGTGAGATCATGACCTGAGCCGAAGTCGGACGCTTCACTGACTGAGCCCCCCAGGCGCCCCCGCGGGTTGCAGATTTTAAACCAGATCTATGCAGGCAGCAACGCTGGCCCAGGAGTCAGATGATGAACTAAAACTCTAGTTGGGTAGGAAATTGTGCCCCTGAGTGTGTCTGTCCTTTCATTTACTTGTTCACCCGCTTATTTAACATGCATTCCCGGAGCTTGGGGGCCGGGTGAACAGAGCAGGGGCACCCTCTTTCCTCCCATGGCTCAGGGCGGTGGGGAGACTGGGCTGCAGATGATTCGTCTTGAATGATCGACAGCAGGGAGGTCCACACCGGGAGGCCTCAGAGCTCGCCAAGTTCACCCTGGAGAAGCACAGAAGGTGTAGGAGGCAGGACATGTTGGGCCTAGGCAGCTGGGTGGGCGAGGTCAGGGCCCGGGACACTCAGGGAATGAGAGACCTGCGAAGGTAGAGGGGCAAGGAGGAGAAGAGAGGAGGGGAGAGGAGGGGAGAGGAGGGGAGGGGAAAGGGGAGGGGAAGAGGGGAGAGGATAGTCGGGGAGAGGAGGGGAGGGGAGGGGAGAAGAGAGGAGGGGAGGGGAGAGGGGAGGGGGGATCAGGGGAGGAGAGGAGAGGGAACGCTGGGTCAGGGGCCCTCAGGACAGTTGAAAGCCGCGTCAGCTTCTGCGCTGACAGTGGGGACCGGATGGGCTGTCCGGTCCCGAGGCGGGGACCCCGGTGGCACCGGTTTGGGAACCGGCGGCGGCGGCTAGCCCTAAAGGAAGGAAGTGCATAGAGATGAAAAGTCGGGACGGGGTCACCCGCAGCCCCTGCCACTTCGGGGCAGGGGGCACGGGACCGTCTGGGCCGGCTGCCGCACATCTGGCTTGGGACAACCCGGGTCGTCACACGTTGAGCTCGGGACACTGAAGCTGGGGGACACGTGGCCGCAGGCGAGGAGGTCGCGTGTGCTGGCTCTGGGGGGGAGGAGGCCCGTTGGCCATTGGATTTCCAGATGGGAAGGAGCCGTGGGGACCCACGCTGGACACGAAGATGGGAGAGTGGGGCGCGCAGGCGTCTGTGAAAGCAGGGAGGATGGGCTCACCTGAGGGGAGGACGGAGAGGGAGGGGGGCCGGGGAGGTGGAGGCGGGGAGTGCACACAGCGGCCCTCTCTGCTTCTAGGTCCCCGCTGCCCGCTGCCGTTCAGCACGTCGGGAGTGGCCGGTGGAGCGGTCCTGTGCGAGCCAGCCGCAGGCCGCGGGGGGGCCGCCATCCAGCGGTGTCAGCTGCTGTGTCGCCGTGGCTACCGGAGCGCCTTCCCGCCAGGGCCGCTGCTCTGCAGCCTCGAGGAGGGACGCTGGGTGTCACAGCCGCCCCAGCCCCACGCCTGCCAGCGTGAGTGTCCGCCCTGTACCCTGCTTCCTCTCTTGGGGCTGGGCGCTGAGCACCTGCATGTTCCCCGCCCGAGGGTAGCATTTCCGTGGTGAGCCAGGCGGCATCAGGGGCAGGAGAGAGGGCCCAATAAAGCGTTCCCTTTCTTTTCTTTTCTTTTTTCAAATTACGAAAGTAGCTATTTATTTTTGGGAGAGCGCAAGCAGAAGGGGGACAGAAACGGGGCCGGAGGGTCCAGAGCGGGCTCTGCGCTGACAGGCTGTCAGCAGAGAGCCCAACGCGGGGCTCGAACTCAGGAACTGCGAGGCCCTGACCTGAGCTGAAGTCGGACGTCCGACTGACGGAGCCCCCCAGGTGCCCCAGCATTTCACGGACTCCAAGGGTTAAGCTTTATTTCGGGCTTCTCTGGGACAGTCTGCTCTTTGGGAGAAGTGCCATTGTTTCGGGCTTTCCTGGGGTGTCTTGGGCACAGCAGTGTGTCCAGGAGGTAGGTGTTCCAAGGGCCTTACTGGCTACTGTGGTGTTGACAAGCTCAGAGCTGTTTGGACTCTGGCGGTGACACTGCTGCGCTGGCCTGGCTCCCGGGTCCACCTGGGGCCCCACGGCTAATGCCAGGGGGACACCAGCTGTGGTCACGGTGTGCCTGGGCCCTATTTGAATATGGCCAGAGCCCCTTTCCCCTGCTGTCCCCCTGAGCCTGTTTGTACCCCCCCACGGCTGTGAGGCGGCGCTGAGCTCTGACTGCGTCTGCCCTGGCTAAGGCTGGCCGCAGTTACCCTCAGCCTGGCAGGGCAGGGGCGGCTGCTGGGACCTGGCACTGGGTCCCCCCAGGGCAATGAGGTGGTGTCAGAGAGAGAGAGAGAGAGAGAGAGAGAGAGAGAGACCCAGAACCTGGGACTGTCCCAAGTTCCCAGTGACTGGCAGAGGGTCAAAAGACAGTATTTCTGGCAGAGCATTCTGGGATAGAAAATGTTATCCATAACAAGGTCAGTATGATTTGGACAAATAAGCGGTCTGTCCCCTGAGTGTGACAAAGTGGCCTAAGGCGAAATCAAGACCAGGCTTGTCAAGGCTGATCTAGAGCAAGGCACTTGGGAGAAGAGGGGCATGAGCCTCGAGCCCTTAAGGTTAAGTGCGGGGCCGCTGTGTATGACTGTGCAGGTTGCGCACTGAACAACCTTAGAGTCACGCCTCTCCCAGAGTCTGTGGTGTCTCCTCTTAATTGGCAAAATCGTACGCAGTGGCCCTGTTTGAACGCAAGATGATGTGGCAGATTTTCCAAGGGGAATGTCCACGTGCCCCCCGAACGCAAAGCAGCCTGGTTTGGAGGCCGGGGCCGGACTGAGCTCGCTGGGGAGGGCGCTACGTAATTTCGGAGATAAGCCATCGTGCCAGGAAGGGTACCGATGCTGAGGATGACCGTGCAAGGTGGTAGCGCTCGCGTGTTCCAGGCTAAACGCGGAAGGGCTCCTTTGGCCGAGGGGCGACCGAAGACGAGAAAAGGATCCCGCGGGTCTGTGGCCGGCGTCTGCTGACCTCTGCGCTTGCCCGCAGGGCCCCAGCCGTGGCACAGCCTTCAGGCCCGAGCGCGCTTCCTGCTCCGGCTCCCGCCTGGCACCGGCTGCGCTGCTGACCACGCGGCCTTGCTGCCGGCTTTCCGGGTCTTCGTATCAGACGAGCTCACGGCCCGTGGCTTCTGTCAGATCCAGGTGTGCGCCCCTGAACTTCCGCACGAGTGGGGGCTCGGGCAGGGCTCAGGGTCACCGTGTCGGGGGGCCTCGGGGCTCTCGTGGGCCCCGGGTTCCGCTCTCACCCCTTTTACCAGTAGGCAAACCGAGGGTCACGATGAGAAAGTACTTTGACCAAGGCTAATTGCAGAGCGGCAGAGTTGGGGTCCGCACTCGTCACTGGCCATTCTTTACACGGAAAGGGGTCAAACCAAACGTGTGCCGAGCGCTCGTTACGTGCATGGGGACCCTGCGATTATTGCCATCTTGCGGATGCGGGGGACGAGGCCTGGAGGGTTAACGTCACTGTCCAGAGTCACACGGCTGGGGTTGGTGGAGCCAGGCAGATGACCTGGGGACGGAGCTGCGACCGCTCCGGCAACAGGGTGCAGGAAGACGGATGCGCCAAGATGTGCTCCCTGAACCACCGTGCCGGACGTGTCCCTGACAAACCTGCCAGGAGGCCTTACTGATCTTCCCCGGAAGGAAGGTGCCTCATGGCAGCGGACAGACCTAGCGCCACAAATAAGGAACATCAGAGGTGTTAGCTATGTGGCGCGCAAAGGCTTCCGAGATTTGAAGTCACAGGTATTCACAGAGGGAGTCTTTACAAGTCACTCAGTTACACAAGTGACTCGTTCTGCTCAAAGCTTGTTAACTCAAGAGAGCAGCTCAGATTTAACACCTCACAATAAGAATTTGGGAGAACATACATTTTCGCGAAACCAAAATCAGAGAGCTGTGATTCTAAAACAAATGGAAACACACACTGCCCGCTTTGATTCAAAGAAATGCACTTGACAGCAATCACAGTGAATATCTGTTAATTGTTGAGCCCCCCAGGCTGTGTTCCTGGAACCCTTCTAGAAATGCTGCATTCCTTAGCTCTAATGATTACCGCACCCTGCCCAGGGGCCATTAGTAACTAACCCTTAATTTCTAAGTGTCTTATTAACTGAAGCCCCCTGAGGGTAAGTGAGTGGCCCAAGTTGGATAGCTAAATCCAGGTCTGTTTAGACTCTTTCATTGCACCAGTTTTTTTCTTCCTTCCTTCCTTCCTTCCTTCTTTCCTTCTTCTGTTTCTCTTTTCTTATCTTTTCTTTTCTCTCTTTCTTTCTCTCTCTCTTCCTTTCTTTCCTTCCTTCCTTCTTTCCTTCTTTCCTTCCTTCCTTCCTTCCTTCCTTCCTTCCTTCCTTCCTTCCTTCCATTCTTTCACTTAACAAATGTTTGAATGCCTATTACAGCCTGGGCATGATTTTAGGCACTGAGGATTGTCAAAGAAGAACAAAGCCAGACACTAGTTAAAGTGGTCAGGACAGATTTTAATCAGTAATATACTAATGCAACAGAGAGAAGGAGTCCAGCGTGAACTTGAATCAACTTTGACTTGTGCAGGGGTGACTGGACCCTCATGGTCCTCAGAGAGAAAGGGGTTTAATAGTGCCGTGGCCCCTGGGGTGGGTTGGAGGGAGCATGCAAGGACGTAGCATAAGCCACGTTCTGGCACCTGGCATGGGCTCCGCCGTGCTGATGCCCAACTCTGTGTTCTTGAGCTCAACGTGTCTGTCTCCACGTAGGCAAAGACGTTCGGGGCCCCCGGATCCGTCCCTGTGTGTGATGATTCTACAGTGCAGGTGGAGTGTGCGACCGGGGAGCGTTTAGGAGTGAACATCACGTGGAAGTTGTGGTTCCAGGATGTCCCCCCAGCTTCTCTTCCTGATTTGCGTGACATCGGTATGTTTTCCTGTGTGTCTGCCTCGATGTGAGGCAGGCTCTCTGAGACTCCGTTTCTCCATCTGTCACATGGAGCCCATGGAGCTTGTAATCCCTTCTTGGGAGGACCTAGCAAGGGGATTACATACTTGGCCCTCGGAGGAGCCAATGATGAAAAAGTGTATAAAAATCAGTGATGTTCTGTCGGTGGCTCACTACAGTTAAATAGTATCACCTGATTGTACTTATGTGGCTATTTTTACTTTCTTTCTCTTGATTTTCTGGGCACCGAGGGGGGGACAGGGCTGAAGAAGGGGAGAGCAGGTGGGTGACAGAGTCTGTATCGGTTTATATTGTATGTCCTGCACATTTGTAGTTCTAAAGCATCTCAGACCAGCAACACTGTTTAAACCCGTTACTATACTGTGTAAAGTGGGACAGGTGTGTAGACGGATCGGGAGAGTAAAAGAACCGAAGGAGGAGCAAAGTGGACTCTGTGACAGGGCTGGGAGCCAGTGTAGACAGAAACCACATCACTGACCAGAGGGTGGGGAGCCCCCTCGCCCCCCGTACTCCTACCATCCAGTGGCCAGATGCCCAAGGTCAGGACTGGCTGCAGGCTGAGCTCTGTGCAACGAGTGGGAGTCGGGGTCCCTTTTCGTCTTCCTCTGGAAGGAGCCTGGAAGATTCAGGTATGTTTGCAGCTAGGAAGGGAGGAGAGGCTTATTCCTGGGGTCCGTGAGATGCCTGTGGTTTCTGGCCTTGGGTCGGCTTTACAGGAGCCTGTCCTGAATGTTCATGGCGTGTAGGGTCCCGTCCCAGCTCCAGACGGGGCGGATATCCCTTTCCTTCCTGGGAAGTACTCGAGGGTCCACAGCTGGAGGCCTCTTCAATGTCTAACTGGCCACGGCCTCCTGGAGGCTCCAGCTTCTCTTCGAGCAGCCCCATCATACACATTCTCCCTCATCATCTTCACCAACCAAGAGTGGCCAGCCCCATTTTGCAGATGGGGAGACCTAGGCTTGGAGACGGTGGCTTACCAGACAGCTCTGGATCTACCCAATGTGCCTTATGTTAGTGACCAAAGACACGAGATCTTGTACCAAAGAGGCATATTGATGCCATAGCAATGACAGGATCCAGAGACCTGGGTTAAGTCTCAGTAGTGCTTCTGACTCCTGTGTGAACTTGGGCCCATCTGTTTCCTTCTATGGGCCTCAGTTTCTCCCTCTGTAAAACAAGAAACCGGGTAATGCTTACGTCTCCTTTCCCTGTGGATGTTCTAGGTGGCTCTGCCCGCTGATCCCCCCTGGGCCTTGCAGAGAACGGAGTGACATTCTTGCCTCATCCTGTGTCTTACAGAGGAGGCCTTCATCGGCAAGGATCTCATTGGACGCTTCGTGGATCTGATCCAAAGTGGCGAATTCCAGCTTTATCTGGATTCCAAGACATTCCCAGCAGACGCCTCCATCTCCTTCCTCCAAGGAGACAGTGTTGGCTCCTCTCCCAGGACATGGTTTGGGTGCTTGGAAGGATTCCTCCCAGTCTCGGCCACCGGGAATGCCGCTCAGGACCCCCTGGGGTGCGGTAGGTCCATCTCCACCCCTGGGACTGCTGTTTTCGGACACGCGAGGCTCTGAGAAAGGCCACTGGAGCACTGGAGACGGTCCCTCTGCGCACAGAGAGTGGGGAATCCTTCATTTAGTTGTGCGGCAGGTCTTTCAGTGACCCGCCGTGCGGGGACAGGCGGTCGTCACCATTAGGTGGTAACTGAAACCAGAGGCGCAGGGGACACGGCAGAAGGAACCCCTGATGTTGAATTCATCCTTCTTTGTTGTTGACAAGCTTGGGCTTCGGGGTCTGGGCGGCACTCCTGTCTTTGTGGAGAAGGCTGGGGTCCGCCCTGTGCGCTCCCTGACGTTTCTTGGTCTGGTTATGGCAATGTGTTACTCACCACCACGTCCCAGTGGCCACTGGTCCGCCCAGGGCTTTCCCAGCCAGGGGAGGTGGTTTCTGATGCAGGTTTACTGGGGTTCCCGTCCTCCCTTTACCCTAAGTAGCTTTGGAAGTAGGTTTTTTGAGAACTTAGCTGCAGATTTTTTTGAATGGCTGCTGCATGGGTTTCCTGTCGCTGCTGGAACAGATCTTCACAAACTTGGTGCCTTAAAATGGTGCACATTTATTACCATGCGGTTCTGCAGGCTTGACCTCCTCCTCGGGTCGTCCTGGGCTTAAACCAAGAAATCGGCAGGGCTGCCTTCCTCCTGGAGGGGATCTGTTTCCTCAACTTCTCCAGCTTCTCGGCGTTGCTCACTTTTCTTGGCTTGTGGCTTCTTCCTCATCTCCAAAGCAGCGGTACTGCTGCTCTCTGGACGTTCTTCCAGCCACCCCTCCTTGGACTCTGTCTGTCCCTTATAGGAATTCTTGTGGTCACACAACTGGGCAATGCAGGACACCCTCCCTACATTAGGGTCAGCCGATCAGCAACCTTAATTCCATCTGCGGCCTCAGTTTCCCTTTGCCGTGTAACCTAACGTGTTTGCGGCTCCCACGGATCAGGACGTGGCTGTCTTTTCTGCCTCCTACTTCCGAGGGCTCGCGACGAGAAGGCTTCCTCCCACGTGGCATGAGACAATGAGGCATTGTTGCGGAGCTGAAGAAAGGGGAGATGTTCCTCCGTTATTTGTTTTTCCATTATTTATATTGGTTGCAACACAAGAACTACATGGCCCTTCCTTTTGTGAAATCCATGCCAAGTTCTAAAGTCCACGTTGGATTTACGTTGCAGCTAATTCTTTTTTTTTTTTTTTAAAGTTTATTTATTTATTTTGAGGCGGGGGAGAGAAAGACTGAGCAGGGAAGGGGCAGAGAGAGAGAGGGAGAGGGAGAATCCCAAGCAGGTTCTGCACTGACAGTGGGGCTCAATCTCACAAACCATGAGATCACGACCTAAGCCGAAATCAAGGGTCGGAGGCTCAACCAACTGAGCCCCTGAGGTGCCCTGAGATGCAGCTAAATCTTAACACAGAAACCAGAAATGCACCCGGTTCACTCACTGCCTGCCAATATTTACAGAGGGTTTTGTAGTTTACAACGCACTTTCACAACTATTTACTGCTCACAGTGGCCCCTGGTGGCGGGTCATTCCCCCATTTGACAGGTGAAGGGGTTGAGGCTCGGATGAAAGGAGATACGGCAACTCTAGGGTCCAGGGCAGGGCTGACTCAAAGGAGGGACTCAAGTTCAGGAAACCAATTAACTGTGTGAAGATCTGGGGCCAGAGCTCCTGATCTTCCTAACCTCACAGAGCTGCCCAGACAAAAAGGACAAGAATTTCGAGCAGGAGTGGAAGGTGCCAGGTGGGTGAAACAGGGTCACAGTGACTGAGGCGCTCAGAGCACCTACTTCTGTGTTCTTGGACTGACCATGAAGAGCCCTGGGCTCTACTTCCGAGTGTATGTGTGTGTGGCAGGGGGGCAGGTGGTGTATTTGGAGGAGCAGGGGCAGGAGTCTGATTTTATGGTCACCCCAGGCAGTGCTGGGAAGGGGGTCTGGGAACCCCATGTGGGCTCACATCCTGGAGTGTGGCGCCCAGGGATGGAAGGACAGGACTTGGGGACAGGTGCTGGTCAGGGGCTGCGTCACAAGACTGTACTGGCTCTGCCTTTCCATTCCCTCCCTGGGCCCATTTCCTGCACGTAAAATAAAGCACTGGTCCAGAAATCTTATCCTCAGTTTCCTTCTGGGACCCCTGTTGATTATGAGATGATTATTTCATGTCTAACAGGATGGGTAGCCCAGCTCCCCTGGGGGATGGGGGGGAAGCTGAACTTGGAGCACAAGAGTCTTGTCTGAAGGATGTTAACCAGTGGAGGGACTGGGGGCCACAACTCAGGGTGGCTTCAGAGAGCCTGGGAACCACAGGGTGGCCTGGAAATGCGACTGAATGACAGGTTCTTCTGGGCTACGTTTGCTGCAGGACAGGAGATGGTCCCCGTCTTCCATAAAGGGCTGGAATGCAAGTATTTTAGGCTTTGCAGACCCTACGGCTTTTGTCTCGATGACTTAACTCATCCATTGTAGGGAGAAAAGCATGGCTGTGTTCTTTTTTTTTTTTTAAGTGTTGTTAATGTTTTTATTTATTTTTGAGAGAGAGCAAGACAGAGTGCAGGCAGGGGAGGGGCAGAGAGAGAGAGGGAGACATAAAATCCAAAGCAGGCTCCAGGCTCTGGGCTGACGAGCCTGACACGGGGCTCAAACCCACAAACCATGAGATCATGGCCTGAGCCAAAGTCGGATGCTCAACCGACTGAGCCGCCCAGGCGCCCCATATGGCTGTATTCTAATAAAACTGTATTTGCTAAGCAGAAAGGTGAGCTGAACTTGGCCCACGGGCTGCAGGTCGCCAATCCTAACTCTAGAGAAACCTACGTTCTGGTTTTCAGCCATTGCTGTAGCTTTTTACTGACTCCAAAGAATTGTCGGTCATGCCGTGCAGCCCTACCTCCCTACTCCAAACAGTTAGAAAGGTCTGGAATGGAGCTCATGAAAATCCAGCCCTGGAAATCTTGGATTTTCTCCTGTATCGATGGTCATACCCATTTGTTATTGAGCTTCTAATATGTGCTGGGGCCTCCCTCGCGTTTCTCCGGTCCAGAGGGTCCGGTATCATTGAGCCCACGGAATGGCTGAGGCACCCAGGCGCCTATAGTTACAAGTATTAGGAGACTGCTCTTTGAAGTCAGGCGGACCTGGGTTCGAGTCCTGGCCCCAACACTTTCTCAGCGTGGGTTCTTGAGACATCACTTACCCTCACGAGGCATCGTCCGAAGCCGAGGGAGAATACCACCGATTTTCGTGGGGGCTGTGGCTTGCGTGGCACAATGCAATCAGTGCATCTCTTCCCACTGGTGAGCCCTCAGCAGATGGCTTTGTTGGTTGGCCATGCTAGGATCTGAACCCAGCCCTCCGGATTCCCGGTTCGTCGTCGCCTGCCTCATACGGCTCTCTGCTCAGCAAGGGGGTTCTTAGTGGCATCATGCCCGTGGGTCCTTGCCGCTGTTCCTACTGGTCCTTTCTCCCTCTGAAGCACATCTGGAACACAGCTGTGAGGCGACAAGCAAAGCATTGTCCTGGGGAGATGAAGCAGGGTTTCTGTGTATGGTCTCCGGGCGCGCTAATCTGTATGATCCCCTCGGAGAGCAGTGACTGGGGGCGGGGGGAGTGGGAACACCACCTCCTATGACTCACGCAGGCTTGGCAGCTCTGCCCTGGGAACAGACACCACAGACAGGCCCCGGCTTTGTTTGCAGCTTCGACGGGGTCAGTCGCGTCCAGCCTCTTGCCTCAAGGCCGACCACATGGTTCCCTTTGGAACTACCTGCTGGCTGCCTCCATCCCAGTTTGGTCCAGTAAGGAGGACCCCGGAGGCATTGTCCGGGTTTTCCCTTCTCCAATCTGGACCGCATTAACCTGCATTCATTACAAGTTCTTATCACAGAGCTCGTTCTCTATGGGGTTTTTTTCCCCCAAAGTAACATGTTATGTCCTGTTTCCTTCGTCTTCCCTTTCTTCCCATCTATGTGAGTATCCATCCATCGAAGCTTTCGAAGTACAATTAGGTGTTAAACAGCAGGTTTCATAGTCCACTTTCAAGGAACTTGCAGTCTAGGTGGGGAGAGAGCGATGGGAAGCCAGTTGGTATCATGAGAAAGGCTTGCCCATCCCAGTCCGGGCGGGTCAGGGAAGGCTCGCCGGGGTCCCAGGGCCCACGCGAACACTTGAAAGGCAAGTCAGAATCGCGGCTCAGGTGAGAGCAGGCGAGGAGTGGGGCGTGCACACGTCTGTGTGTGCATGCCTGTGCACACGTGCGTGCACGTGCATCCGTGCCGAGGCTGCCGCAGTGCGGAAGGGCATCCTCGAGCGGAGATTAGCGCAAGGAGTCGTGGAGCTGAGGCTGTGTGATGACCGGGCAGGTGGTCTATACAGCTGGAGAGTGGGCTGTGTGGGGATGTGGCGGCGCCCAGTGGGGGAGAGGCCTGGGGCTGGCCAGGGGCGGCCTGCCTGGGCTTCCGGGAGAGAATTCCAGGCTGGGGAGTGAGGGGCCGGGTGCAGGGCTGTGCGGAGCGGGCTAAGGGTGTGAAGGACTGTCACCCTTCCTCACAGATGCTTTTCTTCAGCAGAAGCATGGGCGTCGTTGGAGGCCCATGGGGACAGGGTGGCAGGAGGGATGGCCTGACCCGGAAGCTTGAGGAAGCCTTCCAACTCAAATAGGCCACACAGCCTGTCTCATTTTACGAAGGAGGCCACTGAGACCAAAGGGGTGTCTGGGGATGTCGCGGAGGGTGTTAGCTGAAAGATAGGTGCTAACTTGTCGCTGTGGGCGGAGGGGTGTTGGCGAGCCCACACCTGCCGGGGGAGGGGTGAGGCTATGGAGCCTCGTTCTGACTTGAACACAGTGTTCCCGTGGGTGGAAAGGCTTTGATGGCACCGACGGAGAGAAGCAAGACGCGGGCGGGTTCCTCGAGCATAGACGTGAGGCCAGCCAGTCACTGAGCTTCAGTGAAAGTCCGTCCCAGCTCTCTGCTTCTGCCCTCCCTGCCCCCTCGGGTCTGCAGGGAGGGCAGCTCGAGCTGGTGAGAGAGGCTCTGTTTTCCTTTGGCAGTGAATTTGAAGACCACTTGAAAAAATAGTCCCAGTCCTCGGCTTAAAATACTCGAGGTGATCAGCCACCTGACTCATAGGAGTAATGAAACCCCCCTCTCTGAGGGAGGGGATTCATTGCTGGGGGGGGGGGGCAGACCGGAAAATGCATCTCTCCGTTTCCAAGCGGTGTCTTGAGTTTCTGATTTAGTCAGAAGTGGCGAGCATACGTGCGTGCTAGAGATCGTGGCTCAGTCGACACTGGCTCCACATCCCACGCGTCCGTGCCTGCTTCTTTGTCAAGGGAAGCTGGTTGAACTGGTGGATGGAGAGAAGGCTTTGGTTTCCAGGGAATGGGGCTCAAATGCCACCTCTTTCACCTTAGCACCCGGTCCACCTTGACCTTGAGCTTCAGGTTTTTTCCAGTCTAGAAAGAGGATGGCGATCCTTTCTTACAGGATCGTGGCACCATGCTTAGCATGACGTGTAATTTTACTTCCCCGCAGCCCTTTGCATAAAAGCGTGCCAGGGAATCATGCACGAATGTCCCAAGGCTCAGCTTCCTCATCTGCGAAATGAGGGTAAAACACTCTCTCGCGGGTGTGCTGTCGTGATGTCCGTGATGTACACCGCAGAGTGCTGGGCACAGAGAAAGTGTCCTGAGAGTAGACAAGCTTCCAGCCCTCACCTTCGCTGGGTAACAGCTCGCTTCTTCTGGAAGTCCTTTGGCAAACTCTTGGGAAGGCAACCCAGAACCAAGGAAGGAAGCAAAAAGAATCTCTTTTTCCCCCCACCCCTTCCCTGAACCATCAGAATCAGTGTGGCCGGGCCGATGCACTTTGCTCAGGGCAGAGCTCCCGGACCCTAACAACTCTGGTGAGTTGTGAGACATGCGTCTCTCTCGTTGGGGTTTCTGGTCTCTCAGCCCTGGTCATAGTAGAAGAAACAGATGAGGAAGGACTAGGAATGTCAGAATCAGAGGGATGGAAGGCACTGAGAATCTGCAGATGAACAGGGCAGCACAGGGAGGCGAGGAATGAGGCCAGTGAGGCATCGAGGGGGCATGATGCATGGATGCCTCCCTCTCAACACCACACTCGGCATTTCTGAGTAAATCAGGAACCCAACAACCGACAGTGAGGGCCTCCATAAATCGCATGCCCTGGGTGTCTCACCTCACCGGGGTCCCAGATCTGAGCAACGCCATTGATGACCAACTGACAGGGAGAGGACACATGAGTCAAACGAGATGGTGCTGAATTGTCAAAATTGCGTGGATATTGAGACTGGCCAGCTTCAAGGAACGACTCCCTCAAGTATAAAAATAATGATGGGTTGGGGGGGGCATAGCTGATGGGGATTAAGGAGTGTAAGGGTCACGGTAAGCTCCAGGTGACGCACAGACGGGCTAAAAAACCATATTGTACGTCTGAAACGAACACAACACTGTAGGTGAACTAACTGGCATTAAAGTTAAAATTAAAAAATAGTGACCAGTTGTCGAGTACATATAAGAGTGTGGCATTATGACCGTCACTACCTTCCAATGGGATAGTATGATTCATGCCTTTCACAGAGGAGAAAATGGAGCTTCTGAGAACTCCAGAGTCATTTAGGTATCATGGGGAGAGGGACTTGAGCCAATCTGCCTAATCCCCAAGTTTGCACGCCAGGCTGCGCTCCACCATGCCCTTCACTTAGGGCAGCGTGCCCATGGCGACCGAGCGACGGACCCTCATCTTCCGAGTTGTTCTCGAACCCCGTCTCATGCCAGTCTTCCCTTTGTCTGCCAAGCTCTAGCTTAGTAAGCTGGCTTTGTCTGGCTTTTCTCTTTCCATTCCTTGAATACTCTAAACTCATTCCTACCTCAGGACTTTCGCACCTGCTGTTCTCTCTGCTAGGAATTCTCTTCGTCTGGCTCTCTGCGTGGGGTGCTCCCCATCGTTCGGCGTCACACATCGCCTCTCAGAGGGCCTTCCTCGCTAACGTGCGCTCCTCTTCTGCCTCACTTTACCCACATCTGAAGTTCTTGTCTGACACCCTCTTGTCCTACTGGCCTGTCAGCTCCTGGGGGGGGGGCAGGAGCCTTGTCTACCCTTCCCACAGCTTACCCTGGACTCTGAGAGTCTGACATTCTGCGCCTTCTCACTGGGCACTTGTTAAATGAATGAGTGCTCGCACTGCTTCTGGGATTTCACATGGCCCGCGTGTTCCTGCATGACACCTGTAAAGCCAGAGTCTGTTCTTGAACAGCATTTCTCTGTTTATCTTTTCTAGTTAAGTGTCCCGAGGGAAGCTATTTTCAGAAGGAGATCTGCGTTCCCTGTCCTATCGGATTCTACCAAGACCAGGCAGGGAGCGTGGCCTGTGTCCCGTGTCCCGTGGGCAGGACGACCATTTCTGCCGGAGCTTTCAGCCACACTCACTGTAAGTGCTGCAGGGTCCCCATTTGAAAGAGAGACCATCCAGTGTGACGGGGACACAGCAGGGCAGCTCGACCTTGGCACTGTTGAAATTTGGGGCCAGAAAATTCATTTTGGGGACTGCCTCGCGTGTGGTTGGATGTTTATTTAGCAACATTGCCGACCCTTATCTGTTAGATGCCATAGCGTGTCCCCTCCCAGTTATGACAACCAAACATGTCTCCAGACGTTGCTAAGCATCTCTTGGAAGGGGGCCCAACTGCCCACCGTGGAAAACCACTGGGTACAGAGCTTAATGACCAAAGGGGCACCATCTCTGTATGCCTGTACCCTGCTGGGATCTAGGTCAGATGTTTCACCCGTGTTCTCTCATGAAATCCTATCAAATCCCCTTCCGAGTAAATATTCCTAGCCCAACTTTTCCATATAAGAAGGCTAAGGCTCCGAGAAGCAATTTAGCCACAGTCACTCCACGAATAAGTGTCATAACTGGCCTTTGATCTTGGCCTTGTCTGATTCTGAAACTTCTGATTTTTGTAAGTCAGCCTTATCAGATTGAGAAATGGAAGATATTTTCCACCCACGGTCCTTACCAGTCAGCACAACCATGTAGCTCACATTCCCTTTCTGGCCCGGTACCTTTGTCAGGACCGTCTGTATGTCTGGCCTTCCCATATGTCATGTGATTTCACCTGGCCTACCTGCTTCATAGTCACCTAGGGACCGTTGGGTTTTTCCTGGCAAGGGCCCACAGCTTTGCGCATCTTTTCGTGTTAGTCTGAAATTGTGTCAACGCGGAGCAAATCATTAACGTTTTAGATCTGAATAGATTTTAGAATTTCAAGATGATGAATCACAAGAGATCACATCACCTTCCCGGGTAAGGGCGGTTTGTTTAGGAGAGAAGTGGTAACAGCATGATCATTCTAAGACAACCAGAGGGATTTTGTAGGCTAGGAGTCTGACATTGCTCCTGGGCATTAAACTCTTCACCAGGAAGGCAGAGTGTCCCTGACATCTGGACATCACCCTCAGCTTGCACGTGTTGACTCAGCCATGGATTTGAGATGACTTGACGTGTTTTCACGGGGCTGGGGGAATGCTTTCCTACAGAGGGATCGATGCAATGTATTGATCCTTATTTATGGGGGGTGGGGGTACTACAGAAATGGAGGGAGCAGAGGAGGAGCCTGAGGTTTGACACCGGCCAGACGCAGGTTGATTCCCCGCACCTCCACTTGACTGTGACCAAGGCCACGCCTCCTTCCCTTCTGAATGTCAACTTCCTTATTTATTAGATAGGTCGGATGATACCTCACTCATCGGGTGGTTATGAGCCATGTCTTAGTTCCAGTTGCTACATACAAATTACCATAGACAGGGTGGCTTCAGCAGCTAATGTTCACATCTCATGGTGCTGGGGGCAGGAAGTCCAAGATGGAGGCACCAGGATGGTAAGGTTCTTGGCGAGGGCCCTCGTCCTGGCTGTGTCTTCACGTGGCCTTTCCTTGGTGCATGCACAGAGTGGGGTATCTCCTATATCTTTCTCTTTTTAGAAGGGCACTGATCCCATCATGGGGACCCCACCCTATGACCTCATCTAAGAATCACCAAAGGTCCTACCTCCAGATAGCACGGCATTGACAGTTAATGCTTCCACACGTGAATCTGGAGGGATACAAACCTTCCGGCCACAACGAAGTGCAATCCATGAAAATGTTTAAGGTGAACAGTAAGCATCATCCTCGTCATGCTTTGGGGATGAGCCTTAACTGCATCTCCACGCAGCCGCGGAGGGCCATCTCATCATTCCCACTCTCCCACATACCTTCCTGGGGTAACAGAATGGATTTCAGTGGATGAGTGGAGAGCGAGGGGTAGAGTCTATGCCGTGGGTATGTTTGTGTCTAAGAATGTCTCCATGACTCATTAACATCATCATGCTGCCTGTTGTTTTACCTGGTCCGTGTTCTTAGATGGAATCAAGGGAAGAGAAGCATGAGGCAGGAGAGTCAGCCAAGTTTTAAGTGATGCCAAGTGATTACAGTATTTCCTTGTTTCCTTTTGGTGTTGGGATAGCTTTTAGACTCTCAATTCCTCCGGGCGCCTGGGTGGCTCAGTCAGTGAAGTGTCCAACATCAGCTCAGGTCATGATCTCATGGTTCGTGGGTTCGAGCCCCACGTTGGGCTCTGTGCTGACAGCTCGGAGCCTGGAGCCTACTTCAGATTCTGTGTCTCCCTCTCTTCTCTGCCCCTCCCCTGCTCGCACTCTGTCTCTTTCTCTCCTAAAAATAAATAAACATTAAAAAAAAAAAAAACTCTAAAAAACAGAACAGAGTCTCAGTTCCTCTACACGGTTGAGGTCTGGATTCTTGTTCTCATCTGCAGATACTTACCCTCTAGTTCCTAAACTTGCAAGTCTACTAGATGATTTTGGAAGTTCTGTGGATAATCAAATAGTTATTTATTTGTTTGTTGATGCTTTAATTCATATACAGCATGCATGGCATGCAAAGCATTCTATTTAAAAAGTAGCCTTTGTAATCTCTCTAATAAATGTTGTAATTAATCAATGGTTGGTCATATAACTAATAGTCTTAATATAGAGAAAACTAGATGTTCTCAAGTCTCTGGGCTTTCCAACCTACTTCCCAGCCCTGGAGAACCACGTCAAGGTATTCTCTTTTGATATTATTCATCAAAAGTGTATTAAGCACGCTTTTGGTGTGCCAAGTTTTTACTGGATCTGTATGAAACAGGTGAAGGTAAATGCCCTGTCCTCAGGGAGTTTAGAGTCTGATAGGAAAAGAATATAACATGTAATTAATAATATAATGTGTGTAATTAATAATATAATGGAGATGTTTGTTATATGATCTTGTAGCAGCTAGCACCAGGTCTTGAAGGACAAGTGGGGATTAGCCGTGGGGCAGGTGGAGAAGGGACTTCTGGGCAGAAGAAATAGCGGAAGCCTAGGAACAGAAGTGTTCATCCACGGATTCAGCTAGTATTTATTGATTTATTGATTGGGTGATTTGGGGGAGGTTCCTGTGCCCAATTCCAGTGTGTGTGTGTGTGTGTGTGTGTGTGTGTGTGTGTGTAGGGGGTAGTTTCCCCAGACCAACAACAAGCAACTCGGACCCGCTCCTCTCAGAGATAGTACCAGATCCCACAAGCTGAGAGCTCAGTCCTGTAAGTGGGACCCCACTGCCCCCATCCTCAGTCGAAAGCCCAGGCTGCCACCTGTGATTCTGATGAACAAGTTACACACCGAACGTTCTGACTCCCCCTCCAACCCAGGCACTGGTCGTGTGTCCAGATTGTTGCCTGTCCTTCCGTCCAGCTGACTATGTGTCAGAGGTTGCCATGGCCTCCTCCTTTGGGTGTGATTAATTTGCTAGAGTGGCTCACAGAACTCACCGAAATGTCTTACGCACTAGATTACCTGTTGCGACAGGATATAACTGAGGAACAGACAGGTAAGAGATGCCCAGGGCACCGTGTGGGGCAAAGGGGTGGGGCTTCCGTGCCACCCCCCAGGTGTGCCGATCTCCCCACCTTTCCATGTGCTCACCAACCCGGAAGCTCTCGGAGCCCCGGCCTTTTGGGGTTTCATGGACATTTCATTACATAGATGAGGTTGATTAATTCACTGGCTGTTGGTGATCGGAGGTCAGGGACAGGGACTGAAAGCGTCAATGCTGTCATCGCGTAGTTGGTTTTCCCAGCAATCAGGCTCCGTCCGTGAGAGCAATCCAGAAGGGACCTCTATAACGTGACAGAAGACACCTTGGTGGCTTTCACCACTTAGGAAATGCCAGATTTAAGGGACTTTGGGCCAGAAATGAGAGGAAGACCAAGTACGTATTTCTTATTATAAATCCCAGCATTACAGTGCGGGAGCTCGTATCCTGTGTCGGACACTGAGCAAGACCCTGGGATCCAGTAAGGAGCAAAACCAGATCAGGTCCCTGCCCGCCCGTAGCTTCCATGGAGGGGGAGATGGATAGCTGTCAGCCATTCCCTCACACGGACGAATGGAAATAACAGCTGTGCTCCAGTGCGAGGGGAGGTGTGGGTGGGCCGAGGTGTGTAACAGCCGCATGTTGGAAGCCTGGGGCTTCCCTGAGGAAGCAAGCATTGAGTTGAGGGATGATAGGCTGTGAGGGGGTAACTCACTGAAGCTGGAGGAGAACGAGCACCGGGAGGTGGAACCCGGGAGCAGAGCCCGTGTTTGGGATTCGGTGTCCAGGATCCGCAAGAGGGAGTGCTCCGAGCACTGCATGCCGTGTGGACCGTGGAAGCACAGAGCGCGTGGAGTTAGACGGGTGGAGCCAGATCCCAGCATCTCAGGGGCCCAGCAGGGGGCCTGCACAAGATCCTTTGGCCACAGGGTTGGAACCCTGTTGAGCGTGAAGCTGGAGAATGTCTGCATCAGACCTGTGACTTGGACACGTGGTGTCAACTACGGGCAGCCTGGGGGCCCCGAGGGGAGGGGTCCCAGAAGCACATCAGTGATGGGGCATCTGTCTCTGTTCCAGGTGTCACTGACTGTCAGAGGAGTGAGGCGAGCGTGCGGTGTGACCAAGACGGCCAGTTCCGAGCCAGCCAGACGGACGGGAACAGCGGGAAGACCTTCTGCGTGGACGGCGAGGGGCGGAGGCTGCCGTGGTCGGAAATGGAGGCCCCGCTCTCGGACTCCCAGTGCCTGAGTATGTGCTGGGGGTTAAATCAGCCACGTTTCCAGGGAGAGGGCATGTGCTCTCAAGGGCTTTCTAGAAAGGGAGAGAAGTATGAGATGCATTTGTCTCCAACGTTTTATTTTGGAAATTTTTCATCTACCTAAGACTTGAAAGAATAGTAGAACGAATAAATAAATCCCTGCCGCCTAGATCCAAAACATGTGAGCATTTTCCACTTCCATTTTCTTTCTTTCTCTCCCTCTCTCTCTCTTTTCTTTAAACATCTAATTTATTTATTTTTTTCCTTTTTTTTAAAATTTATAGTTTATTGCCAAGTTGGTTTCCATATAACACCCAGTGCTCTTCCCCACAAGTGCCCCCCTCCATGACCACCCCCCTTCCCCTTCCCCCTCCCCCTTCCGCCCTCAGTTTGTTTTCAGTATTCAAGAGTCTCTCGTGTTTTGTCTCCCTCCCTCTCCCTCTTTTCCTCCTTCCCCTCCCCATGGTCCTCTGTCAGGTTTCTCCTGTTAGACCTATGAGTGCAAACATATGGTATCTGTCCTTCGCCTGACTTACTTCGCTTAGCATGACGCCCTCGAGGTCCATCCACGTTGCCACGAATGGCCAGATTTCATTCTTTCTCATGGCCATGTAGTATTTCATTGTATATATAGACCACACCTTCTTGGTCCATTGTCAGTTGATGGACATTTAGGCTCCCCCTCTCTCTTTTATGTTTGATCACCGGAAAGCAAATTTCAGACATCATGCAACCTCACCCCTAAATACTTCAGTGTGAATGAGACGTGAATTTTCAAATAATTAACGAGCTGAGTTTCCCTTTCCTGTGGGTAAAGTGTCTCTGCAAAGCTGGTCAGCTTTCCTCCCTCAGCTGGGTGTGGTGGGAAGACTCGAGTGCCGGTCCTGATTCCATAACTTACCTGCTGGGCGACCCAGAGCAAATCGCTCAACCTCTCTGATCCTCAGTCACCCCGGTGGCCCCCTGCCTGCCTCCCGGGACACTGTCAGTCCCAAAACCACCCTAGGAGGACGATGACCATTCACTGAGCACCACCCTGTGCTGGACACACAACCAGGTGACCGGTGGGAAAGTCCTGGGTGAACCTACACCTGTTGTAGAGTACTCGGTGCAAAGGGACTGGGGTCGGAGCTAGTTTAATGTCAGTGGTGCCCTTTATTCGCTGTGTCGTCTGAGCAAGCCACTTACCTTCAAGAGTTTCTTCATCTGTGAAATGGGGCTGTTAATGCCTGTCTTTCAGGGGAGTCGCCTTTCTGCCTGAGGGCCGGCTTGCCTTTGCAACCTTGACCGGGTGTTGCCCACACTGGCTGCCCGAGTCTCTCAGGTTTCTGTGGGAGGAGTGGGCCCGATGTGCATGGGCCTACTACGTGCCAGACCCCCTGCCGGAAATTTTATTAGCCCCAGTTATTGAGCTGAGGAAACTGAGGCATGAACGTCTAAGTGACTTATTAGTCAGGATTGAACATCCCTAACCAGTCCCCCAAACCTGTTCTTTCCATGACACCCCTCTGCTTCTACCTGGGTTTATCTGCTTCCTCATTAAAGCACACACCCGCACCCATGCACACGCCTACTTGCACACACCCCTCACACGCACATACGTGCACACACGCACACAGCCTACCTGCTCTCTAGGGTGCAGCCAACCACAGACAACACTGGAGAAAATCCAAGAGAGACATTTGCATTTTATTTTATTTTTTAATGTGTATTTTTTTTTTGAGAGTGTGAGGGAGAGAGAAAGAGAGGGAGAGAGAGAGAATCCCAAGCAGGCTCCGCCCTGTCAGGGCAGAGTCGGATGCGGGCCTCGAACTCCCAAGCTGTGAGATCGTGCCCTGAGCCGCAACGATTGGACCTCAGGGTCTCTGGCTCCTTGCGCAAAGCTCGGAGTTGATGTGTCCCTCTCTGGGTACTTGGGGGGGGGGTTGCCATGTTAAGAAGCTGGGTCCCCACTGGGATGTCAAGAGCTTCTTCTAGGAATCCAGTCGGCTTGGTTTAGAGAGGAGCCTCCTCTTTGAGAGAGGAATTGCACGCCTGATTTTGAGACACTGATCCTCCAGAAAAAAAGCAAAGGGTGTAGAGGTCAGCTGTATCGCTGGGGGGGATTGGCCCCCTTCTCCCCCCACCCCGTGTCTGTGTCTGGGTTTCCCCCCATGGTGATTACTGCTGTAGCCTCCCTGCCTTGTCCTCTTGCTCCAGCCGCCCCCCCACCAGCCATTTTTCTACAATGCTTCACAATTATTCTTAAAAGCAATTCTGGGGGGCGCCTGAGTGGCTCAGTGGGTTAAGTGTCTGACTTCAGCTCAGGTCATGATCTCATGGTTCATGGTTTCGAGCCCCACGTTGGGCTCTGTGCTGGCAGCTCAGATCTTCTGCTTCGGACCCGCTTCGGATCTTCTCTCTCCCTCTCCCTCTGCTGCGCTCTGTCTCTGTCTCTCTCTCAAAAATAAACAAACATTAAAAAGAATAAAAACAAAAGGCAGTTCTGTTTATGCGCTGCCCCTCACCACCTTTCAGGGGTTCTGCATTGCTCTCGGGATAAAGTAAAGTTGCACACCTCACTCTCCCCTCCGGCTCTAGCCTCCTGAGATAACATCATCCTTTGGGGCTAGGATGGTACCTTTCTGTTCTATTCCAGAGTCGTTGGTGCTTGTTGCAAAATGAATGAATTTCTGTTATTATCTGGGCCTCTTCGAAATTACTTCCTAAGTGTGATCGGGGAGGGGCATTCTCCTACCGCCGGAAGTCTTGCAGCCAGGTTCACAAGCCCTGACACCTAGGCAGGTGTCCTCACGGGGGACAAAGGGACTCGTCACTTACCGAATTGTTACTGTGTGCCAGGTTTTCCATGTTCTTCTATTTAATCCTTGCAGCCACACTCCCGGGGCTCTCAGAGATTGAAATGCTCCCCAGGACACAGGGCCGGTGAGCAGTGGTGGCGAAAGGACTTGAACGAGGGCTGACTCCAGAGCCAGCGCTGCCTGCCGTGTCCCTTCCTGCCGGTCCCCTCCATCTCCTCTGTATTGCCTGCGGCAAACAGTTTACCCACAGGGTTAGCGGTTTGCTCACTGACCTTGGCCACTGGAAATAGCTTAAGCTCGCCTTCCTTTAATTCTAGACCCAGGTTTCTAATTCTGCTTTTCGTGGACCCACGCCATCAACTCCGTACAGCATGTCAGGTGCCCAGAGGTGTCTACCTGCTCATGGGATGGTGCTGTCTCCGTAGTGTTCTCTCCGGGCTTTCGGGCATTGCAGTGATCGTGACAGTCATCCATTCATCGGTGCAGCCATCCAATAAACAAGAAACTCGTGTCTCTGTCGCTGTCTTAGTAGTGGGTGTTCACATATTCTCAGAACATTGCCCTTGTCTTGGAAAGAGACAGGCACAGAGCCAATGATCACATATATAATGCTGTGCTCTTGTGTTGACCCTCTGTGCTTTCCAAGACATTTGTAAACATCTGCTAAGTCAAAACTTGGCATGTGGGAAATTGTGCCAAGAGAATGTCTAAAAGCTTGCCAGCTAACTCGGTATTCTATGGAATTATTGGCAACTCAGTGCATGGATTGTTTCTGTTCTGTTTGGCAACGAGCTTCCACACAGAATGCTCTAATGTGACACGATCTTTGTCACCGAGGTGTCCCTTTTGTGAAAGCCAGCAGATCGTCTAACTGGAGTGCCAAAGTTACTGCGTTTTCAGCCTCTGGGAAGAGTTCAGTTGGAAACTGAAAGACCTGTCAAATTGTGTTTAGTCTCCTACAATGTGGTGAGCATCTGTGTGCCAATTAAACCGTAGGGACAAAGGGCTGAATATAGCACGGTGTTTGCTGGACCGGAGCCCGCAGTCTCTCCAGACAAGATACCAAGGGCCATAAACATAGACAAAAGAGAGAAAGAGATGAGAGCAGAAGAGTTGAGTATGGGCCGAGCACATGAACTTGGCAATGTCCGTAATCAACATGGAAGGACTACCTTGTAAAATTAGAATTATTTTCTGTTTCAGAATTTGTGAAGGTTTTGAAAGCAGGCCATTTCTCTTGTATTGGCATCCTGTCTCCCAACTTTATCCCAAAAGCAATAAACTTTTTTTTTGCACTTATGAACATGGGAAAAAGGTTGCTGGGTCGTCTTGAATTTATTGACATCATAAAAACCCATCAAGACGCGGGTCTGTTTTATAAAGCAACAGATGTGTATGAGAAGGGCTGCTTATGTACGTTTAGGATTATGTCTGCAAAAAAAATTAATACTGGTCTATTTTGGGGCTTGGTTTTTGAGAGTAATTTGCAAAACATTGACACCTCTGGGCATCTTTGGTTTTGGAAATGAGTCTTATTCCTTGAGAGTTATCTGCTGGGTGAAGAATGAGATCTGAGTCTCATTGACATGAGATCTTATATTTATTTCTTCCCCCCTGTTTAGCTCCATGAACGTGTGACTATGTCGTTCCTACCAGAGAATTCAAGAGTGTTGATGGCAGCTAGAAAAACAGATGCTAGTGTATCCCTTAAGCACCTGCTATCCTGAAAATGCCTGAGCCACATGGCACGTCTCAGATCTACATGAGCCCACATGTGCCTGTGTTGTCTTTTATTTTATTTTATCTTATTTTTAACGTTTATTCAGTTTTGAGAGACAGAGCAGAGCGTGAGCTGGGGAGGGGCAGAGGGAGAGGGAGACACAGAATCCAAAGCAGGCTCCAGGCTCTGAGCTGTCGGCATAGAGCCCGACGCAGGGCTCAAACTCACTGACCATGAGATCATGACCTGAGCCGAAGTAGGACACTCAAACGACTGAGCCACCCAGGCGCCCCTGTTTTATTTGTCTCTTAAAATATAACTTACCTCTGTCCAGAAAGAAGCAAAAATTGTTTTATGGAAGGAAAATTTTCAGTAGCATGATTATAAGATATAATTAGCACTCAAAGATCAAGACAGGAAAATATAAATTTAGATGGAAAAATCACCATCAATGAGGGAAAAAATGAGTTGTAAGGACTAACGTCATTTTCTCCTTACCTCCTGATAATGATGAGGCAGCAAAAGGAGACGTGATAATACATTGCTCTCTGCATCAGATATGAGGCCGCATGCTGGAACTATTTTAAAAGGGAATTCCTCTCCCAGGGACATTTAGGTGACCGAGGACTGTGAATGAGACAGGAACGTAGACGTGATTTCCTGACCTGGCGTTCTTTCTGGCTTCTCTATGGAGGCCTTCCGCCTTTCAGAGTCAAATGTCATCGTTCCGCTTTTTTTTTTTTCAGTGATGCGCAAATTTGAGAAGGTTCCTGAATCGAAGGTGACCTTCAGTACGGATGTCACTGTGGCGGGCAGGTCCAGAGTGGCCGGTTCTGAGTCTTCGCTGACACAGTGCTTGACGGGTAAGTGGTGCCGGCCAGCTGGGCGCATGGAGAAACGCTCTCTGCTGACCTTGGCCAGACACGCCAAATAAAACCACTGCAGCTGTGATGAGAAAATGCACTTTCTCAAAACATTTGGTAAATCGATGGATTCCCCAAGTGTACATGCAACTCCTAATTCCGCTTCAGAGTTTATAATGCATCTACTCCGTACCGAGAACAATGCTATGCTAAATGTCGGGGAGCAGAAATGATGGACATGGGTTCCTTGTAGACTTATTTGTCCGGCTTAGGAGAGCCATCTGTCTGTACCAATGTCAAGGCCAGAGAGGGGTAGTAACAGCTATCATATTTTTTGAGCATATATGTTTACAAGGATTATCTCATAACCCTGTAGTCTATGAAAGTCCTTGAAATGCATGTTACAGATGTGTGTGTGTGTGTGTGTCTGGCCATGTTGGGGGTGGGGGGGGGAACATGATGTGTCCACCTGCCCTTAGCATCACCGGAGAGAGACAGGCACTGACTGTCCCGTGGTCCTTGCAGACTGTGCATTGGATGAAGCCTGCAGCTTCTTCACAGTGTCCACGGCGGGATCAGACGTCACCTGTGATTTCTACGCTTGGACGAGTGACAACATGGCTTGCACAGCTTCTGCTCAGGTGAGGCATGGCGGCCTTGTGGGGGTTCTGCGTCTCGTCCTTTCTGTGTCAGACATGCTCTGATTGAACGGACATCAGGCTGGTCAGGTGACGGAATGAGACTGTCAACAGCCAACCCCGTGTTGCGTCTAGTTCTACAAAGTGATGAGACTTCGGGAAAAAGACCGCGGTGGACCGGTGGCGGCTCAGGATGACGGTGTCCCGAGGAGTGTGTGTCTGAGCAGAATCGTCTCCTGACAAATGGGTCAGAGGGAATGTCGGCGATGAGCCCTCCCTTCCGTTACCCACCGGGCAGCTTGGGCACTGGGCGTGACGGGACGCTGTCCAGAGCCCTAAATACCATCTGTCTCTCTGAGTCCCGGACCCCCTTCATTCCTTTCCATTGTAGAAGTAAAATATGATTATGTCTTAAAAAAGAAAACCGTTCAATATTAGTTAGAACCACGTGAAATGACTGTGTCTGTAGGTCAAAGCAGGCAATTTCACTGTTCCCACGAATTAGGACCGAAGGGTATGGCAGAGGGAAGCCGTGGTCCTAACTTCCTAGCTCCTAACCACATGCAAATCTCCGCTTTTACGGTCCAGTTTCTCATGGAAACTTCCAGAAAGTTTCTATGTGCTTATGAGCATCTTGTTTTGTTTGTTTACGTGTTAATATCTTATACGACATCTTCTTTTCTACCTTGATTTTCTCACATAGTGTTTAACTTCCTGCATCTTTAACGTGAACCTTGTTTTTAACGGGAGCAGACCAGTCCATTCTATGGATGCACATAATGTATTTCTCACTTTTAAAGGGCACGTCGATCTGCTAGCAGTTTTGCAACATCGCCAGCACGGGAGGGCCGTGTGCCCCTAGCACATGCACCCGTGCGAGGGTGTGAGTGTGTGTTCATAGCAACGGCCCAGAAAGGCTTGGGGGGTGGACCCCTGAGTGTTAGGCCCCCAGCCAGGGTCTGTATCCATAGGATCTAGAGAGGAGGCAGGGAGGAGGGGTCTTGGACTGAATCCCAAGCCCTGTCTATTTGGGGCTGTCAGACCACGTGCAGATTCCTACCCTCACACTCTTCGTCCGTAACGTGGAGGCTTGACCTCACAGGCTTCTGGTGAGGGTTCAAGAAGCTAACACAAGACACACAGTCATGGAGGCAAGGTTAAATCCCTCAAGTTTAAAGGTTAAAGCATTTGGGGGAGGGTGACTGTGCCTTTATTTATTTACTTTTCACTATCCTCACCCGGGCCTGCCTTCAGGTGTATCAGGGGGGGACCTGGGGCCGGTGGGCGGGGAGGGGGAATGGGCTGGGACGCTGGTGATTGTCAGCCAGGACCCGCTAGCATTAATGCCGTGGGACAGTGCAGACCGGCTGCATTTAATTGTCATCTGGGGCTTTCCAGGGCTCTCCCCTGGGCCCGAGTCAAAGTGATTCTACTAATGGGACACCTCTGTCCACACGTCCCAGAGATGCTCTGTGGTCACGAGGGGTCTGAGGTCACAGTCAGTGACGGTGCTCTCTGAGCAGCTGGCTGCCAAGTCCCTGGGAATCTCTGATCTAAGGAAATTCCACTCCCCTCTTCCCTAAGAGATCAGACCCGGCTTACAGAATTGTTGGTGATAGCAGAAGCTAGCTGATAGCATTTATGGAGCCCTTACTAAGCACCTAACATTCCTGCGAGCAAAACTAGGAGATTATTAATCATTGGATCCTCTGATGTTCTGACAAGTATGGATTTTAGTCTATAAGAAATAAAATGCTTCTTCACTAAAAAAAAAATAGCAGAAAAGGAATGAACTCTCCCTCTAACTCCTCAGCCCGAGAGAGTCCGTCTCTCGCAGGAAGCGTTCTTAAGGAGGTGGTCTGGAGCTCGGTTGCCCGGCTTTGGGTCCTCACGGCTGACTTCTTGCCCTTCACCCCTTGAGTCCTCGAACTCTCCCCTGTGATGCGGGGTAGTGGTGGCATCTGTCCAGTCACTGCGAGGATTGAGTAAAGTCCTACATGGAGAAGCTCACATGACAGTCTCTGCCTCAGGAAGAGCCCAGGGACCGTGGCGATAATTGTCACCGCCGCCGTTAGTGTTGCTAACAGGCAGGCAAGAAATGCCATCTCACTGGTTACAGGGCTCCCCTGCAGGGCCGGGGGGGCTCTCAGTGCTGTCCCGAGACACGGGGGTCAGGTATCGTCATTGATCGGGAGCGACCTGGCCAGTCTATGCTGCCCAGTGTTGTGGCCTCAGTGCCCGGCGGAGCCTCGTGTCTGGGTTGGGTGTGGGGTGTGGAAGGGACTCTTTACCAAGGCAGGAGCCCCTTGTTTGGGTCTAGGCTGCAGGCGTATCAGCTGACGCTCGTCCCACCCCGCTCCAGGCCTGACCACACACAGGGCGGGGGGCCCTGCAGTCTGGGACCCACCACCCACACCCTTCTCAAGAGCGCAGGACCCTTTCCCTCTCGGGGACCCCTCTCCCCTCCCCAGATCATCATCCCTCCGCTGAGCTCAGGTTTTCTAAAAAGTCAGAAGAGCGGTTGCCTTCAGAAAGCTTTGCTTTAGCCCCTGCCCTTCGAAGATTCCCACAGCCAGGAAACGCAGGCAACTTTGAGAGGAGGGCGGAACCCTGGGAACAAAACACAAATTGATCAAAACAGATTTATCCTGCTGCCCCCACACAGCAGGAGTTCTGGAAACAGGCAGAAGGAGGGATCAGAGATTAGTGAGAACGGCAAAGCCTTTGGACGTCTGACCTCATTTCCAAGCTTACAAACCTCCCCTTGATCCCCGCTGGGTACAGGCTGTGCCCATAAGGATGTCCATGCCTCTGTCCTCTCCCGCCACTCTGCCTCTCAAGACTGACAGTCTCCAAGAACCACGGGCTCAAGTCCTCAAAACACCGCAGAATTCTTTGTCTTCATTTCTGCTGCTTACTTTACTTACAATCCCCCTTCTTTTATTTCCACCTGACGAACTCTTACTCATACATCAGTACCCCACCCAGATTCACCTTTTCTGGGAAAGTTTTGTAGCTCTCCTTCCGTGATAGAATTAATCGTTCTTTCTTCAGTAATCGCCTCCTTTTGAATGATCTGTGTCTTTGCAGCTAACGCTCTGGGCTGGAATTTACTGCTCCCGTGTCTGTGTGCTCCGATAGGAACTAACAGGCAGGAATCTTCTATTTTTACCTTTGCAGCCCCAGTGCCTAGCCGTGGTTAGAGTTTGGCGAACGTTTGTTGAAGTGAAGTGGCCATCTCTGGATAATAACGCATCCGCTTTCCATCCCCAGCATCAAGACCCATTGGGGAACTCAGAGGCCACCGGCTTCGGGAGTCTGAAGTGCCAGGTGACCTTGAGGAGCGGGGCTCAAGACTCTACGGCTGTGTATCTGAAAAAGGGTAGGTTGGTCGAGCTAGATGGCTTGGGGCCTCAGGGGTTTAACTTGGGGTTAGAGCTGCTTCCTAGCAGGGTGAGTTTAAGGAGGGGACCACACTGTCCCCAGCCCCAGGGATGGGGAGGCTCCTTCTGCAGGTGAGGGACTAAGTGGCAGAGCAGACACAAGGGCTTTGGGCAGAGCCCAGCACCCCCCTGAGGCTGTCGGTGAGCAGGGAGCATCCCCAGCAGGGGTGTGGACTCCCAGCTCCCTGCGGCCGCCCCTCTCAGGCCTTCCCTTCCCGCGGGTCTTCACCCTCCCTAGAAGTTACCAGCCCTTCTCCCAAGGGCCCAAACCTCCAAGCACTCACCAGCCAGGGCCTCCTATAGCTGCACTGCGCATGCCTATTACCTGGGGGACGGGGCTTGTAGAAATGCAGATGCTGAGTCCATCAGTCAGGGTTGGGTCAGCATTCTGACTTTCAGATAAGCTCTCGGGGAGACCTGGTCCCCTGACCTCAGGTTGAGTAGCCAGGGCGTATCCCGTCTCACAGTTTATAGCTCACTTCCCCAGACCACTTATATCCACCTTCACAGACATTCTGAAAGGAAAGGGAAACAGGGATCATCATCAAACAGATGGGGAAACTGAGGCTCAGAGGGATTACAAGAGTTTCACAAGGGCAGACTGTTAATCGGTTGGGGAGGCGGGTTTGAACCTCAGTGTGTCCAAATTCCCCCATGTGGCTTCCCGGAGCAGGGACGGGGAAGCCCGCCCTCTTCTGCCCTGCCCGCCTCCCGCCTCCCGTTTTCTCTCCCTCAGGGCCAGGAGGGGTGCCAGCAGGGGAGGCCGGGAGCCCTGGGCCACGGCTGGGCTCCCCATGAGCTGCAACACTTGGCTGGGCCCTCCCTGCCTCGGTGAAGGGTGAGGGTGCTGGAGCCCGCCGGCCCCGCTCTGCCGCCTCCCCGCTGTGGGCAAGGTCCTGGACTTTCTGGGCTCCAGCTCCTCCCTGCTAAAGCAGGAGTGACAAGTGAAGTCAGGAGGTTGGAAGGTCGAGGTGAGGTTATCTGTGCTGCTGGAGCCCGGTCGGTAGCAAGTGCAGGAGACTTCTAAGATCGACTTTGTGCTTGCTGACGCCGTTCCTAGTGGCCCCGGGTAAGGCTGCAAACCAGAAGGCAGCCCAGGGCTTGGAATGGAGGGTGACAGGCATGCCGTTCTCTCCCATCCATAGTTCTCTCCGATCCGTAGATCCGTAGCTCAGGCGGCCTGGCTCCCAGCAGCCTTGGCCTCGTGCGGCAAGGAGCTGGCAGCACGTGGAGACCGTGTCACGGTCCAGGCACAAGGCCTCGGCTGGCCTCGGAGCGGTCGCAGCCCATGGCAGAGATAAGCGCTTGTGGCTTTTTGTCTCTGGCCCTTCCTCTGCCGAATGCCTCCATCCTGTCCCGGGGGGGCGGGGCTCCCTGGGAGAGTGGAGTCTGGCAGGGCTGGGATTTCTCTCATCTGCAGCCAGGGGGACTAGAATTCTTGCCCCAGTGTTTATTCCAATTATTATTTTTTTAATCCATCAAAAAAAAAATAACAGCATAGAGATTTTTTTTTTTTTGGTCTAAAAAGGAAAACCAAAATAAAACAAGTAACCTCTCCCCCAAATGTTCTTTAAAACCAACCCTTGGACTTTCATCACACTTTTTAAAAAATGTGATTGTATTTCTTTCTAAGTGTTTGTTCTTATTTTTTCTCCTCATCTCCTGAAAGTTTATACTTTGGGGAAAGTTTGCAAGGGAAACGGAGAAGCTTCCTTGTTGCCAAACTGAATTAGTGCAGAACTGTTTCTTGCTTTTTTGATTTTGTTTTGTTTTGCTTTTTTTACATGTTTATTTACTTTGGGGAGACAGAGAGAGATGGACAGTGAGCAGGGGAGGGGCAGAGAGAGAGGGAGACACAGAATCCGAAGCAGACTCCAGGCTCCGAGCTGTCAGCACAGAGCCCAACGTGGGGCTCGAACTCACAAACCGTGAGATGATGACCAGAGCTGAAGTCGGACGCTTAACCGACTAAGCCACCCAGGTGCCCCTACTTTTTTTTTTTAAAGCAGAACATGCACAGACACAGCCATTCTGCAAACAGAGAAGGGAGTTCAGACTCCTGCCTCCTCACCCACTTCTTTAGTTCGCGTGCTGTAAATGGGCATAAGATGCTGCAGGTGAGGAGGCATACACGTGGCATTTGAGAACCTCACACATCGGTGGCACCTAGTAGTTGGTGAGCACATCGTTCACACCCTTGACCTTAAGCGACCTGGGACACAGGACACCTGGATCCATCTCCCAGGACCCTTCTGTCTACATGCGCCTAAGAGCTGTGGCCGGGAACGTGGAGGAGAAGCCATGTGATTTTTCAGAATCACAGGAAGACAGCGCTCAAAGGTTCCTTCCAGACCACCTGGCTCAACCCCCTCGTTTCACAGATGAGGTCTCGAAAGAGGAAGCATCTTGCTACTGCACCAGGGTGGAACCTGGGACCTCAGGGCAGCCCCTCCTCCAGCTCTGAGATGTCCCCCAGACCCACTCCATTGTCCAGGACCTGACCGTGTGTGGATCGGCTCGGCACTGGCGCTTTGCGTAAATATTTGCTGAGTCCCCGCCCTGCTGCCTGCACGTTGGCAGACACTGTGGATGCAGCTGTGAACACAACAGACAGTCACTGACTGGGAAAGGAACTGATCCAGCAATAAGATCCTTTCAGAGGGTTATAAGTGCTTCATGAAAATGCAACAGGACAATGGGATAAAGACGGTCAGATTCATGGACATTCATGCGACACTTGGCTGGGCCCTCCCTGCCTCGGTGAAGGGTGAGGGCGCTGGAGCTGGAGCTCTACTAGAGTGGTCAGATTCATGGACACAGGAAGTAGAACAGGGGTTACCAGGGACAGAGGAGGGGATGGACAGCTAGTGTTGGGTGGGCTAGGGTTGGGCTGAAGCAGAAGTTATAGAGGTGGATGGGAGTGATGATTGCACGACCGTGTGAGGGTGTTTAATGCCATTGAACTAGCCACTTAAAATGGTTAAAATGGTAAATCTTATGTTACGTATGTCTTATCACAACTTAAAAAGGAAATGAAAGACAAACATTAATTGCTGAAGGTTGGTCAGGGAAGAAGCCTTGGAGGTGTTGGAACTGAGACCTGAGACCGAAGGAAGAGGATGCACTCACCACGTGAAGACCTCAGGGCAGGAGGCCCTCTGTGCCTGGCAATATGGCAGATATCGGGGGGGGGGGTTTGGGGCTGAGAGGTAGCCCTACGGTCTGTCCCAGAGGTAGCCCAGGGCTGTCCCATGGAACTTTCTGCAGTGATGAGAATGTTCTATAAACACTTGCTGTCCAAAATGGCCACACGTAGCCACCAGGCCTTGGAAAGGGGCTACTGCAACACGAACCTCGGAGAACTGAAATAGACATTAAATAGTCACCTATGGCCAGCGAGTACGGGGTTGGCCAGCAGGGAAGGGCTCTGGGGGATCTCAAGCTGGTTGCCGAAGCAGACACTATCTCAAGTGGCTTAAATACAGGGTGACGGATGCTGGAGCCTTGAGATCTAGGGAGAGAGAGATGAATTCTAACTGTAAAAATCAGGGAGATGGACCCCTGCAGTTAAGCTGGGGTTTGGTGAAAAGGATGGCCTGGGGCTTTGCAGGCTCGGCCAGTGACAGCACGGTCAGGCAGAAGGGGCAGAGCGAACCAGTGTGAGGGCGCAGAAGATGTGGCTTTCTGGAGACCTGGAAAATACCTGCTGAGCGTCAGCTAAGTGCCAGGCTCATTGTTCACCCTGTTTATGTCTGGCCTATATTTTTATCTACTCAACACCCATGAGGATGACACACTTGTCATCCCCATTGTGCACATGGGGAAACTGAGGATCTGAGGAGCTGCAGGGATTTGCACTCAAATCTGTCTCATCCCAAAGCTTATGCTCTTGGGTTCCTCATGGTAAGCCTGTCCACTCCTTCCAGGGGCGTGGGTCGGTCCAGCCCTGGTGAACACCTGGATGGAGGGGAGGCGAGGCCAGGGTGGGGAAGGGCCCAGACTCTGGAGTTCCCTCTGCCACCCACCAGCTGTGTAGACCCAGGCGGGACCATTCACTCGTTAAGGCTCTCTTTCCTCACATGAGAAAGGGACATAATCGTAGGATAGGCATTTTGGCCGTAGATCTATATATATCTCTCCCTGAAAAATCTTGTCTTTGCAAAATGATGCTCTCAAAATAATAGGGCTTATGCAAAAACTAGAGTTAGGGACGGGCGAAACCCAACCCTTGCCATTTTTAACCAGACAGAAGCTATTGCAATCTTATTTAAAATACTAGCAGAAATTTTAAAGTGACACAGAATCCATCGCAAAGGAATGCTTCAGTAAATGTGAAGAGAGTCACATAGCTTGACGTGGGAGGAATGAGGGAAGGGGAGGGTCTGCTGAGTTAGGGAGGGGAAAATTGGAACTGTCACTTTGAAGGCAGAGACGGTGGCCAGAGGAAGAACGTGGGCCTGTAGGCGCTGGGTGCCTTACCCCGCCCTGCTGTGTCTGTGTGTGCTGTATGCACCCGCCGTTCGATGGCACAAGGCAGTGACATGGCGGGAAAACCATAGATCAACTGATGTGACTTTAGCATTGCGATGGCACAGCTTCTCGTCCACCATGAGTTGGAGCCATGGAAATGCATGTGGTGGCAGAGCAGGCTGGACCCAGCCCACAGGGCAGCGAAGACGAAATGAGATCACATAGGCAAATCACATGTTGTGGTGTCTGTGTACACCGTTGGAACTCAATAAATGTTTGCCGGTAATAATAAAAACAATAATACATGTCACTTCTCCACACATCCCCTTTAGTGCTGCAGAGATGTGAGGGGCATCTGTCCATGTCTGCTGGTTTGGGGCCCACGGGCCTGGGGAGCTCCTGGCTCTCCATGCGCAGGAAATCCAGAAGGCTCGTGGTGCAGAGAATGTCCCATCCTGCGAACTCTCATCTTGGACTTGACACTGGCCCATCTAGAGGGTCCATTGTCACATGACTGGTAAACCGTGGTGGACTCTGAACTGTTTTCAGATCTTTGACGTTTGGTTTCTGCCATTTCCCCAGGCCAAGAATTCAGCACAACGCGTCAGAAGAGCTTCGAGGCAACAGGTTTCCAAAACACGCTTTCTGGAATGTACGGGGCCATCGTATTCTCAGCCTCGGGGGCCGATCTGACAGGGGGTCATCTCTTCTGTCTTTTGGCGTGTGACCGTGATTCGTGCTGTGATGGCTTCATCCTTGCGCAGGTCCAAGGAGGTAACTACCATGGCGGTGAGGAGCGGGGCCTCTGGCGCCGGGACCTGTGGTCCGACGGGAACGAGCAGGGTCGCAGGAGTCAGAAAAGTACTGTGTGGAGACGGCATGGGGAGTCACAGCTCGAGGGGACCACTTAGCAGACCTGCAGGCTGCACTAAAGGGGGTTTTTACTCTAAGAATAACTGTCACATATTGAAAGTATTTTTTAAATTAAAAAAAGTGTTTTTTGAGAGAAAGAGTGTGAGTGGGGGAGGGGCAGAGAGCGAGAAAGGGAGACACAGAATCCGAAGCAGGTTCCAGGCCCTGAGCTGTCAGCACAGAGCCCGACGTGGGGCTCGAACCCACGAACTGACCTGAGCTGAAGCCGGACGCTTCACTAACTGAGCCACCCAGGCGCCCCTGCTCTTGAAAGTTCGAAGCAAAGGAATGCCATGATCAGATACGAATTTTGAAGCTTTGACCTGAGTGTGCAGAAGGTGACGGATGGGGAGTTGGAGTAGACGTGGGGTTTAGTTTGGAGCTACACCCTGCCATCCAGGTGAGAGAGGGAAGCTGGGGTTGAGGGGACAGCAGTGGAGATGGAGAAGAGGGGACAGATCCAAGGGATCCGGAGCAGACAAACCAGCAGCACTTTGGATATGAGCTGGAGGAAGAGGGAGGTGTCAAAGGCCATTCTTGGCTCTCCAGCCTGCCCACCTGCTCGGATGGCCTGCTCGTGTAGTGAGGAATGGAAGGTACCAGATCTGGTAATGGGAGATGGAGATTTGGGAAGCTCATGAACCCGTGTACAGTGTGTTCGGCTTGAAATGCCTTTGAGACATTCGCAGGATGGGACTGAGCTTTTGAGCACGAAGACCCAAAGCTCAGCGGGAGAGACTGGGCGGGAGATGGAAAGCTGGGTGTTCCGGGTATCAGGTGGTATCAGGGCTGTGCGCACGGGTGGGGCTTCGCTGGAGGAGGGCACAGGGTGAGAAGGCAGGGGGTAATGGGCCCCATCCCTGGTGAACACCAACAGAATGGGGAGAACCTTCGAAGACGACGGAGACTGGGCGGCCAGGCAGCAGGGAGAAGACCAGGAGGGCGGTCCATCCTGGAAACCGTGGTGGAGGGGGTTGGAAGTGGAGGAATTTTGTCAACAGATTTGAATGCGGCTCGGAGTTCAAACAGGGTGTTTACTGAAGATGCTGAGGTTAGGCTCCCAGCGGTCTGTGGGGGCCGAATGAGAAAGTGTTGGCGTGGCAGGGCAGGAGCCTGGACCGGACCAAGTTAAATTCTAAAATTCCTTTTATTTTATTTTGTTTTGTTTTATTTTATTAAAAATTTTTTTTTGTTTACTTATTTTTGAGACAGAGAGAGACAGAGCATGAGCAGGGGAGGGGCAGAGAGGGAGAGGGAGACACAGAATCCGAAGCAGGCTCCAGGTTCTGAGCTGTCAGCGCAGAGCCCGACGCGGGGCTCGAACCCACGAACCGAGAGTTCATGACCTGAGCCGAAGTTGTACACTTAACCGACAAGAGCCACCCAGGAGCCCCTAAAATTCCTTTTATGAGGCTTAATGCTCTGTGATTATATGATGTGCATTCCTGTTAGTGTTTAGATATGCAAAAGTATATATCGAGAGATGGATAGTGTACACACACGTGCACGTGTAAGCATGGGCACACATGTAAACACGTGTGTGTGCGAAACACCGCAGTTCAAATCAAAGACGCCTTCCGCCTTCTTTTCCGAAGATACCACACTTTCCCCGGGTGCTCGATCACTCACCAAACCATATGGTTTTTCAACTTGGAAGGTTCTTTTCGTTTTCCTTAGAATCATCTATGGAAGAATTATTTCGTCCCATGGAACAGCAGGCCCACAAAATCCCTTTTTCCATGACATTTCTGGCTAGCAGCGCGCTGGCTTTTTCCTCCAAGCGTAACCTGTGATCCGTGAGTTACGTTCAGCTGACCGACCATCTCACATCAGCTCTCCTCGAGACACACATAAAACATCGAGGCAGATGTTTTTCCCAGTCCTGCCTGATGGGCAGATTCGAAGCTTTAAATTCTAAAGCTCTGGCTGGGTCTGCCAACGGCCAGAAACAGAATCCTGCTACATCCTTTTACCGCCGTCTGGAAAGTCACTTAACTTTTCTGGTAGATTCCCCCTTCCCCCTTGCCTCACCGGCTTTGTCCACTGATTCTTAAAGACAATTCGTGAGGCTTCTGTACCTGCATGCGAGTGGCGGCTTCTTGGAAGCGGGGCTGGAGGGACTCACGCGGCCCGTGGTACCCAGGAGTGCACCCAAATCGGGGAGTGTGTGATCAGCAGAGCGAGTTCCAATCTCTAGCTGGCACCCATCTCGCAGGCACAAGGAGGTCTGGTTGACACTTTAGCACTAACGAACAAAGCTGCAAGCGTTTCTCGTTCCAAGGTCCGGAGCCGAAGGAAAAATCTACCCGTCTCTTGTTGAATCCCATGATTCTGTTTTTCGGCTTGTGAGAGGACAGCGGCAGCGCTCAGGCTTCCTCTGGGCTCTCGGGGGGCTCCTCCTGGCCCACTGAGGCCCGAGACCCTCACTGCCAGCTGGCTGTTCCTCGGTCGCGAGCAAAACCAGCCTCCTTTCCCACGCCTCCACTTCCTCATCTGTGAAATGAAGTGGGCTAGTTAGGCCAGGGATTCTAGAATCCTTCCCTGCACCAGATTCAGCTGTGGTGTCGTTTAAATGCGAATTCCCAAATGTCACCACCTCCCACCCCTATGACCTATGTAGGGACCTACTATCTACCCCTCAGAGAGTCAGAGACTCTGTGGCTGGTGCCGAGGAGCGAGCATTTGCAGAGCTCTCCCTGTGCCGTTGATCACCACCCGGCGGAGGGCCTCGAAGCTGGTGTTTTATACCCGGGTGCCCCGCCGTTCCTGCTGCTGCTTTTTTAATTATTTTTTTTAATTTTAATTTAATTTTATTTTTCTACTTTTTTTTTTTTAACATTTTTATTTTTTATTGAGAGACAGAGACAGAGCATGAGCAGGGGAGGGGCAGAGAGACAGGGGGACACAGAATCTGAAGGAGGCTCCAGGCTCCGAGCCGTCAGCACAGAGCCCGACGCGGGGCTTGAGCTCGTGAACGGCGAGATCATGACCTGAGCCGAAGTGGGACGCTTAACCGACTGAGCCACCCAGGCGCCCCTGCTGCTGGTTTTTGAACAACTGCAGGTTAAAAGTGGCACGTGGGAGGGGGAGGGGAAGGACGTCACATTCATAAAGCAGACGTCTGAGGCATCCACTTTGGGGGAATTCTGGTGAGAGATGAGTTAGAAAGCGTATTTGGATTTGGGCATAAATGAGGGTAAGGAGGGGAATGGGGTTATGGAGCGAACCTTTCCTATCTTTTGTTCAGGAGAATCTTAACAATGTCTAAGGGGATTATTTATCAAAATAATCTATAGGGGCGCCTGGGTGGCTCAGTCGGTTAGGTGTATGACTTCGGCTCGGGTCATGATCTCGTGGTCTGAGAGTTCAAGCCCCGCGTCGGGCTCTGCGCTGACAGCTCAGAGCCTGGAACCTGCTTCCGATTCTGTGTCTCCCTCTCTCTCCGTCCCTCCCCTACTCGCTCTCCCTCTCTCAAAAATAAATAAACCTTAAAAATTTTTTTAAAATGATATATAAATTATCTATTTTCAAGATCTCAGCAAATTTGGGCAAGTTTCCGTACGTGAGATTCAGTTTCTGCACCTGCAAAATGGAGATAATAGTGTCTGTAAGAATCCAGGGGATTCATACACTTGAAGGACTGGCACATCACAGACTTCCGGAACATTGGAGTTCTCTGCGACACCGCACTAATATCAGTGTCAAATGCGGTGAGCTTGGGACAGGTGTTCCTGATACTAAATAGAGCTGTAACTTCACAGCAGCTTTTTAAAAACTGGCATATTTGTGGGCGCCTGGGTGGCTCAGTCGGTTAAGTGTCTCTTGAATTCGGCTCAGGTCCTGATCTCACGGTTTGTTGGGATTGAGCCCTGTGTCGGGCTCTTCACTGACAGCACGGAGCCTGCTTGGGATTCTCTCTCTCTCTCTGACTCTCTCTCTCTCTCTCTTTCTCTGCTCCTCTCCTGCTCACATATGCTCTCTCTCTCTCAAAATGAATAAACATTAAAAAAATAAAAATTTGGATATTTACATATTCAAGACAAAATAGCCTGGTGCCCCCCCCCCCAGTTAGAGATTTCTCTCCGCGCATCCCCAGCGCGTGGGCACACAGCCCGTGCTTGAATGCATCCAGAGACGAGGAGCTCACTTCCTGATACGGAAACTTGTTCCATTGGTGCAGGGCTCTTGGTTTTTCATAGTCGCTTCCTTTGAATCTGAGTGCTCCTTTCAAGTCCCTTCAAGGTTGGTGTGCGTGTGCGTGTGTATGTGAGAGAGAGAGAGAGAGAGAGAGAGAGAGAGGCTGCTGTTTATTTGCTGAAGGCCTCAGAAAGCTCACTGTGTGTGGCGGAGGCAGAGAAGGAGGACCGCGGAATGGGGCAGCGACACCCCCGGTGCTGTGGTCACGGCTGCTGCCCCGTGAAGCAGGCTGTGCCAGAGAAGAAGTTCGGTGGCGCGGTGGCGGCTCTTTCTTGGGGAATTTGCCACAGTGACAATGGCAGGCCTGACAGGGAAGAGTAACCCAGCTGAAGACCAGCCTCCTGAGTCCCGCCTCTGTGCTCCCGGGGAGGCATCTGTTCCCATCCTCCAAGCATCTCAGGGCACGGACTGAGTCCCCGAAGGGGCCCTTCCTGTCTGTCTCACGTCAGCCTCTCTTCCCTCTCGTGACCCCACAGGTCCCATCATCTGCGGGTTGCTGAGCTCCCCTGACGTCCTGCTCTGCAATGTCAAAGACTGGAGGGACCCCACGGAAGCCCGGGCTAATGCCACGTGTCCCGGCGTGACATACGACCAGGGCAGCCGTCCGGTGACACTGCGGCTGGGAGGCCAGGAGTTCGAGAGTAAGTCTCTGCCTTCTGCTTACGTTCTTTCACAGCAAGGTCTGCTGCTGCTCCCTGGAGAGGCTTCTTTGCACCCCGAGAAATTTCTAGCTCGGAGAAGAAAGTTTTACGCGGACCAGAGATGCCGCGTAAAACTCACAGGCCAAGGAGTGGCTGGAGGGAGGCCGGCTCACTGGGAGGCCACGCTGTTGCACGTGGGACCAGCCACACGGCCCATCCTAATTACAGGGGTGCAAGGGGGCCGCGGCCCCCCTCCCCCCGACATGGGACCCATTGACAGAGATAACCATTCAGCGCGTGCTTTCCTCCTCTTTCTTTCAGAAGCTCTTCCAACCTTGCCCGCACACCTATAAGCCTTAGATCTAGAAGGCACTCTGAGATCGTTTTGCCCACCCCCTCATCTGACGGGGCTGGGTGCTAGCGCCTGAGACCCCCATGGCAGCCTCTCAGATCCCTCAGATCCTCTCTCGGCCTCCCCCAGCCCTGCCCATCAGGGAGGAGTCCGGAGCCAGAGACCGACCGCACCAGCAAGACTCAGTGCGGTCAGGACGGGCGGGCTCAGCATGACCAGAAGCTCATTAGAAATGCAGATTCTCAGGTCCCCCCCGGACCCCCAGGGTCGCCCCAGGAATCCGCTCCAACCAGCTGTCTAGGATCATGCTATGCGTGCTGAGTTTGAGAAGCTTGAGAAGCACCGACTAGGTGACCTGGAAGTTTCCTCCCAACCTGAGAAGTCGGAGTTTATCATGAGCACAGGGCCCAGGGAGGGGTGAGAGCCGTGCGTGTGTCAGCCGGACAGGGCAGGGGAGGGGAGGTCAGAGAGCCCTTGGAGCTCCTGTCTCTACAGGATGGGGCGGCCACTATCTGCTTGCAAGACCTGCTTCTCTGTGGACGGCAGCTCTTGGGGTTCTAATGGTGGAGAGCTCAACGCCACCTCCTCCAGCAGCCCTCCCCGACTACCCCATACAGTTTGTTGCTTCCTCCGCTTCAGGGCATCACGCACATTTTATGACTTCCTCTGTTGGGCAGTAGTGTGGTGGGCGGCGTGGGGGGCAGTGCCCTGTGCCTTTTTGCCTGTCCGCGGCCCTCACTGGCCAACTGGGAGCGCGCCTGTGGGCTTGAATCCCAGTTTGGGACACCACTGGTGTGACCTGGAGCAGGTCACTAAATATCTTCAGGCCTGATCGCTTGTCCACAAAATGGGGTAAAGACGGGACCCGTCTCCCTGGGCTGTGCTGAAGGTGGAAGGGAGGACACTGGCAATCATCATGGACGTGTCTTCCGTCGGGCGTGCTGTGAGCCGGCCCCTGCTCTAAACTCCCAACCACTGCTAACGCACATACCACCACCCCCGCCACAGTGCTCGGAGGGAGGCCCTGTTACCCATTCTCCCCATTTTACAGCTGAAGAAACTAAGGCACACAGAAAATGAAGTCTTCTCAAGGGCTCAGAACTTCCAAATAGAAGGGCTGGGACCTGGAACCAGGCGATACGTTTGTAGAGCTGACGTGCTGACTGACTCCTCCGCACTGGGCTTGCGGATAATACGCTTGTTTGGGAAGAACTTCGTAGGGTGTCTGACACTTGGTGTTAATGGTGGATAATATGATTATCATTTTTAGATTTGTCATTGCGTTTTGCTGCTTTAGAGAACGGGGCCGTGTCTTAAAAACTTCCGGATTCACAGCATTAAGCATAAAACCTGGCAGAGAGAATACACACCGTATCTGCGGAGTGAATATTTCCCAAAGCCTGAATGAAAACTATTGCCTCGTTAGGTGGAGTTCCATGAGGCATCGTTTTTTGGGGGGAATCAATAAAATCAAAAGCTTATTTATCCGATGGATGGAGAACAGGTGGTATCCATTATTCTGAGAGGTAGCCCAGGCTGAAAACAAGCATTTGAGGAAAGACGTGTGATATATTCATGGGCCGTAAATCCGGAGTGAATTGCTTAACATGGAGCATGTGGTTGGTGTGGGCCCAGAGGTAAAGAATGTGTCCTTGTCTGGCCTCCCTGAGAAGCAGTGATACCAGATGACTTTTGAAGTTTGGGGTTTTCTTCAGTGCTCTGTGCATATGTGTGTATTTTGAGGCTTGGGCAAAGGTTGTTGTCGTCGTTTAATATTTGTAATGTTTATTTTTGAAAGAGAGAGACAGAGAGAGAGAGATCGTGAGTGGAGGAGGGGCAGAGAGAGGAAAATAGAGGATCTGAAGTGGGCTCTGAGCTGTCAGCACAGAGCCCGACGAGGGGCTTGAACTCACGAACCACGAGATCATGACCTGAGCCGAAGTCAGACTCTCAACCAACTGAGCCACCCAGGTGCCCCTGGTGTAGGCAAAGTTTATTTTTTTTAAAGTTTATCTATTTGTTTCTTTTGAGAGAGAGACACAGAAAGGGTGGGGGGAGAGAGAATCCTAACCAAGCTCCACGCAGTCAGTGCAGAGCCAGATACGGGGCTTGAACCCTGGAACCGCAAGATCATGACGTGAACCAAAGTCAGACGCTCGACCGACTGAGCCACCCAGGCACGCTTGGTGTGGGCTAAGTTTTGAGAAGGGTATGCCCCGATGGGGATTTTGGGGACCTAAAGATGTATTCATGATGTTCCAAATTAAGGGTCGCCTCCTTACACATCTGTGTAGGCCCGGGAGGCCCTCTCCAACTGGGAACAGGGCACAAATTCTCCTGTAACAGGTGCCTCTTCAAGTACAAGTAATCCCCGGGAAAAGAACCATGATGTAAGTTCTTACTAAAATGTGAATAGCTAATAGATTCCCTTTTCTAAGAACAGATATGCATAGAGGGAAAGAGGAGTGAGAATTCCCTGGGTCCAGACAGCTGCAGGAGAGGCCACAGAAAGCATCGAAAGCACGCGGGAGGGACAATAACGACCAACTCTGTCCCTCTTGGCCTCCGCCTTCCCATTGAGCCATTGGTTAGACGGTCATTATAGACTCTGGAATTAGACCCCAGATTCAAATCCCAGTGTGACTGCCTTACTCACTGTATGACCTTTCTGGGCCTTGGCCTTTCTAGTTGTAAAGTGCAGGTGATGACAACTCTGAGCCCTTCGGGAAGTTGGAAGGATTAAGGGAGGGATGTGCGATGAGGCCCCGGAGGGGTGCCCGGAGGAAGCGGGGCACTCCGTGGACACCAGAGATTATGAAGCAATGGCCTGCATTGAAAATACTGGACACGATTTCTGCTTTTCCCCTCCAGTTCTGTGGCCTCGCTCGAATGCACATGAACCTCTCCGAGCCTCTGGGTCTCCATCTGCAAAATGGGAATACGCTTTTTTGTTTGTTACAGAATGAAGTGCTCATATTCCCTCTGGGCCATAGTTTAAGGCATTGCCTTCTGAACCTCAAGTCCCAGGTCCCCTGACGGCACATCCCACGCAGGTACTCGGTAGGACTTCCGGTCCGGACATCCGCTTTCCTTCATCGGCTCACCGGTCCTCTGAGCGGGTTGGTGCAACAGACGGCCTGGTTCATGCAGAATCAGCCTTTACGTATAAAGTGTTAAGTGAAGTGATTTGCCATTTGTAGGAAATCGTAACCCAATGGGATACGCCAACTCCAATCAGGAAGCGCGTCAGAATCCGTGTTGCATTTTACCAAGCATTTTCACACCGAAGCCAGCCCCAGGCTCCGAGCTGTCAGCACAGAGCCCGACGTGGGGCTCAAACCCACGACCCGCGAGATCATGACCTGAGCCAAAGTCAGACACTTAACCCACTGAGCCCCCCAGGTGCCCCTGGAATGCCCTTTTAGCACATTTCTCCTCCTTTGTTAAGCCAATCAACTGTCAGTTTACATCCAAGCAAATACATCCCCCCAAACCCCCCCATTGTCAAGAGGCCATTTGATCCAATATGAAGGCCCAGTGCTTTTCCTGGTTGTGAGGTTTCTCCCCCCGTCACCAGATATCTGTTTAAATGTTTCTCTCAGGATCGGAACCCACCCACAGCGGCATCTCCCACATTGCCAGTGGGCGCCTCTGGATGTTTCAGCTGTGTGGTGCCGGCTGGATCCCTCTTCCCATTTCTAAGAGAAAACTCTTGGAAAACTGACACTGCTGATGGCTTTTTTTTCCTCACAATGTCTTGAAGTGCAAATGAATGAAAATAGGCAGATTAAATGTCCCCCTACTGCCCGTAGAGACCTGACATTTGACAGGAAAAAACAGGCCTTGGCAGAACACTCCCGGGTTTATTCTGAATCCCAAAGGCTTCATGCTTTGGGCAGCGGTGAGGCTGAGGCTGGTGGCTGGCGTCCCCGTCGTAAGAGTCTGTTTTGTTTCTGTGATCGCCATTGTCTTGGGTGCCGGGAGCGAGGCGGAGAAACTTACAGTGCATCTGGGATGCTCATTGTCACCAACTGCAGGTGGAGTTGATGTCTGATGAGCATCTATAATAGGAGGACCCTATTAGCTATTTACAATAGCTGTCACGTGCTTAGCCCTAAGCAGAGCCTGAGACAAGGATTCGGGAGTGCCGTTTATGTAGGAAGCACAAAGCATATGTGGTGGGCTCTGAAACCCGGGCTTTCTAGCTTAGGGTGTTGCCCACTCCCAGGCTGTGGATTCACACGGACACCCCCACCCCCACCCCAGACACAGCACATGACCTCTGCAGAAGTATTCTGACCACACAACACCCGTCAGCCCCCGAGAATCAGGCTCCATGCAAAACCCCAAAACTTCTCAATGCGTGTGTGTTCTTGCTGCCTTGATGACAGAGAGAGAAAGGCGATGAGTCAGAGTGTGGAGGCCTATTTGTACGACAGGGATGTTCTAACTCAGCTGTCACGGAAGGAACGGAACAAATGTCTGGACAGTTAAAACCGTTTTGCTTTAGGGGCGCCTGGTGGCTCAGTCAGTTAAACGTTCGACTGGCGATTTCCGCTCAGGTCATGGTCTCATGGTTTGTGGGACGGAGCCCTGTGTCAGGCTCCACACTGACAATGCAGAGCCTGCTTGGGATTGTCTCTCTTTCCCTCCCTCTCTCTCTCTCAAGATAAATAAATAAACTTAAAAAAAATTTTTACGTTAGAATATTGCTTAGCAGGGAAGAGGAGGAATGATGTTTGCTTCCGTTCTATGTTCCTCCTCACAATGAGCAATCCCGAGCTGGGGAAGTTTTGGGGAATGGAGGGAGGGCTTGGAAGTCTGCATTAGGAAAACTGATTTGGTGGCCAGCCTTCGTGTGCCTGGGGAGAAGACGCCCTGTGTTTGCTTGGAGGGCTCTGAGGATCACTGACTGCTTTGTTTCCTTCCTTCATTCCTCCTTGCTTCGGTTAACATCCTGAACGCCAGTTCCACGGCAGGGATTATGCTCGGTGTGGGAGATATAAAGACGAATAAGGCCCAGTTCCCAACCTCAGAAAGCTCTAGTCCATTCAAGGACAACTACAGTCAAGTGTGAGATTCAAGACACAGGTGCTTGTTGAGTGCTGCGGAATGGTACATAACCCGGCCAGGGGGTTCGCGGGGGCCTTCTAGAAGGAGGTGATGCAGATCTCGATTCTTAAAGGATGAATGGAGGTCAGCCAGGTAGCGGGGGATGGGAGTTCTAAGCAGAGAGGAGAAGCACACGCAGTGACACAGGAGCCTGAAAGCACGGGGTAGGTGGAACGGGGAAGACGGGCACCTTGGAGACGCCACGCGGCTGCTCGCACTGTCAGGAACCGGATCGCAAGGAAGTGGGTTCTGAAACGTGTGGTAGCTCTTGCAAGGCAGGAGGTAGGATACCCTTTCGGGAAGACTACGCTGGTGCTGTGTGACTGGGGGTGGGAGGGAGTCCGGGGAACCAGTGAAAATCTAATCGTGTAAGAAGATGTGTTAAACCTGTGTTAAAGGATGGTGAGTCCCTTGGGAGGGGTGGATCTGAGACTAGTTTAGGCAACAGGCTGGTTGGATGTGGCGGTTGATGCAGGAGAGGAGGATGGCTCCTGGAGGGTGAGCAGGAAGGAGGGGGCGCCATTAACTGATCTGGAAAGTGGGAGGAGGTGGGTGTGGGCATGGGCATGGGGTGGGAGATGGGGCCGACAGAGGGGGATGCCATTCCTTTCGCCCCCGTGTCCCCTGTGCACACCTGTGGAGACCAGGCAATCATGTCAGCAGTTAACACCACCAGGGCATCATCATCTGTAGATGTTGGTCAGGTGACTTTCTGGATCTTTCAAGGTGCTCACTGTTCGTGTGCTGAATTTACCTGAATTCCACTGGATTGAGTTGTGTTGAAACGAGCAAAAGCCAAGGATGAGGTTAAGACTCACCATAGTTTCCAGGCTAGGAGTCACAGGGTTCTGTTGCCTCAAAATGGACAAAAAGTGGATCAGAAGGTCCCGTTCTCACCACAGTTCAGTGCATTCTGGCCCCAAATACAGCGTGAGCTCTGTGTGCACCTGTGCGGAGCACCTGTTCTTCTCTGGGCAACGGAGAGCACCTATGATTTTTCCTTGCCTCTCCAGGAAGGCAGGGCACACCCACACGCAACATCAAAATATTCTGGCCAGCGTGAGAGTCTCACCAACTCACCCAAGTCAGAAATGGGGACTGTTGAGTGGTGAAGAAATCCCTGAGGGATTGTTGCGCTTGGGAAGGAGTAGGGGTGGGGATGTGAACTCATACTTGTCGAGGGTCCATGATCTAAATCCTTAGTAGTACCCCATGGCAGTGTCCTTGGTTTTAGTCTTAGGTTTGAGACCACAAAAGCACCCTAGAGATAAGTTGTGTCTCCTACTTTTACAGGATAAGTAATAATCCTAATGGATGGCCTAGACTATTTTGAAAATTTTACGTACTTTATTTGTTATTCACATTTATGTTGCCAAAAACATACATCTATATCTACATCTTCCTTCCTTCCTCCTTCCTTCTCCCTTTCCTTCTCTCTCTCCTTCCCTCTCTCTCTCTCTCCCTTCCTTCTTTCCTTCCTTCCTTTCTATCCCTTTCTTTCTTCCTTCCTTCCTTCCTTCCTTCCTTCCTTCCTTCCTTCCTTCCTTCCTCCCTTCCTTCCTTCCTCCCTATTTCTGTCTGTCTGTCTTCTCTCCGAACTTCTGAACTTTTGAAGAGTCAGAATGACAAATATATTTGAGTGTAAAAAGATTTAAGAAATAAATTCTCTGATTTCTCTTGGGACAAAGTGCCAAGTCTGACCTTCATCATAAGCATATGTGATCAGGAAAGATGGCGGAAACAGCACAGATGAAGAGGATGACCCCCGCTCTGTGTTGGTGTTGGAGGAGTATATGGTGGGCTCCTCTGTAGTGTGTAGAATGAGTTTCAAATTTTCAGATCTCCAAGTCTCTATCTTCCAGACATAGGTTTTAACATCCCCAAATTTTTATAAGTGACATCTACCCTCTGAAGAGGGCTTTGAGAGAATTATGAGTAGGTCTTCTAAGGAAACATGGAATTCCAATATTGGGTAGTGTGAGACGTTCTAGAATCATTGTTTATTCCCAGTTTAGCAGCAACACCAAGTGGAAGTACAGCTCAATATTTTTGATTCACCCCCATGGCATAGAGCATGGTCATTCTTGGGGGGGAGGGGCTCATGACTTTAATGGCTGAATTTTCCAACTAGTTCACTGTTTAATTGAGCTTCTTTAAACCTCCTTAAGCACCTCTCTAAACGCAAGAACCTCTAGAGATGTTTGCCATTTTGGAGGGACAGAATTCTAAAATACGTTATCCTGTCTTTGGTGAGGTGATTAAAATCCTGGGGTTGGAGCCAAGCGATTGGTATTTGAATTCTGCCATTGACCTCTCTGGATTTTGATCTTCACCTGGAAATTAGGGGCAAAAATGCTGACCTATGAGGTTTAAATGAAGCAGTATCTGGAAAGTGATCATCACAGTGTTGGGTAAATGGCAATGAGGCTTCATGATAACCGGCAGTAAAAATACATGGTTCTTAATCATAATGAGCAAAATGTGATCACTTCTTGACATCTCAGATTGTGAGCCGGGTGTTCCCTGCCATGTGGGGGGTTGTCTGCCCCCAGAATCTGGGCTTTCTGAGCTCTTTTCTTAGCCTCTCATACCACAGGGGGATTGGCCGGAAGGAGTGGCTACCTTGACCATCAAGGAGTGTGTGGCACCCAGTCTCATCCGAGGGTGCTGCTGGAAGAGTGTTGTTTGGCAGAAAAGAAAACTGAATAATATTAGTAATGAGTGAATTAACGGCAGCTACCAATCATAGGGTGCATATCAAATGTTGAGGGCCATAGGAGACACTTCAGGTATCCCCACCCTCCCATTATCATCCCAGTTTTCCCACGAGGCAAGAGTCTCAGAGGACTGAAGTGACGTGGACAATGAATGCAGCCCCAGAGGCTCTGCAGGCTTGGTTCTCTTCTGGCCCATCCCCGGTTCCTTCGGCGATATTCTGTGTCACCATTTCATGGCCTCTCCCCATGACCGTCTCTTTGGTGCCCTGAGCCAGACACCTGGGGTCTGACCAGCTCTGGCTTTGTACCGGAGATCTGGAAGACAGGCTCTCTTTTTGAGGGTGCACCTGGATGGGAAATAGAGGTCTCAGGCCAAGAGGGGGCCCGTGTGGGAGAGGTGGGTCAGTGTGGCCATGGCGGGTCCCCCGTGAGAACAAGCACATTGAAGCTCATGGAAATAAACATCTCCCTTCGCAGTTCCAGCTGCCCTGGAAGGAACTCGGGGTGCCATTACCAGCTTCCAGCAGGTGTATCTCTGGAAAGGTGAGCTGTGGGATACGTGTGGGGAGCGGGGTGAGCGGGACACTGATTACACAAGACTGTCTGGCCCCACCTCTCGTTCATGGGGCCCTCTGCTCCCCAGAGTGACAGGTGTAGAGATTTGCGTTCCAAGTGAGGGCTCTGTGTGGCATAGGATGGCTCGACTCTCATCAGATAAGACACCAAACCTTAGAAAGAGAAATGGAAAGTGTGGAAACCCCAGAAGCGATGGGGGGAAGGAAGCGCGGCTTCCTGCGAGATCAAGTTCATGGACCACAAGCGGCCCTTGTTACAAGCTGGGAGCTCGGAGGCCCCTGCGGACGAGGGAGGCATTTCTCCAAGGAACTTGGCCACAGGTGCCACTCCCCCCGAGGTCAGGGTGAGGGGACAGGATGCATGCTGGTGCCTCCACCCCTGCTTAGACGTAGTGCTACTGTGGGTGCGGGTGCACATGTGGCATCTTTTGTCTGCTTTGTTTGCCCTCCTCCAAGTTTACCGAATACAGACCAAGTGCCTACTCAGAGCCTGGGACACAGGACGGTGCAAGACATCATGGGGGAGCCTGAGAAATATAGGATGAGAGACCTTCACCGTAGGGGGTTCAGCCTTGGGAGGCGGCCTGAGCAGTGGACCTTTACAAGCCATGGCCATGGGGCTAGTGGGAGGGTGAGGATAGATCCTGCCCCTACATCACTTCCCTCCTGTTCCCGTGATCCCTCCTCACCCATGTCAGGTCCCCTTAGAGAACTGAGATTGTGGGAAAGAGCATAGAGCGTGGAATAGAGTCACCAGGTGGTTCCATGACTCACCACCTTGTCATTTGGGGCACATCAGTCATCCCCTCCAAGCCTTGTGGACAACATGGCGGTGACAGCACTCATGTCACAGAGCCGTGTGAGCACAGCCAAGGTGAGTGCTGGGAGCAGTGCCTCATGCATCCCAGCAGCTTACTCGGGCTCGTGGTGCTGAGGATGGAGGAAGGGCAGAAGAAGAATGAGGAAGAGGAAGGAAAAGAGGGAGAGGAGAAAAAGAAAAGGAGGGTGTCCACCATATTCTCATTTTCAAGTGATTTAATGAGATGATACACTTCTCATTAGTCATCCTTATAAGGTGGCTATCTAAGGGGGTGACATTTTATTCATTTGCAGACAAGAAAAACAAAGCGTGGAGAGGTTCAGCAACATGTCCCCAGGGGCTCCTGGGGGTGGGACCCAGACTCTGGCTCCAAGTTCAGTGCTTCCTAGTCATCCAAATTTCCTGATAGATAGCTGCTACTTGGTGAAGAATGAAGGGATTGTTCCTCCCTAGGACATTTGTAGCCCTGAGCACGAGCACCCCCAGGCTTGCCTCATATACCCTGGCCTCCCCATAGGCTCACTCTGCTTTCATGGAAGACCGGCTCCCAGCTTGGAGATTTTATTTAGTTTTTTCAAATTCGAGTTCGTCTACTTTCCACCTGCATTTTCCAGGAGAAGTTCTCTCATCTCTACACGATTCCATTTTTTTCTAGAGTAAAATGGAAATCTTCTTCCTTGCCCTCATGGGGTGTGGGAAAGGCCAACATTTATGAACACTTTTTTTTAATGTTTTATTTATTTTTGAGAGAGAGAGAGAGAGAGAGAGAGAGAGAGACAGTGTGAGCAGGGGAGGGTCACAGAGAGAGGGAGACACAGAATCTGAAGGCAGGCTCCAGGCTCTGGGCTGTCAGCACAGAGCCCTACACGGGGCTCGAACCCACGAGCCGTGAGATCATGATCTGAGTCAAAGTCAGATGCTCAACCGGCTGAGCAACCCAGGCGCCTCTTATGAACACTTTTCATTAGCTTTGCGAGTGCTAATTATTTCAAAATCAAGAACAGTCATGGCTTTGTTATTGAGGGGTTGGCGGATGTGCTCTAAAAGGCCAAAGAGTAGAGTCCTGTGCCCCTGGATTTGTTCCAGATCCTGTCCTAGGCACCCAGCTGTGGGCCATGAGGATTTCCCAAAATGCCATTTTGTTGATTCCTTTTTCCACCCCCTCAACATAACAGCAATCCTTTCTTTTCACTCCTAGATTCTGACATGGGGTCTCGGTCTGAGTCTATGGGATGCAGAACAGACACGGAAGTAAGGCCAGTGTCTCCAAGAGAACCAGGTACGAACCCCGAAATCTTTTTAAACACTTGAGTACCCGGCTGGAGACAAGAAGGTGATGCCAGGGCTCTAATCAGTGAATGGACTTCTTAGCATCACTCTGTTACGTAGCCACGGACTTGTCCTTTAAGCTGTTACCCCCAGCTATTCATTTCACCAACACGTTCAGCTCCTCAGAGGGGCCCTTGGCACAGAAAAGCAAAGCGAGATCAGTGCAGGATCAATGCTGCTCCTGGACAAGAAACAGCTGTCATCGCAAAACCAGCGAATTCTATTAAAGGGCACGTTTCCTCTGACGGTGGTCAGTGAGTGTAAGCAAAATGTACACATTCTGGAATTGTTGGTGACTGAGATTTCTAGAGAGCCTTTTGAGGAAGGCTCATTTTATGCACAGCATGATATAAATCCATGCATCAATATGGACAGAAGGTATGTGCTGCCTGGGACGCTCTGTCCCTAGCGTCGGCCACTGTTGTTTCTTAGGTGGGGCGGAAACTCGGGGTGGGAGCCGGGAGGAGGAAGGAGAGGGAGTGGAAGAGGTTTTATGCAAAAATCCTGATTTCAAGCTTCTTTAGAGAAAAACAGAGGGAAAAGCTCTGGCAACACTGGCGACCATCCTCTGAGCGGAGCTGAGCTGCTCCTGCCATCAGGGACATGGTTCTGCTGTTTGCCCCGGTCCCCGCCCCATGCCGGGCACTCCTGCTGGCCCCTGCCGGTCCTGGGGCACTCGTGTTAGTTGACTCCCCAACCTTAGCTGGGCCGCAGGGGTGGTCGGGGCAATGAACAGGGGAAGGACTTTGGGGCACTGCTGGGCGTTCTGTAAAACCCATCATTATACGCCGTGTCAGGTCACATCTCCAACGCTATCGCGTGGCTCCCACAGGAAGGACCCCCCCCCCCCGTCCCCACCTCCTGCCACCAGAAAGGGAGCTGGGCCCCTGCCCGTGACCTTGGAAGGATCCAGGCTGAATAGACCCAGCTCGGCTCGGGTTTTCCCTTTCTGACTGATTACATTCCTGGGCTTAGGAAGATAACGCCCTTGCGGGAGAAGCCCCTTTGATCTGCTCCTCCGTGGTGCGGCCAGTGCCATTTCCTTGGCTCGCTTACCTGGCCTGTGTTCCTCGGTGTCCCCAAGAATGGCCTTCCTGATTCAAAGCACAGGGAGGAATTGTCCCCTTCCTGCTCCAGGTTACGTGTTTGAGACACACACAAGGAACCCAGCAAGAACGACCTCCTATCTGGCAAGGCCTGTACCAGCCTCCCTGCCTCCGGGGGGCGTGCAAACAAGAGGGCGAGGAATTCTTCCTAATGGGGCGTGGAAACCCAGTACAAATTGAGTGGGCTACGTATTCATTCTGCCATCCGCCAGACTTTTTTTTTTAATGTTTTATTTATTTTTGAGAGAGAGAGAGAGAGACAGTGTGAGCAGGGAAGAGTCAGAGAGAGAAGGAGACACAGAATCCGAAGCAGACTCCAGGCTCTGAGCTGTCAGCACAGAGCCCGATGGGGGCTCGAACCCACGAACTGTGAGATCATGACCTGAGCTGAAGTCGGATGCTCAACCGACCGAGCCCCTCAGCACCCCATTTTGTTAAGAGAGCTTTTTTTTTCTTTTTTGGTCCGTTGTGCAACAATATGAAGTTTAAGAACCCAGAAGGCTGGGGAGGCACAGGGGAGGCAACAAGGTCTCTGGCGTCTCTGCCGCGGCTGAACTTCTGGCCTTGGCAGATGTGAGTGAAGTTGTTACCTCCTTTGGTGCTTTTTGTTGGTGAAAAAGTTCAGTCTTCATGAGCCTGCTCTGTGGAGCATGGAAAGTGGGCCTCTGGGAGGATGCTTGAGTCCAAGGCAAATGGGGGTCCATGTGGCATGGAATGCCAGAGCCCTGAGCTAAGGGACGTTGTAAATGGGCCCCAACTCATCTCCATGGACCGCTTCATGCCCCCGGGTAAGCACCTCTGCGAAGTCAGAGCTCTGGTGAAGGGAACCTTGGGCCCCTCAGCACTGGGGAATCTCTTTAGAGAGCACAGGACATCAGGGCAGGAGGGAACAGCATTGGTCCTTGAAGCAAAGGAGGATGAGGTAGGTGAGGAAGAAGGGTGAGCATGGTCAGCAGTCCTGGGGCAGCAAGCAATGTGGCAGTGTTTCTGGAGTATGAGTTGAGGCAACTGGAGATTAAGCTTAAAATACAGGTGGATCCTGGACCAAGAAGAAAGCTGCACTTTGTCCCAGGGGCGGTAGGGCACCCGGAAGGGGCCTGAGGCCAGTGATCCCGGCATGTGAGGATACAAGGAAAGACTAAGGGGTCATAGCAATGCTGAGCTTTCGGGGTAGAGCTGAGCAGAGCTGAAAACTGTCTTCACAGATGTAGGCTGCCATCTGGGACAGAGATTGGACTTCTGTGTGACTTCAAAAGACAGGAGTGTCAGTGGTTCAAAGTGACAGACAAATTGGACTGTCCCTGATGTCAAGTCCCTACTGGTGGAGCGGGCCGCTGTGGTCAGCACGGACATGTCATGCAGGGCTGCAGGGACATTGGCCAGAAATACCGTGGGGAAAAGTCCTGCCTTGAGTGAAAAGTTGAACCAGATGGCTCCCAAGGTTTCTTCCAAACTAGGATTCTAAGATTTTGCAACTCTATAATTTTTAGGACTTTCTGGAAGCTTCTGAACCCTTCCTGCCTGGCTAGACTCCCAGCACTATTGCCTCCAGACCTGTTCTGGCTTCACACAGACTAAAACAAGTTGTGTGTGTGTGTGTGTGTGTGTGTGTGTGTGTGTGTGTGAGTGTGAGAGAGAGAGAGAGAGAGAGAGAGAGACAGACAGAGACAGAGACAGAGAGAGACAGAGAGAAAGACAGAGACAGAGACAGAGGGAGAGTGAAGAGGAGGGGGAGAGAGGGAGAGACTCATTGTGGAGGTAAAAGAAAGGAAGTTGACTCTCTCCTTCCTTTTCAGATTTGACAACAGAACTTTTCCTCCCTGCGGACCTTGGCCAGATCATCGTCAATGGAAGCCTATCCCTGCCCAACCAGCAGCACTGGCTTTCCAAACACCTGTTTTCTGCGCAGCAGGCCAACCTGTGGTGCCTGTCTCGTAAGTATCCTTAGATCCCATCCTTCCTCTTCTGGACCCTCTGGTCAGGCAACGCAGACCTAGTTAAACAGCTCTTGAGAAATAGAAATGATGAAACTCAATGGCACAACTCAGGAATCACTTCAGTGTTATTAGTGTGGGTGATACAAAAGAAAGGCAGGACATAACCCATCTATTCAAGAAACTTATAGCATAGATGATCTCTACTCTACTCCCAGGACCCATCATCCATCCATCCATCCATCCATCCATCCACCCATCATCTATCTATCCATCCATCCATCCATCACCCATCCACCCATCATCCATCCATCCATCCATCCATCCCCATCATCTATCCATCTATCCATCCATCCACCCATCATCCATCCATCCATCCATTCATTCATCCATCCACCCATAATCCATCCATCCATCCATCTACCCATCATCTATCCATCCATCCATCCATCACCCATCCACCCATCATCCATCCATCCATCCATCCATCCATCCATCCCTATCATCTATCCATCCGTCCATCCATCCACCCATCACCATCCCCATCATCTATCCATCCATCCATCCATCCATCCACCCACCCACCTACCCATTCCTCCATCCATCCATCCATCCATCCATCCATCCCCATCATCTATCCATCCATCCATTCATCCATCTATGCACCCATCATCCATCCATCCATCCATCCATCCATCCACCGGTCATTTACCCATCCATCTATCCATCCATCCACCCATCCACCCATCCTTTACCCAGCAGATATATGCTATGTTTAGCATGTGCTATGTTCTAAACCTTGCATTTGACCTTGGAGATGAGAAAACAAAAGTAGATGAATAAACTATGACCCAGCCCTGTGAGCGAGCTCACGTAGACCAGTGAGAGAGTCTGACATGGGAGTGGAACAGGAGAGGTCATTCACAGAGTTCACAAAGGTTTTATAGTCCTGTGGCCTCTGGTCTGAAGATCCCAACTGCCTCAGAGACAGTCCTGGGTCAAAGATCCAATGGAATTTTGCTCTCTCTTCTCCTGTATTTCTGAGTGTACAGCTCACTCTTCACCTTCTTGGATTCTTCTTTTATTCAGAGCCACATGCGCTCCTTGTTTGGGGCCCAATCCTCTCCCCAGCTGGCAGAACTCTAGTAGTTTCCTTGGGCCTTCCAGACTGGATATTCTCAACTGTCCTGGGTCTCTGTCCTCCTAGGAAGAACCTCTCCCAGGCATTTCTTCCCAGTAGATCCTGTAGAGGTTACTTTCCCACAGGCCTCCCAAGGACTCACACCCATTGCTCTCTTGCCTGCAGGCTGTGTCCAGGAGCCCTCTTTCTGTCAGCTGGTGGAGATCACAGACAGTGCACCCTTGCACTTCACCTGCACCCTCTACCCAGAGGCCCAGGTGTGTGACAATGTCATGGAGTCCAGTCCCAAGGGCTGCAGACTGATCCTGCCCCACCGGCCAAAGACCCTGTACCGGAAGAAAAGTGAGTGCCTGGTGGGATTTGCACAAACTGCATTTCCAGTGGGCTGCTGGCCCCGTGGTTATCCACATTAACTTATTCTTCTTTTTAAAATGAAAGTTCCTCGCGATCCTTGTAACAACGCGACACCATTTAGAAATGTGTCAAGGTGACTATAGAGAATAATCCTGTTCTGCAATCGTACTCCTTAGAGAAAGCCACCCTTAATGCCCCTATCGGTTCAAATTCCATTTGGCTATATATTCCAGAAAATCCCAACAGTGGCTCTAACAAGATGGAAGTTGATTTTTCTCTCTGAGGACATTCATGATGCTTTTTGGGGGGTGTTTTCCCCCCTGCACAGTCTCCATTTCTTCTGGAATATTATCGTGCTTTGTTTACTGTTCTCTCTGTGCTGGAGTTCTTTCTTGGGTGTGTGGTGACCCTTGGTTTTACGCTCAAATGTATGGGGGCCCAGAAGCTGATTGGGAAGCTCAAAGTATGCGGTGAGAGTTTGCCAACTTTAGGTTTCCTCATAGGAAAATCTACTTGGGCCACCTTTTGGGGGAATCCTTCAGGTCTTTATTTTTAGGCCCTTCCCATGGAGGAATCTTGTAATACCTGGTCTGGGGCTATGAGCCTGGCTGCTATTGGTTTGGATGCCAAATAAGGTTGGAAGATGAGAGTCTCAACCTTCACCATGTGGATGGATTTGAAAGAATCCCCTAGTTTCAGTGTGGGATTCTCACCATAAACTCCACCTGGCGCATCCAAGAGATTCTCTCTTTTTTGTTCTTTCCAGAGAAGAAACCTTCTATCTTCTTCTATGGTGGGGAGAGGGCACTAGTCCTGTGCAGAAGGGCGGAAGCCATCTGGAGTCCTAATTGCTTCTTCTAGAGATTTCCAGCCTATCCTGGTTTAGTCCCCCCTCATCCCAGTGATGTCAATACTTAACCTTTTGGGGATTCCAGAAGGTGTATAGGGTTGCTTGTTCTTCCCACAGAAAAATTGAGGATTCAGCTCACTCAGCTCTATGAAGTCAACTACGTATTTCTCTGTGTGCTCTCTAGCTTCCAGAATTTTGTCACTCTATCTTTTCTCCTATTCTTTTTTTTTTTTTAAGTTTTTTTTGGTAATGTTTATTTTTGAGAGAGACAGAGACAGAGCGCATCGGGGGTGGGGGGGCAGAGAAAGAGGGAGACACAGAATCCAGAGCAGGCTCTAGGCTCCTAGCTGTCAGCACAGAGCCCAACACGGGGCTTAAACTCAAAAACCGTGAGATCATAAACTGAGCCCAAGTCAGATGCTTAACCAACTGAGCCTCCCAGGCACCCCATCCTATTCTCTTTATTCTTGTGTGTGTGAGCCTTTACAAGAATCCCCTTACTGTCATTGTAGTGATATTTGTGATAAGCATAGAGAGTAAGCATGTGAGTTTAATATGCCATCTTTATGGAAGCTCTCGATCTAGTGTGTAGATTGTCATCCTCATAGTTCATAGATACAACAAATCTCTCCCTAAATAATATATACTTTCTTTCTTCCCCTGCGTAGTTACACTGAGAGATAAAGTGAAGAACTTTTATACTCGCCTGCCGTTCCAAAAACTGACGGGGATTTCCATTAGAAACAAAGTGCCCATGTCTGAAAAATCCATTTCCAATGGGTAAGCTACTTCTGTCCTCTCAAATATTTATTATTAAGACTTTCCTACTTCCTTAAAGAAGGTGACTTAATGTCAACTAAAGGCACATGCATAAGAAACCATAAAACCCAGTGTGAAGAGTGGAAAGGTAATGGGGAGGCGACCATATCGAAAAACCGTGGCTAAGTTACTGATACTAAACACACAAGTTAGTCCTGCGCGTCCAGGCAGCTGACACAAAAGGGAAACACTGACCCTTGTCCCATCAATTAACAAACATTATTGAGCATTGTAATAAACTTGATCGGCAGAGTCTCACTGGGCTGTGTGCAGAATCTGGAGTGAAAGTAGAACTTTTAACAAGATCGCAAGTGTATAAGGACTTTTAATTTGTTTGATATATTATTTTAAAAAGTATATTATCATATACTGAGTTAGTTAGCTGTTATTTAGTTGTTTTACTTGAAGGTGATGTTTCTCTCAGCCTAGTCGGTGGATGCCACCCAGCAGAATCCGCAAGAGGACTTTTTTGCAAACCACATTCCTGGGTCCTTCCCTGGACCTATGGAATCAGCATTTCCTGGGATGGAGCTCAAGAATCTGAATTTTAAGTAAAATTCTCCTCCTGGTGATTCTTTTCTACATTAGAATTCGAGAGTCATCGGTCTATGAACTGTTGGTCTGTGAAGTGTTGTTGATTCATGAAACTGTGTCATTTGCCACTGGTTGAGATCTGCTTTTGAAAGGGCGCCTGGGTGGCTCAGTCGGTTAAGCATCTGACTTCAGCTCAGGTCATGATCTCATGGTTTTGAGTTCAAGCCCCTCCTTGGGCTCTCTGCTATCAGCACAGGGCCCACTTCGGATCCTTTGTCCCCCTCTCTGCCCCTCCCTCCCACACTCTCAAAAATAAATGACCATTAAAAAAAAGATCTTTTGAAAATGGACTTAAAAAGGTGATACAGGGTAGGCTGTCTTGAGATCTGTCAGGCCGCTGCCCATGATGCTGGGGCAGGGCTGGAGAAGGAGGGTTGGGACCAGAGATCGGCGGGACCCTGGTGCTGGGGACTCAGAGAAGGGGGTTCGGTGGGAAAGCCCATCCAGCCCTGGGCTTCCAAGAGAGGAAAACAAAGTGGTGGGCGGGCAGGTGGGCAAGACTCTGGGAGAGAGAGCCATGGGGCAAGTGGTCCACAGGCATCAGGGTGGAGATGCAGTCAGCCCTGGAAAAATTGTCCAAGACATGGACGGTTGTGCACCAAGATGTGAGGTGAGTTCAGGGGCTCCTAAGACAAAGAAGGAAAATGGCAAGAATGAGGCAGTTTGCCCACACCGAAAAGGAGCGAGCTCGTCAAGGATGAGTGATCAGAACTGGAACATGCAGTCGGGGGGAGGGGAATCAGAGCCGAGCCCAGGAGCACTGGCTTGGGGCCACTGCGTTTCTCCAGGGCTGGTCCTAGAAGCTGAGGGTGGGGTCTAGCGGCCACACTGAGCTATTCAGCAACATAGGTCCTGAGGTAAGATCTGGATATGCTGACTCAGCAAACCCGAGTGTGATCAGCCTACATGACGGAGCAGAAAGGAAAGGAAGCTGGGTCAGGGGAAATGTGCAGATCTTTGCCGACGGACACCTGGTTGGGTCACTCCGACCGGAAGCCCGTGGAGTCTCCCATTTCTGAAGATGCCTTCTCTACCACCTCTTCCTTTTCCCAGAGCCCAAATCTGGACTTTCTCCCTATCTGAAAGGACTGTAGGGGCACGTTCAGGATGCCAGGTGAGCTTGGCTTACAGACTGGCACGTAACAGGCACGGAGTAAATGCTCGATGAAGGAACGAGCCAATGAATGAAAGATGCCAAGACTATGTTCCCGAGAAAAGAGTAGAATTTTGTTTTCCGAAGGAACCTCAAAGCTAGGAATCCACTCATGCGTCCTGGCCAAAGCACCCCGACGTCAGGGAGTCATGAGGAAAGGAACCCCGGGAAGTGAGAACGACTGTAATTCAGTAGGTCCTGGGCCACTCACAAAATCCCTCGTTGCCCGCTCTTTCTCTTCTCACACCAGCTTCTTCGAGTGTGAACGGCTGTGCGATGCGGACCCGTGCTGCACTGGCTTTGGCTTTCTAAATGTGTCCCAGTTGAAAGGTAAGAGTGATATCAACTCCACCTGCCCGGGCACAACGCTTCGTGGCCTGGAGAACATGTTCACATGGTGGGTGGGGAGGCGCGATCCTTGTTCACAGATGGGAAGTTGGGGCTCGGGGAGGGGCGGTGGCTAATAAATGGAATAACCGGGCATGGCTCCTGGCCCACTGCCTGGGCACCTTGACACAGGCCGCTACAATGGTCCCCTTCCGGGCTCCCACCTCGTCTCTCCAGACACAGCTCAGGCAGCTTGGTGGGATGGACTCTGGATCCATCCGTATGACCTGAATTTAAAGCTGGATTCAGTCGCTTGCTAGTGATGTGGTCCAGGAAAAACCACTTAATCCCAGAGCGACTCGGTGCCCCTCATGTGCAAATAGAGTTAACCGTGCTCTCCCCCTCATGGGGATCCTCATATGCAGGGAGGATCGAGTGATGTGATGCAAACAGAGCCCTAGCACAGCCCTGCGCGCGTGGCGGCTGCCCCTTCAGGATCCTCCCCCCTCTATCCCCGTGCTCTTAGACAAGTTCACTGCAGTACAGGTTTTTCAGTGGTGGCTAAGGTCCTGGCTGGAACCCAGTAGAGCACCCCCAGTGCCTGCTGGAGAATGGGTTTGCAGCATTTCGCTCATTCAGTGAGCCATCTTCCGTCATCACTGGCTTCCTTGTCCTGGTTACTGTTCTGCTCCAGGTGGAGAGGTGACATGCTTGATTCTGAACAGCCTGGGACGTCAGACGTGCAGTGAAGAAAATGGAGGGACCTGGCGCATTTTGGACTGTGGCTCCCCTGACACCGAGGTCCACACCTATCCCTTTGGATGGTACCAGAAACCTGGTAAGTAACCTGTCCCCCACGGCTACATGGGCGTCTTCAGTTGACTGTCTACCAACCGTGTACGAGGATGACGTCCTTGGGCTGGGAGGTAGACTAGCCGGGATTCGAGGGGGACGAGCAATGGAAATTGATTCTATTTAACTTATACAGGAGAGGAATTTATCTGTTGCTGATAGACTCAAGGCAAAGACGACTCACCGGGTCTTAGAGACCTGGGTATATATTAGAGGAATGAAGGGACAGTCTCTCCATCATCAGATTTTGGTTGTTAGAGTCAACCTTTCAATTCAAGGGAGAGAGTTTGGCCCAGCTTGGGCTCCCGGCCCTCCCACTGCCACAGGGAAGGTGGAGCTGCCTGAGTGACTGTCGTCGAGAGACGGCACGCACGGTGGTGGAGAGGAGGGTCCTCACAGTATGGTTAAGGTGCTGTTACTGGGCAGGGGAGACCAACAGACGAGCACTCTGCTAAGTTCCTTTGTTTTTCGAAAACTTGTCAATTAGTTGGGACAATGAAACACATGGGAGTCTTGGGGACGAAGCGGGGGGAAACTGGTGTGTACTTGACAATGTACATGGAGTGAGGATTTCAGGGTCAAGGCAGTGTTGCCCCAGTGTGGGCACTTCATACATATGTGCTGATTGAGGAGCTCAATTTGAAATCGCCGAATGAATGAATGAATGAATGGTCTGTGGGGTGTGATGGAGAATATCTGTCATCAAATGAAGTGATATGAGTGTCTTCCCAGCTCTGCCGTCTTCCGTACGTTTGTATTTGGGAAAACCTTCCCTTTCCTCGGTTGCTCTGTTGGTAAAACAGTGACTGAGACTCACTCTGGTCCTATCAGCTCCTACCTTCCAGGTGTTTGTAGGCGTGGGTCCACTTGAGGAACAGTGGGAACTGCCTGGAGACTGGGCACATTCACCCTGTGTCCCGGAAACAAATCCGGAAAGATGTCCCGGGTCCAAAATGATTGAAACCCCCCTCTGAGTAGGTGTCCAATGGAGAGGCTGAGATGAAGTTCATGATCTCCAGTCGAATGGCTTCCTCCTTCATTTCAGAGTCCATATAGGACAGATGCTGGCCCTGCCAGGCCACGTGCCCTGGAAATGGGACTCATGGAATGTCTGGTTTGGAATGTCTGGTTAGAGATCCATAACTTGGATCTCTACATTCTTTACCCAACACAACGCCTTGCCCCCAAGGAGGAAGGGAGAGGAAAACTGATATTACTCACATGTCTGCTGTACATCTGCACCTGTGCTGTGTCCCCGCACGTGCTGGGGCTTCTACGGGGAATGGAACTTAATACCATGATGCCCTATGGGGTAGCCAATCTTTCCTCCATGTTGAGATGAAGAGAGGATGACATCAATAGTTGAAGCTACTCGATGCAAACCACACAACTAGAATGAGATTGCAAGGCCAGAGCCGGTGACCCTACATGTCCCTCTTCTCCATTTCCAGGTTGCTGGCAGATCTTCTCTATCCCGTGAGTGATTGGCCGTGACAATGTCCAGACACTTTGACCAGTTTTCCCCTAACTCAATTAACTAATAAGCAGTTGACTAACAAATTGAAAAAAAATAATAAAACTAACAGACCAGACCAGTCAGTGGTTTGGCCTCTTGTTCAGAGGCCATATCCAACTCGAGGGGGCTGGGCTGGGCCTCGGTGGTGGAATCTGACTCTTGGCCCTTGATCAGGAGCCTACTAATCCCCGAGGCATCCCTTGGCTTCAGGGCAGATTTATTTGGAGTTAATGATTAGCAGGCCGAATGGAATCTTCCCTGCCGATGTCTACCTTGAGCATCCTGTGATTGGTCCTTGGTCTGAATTCACTCGGGGTTAGGGTCACGCTTTTAATTTTATTTTAACATCCTGATTTATTTTAGGAAAAACACCAGGGCTGTAGGATGAAATAGCCTCCCTGGGTTTCTATTTAGAGAAGAATGTTCCATATAGCCTTTAACTAACTCGCAGGGACAGGGGAGAAGTGAATGCCTGCTTAGTACTTACGCAGCCGGCCCTGAGCGTTTCGGGGGCTCCGAAGCATAACTCTTAGTCTTTAGAGCCTCCCTGCCTGTCTCCCCTCCCATCCCTCCTCCCATCCCCTCACCCCACAGAAGACCAAACAATGTCATTTTCCATCTTCCTCTAGCTCAGGGCAGAGTTGGGTAAAAAGAAGCTTAAGAAATAAGTCATTTGATCAGAAATATCATGGGAATTGGACCAGAGCATTACAACATCATGGCAGGACTCGGCAAAGGGAAGAACCCAAGGTCATCGTCCCAGTTCATTCCATCTGTTCTGTTTCCTTTCATCTGATGGCACAGACCACTCGCTTTTTCCAATATATATTTTGTGGGGTCAGGCTGGGGACTCAGAGTTCTGTCCAGAAACTACCGGCCAGGGAATTAAAAATTCAAAGCAGTGCTCTCTTTCAAAGGACAGTGACTGAGCACTGACCATGCCCAGGGCTTCTGGTGTTACTAATCCAGCCTGTATTCCTTGGGCTCTTTCTGTGTGCCTGGCTGGATGAATCATTTGTAAGCATTATCTCATCTAATCTTCCCAACTGCTGTTAGATAAGAAAAGGGAGATTCAGAGAGGTTAAGTCGCTTGCCCAAGGCCACACAGGAATCATGTCTTATTCAGACCCAACCACATAACGTAATAATTCCGTCAGTCAGAAAGACCCGCGTCTGGACCCTGACTCTGTCATTTGCCCGCCTGAGCCTTGAAGGGTGCATAGGACCCTGATCTCCTCCTCTCCATCAGTTCTGGCCATGAAGCATAAGTTTTCATGGAGCAGTTCTTCCAAAGGATTTCCAGAATAGACTTTGCCCTTGCTTCAGAGCCGTGGCGTGACCATTTAGTGTGTGGACATCTATACTGAGTGTTGACCACGGGCCCCGGATTAGACTCCAGGCTGAGAGCCAGAGACGAGAAGCATAACACAGGTCCCATTTCTGAAGAACCACCCCTGAAGAAGGGGAAAGGAAGTGATACTCACTGAGGTCCCGATACACGTCAAACACGGAGGAAACATGGGAGGTAGAAGGTCCTGCCTGCAGAGGGTTAGCTGGGCTGAGGGGCAGATGTGAGAGAAACAAACATTTCTTAAGCACTTACTGTATGTCAGAACCCACCCTAGAGTGCTTTTTTCCCTGTATTAATTTACAAACCCCCATGACATTGGCTCTATTCCTATTCCCCCCGTGAAGAGAGAATTATTCTCTCTGCAATCAGAGAGCTACTCAGAGATGTGGCTGAAGTTCCCATTGGGGGGATGCACGGCCATGGCGGGGAGGGGCTTCTGGGGCACAAAAGGAAAAGAGAATTCTGTTCTACAAGGGATTATGCGAACGCGTCTCCAGGAAATATCTGGGTGTAGATAAAGGAGAGTGGGCTGATGGGAGCAGTGACCACTGTGTGGGGACAGGCAGCGGGCTACGGAGGTGGGATGGGCCGGGGTCCTGCCCTCACGGCCCTCAGAGCTTCGGAGACCTGCACGCACAGGCAGTGGGGCAATCACGGCATAACCTGTGTGGCGCCAGGCTGTTGACAGAACAAAGGCCAGAGCTTAGCCTTCTGGAATCCAGGAGGAGAGAGGCACAGACCTGTCTGAGAGCACCAACAGGGGGCCCCAGAGAGCCCATGGGGACTCTGCCGTCCACAGTGAGCAGAAAGTTCCATGGGTCAGTGCAGCACGGAGGCTCAGGCTGAGCAAGTGTGAATGCAAAAGAGGCCCTTTGTGGCCCCGCCCCAGCAGTAGGGCCCAGGGAGCACTCGCACTTAGCATCCAGGGTAGGAGGAGCGGGTTCTGCTCTATGGTCCAGCAGTGCCCCAGAGCCCAGGGTTTTCTCGAAAGGGAGGGCCTTCCCTTTGCTCTTTGAATGGGCTCCCTTTGCTGCCCATTATCTCTGCAGCTGAGCATGGCCGGTAAGTGGGGCAGGGTCTCTGGTTTCTTTTTAAAGTCAAATGTGGCTTCTAAAAAAAACCAGTGAAGCCACACGGTTCCTGCTAAGGAAATGCCCCTGGACCTTGAAGCAATTCTAGATAAGGGAACATGACTTGGGTAGGAAATGAGAAGCCTTTCTAATTAAATATGCCTCTCTGCAATCCACACGCCGAAACTACCACACGGAGGTAGGGTTACCGAATGGTCCATGCTCCATCCTCATTCACATCCCGCCCATAGCTCCTGCCAAGCACTCGGCAGCGAGTGGGCCCCAGGCCTCAGGCTAGCATTTTGCAGCAACATCTCCGTTTGCGCCCAGGCACCCACGAAGAGATAGGGCCTATTGTGAGCCCCACTCTGTGCTGTGCTGGCCAACAGTTCACAGCTGGAGAGGGGGAGAGGAAGCCCTGATTTGTGGCGGTTGCCACTAGCCGTGGTGTAAATGTCTCCGCCACGGCTGCCAACTTGCTGTCTGTCTTACTCAAAAGGCAAAACCCTATTAAGAAATACTGCCGAGGGGTGGGAACAGGTACATAGAGCAACAGCAGTAGAGCCATGTGATCTGTTGTCTGCGGCAATGAGCTGCATGGTGGTGCTCCCTGGTGGTGCTCGCTTAGATGAGCTGAATGGTGATGCTTCCTGGTGGTGCTCGCTGAGATGAGCTGAGTGGTGGTGCTCCCTGGTGGTGCTCGCTGATGGTGCTCGCTGAGATGAGCTGAGTGGTGATGCTCCCTGGTGGTGCTCGCTGAGAGGAGCTGAGAGGAGCTGAATGGTGATGCTCCCTGGTGGTGCTCGCTGAGATGAGCTGAATGGTGGTGTTCCCTGGTGGTGCTCGCTGAGATGAGCTGCATGGTGGTGGTCCCTGGGAATGTGCTGTGGCTTGTCTAATGGTTCCCATGGTGTTAGATATTTCTATAGTTTCCAGTAATTAGTACCGTGTATACTATAAGTGTACCATATGCATTTTTTACAATGCAATACGATATTATACAGTACAATTCACTACAATATTCTAGCATAAATATTTCCTTTGCAAGCTGAGCTCGCTTTGTATTTCAAGATACATTTCCAGAAGCAGAATTACTGGGTTCAAGGGTGAGAGCATTTGAGTGCCCTCGATAGAGATGGTCTAACTGTTCTCCAAAGACTGCATTAATGCTCAGGACGTTTGCTCTGAGAACCTCTCTCTTCCAGGAAAGACACATATTTAAATAAACAAGCCACGCTCGCCCGCTGGGTGTAGTGGAGCGTGGCCGTGGTTGGTAATTCTGAGCATCGCTTGAGGAGCTCACCGAACGGTAGATGACGGATACCATAGCTCAGTGGTCCTCAAAGTGTGTCCCCGGACCAGCAGCATCGGTGTCATCTGGGAACTTGTTAGAAAGGCCAGATTTCAGGCCACCCCCCAGACCTGCTGAATCAGACACTATGGGGGGTGGGGCTGGCTCGGTGTTGTTACCCAGCCTGGGCACCAGGGCCTTAGAGTGACTGGGAGGGAGCAGGTGTTTCCAGGAAGGTGGAACCATGCAAAAAAAAAAAAAAAAAGACCCAATACAACTGGAGGTTCTAGAACCGAGAGAGGCTGGGTTATAGCTCACCTGACCAAAGTGAAGAAGGCAGGGGAGGGGCAGCACTTTCGGGACCAGACTAGAGTGTGCCTCTAATCCATGCTTTTTATGGAGGGCGAATGGGACAGCAGACAGCGTGTCACTGTAGAAAGGAGGGCGAATGGGACAGCAGACAGCGTGTCACCGTAGAAAGGAGGGCGAATGGGACAGCAGACAGAGTGTCACCGTAGAAAGGCAATGTTAAGAGCGGCTCTTGGCCAGCATTCATTGAGGGCCTGCCTGCAGTACGCTCAAAGCCTTACAGGTCCCAACTCATCTAAAGCTTATGAGCCTGAGAAAGGTATTGTGTAAGCCCTTTTCTACGGACAGGGGCATTGAGGACAGGGAGCTGAGATAACTTCTGGAGGGCACACAGAGGGAAGAGGCCGAGCCAATCTTGCCCTGGGCAGCTGACCCCAGAGCCCTGCCCTTGACTGCTGACCATGCGCCCTGCAGCTGGTTTGGGCCCCTGGGAGAACATAATGATGACACTTTAGATGTTCAGTAAGCGAAGGGGAAGAAGATAATTAGCACCTGTGGACCCTCTGCTGGGTATGTCTGGTTTCTCATTTAATTTTGACAGCATCCTCATTTTATCAATGCTGAACGTGGGTCTAGAAAAAGTCAGATGACTTGTCCTTCCACGCTACCCTGCTTCTAAGCAGCACGTGGAGATTCGGGTCCAGGTCTGCCTGTGCACAAAGTCTGTGCTCTGTTCACCCTGCCATACTGCCTGCCATGGGCACCTGTCACTTACTGAGCTCTTACCCCGGGCCTGGCACCGCATTCCCTCCTGTCATCCTCACAGTGATTCCCGAGGTGGGTGCTATGATCGCATCGCACGGGCTTAAGTGCCTCGCCCAAGTGAACAGAGTCAGAAAGTGATGGCTGCAAGCACATGTGCCGTCCCCCACCTGTCCTCGGAACATGGCGGGACCCTCCCTGCTCATCCCCCAGCCTCATTGCGGGCTTTGGTCAGTGACCCGTGTGCCAACGAGGGGTGTGTCCCTTGTGGGCAGAAGCCGTAGAGCAAGGGTGAAGTTTGCTGCACTCTTTCCCTGCCGCGGTGTTGTCAAGACAGGGAACACGGGGTGGGGTGGAGCCTTCCTCCACCCGGGCCCCGGGGGGCCCACCTACAATGGACACGTGGTGCGAGGGAGAGACCACCGTGGGTGGGGGTGGCTTTAAGTCGCTGTAATGTGATTGTCACCTCGGCCCAGTCTAGTCCATCCTGACCAATTCAGGGTGTCTCCGGGAGCTGAACACAGCCTGTCTGCCTTCCAGGTCCGATTTTGCCATGGCCTCCATGAGCCTCTGTTAGTTAATACCTTGGAGGGTGGAGGAGACCTGAAAGGCTGCCTCATCTTTGTCTTTCAGTTGCTCAGAACGATGCTCCCGGTTTTTGCCCCTCGGTGGTTCTGCCTTCCGTCCCAGAGAAAGGTAAGCACGTTGTCGTTTCAGCCTCCCTCGGGAGAGGTCCACCCCACTTTTCCTTCTTCTCCTCTTTCTCTTAGTTTTGCCCAGTGGTTGATAGCTCGCCTGGGCCGCTCCCGCTCATTAATTCGAGCTCCTGGCAACTGCACACACGCAGAGATGGGGCCCCGCTGGCCCTGCGCCCATTTCACAGACGGGGAAACCGGCTCCTAGCAAATAGACGCCTTGGCCAAATAGTGCAATCAGTTGGAAGCAGAGGAGGGTTTAGTCCAGTTCCTGAACTTTTCATTCCGAGGACTGTCCTCACCCTGTCCAGGAATGGCTAGACCAGCACATTGGTTCTAGACCAATGTCAAGAATAGTGGCGCCGTGGCCAAACAGGGAAAGAACCTGCTATTTCTTAGACCAGGGAAGTGGGGGCTCACAGCCCTTAGTGCACTGGGTGTCACACGGTGACATCTGGGGCGGGGCACCGAGCCCAGGAGCGCCCCCTCCTGCACGTTCCCTCCCCCCACCCCGCCCCGGACATGCCCTTGTCTGGTCACGAGATAGCAGGAAATGCAGAGAAGTGGGCGCAGTGGTTTCTGGAGGGGGGTGAGCTGGGAGTGGGGCAGACGAGCGTGGGCCTGGATGCAAGACCCTATTCTGCCTTCTCTCAGTCAGGAAATGACTCGAAGGGCCCAAGCGACGTTAATTCCTGTCCTGTGACATGATGTCTGAGGAGCTCCAGACATCTGTCATTACAGTCCTGGCTGAAGAGACAGAATATAGAGCTTGTGTAGGAAGGAATCATTTAGCCAAGGCTGTGGCTAAAAGTATAAATGTCCTCAACCCATGTTGTGAGTTCCTTCCACCTCGTTCGAAGAGCTAACTCGCACATTCTATACAGAAATCTATCTGTGTCTAAACAGTTGGTGACTTTATGTCTAGGACTTTGGGTGTATGATCTGGTGTCAGCTTTCTAAAGTGCTGTGACGTAGGAGTCGCCATTGTCATGTCATGAATGGTGGAGGGGGTGCTTAGGAGAGGGTAACACACCCACGACCAAGCAGGGGACGCGTGTCCCAACCAGACTTTGGTCCACGTTGATATTGAGTTTTATCAAGTTAACGTACAAACAACTGAAATAATCACATCGTCTCCAGAGATTTATGGTTAAAAAAAACCCAACTGGCTCCTTGTCTCACCTCTACCGCCTGCCATTTCTGCTTCCAGAGGCTCCCACACTTAACTCTTGTAGCTGTTTTTTTCTCATCCTGGCCTCTCCATTTCTAAATAACACACGAATCCTGCTATTCTGCGATTTGTCGATCTTGGAAGTGACTGTGGAGTTCCTTCCGGTCTTAATAGGTGAGGGGTTGAGAGTCTCCTTTATCACCCTTTTCAATTTTCCTTCTTCGTCCTCGACACCTAGTCACGTGAAGACTGGGGGTCGAAACAAGAGTATTATTTGCTCCATCCACGCGCATATGGCCCACCGGGGAGCCCCAGGGAGCAAGGGCAATCTCCTGTTACGGTTACCCATCGCTGTGTGTGGGCAGCGGACCCTCCTGTTTTTAGTCCCGTGTTCCACCCCTGCCTTCCACGGTACCCCACCCTTCTTGGGCTTCTTGGGGTGCCCGTGAAACAGATCAGGTCCATGCCCCGTTCTGCAGGGACCTGGAGCATTAGCTCCTCTGTGCTGTTGAGTCCATCAACACACCTCCCCCTTCTTTTCCTCCCTGAAAAATTTGTTGAAATCTCTTATCTGCTGTTTGCCCGTCCTTGTTTTCTTTTGTTATCTTTGTGGGTTTAGACTTTCTAAATTCCTTTACTTCATTTTGTAGGAGGGTGAGAAGCTACATGAGCTGCATTTAATTAAATGCGATAATATAATCTTTTCCGAAACGTTTCCGAAACATTTAGTGAAAGCTCTGTTTTGTCCTCACAAACGCACCAAGCATTTGATCTTCACACAGACCTCAAGAGACAGGTCCTCCTTTAATATTGGCTAGTTGTAGAACATTCGAACCATGCAGAAATAGAGAGGAGAAAAATCACAGAGTTATTTACAAGTCATGTCGGTTCAAACATTGATTTATTTGCTTCTACTCTCCTTAGGCTTTTCTGTGGTGTGAAGTACTTGTAATCTCTCTACAATGTGATTCTTTCATTTATACCTAACAGAGCATCGTGTGTATATTTCCAAATTGTTATTTATCCCTCTAAATAATGCATTCATGCATGCATATGTTCATTCATTTGTTCATTTGTTCATTCATCCATCCATTCATTCATCCCTCTGTCCACATTCCTACGTTCATGCTGCTCCCTGTCTGGTGAAGAAGAAACAGGTGAAGACAGGCCAGGGTTACCAGCAGTAGTTCCACATTTTTCCACCAGGTAGACCTGTTGATCTGACTCGTTGCTCTATTTTTGGGCATTTGATTGTTTACGACCCCTCGTCATCATGAAAATACCATAATGAACACCTGGCTCCATAAAGCTCTTCCCAATGTCCAGGTTACTTCCTGGGGGACACATTCTCCAAAGCAGAATTACTGGGTTTGACAACTTTATATTTTAAGACTCTAGCTCAGTGTTGCCAAATTAGTCCCCAGCATTGTTCCTAGTGATATCCTCACTAGCAGTGAGTTCGTTTCTCCACCACGTACTTGGGACCTTTCTCATTACAAAAGTATTACTTATTCAGCGTATAGATAAAGCACGTTCCAGTATCTGAATGTCCAATGCATCCTCTTACATATGAGCAAATCAAAGCATGAACTCCTTCAGGAGTTTTGTGGTGTTTCTGTTCTGTGTGTTTTTTTTTTTTTCTGATAATTTGTATTCCTGGGACTTGAGTTACCAACACAAGGGAGAAAGGATGTCGAGTTTCACATCCCCCTTCACACATGCGGTCTATGGATCTCAGCTGAAGTTTCCAAGGCAGAATGACATGTCACAGGATTTTTAAACAAGTGCGATTTTGACAAGTGTGATTTGAAGACGGGAGGGATGTCGGCGCCTGCGTTCCATCTGTGCTCAGAGCTCCCAAATTGGAATGGAGAGTCTGGGTGTGTTCCTTGGATGACAGTCAAGCGGGGGACACAATTCTGCCTCTCGGGTATTGATATGTGAGTGTGATTCTGACGCGGATTGTGCCTGTGCATGTGTGTGTGTGCACATACACGTGTGTATACACCATGTATATGTAAAATGCTCATCTTTATGCACTTCTTATTTGGGGAGGAAAGGAAATATTTATTAAACACCCAGTGTTTTACAAGTCCTTTAGCGCTCATAAGATGAGTAGATGGTAGCAAAGTCTGTTTTTCAAATAAGGGAGGTGAGGGTCTGAGAGATTAAATGAGCCCCTGGGATTTGGACCCATGTGCATCTGGCCCCCCTCCGAGTTAGATAAGAATATCTGGTGTGAGTTTCTGGAAAGGGTGACAGAGATAGACTTCCAGCCCTAGACTTGTCTGGACATCTAATGCTTGGCCTTGTGCCTTGTGATGAGTCGGTGTATATTAAGCCACCCATTCAAAGCCTCTTTGAAGAAGGATTCTGATGCACTGAGTGGTCAGTGGGGGTAGTGGGAAGGGGGAGGTGACTTTTGAACTCTCACAAATCGAGGGGCTTCGAACACACTACATGGTTTGAAGATGGCAGAGTTTGTCAAATGGCCAAGTTTCAGAAAGCCTTTCCTTCAGAGAGAGTGGTTTGTGCATGCAAAGGCCCAGGGGCATGAAATGGCCTGGGACATTCAGACGTTGGTGGGCCTAGGGTCATCAGTGAGATGAGCAGGAGGGAAAGGCTTTCGCTTGAGCACAGAGCCAGCAGGAGACTCTATATTGGGTTTGGCACTAGACCTTGGTGCAATGACCTGGGGGGTGGGGTGGGGCGCAGCTGAAAGTGGCAGCAAGCTCTGGGGAGGACAAGTTAGAGAAACGTGTTAGGGCCGAACAGCTCATCTTTCACTTCAGTTCAGTTCAACTCGGTGACTAGGTCTATGCCAGCCATTCTTTGGGTAATGGATTCTGAATTTTCACCTACATTCCAGAAAAGGCGCTGTGATGGGGGCTGGAGGTCTTGACTACAGAGGTAGGAGCCTGCTTTCTAGTCAGGAGAAAGGCACAGGAAGTCAGAATTGAAGGAGATGAGCTACTTACCACAGTGGGGGCCTCGGGAAGCCACCCCCAAATGCACCGCGGACAGACAGGGAAAGTACCACAGAACATCACGGCCACATTACGACATGAAGAAGGAGCATGCATCTGTCAGATGTCAAGGGGGGAAAAGGACGCATCCTGGGTGGAGGCAGGTGTGCGAGGAGAAGCCAAGGGTGTGCCTCGGCGCGGCACATGCAGGGAAATACACGTAGTTCAGGATTACAGGGCGAGTGAGGGGCAGGGAGAGGCCAGATGGGGGACGGGGATCAAAAACTAGAGTCCCTTGGGTACCACACATCCCTGAAGGGCCTTACACAGTTACACACTGAGCTTTCTAACTATTCAAAAGCCCTCCTTTTGGGCTGTGATGGGGACGCATTGGTGAACGGATGAGCCAGATTCTGAGAAAACGTGGACAGGTGTGTAATCGGTATATAGAGTACCATTTTACCCTCTGGGAAAAACTTGTATGTGCTTAAAAACAAGCGAAACAATAAAGCTGACATTTTTCTTTATACAAGAAAATGTCCGTTACTTCTTGAAAGACCAACCAATCCGGAGAGGATGTTCAAGGTCAGCAGGAATCACCTTCTCGGACGTTGGAGCCCACTATAGGCTGACCACGATCTCCACCTCTCCCGCCTGCCCAAACATTGGATCTTCCGCGGGCTTATTCCCATGACATGTTGCTTTTCATCTACCATTTCCGAAGCACTTTGCTCAGAGGTGCTGCTGAAGCAAACTGAGTTTTTGGATTGCCAGCCAGAGGAAAACACAGATTATGACTCTTTGGAGATCCGTGTCTGTATTCTAAGTTCATTTTGCCCCGAGACACTTCAAAATGCCCCTTAGAAAATGCTCCGGCTCTTGAGCGAGAGCCCCCCTTGGAGCAGCAGGTGTGACACAGGCTGGTCCCTGCAGGGGAGAAATGTGCCTGCTTGCGGCGGGCCCGCCCAGCCCTCCAGCTCCTCTCCTGGCCACCTCCCTCGCCACAGCTACAAGCCTGAATTCCAGGGGATGGAAGTGTCTGCACGGACAGTCTTTCGGGGCCACACAATCACAGTCCATCAACTTTGTCTGCCTTTACTGTCCACTGTGCCAGTGGGGTGCTGGAATTCGGTTGATCTTTTCTGCAAATGTTTTCTATTAAGCCGGAGAGTTGTGTGATCCTAAAAAATGTCAGTGCTGGCAGGGGGCCTGGACATCATCTAATTGAAGGAAGCAATGGGACACGGCGCTGCCGTGGGCTTTGAAGTCGGTCCCTGCAGCTCCCGGTCCTTTTCCAGCTCTTTCTCAGCCCGGCGATGGCTCCATTTGCCTCCTTGAAATGGGGAGGATGGTAGAAAATACGAGAGATGAGTCTAGTAAGCTAGTGCTGAAGAATAAGTACAAGGCTCCGCACAGAACCCAATAAAGAGTGAGTGTTTAAGAGATGTCAGCGATACTTCGCAAGTCCGAATCCATCTTTTTGTGGAAGAGGAAACAGGCAGAGAGAGAAGATGGCTCTACTAAGTCACAGCCGGTTAAGGGCAGAGCTACAGAATGTTGTATTTTAAACATTCCTGTTCATCGGTTATGGCCTCCATCGCTGTGCTAAATGCTTTCCATAGTTTAACCCTCACGACTGCCCCTTGTGCATGATTATGTCCATTCCCCAGATCTGGCAGCTAAGGCCCAGAGAGGTCCAAGTTCACACAGCTAGTAAACAGGAGAGATTCAAACCCAATCCGAATTCGAGCCCGTCTCCCCACCGAATGTGCTGACTGTGGCTGGCTGGGCTCCTTAGGAATCAGCATGTGGGGTGCAGGTTATGGTTTAGGGAAAGGTACCCACAGGGGGAGGAGGGGGGAAGGGAAGGTGCAGGACGGGCCAGAGGACACAGTGGGCTGCAGCGTGGTCTCAGTGGAGTGGCGGCCTCAGCTGCCCTTTCAGGGACGCTGGGGTGACCTTCACATATTCCATGCCCTTACTTAGGTGACATGTCGATGTGGGCGTGGCCTTCTGGAGGGCCACCCATCCCGCTTGCGGGTGCTCCTAACTGTGCAGGGGCACTGTCACCTGCCCCTTGAGCCACCAGACTGGTGACGCAGGAACCCACACAAGGGCTAATTCCTAATTCTTCGGGTCCTCTGGCCGAAAGGCCCAGGGGAGCGGGCACCGACTCCAAAAGCTCGTGTGAAACGTGCATCTCGATTCCAAACGCGCACAGGGCTTCGTGCGCGTGCGCCCCGTCGCGGGAGCTCCCGGTGCCGCCTCCGTAGCTGCCCCCTGAGAACTGCTGTCCAGGGAGGGGTCGCGCACCCCGGGGACGAGCTCCTCTCTCCAAGCGTGCGGCCCAGATGCCCCTCTAGCACAGGGCCCAGCAACCCCTCCCAGACCTCCGTTCCGAGACCCCGGGGGCTGAGGAGTAGAAGGACCCCAGCTGGCAAACTGTGTCACAGCAGTGGCAGATGGAAGGAAGTGGGAGATGTGAGGGAGCGGCCCCCAGTCGGTCAGCCTCAGGGCTCCCCACGGATGCCAGATGCCAGCGCGAGCAGCCAGCCAGCCAGCTGATGGGGTGTCGGTCCGGGGCCATGGTCATGGTCTCTGGTGCCTGGGCCCGTCCATTCTGCAGGTGTTAGCGAGCGCTTACTCTGGGCCGGGCGCTAGGTGCAGGGGCTACAGCAGCGAGCAGCGCCAGCAGACAGCCCTGCACCACCGGCTTCACCCTAGCACGTCTCCCAGGGGCCCATCTGTCCTCTGAGCTGACATCACCTCTAACACCGCATCCAAGCAGCCCCCTTGGGCCCTCTCCAACCCCCACCCTGCTTTATTGTCTGCTGTGAAATGTTCCCACCTGTTGACTTCTTGGATATTCGCCTGCTCTTACCCCCAGAAGGGAAACTGCCCCTTTTGTTTTGAAGGGGCAGGGACTCTGTGTGTCTGAAGCTTGCCTGGTACCTAGTTAGTGCTCACAAAGTGTTTGCTGACTGAATGAGCGCACTGCTTCTTGCTTGCTGGATTTTGTGCTCCCAGAAACTGAGTTCGTAACTTAGGGCTTGATCCTTCATACTTAGCCCAATGCCAGGTGTATAGGAGGCACTCAGTATTATTTTATTTGTAACCTGTTAGGTTTAATATGTATATATTCGGTTCGCTCTGGTTAGTGTTTAAAGCTACTAGGGATTCCGTGTTTGTTGGAAGGATGTAAAAATAAAGGGAAGAATGATCTTGACCAATTTAAAGAAACTTTCTGAGTCTCAGCTGCCTCACCTTTAAAATGGAGATGATGATGCCTAATTCAATGAGGTTGTTATGAAGCTCAGAAGAGACATTATCTGTAAAGTTGGCTCATCCAGTGCCTGGTGAAGGTGGCAGTGTTGGAATAGCTAAATTAGGTCAAGTACTGCCAGTACCGAGGGATCCCTTTCACAGGTGACATTTATGAAAGCAGCCCCTGCGAAATAGTCCAGTGTACAACCTGTGCGGCTGTACATAGCGAGCCCAGGAGGCACTTGATTAATGTTTGCCGGTTGATTGTGTCTTGAACCCTCGTCAGATCTTAGGGGCTGGAGAAGACTTAGGATCCTCCTCAGAAACTTCCTCCCCGGATAGTTACTTCCAGTTGTGTATCTGGTCCATCGGGCGATTCTTTAATCAAATTACAGGAGATAGAACCCAGAAGAAAACCTTTTGGTTTGGGTTGTTTCGGCTTTAGCTTTAAAGATATTTTGTCAGGTGTCTTGCTTAGCTATAGAAGGTATATTTTCAGCCCAAAATCAATCAGATACTGCACGATAAAAAACGAGCACGGTCAAAACTGTGAGGTGGCGGCAGTTTTGGGTTCCACTCAATTTTTTTTCCCCCTTCCTATTCCTGGCCTCCAGCCCACTCTGAGAAACTCATGACTTCCTGCTGCTCAGCCCCAGGCCTCCCCGCTGGAACTCCGGCCCCACGGCAGGCCTCTCTGATGACGGAAGCGGTTCCTCTTTCCCTCCCACTCCCAGATCAGCCCTGACCAGCTAGCTGTTTTAGAGTAGAGGCACCTTGCTTATCTGTTGTTTTATTTCCCAGTGCTCTGCCAGAGAGCTCTTGGCAAACCCAGTGGATTTGGGGTGCCCAGGTGGCTCAGTCGGTTAAGCGACCTACTCTTGATTTTGACTCAGGTCATGATTTCGCGGTTCGTGGGATTGAGCCCCGCGCTGGGCTCTGCGCTGATGGTTCAGAGCCTTGCTTGGGATTCTCTGTCTGTCTCTGTCCCTCCCCCGCTCAAAATAAACAAATTAAACATTTAAAAATAAAACTTAATAGAGCTGACAAAATAATTCACACTGAACATGATTGATATTATTTTAGTATGATATTTTCTACAAGAGTTTTCACATTTTCACAAGTGGATAAACCAGAAAATTGTTGCTCAGATGATTTGACAAATACTTAATTATTTAAAAAAATTTTTTAATGTTTTTATTTATTATTGAGGCAGAAACAGAGCATGAGTGGGCGAGGGGCAGAGAGAGAGAGGGAGACACAGAATCCAAAGCAGGCTCCAGGCTCTGAGCTGTCAGCACAGAGCCCAACACTGGGCTCGAACTCACGAACCGTGAGATCATGACCTGAGCTGAAGTCGGCCGCTTAACTGACTGAGCCACCCAGGCGCCCCAATTTGACAAATATTTAGAAGAAGTACTTTAGACAGGTGGCCTTTCCTAGAGCCCGTCAAGGCATTCTATGTAGTGGACTATGAACCCAGCCATCACTGAATGCAGTCCATCCATCGTGGTAGATTTCCTTTAGTTTCATGGATTATAATAATATTAACTGTTCATTAAAGATAGTAATACCATGTTATAAGTGGCTGGGGCCATATTCAGTTTTGTTTTGTTTTAATGATTCTTTGGTCATTGCTCATATTTTTCATCCCCACTGTTGAGTCTCTGCTGAATTCTCTGACCCCGTTGGAGGAGTTGGATTTGATTTATGATGAAGGCAGTCACCTTGCCTCCCACATGTGCAAAGTCCAGGAGACGAGAGGGCCCAGCTCAGGAGGGACCGAGGGAAGCCTTCAGTGTGGAAGGGGCGTCTGGTATCCTGGGGGGACCAGTGAGGGATGAGGCGAGAAGGGGATGGGGAAAGAGAAGGCATTGGTGATCTTGCTGTGATGGAGGTGATGAGCTCCCTGCCACTGGAGTATTCAAGCCTGTTGGAGATGCCCTTGCTGTGTGAGGAGGTGGCTTAAATGGCCTCTAAGTTTCCCTCCGAGTTTTCTATTTTTGTAATTCTAATTAATGATTGGCCCAGTTATGCTTTAAGGTGTGGCTTTTGTTTTCTGTTTTTGTGATAACTTACGCACAGGCAGGCAGTTTTTGGCAGATGTTTGTAGAAGTGGGAGCAGTGAAGCAGAGAGACGTTGGCATGGGGTAAATCTGGGTTTCAATTCTAGTTCTGTTCTTACTCCGTGTGACCCGGAGCAAGTCACGTCACTGCTCCGAACCTCAGTGTCCTCAAGGCAGACTTCTTAATATCCCTGCATCCACAAGGGGCCATGAAATTTGGATGCAGTCATGGAGGGACATGCTCTGTACAGAGCCTGTCACACGCAGTCCCTGACTGACGGTGGTGACAGCCGTAGCTGCCCTTACTGCCACCGTGCCTGGAGAGGCAGAGTGCAGACTCAGGAGTGCCTGCCTGGGTCCAGACCAGCTGCGTGACCTTGGGCGAGTTACCCACAGTCCACTGAGAGGTCAGGCTAGCCTCTGCCTGATGCCTTTGTTCAAGAGAGACCTCTGCATTATTGGAATCCCTCTGATTAGCTCATGTAGGTTCTCCATATGCATTTGTGCTGCTGAATTTCTGCAGTTTTACCCAGCACCCAGGATCACATGCAATGACCCCAAAAAGTGTTCACATGCGCTCAGAAAACCCCATTATCATACATACCATCTTCCAGGCTGCCTTTGTATGTGGGGGGAATTTGGAGGGGTCCACTGGATATGAGCCAGACTTCTCAGAGAGAAATCAGACTGATCCCAGGCCTTTGCATTTCCAGTAGGAATTTTGCTCGCGATGAACTTAGTAATTTGTCAGGAGGACCCGGAGGGAGTGTTGTCCCAAGTCTGGTTCCACGTTCATGTCTTTTTCTGAGCTAGAAATTTTCTGCAGAAGTGTCTTTGAAGTTAGTGGTGTGAAAGATGATGACTCACCAATCCACAGCTCGTAACCTCAGGAGATGCTGGGCCATTTCAGACGTCTCTGGAAACCTCTGCCTGCGAAATGCAGGCCAAGAAAGGGAAGCACTTGATCTCTGAAGTCGAGTCTTGGGGACTAAGGGGTAGCTGTGGTGAAGTGGATACTGGGAGGGGGCAGCCTTTGGTTTGCTAACCACGAGCTGTGACTCTGATCACGTCCTACCCCAGCTCGGAGCCTCAGTTCAGTCCCTTGAAAAATAGTAATAGGTACATTTGATGCATAGGTTGATGTAGTGATAACATCTTGTAGTGTCAGTATATGAATGCTTCATAAACTGGAATGTACCACCTAAGAGTGATATTGTTAAATCGGTGGACCATGATTTATTTCCTAGGTGGTCAATTCATCCACTAATCCACTTGCTCAACAATTATTTATTGAGGTCCTGTGGTAGGTGAATGATTATAGTATTAATCTTTATAGAGGTAGGAAAGACTCAGTATCCCACCTGTTCTGTATTAGTTAAGGAACTTCATTAATTCATTCATTAAATACATGCTTAAGAATTGGGCAGTTCATGAAAAATAGTGATATTATTGTTCCTCTTTAGCACACGGAACATTAACAAATGCCACCTACAACTGTATTACTATTTCTAGGGTTACTATTTTTATATACTCTTTTGATAGGTCTTAGAGAAGTAATGAAAACTGAGGCAGAGCCTTTGGTCTCAGGAGCTCATAATTTAACAGAGAGATAGAAAACATGAGGAAATTGCAACGCAGTATGTTCATGGAACAGTAGGTTGGGGGTAGTGGGGGTAGGAGCCTCAGAAGGGTGTGCATAGGAAGTGACATCTGAATTACATCTTGAAGGGTGATATGAGTTCATTACATGAATACTGACTTCATTTTCTAAGTGTAAGTCAGATTAGAGGAATAAAGTCATACAACACAGAGTGATTTACTAGACCACCAGACAGGAGTTTGGGGTGGTAGGGAGTAGATTGAAGAGAGATGTGACTGAGGAGGTAGGGAAGGGAGGCAGCAGACAGATCTCAAGAAACGATGGAGGCCATGGTTTTGCTGGAGATTCAGATGGGATGTGTTACCCCAGGGAGAGTATCCACTTACAATGGTAGAACCTGAAATTTAGACTTGAAAGAGTATGTATCTTAATTTTCCTTCTATAATGTCCTTTCTAGGTGGGCATTCAGTCTACCTGAACACTAGTTGGGGACAACATTTAACATTTCAGGTTGGGAAGTCCCATGGGTAGTGGGGATGGCTTCCGAGACAGACAATGTAAGAGGGGAACCAGTTGAAGACTGTGGGTGAGGCTGGAAGTAACAGTAAGCCTTCAGCTTTCAACATGCTGAGTTGGGGTGCCTCGTGGCCATCTGCTTGGAGGGGTCTAGTAAGCATGGATGGTCTCCGCCTGGGGCTTGGGTGAGGCTTCTGGGCTGGAGATGTACTGATGATCATTGGTGTGTTGGTACTTTAAGTCATGGGGATAGGTCGTCCGTGGAGAGTGTGTTGGAATATCAACAGTGCAGGTCAAGGACAGACCCCTGAGGAACAGCAGCGTTGAAGGGAAGAGCAGAAGGGAAGCCAGAGGAAGCAGGAGGAAGATGGGAGGCAGTGCTGGTGGCGCGGGGTGTCATGGAAACCAGGGAAGGGAGACGTGACCAACAATTTCAAGGATGTGGGGACTACAGACATTGATGGGGTTCGTCAAGCACTTTACAAATATAGTAGGATGAAGAGGGAAAAAGCTAAATAGTAGTGATTTGAGAAAGTCGAAACTACAAACTTTCCCCAAGAATGTTGGCTCTGAAGAAAAAGAGAGAACACAATTGACAGCTAAAAATGAAGGTGGCCCATTGGTTGGTAACTATCTGTCTTTAGGTCGTGAACCACCTCTGTTAACATATTGAAACAGTTGCCCCACCATACATACCAGACTTTGCCTCTATTTTCAGGGAAATCAGCCCCTGAAATCTAACCCTGAGGTCAGAAACCCTGGGTTAGAGTAAGGTCTTGTTTTCAAGGGGGGCATTTGAGTGTGTTTTTATGCTAAAGACTGAAGACAGAGGAGGGGTGAGAGCAGGACCGGCCTGGGGGTGTAATTGGTTGCAGATGCCCCTGGGGGCGGTGAGAGAGAATGAGCTCTAGAACACAGATGGGGGAACTGGCTCCAACAACCACCCTTCCTCCCTCTAGGAGAAAGAAAGAGAAGATGGGATGGTTCATAGAGAGTGGAGAGGTGGACACAGAGTTGAGGCCGATGCTGAGGGCGGTCCCTCTTTTCTCTGGGAGGCAAGAGGTCAGGCACCTGCTGAACGTGTGATGCTGGGCCTGGACAGAGCAACAGGCACCGGAGGCGATCATAGAGAACAGAAGGGGCTGAGGTCTAGGGTGCCGAGGAGGTGTTGACAGTTCAGGTGAGGCTGGGGACCCAGACGTTGTGAAGGAGCCGATCTGTCTGTGGAAGTGTCTTTAGTTGAGCTCCGCTGACCAAGACAAGCTGTGGAGAAAGCAGTCCCTTCGATTCATCCACCCAGGAAGACAAGGTTGAGGGCACTGGCAAAAGGGGAGTTGAAACAACGGACCAGTGGGTGGCCCTGGCATACGACAGACCAGTGAAGATGGACACCGTGGAGGGGGGAGGAGCATGGAGTCACGGGGAGAGTCAGGAGCTGCTTTAGGTGCCATGGCAGGATGTGGATGTGGTCGTGGGGGTTCTGGGCTGGGAGGAATGGACATGAATGTCTCTGGGACTGAAGGGGTCAGGAAACAACCAGAGTGGTGAGTGGACCATCGATGGTCCCTGTAGATGATAAGGTCACCCAAGGCTTCAGCAGGGTTGGGGTGGAAATGACCATTTTGAGCTGAAAATTATGGCAAAGAATTCGAAGAATGTGGTAGAATGACCAGGCATTCCCCATTGAGGGTAATTAATGAGGAAGTCTAGAAATTTCCATAGTTAGGAGGCTGTGACCCAAAGCAGGGGAAAGGGGACACTAGGACCATGGTAAGGGCCCTTGTTTCCAAGACACAGTATTGGGGAGAGGAGAGGCAGGGTCAGGGGTCAGCTGTGACAGCAGTGACATGACTTCAGCAGGAGGCTGGATCCGAAGCGAGATGAGGTCACCTGGGTGCGGAGAAGACAGGCAGGCTTATATTCTCGTCATGGATTGGGGGCTCACCTTGTACTCTCGGACAGCTCACGGTTGCCCATTTTCCCTTCTACCAAATAAGAACAATTTTGAGAAAACAAAGCAAACGAATCATCATCATTTTGGAAAAGGAGACTTAGGAAGCCAAGTCAGGAAGCACAACCATCAGCATAGCGAAAAAAGACACAACATTTTACCTTCCAGACGACGTCTCCCAGACCAGTCCTCATTTCTGGAAGAAGCACAAAACCCCTTGTCAAGTTGCCCGTCGCAGTTCTGGGTCCCAGAAGGTAGACCCCGCTCCCCCAATCCAACGTCCCACCTACAGCTGGAGCCCATGGCCCCTCTAGCCCAGTGTCGGCAAGCCCTAGCCCCCGGCCTGCTGCTGTGGGACCCATGAGCTGAGAAGGGCCTCGGACAGGTTGAAAGGACTGTATAAAAATATAGAGAGAAGAACATGCAAGAGAGAACGAATGTGGCCGGCAAAGCCTAAAATATTTACTCTCTGGTCTCTAACTGAGAAATCTTGCCGGCCCCTGGCCTCGCCTGAAGATGTGTTGTCTTTCTCTTTATCCCGAGCCCTGAATTACTTCAGTGGGTCTTTTCTGGTCTTCCCGGGCCACATGGCCGGAGCTCTGCCCCACCGTGTGACAGTCCTGACCGCGGAGGCGAGGGGGTGACAACAGTCACATCAGTGCTATTGATATTCGTGTTTGGGTTGAAAATGCCCTATTTTATTTTAGTTTGTTTGTAATTATTATTTGAGAGGGGTGGGAAGAGGGGCAGAGGGAGAGAGAGAGGGAATCTTAAGCAAGCCTCGGGCTCAGCGTGGAGCCCGACATGAAGCTGATCCCACCACCCTGGGATCATGACCTGAGCTGAAATCTAGAGGCAGACACTCAACCAACTGAGCCACCCCTAAAATGCCCTATTTTAGAAGTGACAGCATATATGCCCTTGTGCACTGAGCAACACGGCCCTAGAGGGAGGAGGTCTGGCTCCTGGAGGCTGAGACACAGGGCGTCCAATCTTTAATAAATGTGGTTGAGCATGTATTATGCACCAAGCATTTTGCAGGGATTAATCCATTCAGCCCTCACCTTGTCCAGAGCCCACTGACTTTTTCATGCCATGACACGTCAGGGGTGATGACATCTGCATTCAGACAGCCAGGTGAGAGGACCTGCCCTAGCTGCCCCCACCCCTGTCCCCTGGGAAGGCCAGAAGGATCAGTGGCAGACTGTGGCCCTTAACATATGGGAGGTTCTGCCTAGGACAGAGGTGACACGACTATTCCAGTTTTTAGATTAAAACAAGATAACGTTCGGAACTTAAGAGTGTAATTTATGCAAAGTCAGAGCTGGCAGTAGGCGGAGCCAAGATCCAGCCAGGCAGAATGCTTCTGGAATGATCCCTCTTTAAGGCATGTAATGCCAGGGGTGCTGGGTGGCTCAGTCGGTTAAGCGTCTGACTCTTGGCTTCAGCTCAGGTCACGATTTCACGGTTTGTGGGACTGAGTTGGGCTCTGCGCTGACAGCTCAGAGCCTGCTTGGGATTCTCTCTCTCCCTCTCTCTCTCTGCCCCTCCCCTGCTCGCACGCTCTCTTTCTCTCTCAAAATAAATAAATAAACTTAAAAAGGCATGCAATGCCACCTCTCTGAGCAGGGGTGACCGGAAAGCCATGTTCACGGCTGTGTGTGGATTAAACAAAAACCACATGTAACTGCACATTGTGGTGTGTCTAGTAAATAGGAAATTGTTTTTAAAATTTTTTTTAAATGTTCATTTATTTTTGAGACAGAGAGAGAGAGAGAGAGAGTGCATGGGAGGGGCAGAGAGAGAGGAGACACAGAATCCGAAGCAGGCTCCAGGCTCTGAGCTGTCAGCACAGAGTCCGATGCAGGGCTCAAACCCATGAGAGGTTTGAGATCATGACCTGAGCTGAAGTTTGGCGCTTAACGGACCGAGCCACCATGTGCCCCAAAAGGAAATTCTTAATGTTAATATTGGCCACTATAATCGTATGACTTGACATGGGGAGACTTGTCGTTAGGACTGGCTTTTCCGTGTCCAGGCAGGTGAGGCACAGGACTCTCCACAAATCAAGGCACGGGTGTTTGTACTGAGTATTCACCTGCCGGATTAATCTGTTAATGCTGCAGACTGGGTCTGAAACAAGGGGACTTTGTTCTCTCACAGCTCTGGAGGCTGGCGTCCAAGGTCAAGGTGTGGGCAGGGCTGGTTCCTTTGGGGGGGCCACGAGGGCTGGCTCTGTTCCAGAACCATCTCCTTGGCTCATAGACGGCCATCTTCTCCCTGTGTCTTCACGTTGTCCTCCCTGTATGTGCCATGCTGTGTCCTAATGTCCCCTTTCTATGAGGACACCAGCCATTCCGGATTTGGGACCATTCTCATGGCCTCATCTTAACTCGATTACCTCTGCCAAGTCCCTATCTCCAAATAGGGTCACATTATGAACGACTGGGGGTTAGGACTTCAAAGGAGGAATCATGAGGGGCTGCCTTCCAACCCATAGGACTCCCTCCCTACCATCCTCTGCTGAGCTCTGGAGATGTGAAGGGACAGGAAGGTGGCTTGCTGGAGAGCTAACAAATGGGTATTTGGAGGCTGCAGAGAAGTAAACCTGTCTCTAGGTATTTTTCTGGTGTTATCCGTTGCAAACGAGGCCTGGCAGGGTCTGCTGTTTCTCCCTGAAGAAATGCTAGACCTACAAGCACCTCCCGTTCTGTTTTCATCTTTCAAGTGATCACAAGATCACACGGATCTCTCTTTCTCTCTCTCTCCCCCACGGTCTCTCTGTTATCAAAAGAACATCTGGTTTCTTCTGAGGGCTCACAAGGGCAAACACAGCCCAGCGGAACTTGCTTCTCATTTGAAAGATGGCATTTGGTGAGAAATCAGGATGTCTGACTATTCTTCCTGCCCCGTAATGACTGCGCATGGGGGCATCTTGCCCGCAGCCGGCGCTGTGGCCGTGGAGCTGGGAGAGCAGAATCCGACAGTCCGCTGTAGTCTGCTCGCGTTCAAGGTCGCGGCGGCCGGCTGGTGCCTGCAATACTCTTCCTGCTCAAAAAAGAGGCTTCCAACTTGGATGTTTCCCCCCAGCCAGCCGGCCCGGGGAACGGAACCCCCCTCCAGCCTTCCTCAAGCTTTCTCCGTATTCAGCACCCATCCCTTTGATAAGTGCCCAGGAGGCGAGAGGAATTCTTTTTGGTTCTGAGTGCGAAATGGGACGACTCCTATGTGCTTCTGGACCCTCTAGAGCTTGCGCTCGTTATTTTTCTTAGATCTCTTCATTTATAAAATGGGTCTGTGATTATTTGAATGTTGGGAGAGGTGAGTATTTGCTACTGGTCTGATGTGCTTCTGAAACACTGGAAAGCTCTTCCCCGGTTTTCAAGTGAGAGAAAGGAGGGCCAGAGCAGGAACTTACCCGGCCGGCCAGCAACTGACCTGTACCGTGTCTGTGTGTGTGTGTGTGTGTGTGTGTGTGTGTGTGTGTGTGTGTTGGTGGGATCAGGCTAGAGTAAAGCTATTTAAAAAAAATTTTTTTTAACGTTATTTATTTTAGAGAGACAGACAGAGTGCGAATGAGGGAAGGGCAGAGAGAGAAGGAGGCACAGAATCCGAAGATAATCTGAAGTTGTCAGCACAGAGCCCGATGCGAGGCTCAATCCCACAAACCATGAGATCAAGACCTGAGCCGAAGTCGGAAGATTAACCGACTGAGCCACCCATGCGCCCCAGGCTATTTTTAATGGTTGGGAAAAAAAAACAAAAACCTCTAAGCCTTGAAATCAAAATCAAACATTTCCTCCTTTAATTGGTATCCAGAAAGAAAGGCAGGAGGGAAGACAGGAAGGAAAGAAGGGGAGGGAGGGAAGAAAAAAGAACAAGGATTAGACATGATTTTCCATATATTTGAAATTTTCAAATATACCGTAGTCTGGTGATTTTGTCTTTACATAGTCCACATTAGAAGGGGATACAGTGCTTTCCAGAAGGGAGCAGAAGTTGCTGGCTATTCCTGGAGGCTGACCTATGTCAAGGTCGCAGCCTATGCTGCCCCAGAGTCACGGAGGGGCTCACCCCGTCACCTGCTTCTCTGCTGCCCTCCGCCCCGCACCCCTCCCCCCCCAGCAACTTTGCTGTTTGCGGGAGTAGGAGGGGATGATACAAGGTCAGAGGGCTAACTAGGGCTCAAATGCTGACTTGCCACCTCTTAGCTGTGTGGCCTTGAGCACATCATCGGCCCTCTCTGGGACTCGCTTTTCTCTTCTGTAAAATGGGGATAATGTCGCCCGTCTCGGTAAAGTATCGTCGTTAGGCAGAGTCTGGTCATCTTGAATTCACACACACTTCGTGCCTGCCCTCTAGATGGTAGCGCTTATTGCTAGTACATTCCACCGTGTAGGACGCTGGCTGCAAGGCACTCCCTTCAGGGCCACCGTTTCCCCGGTGCTAATGGACTGGCGGGGTGGCTCAGCTCCAGGGACGGGTCTGTTGGCGAGCCGTCTCATGCTTCGGTTGTTTCTGGTTTGAAAGGGGCACCCCGACGCTCCACCGCCACACTGCAGGGTCTGGTTGGCGGGGGAGAGAGAGCGCACAGGCTGCTGGCGACAGGGGCCAACCTGCTGGTCACTACCTCGAGAGGGGGACGCAGGCTATCGGGGAGGCCGCACAGCTCCTGAATGTTGCCCTGTGACCCTTCCTCCCCATGGCTCTGTGTCCCTATCTGACATGTCTGGTGCAGGAACGCGAGTTGGGGGCAGCCAGGCACCCCCTATGAAAGTGGGGGGTGTCACGGAGCTGGACTCCTCGGTGGGCACGGCTTTGCCTATTTCCCAAGGACGGTGGGCAGTGAGGGCTGCAACAGATGGGGGGCGACCCCAGCTGCAGTGTGACGGTGGCCTCAAAGCAGCAAGACTGGCCAGAGGGAGGTGTCAGTAGGACACCTGGAGGGTCAGTCGGCGGAGTGAGACTGAGGAGGTCGGAATCTGGATGGGAAAGAAGGACTTGTTCCCAGAGGGGCCGAGCAGGCAGAAGGGACAGGGCAAGGGGAGGCCATAGGACGATAGGATGTCTGGGTGGCACATGGTGAGGGGGACATTTCCTGAGGAACAAGAACACCATGTGGGGGCAAACGCCAGCATCCAGGGCTGTGTGAGCGTTTCATTTTGGGTTGTGCTGAGCCTTGTAAAACCTTATTGCTGTGTTCAGTGGCAGATCTCCTGTGGAAACCGAGGCCCCGTGACTGGTCAAGCAGGCACACTGGCCGGTTCTACTGTGCCTGAGGCCAGTTGGAGGAGTCACCGGGCCAGAGGGCAGAGGGTGAGGGGCGGACGGGCAGGGAGCCAGGTGCCCAGGGACCAGGTTGGGGTGGGGCAAGTGGAAGCAGGGATTGCAAAGAAGTCAGGATGTCAATGGCAGTGGTTTGGGCACCTACATCCCGTTAGGAGCTCCCTTCCCACTCCCGGCCCCCCCTCCCCTTTCCCCCACCCTCCCGCATCCCCCCCATACTTGGGTCTTGCTCAGCCCTCCATGGTTTTTGAGGGGGTCACCTACCTCAACTCCTTCCTTTCTGACCAGGCACTAGGAGGAGATTCTCATGATATCCCAGGTTTGCCAAGGAGGAACCTGAGGCTCTACTGCCCCCCTCGGCCCCCCATCCCCCCCTCCAGCCCACAGGTGAAGGGGGCGGAGCTTAGCCAACACAGCCAATCGCATCGCCTCTGGGGCATTTCCTTCTGGTCCCTGTTTTCTCAAAAACTACTTTTGTAGGAGACATCTGAGTGGTTGTTGAATAAATGGGCAAATATAGAACTAAATTGGTTACTAGAGAGGACTGTCTAGCCAGAGCCCCCCCCCCCCCCAGAAGCAGGTCACTGCTACATCTGCTGCAATCCGGTTTGGGCCCCATTTCCAAAGTAGCTACGTGGACAAGAGCCTGCCTTTCAACCATGTCTTCGAGTTCCATTCAGTGAGTTCAAGATCCCATTAGAAAATAAACACACAGAAATAAAGAGCTTTCCTTTACGCCAACAGTAACTGTTTTAAAAATATAATGGGACAAACATTCCATTCCATTCTTAATAACATCAAACATTAAACATAATGCAATCTAAAATCTTCTTCTCTAGTTAGTTTTTAATCTGAAGGACATTCCAATTAATAGCCCAAAAGAGCTTTCTTGAAACCTAATACAATGGCTTTGAATTCCATCTGGTAGAATAAATAGCCAAAAATAGCCAAGAAATACATTTTTTATTTTTTTATTCTTCTAATTTTTAATGTTTATTTATTTTTGAGAGAAAGAGAGTAGAGGAGGGGCAGAGAGAGAGAAGGAGACACAGAATCCGAAGCAGGCTCCAGGCTCTGAGCTGTCAGCACAGAGCCCCACGCGGGGCTTGAACCCATGAACCATGAGATCATGACCTGAGCTGCAGTTGGACACCCTACCGACTGAGCCACCCCAAGAAATATCATTTAAAGAAAAAGTAATACGGGAAGACTTTTACCACTTGATGATAAAATGTTCAAGCAGTGTGAGGGCAGAGCTAGAATTTACAAACAGATGAATGAAAGAAAAGGTTACCCAGCAGCCAAAATTGGTTTATATGTAAGTAGTTAACATATGACATACATGGTATTTCAAATTCAAGGGGAGATTGTTTTTAAGTGATGCTGGCATTGCAGGCTATAACATATATTTGAAACAAAAGGGGAAAAAAAGGAAACTCATCCAGTATGGGTGGACCCAAAAGCTGCTACCCCCGCATTCACACAGAGAGGAGGGTAGGCCTTGAAGTAAAGCATGTTTTCTGAACCTGAAGGAGCTGGCCTCAAGCCCAAGGGCTGCCCCATAGCAGCTAAGCCCTTTGGGCATGTTACCGGATCTGTCAATGTTAGTTGCAATGGCGTTGCTGGTTCTTGGCAAATAGTAAACGCCCACAAAATGCTACCAACATCCCCCCAGCTTTCAGGCTTCATCATGTGTTTACATGCACAAAGAACTTGTTCTCAGAATTTGCATGAGATGCATGAGCCCCAGATGTTGGATTCTGCACAACAGCAACAGCTCGTCCCGGGGTCCCCGCCAGCTGGGGGAAGGGGACAGGATGAGGGTGTGGCAGAGACTTGGCTCCAGGCCCTGGGGTGGCGACAGATGAGCGGACTCTCACTTTGGAGATGAAATTTACCCTTCAATTATAAGCGCTGTCCCCCAGACATCAAGCTAAACACGGAGTGCGGCCAAGACTTCCATTTTAAGCCCGTAATTGGCAAGTTTGGTCCTGAAACCCCATCATGAGTCTTCTGTGAAATTGCAGTGTCCTTACCGCCTAAAAATACGCAGCTCGGCTTGGTCATGCTGCCAAAATGCCACTTGTACTGACCATGAAAATAGTAACGCGTGGAGGACGTTTAAGAAAATGAGAGCCCAGCGTCTGCGGCCGGGAAGCCGCGTCCCAAGGTCAGCACGACGTGGCTCTGGATTCTGAGGACGGCCCCCACAGTTCCAGGACGAGCCTGGGGGCTCACCTTCTCTGGCTGAGTCCACCAGAAATCTCATATCGTTATTTGATGGCTTCTTTGGATAAACTTTTTCTCTTTTTCTTTTTCTTTTTATTAAGAAGAAAAAGGTGTGGACTAGGCTGTTTTACCATTCTAATTTTAGCGCTCTGGGTGTCAAAGGCAGATTTGAGATAAAAATGACAGGCTTCCCTATATAGCTAAGAGGGTGGGACTGTCCAAAACAAACACCTTTTCATACCTGGGGACAATGCTCCTTCCAGAAAGGGTGCTCAGCTATTTAGGAAGCTTGGAGGGGATGGAAAGAGCGTTGGCCGAACGCCAAGAGGGCTGGTTCTGTCTCCGGCTTGGTCAAGTTCAGCTCTGTGTTCCTGGAAAGTCATGTAACCTCTCTGTTTCTGACTCCTCATTCTTGAAGGAGGCCTTGGAGTCCCTCCCCAACCGCGGAGCGCTGTGGGAATCAGTTATAGTGACATTTTGCAGCTGGGAAAACTGAGACACTGGATTAACACCCTTAGAGCACTTAGCTGATTAGTGACAGCACTTCGTAAACTGTAAAGTGCTACACGTAGGGTGGCCGTGCTGTTCCACTAGCACAAGCGAGATAAATGCTCATAAATTTTTCCTATGGGGATTAAAACTACGGTGGTCTTCTGCAAAGGAAGTCAGAGACAGAAAGGAAAAGCAAATGAACACGTAGATTCTTCTCCATTAACGATCAGTGATGCACCCACCGAACAGATCTTGAGAATGCTAGAATTAGCATTCCCAGTGATCACGGAGGGCTATGTTGGGAGGCAGTGTTTTGCCCCCTTTAGTGCTCTTTGTGGACAGAAGAACGCACTCATCCACTTAGACCCACAGTCCTTCCTCACAGTGGAAGCCCAAGGTCCCCGCTCGGGGTCACCTCTGTCCTCACGGGGACACCGGTACTCTGGAAGGTCTCTTTGCCCGTGCCAAGCCATCTGTCTGACAGCTGCACCTGAGGCCCTCCCTGTTGGTGTGACAGATGTGCAGTTGGTGGAGGGCAGCACCGTGGAGCAGCGGAGGGCATGGGCTCTGTGCATGCAAAGCCCGGGTTTCACTCTTGCCCCACCCCTGCAGAATGGAACTCTCTGGGGCGAGCCCAGTTAACATCTCTGCGTCTCATTTCCTTCATCTTTAAAGAGGATGTTTTAGCCGCTGATTTCCAGGAAACAAACTCAGTGATGGAGATTTGCATGCAGGATGTTTTGTGCGCGGGGCTCCTGGGAGCAGCCCCTGTAAGGAAGCGAGGGGGCGAGAATGGGCAGGGGGAGATGCAGAGCCTCTGTGCCAACCAAACCAGGGCCCCACAGATCCCAGGGTGAGCTCCAAAGCCAGGCTGGCCCTGCAGAGTGGGCCCTCTTGAGGCAGGGGGTTGGACCTTTGCACACCCACGCGGATTGGTTTTGGGACACAGGCTGGGACCCTGGGAGGGACGGCAGCTCACCTAGATCACAGGCTTTTCCTGGAGGGGACGCAGCTAGGAGCCTCCAGACACCAGCTTCCCAGCCCTGGGGAAGTGAGAGGCTTGGTCCTGAAAGTGGCCTAGGCAGCACCCCACAGCGCCCATTGTGGTCCGAGGGCTTGGGGGGGATCAAATGGCATGGTGTCTGGGAAGCACCACTCGACAGCACTGATACGTCTGCTATTATCGTTGTTACCTGGCTTCACTCTGATTGTTGCCTTGTGACACCTGTGTTATGATGCTGGCCTTATCTGTCTTCTCTCCCACTTGACTGAGCTGCTTAATAGAAACAGCCATGGTTTTGTGGGTTTTTTTGGGTTTTTTTGTTTGTTTTTGTTTTTTGTTTTGTTTCTGTTTTACCTTTGTATCCATAGGCTTGAGCATAGAACTCGGTTCATAAAAACTTATAATACATCACTGTACAATGGAAAGGTGGATCAAGGCATGGGGTCACAGGAGGATGGAGGCCGCAGGGAGGATGCCCTGGGGCTGCTTTTCCGGGGGCACCATTGTCTTCATCATCACAGCATGGAAAGCTGTGTGTGACTCATGTCCCCTGCTCTCCCTCCTAGTCGCTCCGGGCTCATGGCAGTCCCTGGCCCTCTCCGCAGTAGTTGTTGACCCGTCCATCAGGAACTTTGATGTTGCCCACATCAGCACGGCTGCCACCAGTGACTTCTCTGACGCCAGAGACTTCTGTTTGTTGGGTAAGGGGAGTTTCCCTCCGCTCCCTCCAAAGTAGGGTGGTTGATTGGGATGGGGCCTCACACGGTGCTGCCAACATCCTGACCTCAGAAGCACATGGGAGACCCCAAGATGACCTGGAGTGCCAGACAGGAAGGGATGAACAAGGGGACAGACCCTGGGTGGGCCCTTCTCTGCAGTCTCCTCATCCTCCTGCGGGGGCGGACCATAGTCAAGGTCCCCAAGGGAGTACGCCGGCCAAAAAGAGAACAATGTTGATCCAGGCCAGAAGATGATGAGAGGAAGGATCTGGGAGGCCCATCTGAGACAAAGGAGATGAGCAGAAGCTAGGATAGCTGTCCTCAGAGTCTGGATGGGCCATCATGGCAAGGAGGAAATATACTTGTCCTGGCCAGGCTCATGGGGCAAAGCTAAGACCTATGGGTAAAACTCAAATTTCAAGAGATGTTTTTCAATACAAAATAAAGACACTTCTAATAGGCAAAGCTGTCCACAGACACATATTTCTTTTAGAGGGTTTCTGGTCACTGATGTTTAAACAAAAGCTAGATAACGACTTGATAGAAATGTTCTGCAAAGACTATCTTCTGCAAGAGGCTGAGATTGAATAACATTCATACTCCTTCAATTCTTTGATTCCACGAATCTCCTCACCTACAAGGTTGGATAGCAATATGCACATCTTCTAGAAAGGGCCATGTATAAATGTACAGGTTGTGCACTTTACAATTCTGTGTGCGGCCATAGCACAGACTGGGCTATGAACGAGGCCCTTAGACAGTTCATAGCTTGTCCAAGTGAATGAGTCAACACCATTTTCACAGCTGTTCTTAGGACTGAAAATCCTTAATGCCATGAATAATTTAAATTATCTACCAGCAGGACCTGGTACCCATGGGAAAGGACATAATCCCTGGTGGAAAATTGTGGGTATGATGGAAGGGAGATAAGGCTGGAGAAGAAGGCAAGGGCTGGAGCATGGAGAGCTTTGTCTGTATGACTTAATCCTAAAGCCAGTGGGGAGCCATGGAGTTGCTTCAAACAAGAGAATGAGGAATTAAATAAAGAATGTTTATTTAATTTGTAAATTAAATAAACAACCAAAAACCTCCTTTTTGTGTGGAAAATAGCTCGATAGAAGAGTTAGGTTCCCCCCAAGCACAATTCTATTCCCAGCCCCTGGCACAGTATCAGGGATATATAGTAGATGCTCAAATGAATAAATAAGTGATTGGATGGATGGATGCATGCACAAGTAGATGGATAGATAGAGAGATGGATGATTGGATGGATAAATGGAAAGATGCATAATTGGATGGATAGATGGATGGGTGGATGGATGCATACCTGATTAGATGGATAGAGTGATAGGTGCACGGATTCATAGATGCACAGCTGGATGAATGAGTGGACTGATGGATGAATAGATGACATGTGGATTCCCGGATGTATGACTGGATGCATGATCAGATGGATGAATGGCTGAGGTGCCATCTTTGCGGCCCAAGCCTCACTCTTCTCTTATTCCGTAGAATGTTCCCGTCACCAGGCCTGCCTTGTCACCACTCTGCAGACCCGACCTGGTGCTGTGAGGTGTGTCTTCTATGCCGATACCCAGATCTGCACACATAGCCTGCAGGCCCATAACTGCCGGCTTCTGCTCCGTGAAGAGGCCACCCACATTTACAGAAAGCTGAGTAAGTCCCAGCCTGTGCCTTTGTGGCTATTTCTGGGGGCCTGGATATAGCTGGGAGGGACTGTCCAAGCATGTGGTGACTTGTGGGCAGTGGCTTTTGAGGTTCTTAAGGAAAAATTGGCTGAAGTTATCCTGGGCAAGGTGGCATTCATTTGGGATGGACTGAAGAAAGATGAAAAGCGTGTACATATACATATATACATACATACACACATATGTATACATATGTACATATATATATCATTATGGTTTTTTATTATATTTTAGTTAGTTAACACACAGTGCAATATTGGTTTCAGAAGTAGAATTCAGTGATTCATCAGTTACATACAACACCCAGTGCTCATCACAAGTGCCCTCCTTAATGCCCATCCCCCATCTAGCCCATCCTCCACTCATGTCCCTCTATCTACCCTGACTTGGTTCTCTATGGTTAAGAGTCTGTTTTGGTTTGTTTCCCCCTCTTCTCTTCCCTCCCCATTCCCATATGTTCATCTGTTTTGTTTATTCTGCATAATTCTGCATATGAATGAAATTATATGATATTTGTCTTTCTCTGATTTACTTATTTCGCTTAACATAATATATATTCTAGGTCCATCCACATCATTGCAAATAGCAAGATTTCATTTCTTTTGATGGCTGAGTAATAGTCCATTGTGTGTCTATACCGCATCTTTTTTATCCATTCATCAGTCGATGGGCATTTGAGCTTTCTCCATAGTCTGGCTATTGTTGCTAGTGCTGCTATAAACATTGGGGTACATGTGCCATCTTTGAATCAACATTTTTGTATCCTTTGGATAAATACCTAGTAGTACAATTGCCAGGTCCTAGGGTGGTTCTATTTTTAGTTTTTTGAGGAACCTCCACACTGTTCTCCAGAGTGGCTGCACCAGTTTGCATTCCCGCCAGCAGTGCAAGAGGGTTCTCCTTTCTCTGCATCCTCGCCAGCACCTGTTGTTTCTTGCGTCGTTAATTTCAGCCATTCTGACAGGTGTGAGGTGGTGTCTCATCGTGGTTTTGATTCGTATTTCCCAGATGACGAGTGATGTTGAGCATCTTTTCATGTGTCTGTTGACCATCTGGGTGTCTTGTTTGGAAAAGTGTCTATTCATGTCTTCTGCCCATTTCTTCACTGGGTTATCTGTTTTTTGGAAACCCTGTTTCTAAGCTAGAACTTCTCTGCGCCACCTTTATTCATGTATCCAAGATATGGGAGCCATTGGCCTTTGAGTTTCTTAGCAGAATAATCCAACGGGCCACTATTTATTATCATTGTATAGTTTAGGCAGTTCTGTCACATGCCTTATCTCAATTGGTCCTCACACCAATCCTGAGGTGGCAAGATAAGGGTTTTATCCCATCTTAGAGATCAAGACTCTCTGGCCCAGAGAAGCCACTTCTCTGATTTCACACAGCTAGTGGTGACAGAATGGGAACTTGGAACCAGGCTTCCTATCTCTCGATGCAATCTGCTTGCGCCAAACCACATCGCCTAACTACCGAATCACCGTCACCATGGAGAGGGCAGCTGCTTGCCGCTCAGTTTCATTTAAAAACATTCAGGAAGGTGCTGTTATGTGTCCCACGTTGTGCTAGGTCCTGAGGATACAGGGATGAAGGCAGCAAGGGGAGAGCAACCTAGAAATCCATCACTAAGTGAAACACCTAAGACCCGTAGACCAGGAACCGTGGGAGCCGGAGGCCTGGGGGAGGCACCTCCCCCATTAGACGTGCTTATGGGATGGAATTAATAACTGTTTTTTAAAATGTTGCCTTTTTCTGCCATCTTACCTTCTAGAGAAGAGGTTGGCAAGCTTTCTCTGTAAAGGGCCGGATAAATAGTTTTAGGCTCTACAGGCCTGTTACAACTACTCAACTCTGCCACTTGCGCCTGGAAAGCAGCCACAGGAAATATGTAAATCAATGGGTGTGGTGGTGTGCCGATAAAACTTTATTTATAAAACCAGGCACCAGCTGCATTTGGTCCCACCCTGCCCCAAAGCACTGGGGGTTGCCAGGCCTGTCTTGATCCAGTGATATCCTCCTCCTCTGCCTCCTCCTCTACTTCAGCCTTTAGACCTTGAGAGTGCTCTCCAGACCTGGGAGGGCGTTGATTCCTGCCTGCTGTGGTCTTGGGCCCCCAGTCTCAAGTGTTCTCATCAACATAGACATCGGTACTATTCTGTCAAGGTAGATGGCAGTGGTATACCTCACTCGTAGTGTAGCTAATCTGCATGGTAATTCTGCTGAGGAGAGATGCCTAGCTTTGAGGTTCTGTACAGCAAATTAAACTGTTCCTCTATTAATTCTGTGTAATGCACATTCAACGTGCAGAGCTCACCTCCAGCCGAAGATGCATGCCCGTGTGTATCTACACGGGCGTCATTCGCACCTCGCGCACACGTACGGCTACAGATCATTTTCTTAACTTAAGTAGTCATGTGGCCTAAATATGTGGCTATTCTAGAAAGAATCCATCCTTTTCTGCAAACCATTTCAAAAGAGAGAACTGCACTTCTCACATTTTCCCCATGTTGGAGCTCATTCCGTCTGGGATTCATTGGGCAGCCTCCGGAGGGAGGGCTGAATACTGCTGTCCGTGAGAAAGCAGGCTTGCATTCCCTCGGCATTCTTTAGCGTTCATATTTTCTGTCTTTGCTCCCTCCCTCAGAGGATGCCACGTTCATGAAATGTGGCTATTTCCCTGCAAAGGAAAGGGATGGACTCTGAAGGTTCTGGTGCTTTAGCAGCCTCAGTCCTCAGTGCTTGCCTGAGGGCTTGTGATTTACAGCTGAAGCAGGAGATCTTGCCAGAAGGAGCTGTGGGCTGAGACCAGCCATGGCTGGTGACTGAGACCAGATTAAAACGTGTAACCATTTCCTTCCATCCTAAATTTCCCTTGAGTTCTAACGAGCACTGCAGCATTTTAAACAAAGTTTCATTCACTCTTTCCTCCCTCCCTCCCTCCCTTCCTTCCTTCCTTCCTTCCTTCCTTCCTTCCTTCCTTCCTTCCTTCTTTCCTTCCTTCCATTCCTCCCTTCCTCCCTCTCTCCCTTTCTTTTTCTCTCCTTCCCACTACCTCCTTCCCTCCCTTCCTCCCTCTCTTCCTTCAATTCCTTCATTCACACACATGTGGGGCCTCTGCCACTTGCACGCCCTGGGCTTGGAGCACCACAGACATCATGTTATGTATTCCCAACATCTATGTACTGCAGGGACTGCTACCATTCCTATTTCCCAGGGGGAAATTGAGGGTCAGAAGAATTAATGAAGTTTTCCCAAAGTAGCTGGTGCATAACATAAAGCCCAAGTCTGCCTGCCTCCTCGGACCACCCATTGGTTTCTCCTCACTGGTTCCTCCTCACCATGTTCCTCGGTGGCCCGGAAGTCCTGAATGCACGCCATGCCTGGGCTTCTCAGCCCTCATGCAGTGGACATCCGGGGCCAGATCGTTCTTTGCCGTGGGGGTGGTCCTACAAATCGCGGTCTGTTTAGCAGCATCCTTGACCTCTACTCACTAGATGTCAGTAGCTGGCATCTCTCATAGACCCTTGGGACAAGCAAAAATGTCTCCGGACATTGTCAAATGTCCCCTGGGGACAAAGTCACCTCCAGTTGAACCACTGCACTACGCCACGCTGGTGAGGAAGGGATAGACACCTGCCCTGTCTGTCTGCTTCCTCTCTGTGCTCATGGGAACAGTACATGGAGCTAGATCTGCAAGCAAGCAGCAAAACTTTCTCAATCGGCCAACAGTAGAGCCGAGCAAACCAAACACGCCTGCTGGAAATAATCAGAGATTTCTTTCTCCCCGCCCCCCTCGGGCGTGTGCACCCGCATGCAGAGACAGAGAGAGAGAGAAGATCTCTTCACCAGCATTTAGCGTAAGGCCCCAAGCCCTGTGGGGAAGCAGACGCAGACCTGTTCCAGGTCCCAGATAATGGTATTTGGCCCTGAGCCAGGGTCCCAACAAAAGTTGACTGACTCAATCAATGGATGCGAGAAAATATGGTGGAGGAGATAAGCCACAGCAGCAAGGGGGGATTGGCATTACAAGAAGGGGGTGGAGGGCATTGGGGGCAGGGCAGGCTGGCAGGTGGCACTAGCTTTGACCTGACAGGCCAGATGGAACCGGGGAATGCAGGAAGGGAGAGAGGGCGTTGCAGACCCGGGCAGTGGCCTGGAAAGGGGCCCCGAGCTGGCCCTTGACCCATGTGAACGGGCAGTGGTCACAGTTGGGGTCCAGAAACCCTTTGAATCCCACACCTTGAAGTCCTGGCAGCTACCCACCCTTGGCCCCTCGGTCTATTAGCAGTGAAATGCAAATAAGGGCCCACGGTGCCTCAGCCGCAGTTCTGCAATCCCGAAGTTCTAAAACGCAGGAAAAAAAATTGTTTTTGGTGCATTTGCAGGGAACTTATTATTTAGGTCCAAATCTGACCTAGAGTAACTGAAGAAATCAGATTCTCTGTGCATCCCTGTTCGTATGAGTAAGCCACGCATTTCACCCCAGAAATGATCGATGCGTTCGATGGTGGGGCCTGACTCCGAGCCTTGCCCAATTCTGTATCCCTCTGTTCATTTTAAAAATCCAAGTACTTCTGAATCATGGCTCATGTCTGGCCCCAGCGCGCCGAGGAAGGGCTCGTATCCGGGGTTAAGCTCTGCCTGGCCTCTGGTGGGAAAAATCAGGGAGGCAATACACGTAGAGAGGGGATTGGTGCAGACACTCAGTGTCTGGTAACCATGAGCTGCACTTTTTATTAATTTTTTTCCACATGGGAAAGTCAGCTGACCAGGCTCAGGCTGTTGGGTTAGGGGTCTGAACGAACGTCCAACATTTTTTAAAGTGCGAAAGCAGTGCTTTGTGTGACTAGAGCACCCACTGTGGTCCCCTTCCCTCCCCGCCCCCCGACTGTCCCTCCGACAGACAACTCTCTGCTCAGCTATGGGACGCCTGCACCTTCGGTGACCGTCACCCCCCACGGCCAGCTGCTGGGCAGGTCCCGGGCCATCCAGGTGGGCACTTCATGGAAGCAGGTGGACGAGTTCCTGGGAGTTCCGTACGCCTCCCCGCCCATGGCAGAGGGTCGCCTCCGGGCACCGGAGCCCTTGAACTGGACAGGGTCCTGGGATGCCACCAAGCCACGGTGAGGATCTAGGGGAATACGCTGTGGCGACCGTGCAGGGAATTCCTCTCCTGTGTGGATTTGCAGGAGCTAGTCTTGGTGACAGAGCAGTGCATTCCAGTTTGCAGAGTGGATGGGGGCGGGGAGCGTATTAGTTAAGGCGGCATTCAGTGCTCTCACAGATAAACCCTCCAGATATCAGTATCTTGCTTCTGTAAAGTGAATTTGGTAATGGAGGGGCCAGTGTGTTCTGCCCCAGGAGGTGGTGACTCGGGGACCCAGGCAATCCCGCCTTCTGCAGCGTGAACAGGCCTGGACTTGGCCTCCAGGGAAGAGAGGCTCCAGAAGGGTCCCCATGGACGGTGCCAATGGGCCGGAAGCGCACCCATCGCTTGCACTAGTCTGCAAATGGTTGGAACTCAGCCTCCTGGCCAGGGCTGACTGTGTGGGGCTGAGAACTACACAGAGAGGGAACAACACCTGAGCTAAGGAAAAGCATTCGAAAAGGGCTCTCCCTCCCAACAGGAACAATCTTCCAAGGAGGTTTTAGAAAACGTGGGGGGAAAAGTTCAAATCCTAACTTCCTGCCTCATCCACCACGTTCGTTTCCTTATCGCCTCCCATGCACACACCATTTTCAACGGTTGTCACGTTGGGGATTTTGTCATTTTCCGAACCAGTATGGTCACAGGGCCCTCGGAAAGAGCACCATTCTCCGCTCTCCCTTCCTCACCTTCTGAGAGACACCTGCGGCTCTGTCCTGAGGCAGCTGGCCCTGCCCTGTCCCTAGTCTCCCAGGACTGGCTGGCGGGCAGGTCCGCAGGTCAGGGTGAGCAAAAATGAAGGGCAGTGAAGACTTAAGTGCAGAAAGCCAGGGAGAAACAAAAGGAATAAACACGCACCAGTTGCAATGTTTCACCATGATCATGAGGGTCCACATGACAGGTGAGGCTTTGGGGAGCAGTCAGAGAGCTCGCCTTCTCCGAGTCCAGCGCGAGCACGGCTTGGGGGGGTGCATAAAACCCCCAGTGGGGCAGGTACCCTCGTGCTGTCGTTGGGCGTGAGATGCTGAAACTGGTGCGCTTGGTCCTGATGAGGACGACAGGCCAGACATGACATCCAGCAAGTTGGGGCACACCCAGTCTGCACGCTTGAGCCAAGGTCCCGAGAGACATCCATTTCCCCCTTCTCTGTCTTGGGCATCCTTCTCAGAGCTGGCACTGTGTCCCTGGATGGTGTTCGTCCATGGCCCGAGGCAGAGAGAGTGGCGGGGACCCGCTGTTTCTCTCACATGCGGCCACTCCCTTTGCCCGTTGCCCAAAGCTGCCTGATTGCTGCAGAGCTGGTGGGCCAGCGGGCCTTTGGCTGGGGCAGTGGGTTCTGGGCGATGGTGGGCAAGAAGGGAAGATGGGGCGTGTGTCCTTGGTTGTTGAGCTGGAAGTCATAGAGTCTGTATCCCCAGGGCCAGCTGCTGGCAGCCAGGCACCGGAACACCCACGTCTCCCGGAGTCAGTGAAGATTGCTTGTATCTTAACGTGTTTGTCCCTCAGAACGTGGTGAGTTCCGAAGCCCTTGATTGTCTGCCCTGAAAACTGCCCTGTTAGAAACCCCTGTCCCCAGAGTTGTAAGATCCTTCACTCCGCTCCTCCAGGGACTGCTCGGGTCTGCTACCCCAGGGTTGTCCTCTCTGGTTCTTGGCTCTGTGAATAAGCAGAGGGGTCTCCTGGCTCCTAGCTGGCCTCACCTGATCCTCCCCGCATCCTCAGGCCTCCCCCATGGGAGAGTAGGTTCAGTTTTCCGAGAAATATCCATAAAGGGCCTGTGTTGGGGTGACCTGCTCTGGGTGGGACAGAGTGATGTGTAAAACAGAGGGAGTTTCGTTTTAGTGGGAAGGGCAGAAACAGATAAGCAAGTAAGTGTTGAACAACTATGGTGCTGAGGGGACATGGTGACAGGAGGTGAGTCGGGTGGTGGTCAGCAGGTGCCACTTGAACAGGGGTGGGTGGGGAGGTGCGAGGCAGGCGGTGGGTGAGGGTCAGTGATTCCAGGTCTCTGTGAGTGGGAGAGAGCCAGAGTGGGGGTGGGGGGAAGGCCGGGCCTGACTCCAGTTCATCCACAAATGGGGAAATGAGCAGCACTGTCCTTGGAAGACCTTAGGAGAGACCCTCCCCCCCACCCCCCACCAGGGACATTTCCACGTGGAGTCTTGTTTGGGGCAGTTCTGGAGGGTGAGGTTTAGGGCTGTGACCCTGACCCTGATTATGCCCCAATATGAAGCCTGAATCTGCCTAAGTAGGAGCCATGATCCTGATGTTGAATGAGTTTCCTGTTTGCGGGGGAAGGGTCAGAGCACACAAGAGAAAAAGGAACTGATACGTTTTAGGAAACATGAGTTTCTGGTGACGTCAACCCAGTGTCCATAGACGCCATGGTACCTGTGACCATGCCACAGCTTCCTGGCTCCCTGGCCTGCTAGCAGCGAGAGTCCACTGCCCTTTGGACACTTGACCTCAACAAGATGGTCTGAGCGAGCTTGTCACGAGGCCTCCCAGACCTCAAAGTTCTTGTGGGCTGCCCTGCTAAGTACACGGAGCCTAGGGGGAGGGAGACAGCGGGTCCCCTCTGCCTAGCTGGTCACCCCAGACCCGGGACGCTGGAGTAAGGTCTGGCTCCCAGCTCGTCTTCCCCTGACCACTGCCTCCCTGGCCTAGAGAAGGTAATCATGTTCCATGTGCTCTGGTTCTGAAAGTGGGAGAGAGATAGCATCTGGCTCATAAGTTCTTGCAAGAATTAAATAAAACACTTCATGGAGACTAATGAGGCAGGAGATGGCTGATGGGGGACATCAGAGATGACCATGAGTGGGACAGTGTCACAGATGGAAGAGCCCAGGAGAGTGTGCTGGGAGGGGGCTGAGGTTGGGATTCTGGGTCAGCCCCTTCCTCCCTGTGCGTGTGTTAACAAGTTCCTGCACCACTCTGAGCCTCTGCATTCACACCTGTATAGCACAGGTGCTTGTGGCCATTAGAGCATCTGCCTTGTGGGGCGGAAGTTGTGATGAGGCGTCCGAGGTGACCACACTTAGCACGGCATCCGTTGGGGTTTGTTGGTGGTGAGGGGAGCACGCGTGTCAGAGCCCATGGCGCGTGGCTGCAGCAGTCACCGTGGCCTGGAGTCCAGGTCGGGTCCCCCAGACGGAACATTATATTCTAACATCAAAGGGTCAGCCTGGGTTTAAATCCTGCCTTGCCGCTTCCTAGCTGTGTGATCTCACACGAGCTGTTTAAGATGGCTGAGCCTCTGCTTCCTCATCTGTAAAGTGGGAACGGTAATAATACGCGGGGCTCCGGGAGCCGGTTGAGGACTGAATAAGGACCACGCGTAGATGCTGAGCACAGAGCCTTGCTCTCAGTCAGTGCGCGATAGGAAGTGGCTCTGTACCCCCAGGGTGGGGGCTCAGGGACACGCGGGCCACACTGAAAGGGCTCACCGGGGAGGACCCAGAGGGTCTTCCAGGATAAACTAGGGGCCAGAACCGGGGTGCTGGCAGACTGCAAGGCTCCAGCCGATGGGCTGCCGTGGGCTGCCATTTCCACCACCTGCTCACTTTGCAATGTGAGCAGAGCATTCATGTTTTAAAACAGCTTATCGGGGACGTGAGGCCGATTAGTGTGCTGGCCCTGCTCTAATACAGCACCACTGGCCGGGATGCGTACACAGAGATATGTTTTCTCGCGATTCTGAAGGTCGGGGGTCCAAGGCCCTTGCCCCTGAGGCTGCTCTGCTCGGCCAGTGGATGGTTGCCTCCTCCCGGTGTCACCATCCACATGTCCCCTTCTTATGAGGACACCAGTCATACTGGTTTAGGGCCCACCAGCTTAATCGGCCACCTTAGGGGACCCTCTCCAAATATAGTCACATTCTGAGGTCATGGGCGTCAGGGATTCAACCTGTGAGTTCTGGGGGGACACAGCTCAGCCTGTAACATGGGACTCCGTGTGCTTGCGAGGCAGAGTTGACAGGAAGGGTCATGTGTGGGCTCAGAATCTGGCACCTTCTTCGGAAAGGGCCGACCTGTAGCCCCCCATGTGTCTACTCCCCGCAGGCCCCCAACGCGTCCGTGCTGGTGTTCTTCCACAACACCGTGGAGGGCAGGGGGAGCGCAGGACAGCTGGCCATCGACGGCTCCTTCCTGGCTGCCATCGGCAACCTCATCGTTGTCACCGCCAGCTACCGCGTGGGCGCCTTCGGCTTCCTGAGTTCTGGTGAGTCGCTGGCGTGGCTGCTGACCGCTGAGCTGAGGCCGACTCTTGGTGTGTGTCCAACCCCTGCTTCTTAAAGCCCCACCTATCCCTTCGTGGTCCCTGGCCCTCCGCCAGCCCGGAGAGATCTCGGCCGAATGTCTAGCACGCCCCTGAGATCACCCATATGTGACAGTAATCGTTACCACTCACTGAACTTACTTTGTGCTGAAGCTGTTCCAAGTACATTACGTGTTTTATCTTCTGGTGTGTGCGCACGCACGTGTGTGTGTGAGCGCGCGCGTCTGTGTGTGTTGAGGCCCCAGAAGTTCAGACCCTTGCTTGACATCGGTAGTCAGGAAACAGCAGAGCCCAGATTCGCCACCGAGGTTGACTTGCTCTAGAAAAGGATAGAAACGGATTACGAGTCCTGGGCCCACAGGGAAGCCATTTGACTCCACGTGAGGGTTGCCTCAGTAACGCGTCCTGTTTCCTGTCGAATGTCAGCCTCGAGTGCGAGCATCACCTTGTCCCCTATCCAGTCACAGAACCATTTCTCACCCTGGCCACACCCTCCACCTTCCCCACCAGCACCCAGGGCAGAATTGACGTGTGGACACTCTCATCGTCCTCCATGACACCTCTTCCTCCGTGCCCGGCCCCCGCCAGCGGTGGGGGTGCTGAAGGGCCGAGGGCCAGCTCTGCCGTTCATTGTCTGAGTCTCATTCATAAAACCCTTCATTTCTGAATCTCAGCTTTCTCTTCTGTAAAATGGGAATAATTTCACCCAACTTCCAAAGTTATGTGAGGCTCCAGGAAGGTTCAAGGATCTCATTTAAGACCCGAATGCCTGACCTGCTAAGTTAAGATGGGCGGGTAGCAGGTAGCACGGCGAGAATGATGGACTCGTCTCGAGTGTGGGTGAGAGGGTAGGTATCCAGCATGGGCAGAAACTCAGCAGTGCTGGGGAACGAGGGCTGGGTGGACCACGTGGCATGAAGCCTTGAGAGCCATGAGAAGATTCTAGGCCTGCACCCCAAACACAAAATGGGCACCAAGTTAAGGCAAAATACGACCAGACGCCAACGAGGGAAACACGGATGACAAAGAGATTTCAGATTTTTCCGTCACAGGGGACAGGGTCGACTGCCCGGGCACTAAAACCTTTGCCCGGGTTTTCTTTTCCTCGTTTCAAACACGAGACTGACAATGATTTGCGAAGGCAGTAGCTCCCATCTCTGAGGAGGCGGGTTAATTCAGGGCTCATCCTGTTGCACGTGGGCGGGGGGAACTTTCCACAGACAGGGCTGACTCCTTGGCTCAGAGCCTCACCAGACCGACAAGAGTGAGTTTCCATATGTCACCCGTGCCTGAGGGGTGGGGAATGATGGCTTCATGGAGTGTAATCTTACCGAGAATTTGTGTGCTTCTGGGAAGGCAGACTTATTCCTGCTGCTGGTGGAGACAGTGGCAGGGGGAGGCAAAGGAAGTTTCCAGAACGCCCCAACCCTTCTCGTTCCTGATCTGGAATGCTGCCTGTTCGTTGTGCTTTAAGCAAAACTGTCAGAGAAGGAAAGTTACACTTGAGAGTGCCAGTCTTTACCAGACATTTCTCCTGGGTTACCTCATTTCATTCTTACGGCAGCTCTGTGAGGCCGGTACCGAGGGGCCATTTCACAGATGACGCGGCGAGGCTCGGAAAGGTCAAGGAACGCCATGCCCCACCGTTAGGAGTGCGTTCTGGGCTTTAAATCCCGCTGGTCGAACAGCAAGGAGAAATTTATTGCTCCCTCGGATGTTCAGAAATGCCCTTTGGATTCCTATTCTTCTGGGCGCAGAGTAAGACTGATCTTTTACATCCGTTTCGCCACAGATGTTTTCTCTTTGTTTTATTTACTAGACTCCCTAGTTTCCCCCACATTCCTGGGCTTTTGCCTCTCTCCCATCGAGCCTCCCTGCGGTTCCACCAGGAGAGGGGAGCGATGCATCCGGAGAGAAACCGAGACACAGAGGCGCTAGGATGCAAACTCAGCCTCCCTGACCACAGTCAGCCTGCCCGCCCGTCACAGTGCGGCCCCTGACAAGGCTCTGCAGGTGCCCGCAGCCCCGGGGGTGCTCCAGAAGGGGACGGGAACAGGCGTGCGATTCCGCTAACCCCCCAATAAGTTGGTGACACCATTCCCTTTACCATTTAATAAATGTTTAATAGACAGGTGCCTGGGTGGCTCAGTCGGTTGAGCATCTGACTTTGGCTCAGGTCATGATCTCACTGTTCATGAGTTCAAGCCCTGTGTCAGCCTTGCTACTGTCAGCACCAAGCCCGCTTCAGATCCTCTGTCTACCTCTCTCTGTGCACCTCCCTACCTGTGTGCTCTCTTTCTCTCTCAAAAATAAAATAAACATTTTAAGAAAAGTAAAAAATGTATAATAGATTTCACTACTGAGAGAGGTTTTAAGTTTATAGAATAACTGAGCAGAAAGTGTAGAGAGTTCCCATATGCTCCTTCTCCCGCTGCCTCAGTTTCCCCTATTGTTAACATTGTGCATTGGTGTGGGATGCTTGTTACCATCGATGAGGAGACACTGATAATGTATGATTGACTAAAGCCCACAGGTTACAGGAGGGGCCACTCTTTGAATTGTACATTCTGTGGTTTTGATAAATGTATGAAGACATGTCACCGTCCTGTGTCATACAGAATAGTTTCACCGTCCCAGGACTTCCCTGTGCTCCACCTGTTCGTCTTTCCCCTTTTCCATTTTATTTATTTATTCTTAACTTTTTAAAAATATTTATTTGAGAAAGATAGAGAGAGAAAGAGAGAGAATGAATCGGGGAGGAGCAGAGAGAGAGGGAGACACAGAATCCGAAGCAGGCTCCAGGCTCTGAGCTGTCAGCACAGAGTCCAACACGGGGCTCGAACCCACAAACCATAAGATCGTGACCTGAGCCGAAGTTGGATGCTTAACCAAATGAGCCACCCAGGCGCCCCTCCCTTTTTCCATTTTATTTATTTTTTTTATTTATTTAAAAAAAATTTTTTACATTTATTTATTTTTGAGAGACAGAGAGAGGCAGAGCACAAGTGGGGGAGGGGCAGAGAGAGAGAGAGAGGGAGACACAGAATCCAAAGCAGGCTCCAGGCTCCGAGCCGTCAGCACAGAGCCCGACACGGGGCTCGAACCCACGAACTGTGAGATCATGACCTGAGCCGAAGTCAGACGCTTAATGGACTGAGCCACCCAGGCATCCCCATCCCCTTTTCCATTTTAAATGGTTGGAGACTGCAGTTCAGGACACTGAACTGGTCTGGAAAGAGACAGGCTAGTCTGAGTACCAGCCTGAGCCCAGTGCCCTGCACGGCTCACAGGCTTTGAGTCTGAGCAGAGCAGGGTCTGAGAGCAGCTCTGTGGGGCCTGGGGGCTCTGGGCAGTTCCCTCCCTCCGCATCTACTCACAGGCTGCCCATCTCCAATGACACTAAGACACATGGGCAGATGACGGGTAGAGGTGGGTGGAAGGCAGACACCTGGCCCCTAGCAGAGGCTCACAGGGGTTAATGCCCCCTTTCTTTCCCTGGATGGAGCTCCTCGAAGCCAGGGCTGTGTTATGGTCACGGCTCCGCATCGGCAAGTAGCTGGCCCAGAGCTGCCCCTGAACCACAGCAGCCACAACGGCCCCTGGCACTTACTGAGTCTCAGATGATCAACACATACGGCATCTGCTGTTGTAGCCCAGAGTGAAAATGGTCTTCTGAGAGCTCCAGACTCCAGAGGCACTTTTCATATTTTATTTTATTTTTTTAAGTGTATTTGTATTTATTTTAAAAGAGAGAAGGAGAGAGAGAGAGAGAGAGAGGAAGGGGCAGAGGGAGAGAGAGAATCCCAAGCAGGCTCCGAGCTGTCAGCACAGAGCCCGACACGGGGCTCAGACCCACGAACCGCGAGATCATGACCTGAGCTGAAATCAAGAGTCAGGCATTTAACTGCCTGAGCCCCCCAGGGGCCCCAGAGGCACTTTTGAAAAGGGTTGGAGGAGGAAGGAAAACAGAAGCTCATGGCAGTCCTATGGCTCACCGGAAAAACTCAAGTTCTCAGCAAGAAAAGGGAAAAACCCAACAGGACTCCAAGGGGTCCCTGGTTCTGGTGAGCTGAGTAGTTGGAAGGGAGCTGAGGTGGTTGGTGCTGGGGGGGGGTGGGGGGCATTTTCCCAGCCTGGGTCTTGCAGGTGGAACAGACTCCAGGAGGCATGCGTCACAGCGATGATTGTCTCTCTGGCAAAGCAGTGCAGCTAGGGCAACGGGGCAGGTGGTGTGCAGGCTCAGAGGATGAGTGGGCAGGTCGGCCTGCAGGCCCTCTGCAGGGTGCGGGGACAGAGGAGGTGCGCTTTGTCCAGGGAGTCAGACGGAAGGCCAGGTGCGGGACCATTACCATCACCTTGTCATCCCTGGGGCCCTCGGACGCCTCCCAAGAGGCACGGCCACCCTCCAGCCAAACGGACGAGCACAGAGCCCTGTCTCGGCGGCCGCCCCTCTGCAAGTGCCATTTCTGCTGCAAAAGCCAAGGGACACTCTGCAAAGAGCATCTGTGAGAGAATGCTGGGGCCCAAGTCTGTTTTATTTTATTCAAGCAAAGCTAAACAAATTCTATAGTGCTTTGTGCCAGGCGCTGTTCTGTTGCCTTTACGATCATGAACGAATTCCAGCATCCTCACAGCCTCAAGAGAGGAGCATGTTATTATTTCCTCTTTACAGACAGGGAAGATCAAGTCACACCCGGTGGCTTGTCCAAGGGCCCCTCAGTGCTGGTAGGTGGTGGAGCCAGGCTCTGCCCACAGCTGGGCTGGCTCTCTCACCTGAGCGCTTGGCCCCCTCACCTGCTGCCCCTTACTGACGGCCATCAGCGAGACTGGGTGAGGGCCCACTGTGAGCCCAGAGGGCTTTGGAAGGATAGTGGAAGAAATCCAATGAGCAAGTGAGAACCAGTGAGGGAGTGAGGCCATGGTTAGATGTTGGCTGGGGTGGTTCTGCAGTTCACAGGGGCAGGATGCTGGAGGTGGAAGGGCAGGTCAGGGTGGCGGGGGTGGTGCACAGCAGTGGACATCTGCTCACACCTGTCTCCCTACTAGACTATATGTGTGGCCAGCGGGGAGCCCCTCTCCGGTGTCATGCTCCGGGGGTACTGCACAGCTCGTGTGTGTGGCCAGATGAAGCCATGAGGGCCCCCAGTTGGCCACAGCCAGCCAGACTGCAGGGGGATGAACTTGGCCTTGAGGGCTGGGCAAGGGTCGGTGTTGGAGAGTGAACGGAGCCCAGACGGCTTAGGTGGGCTGAGGCCATTCTTAGAGGATCTCAAAAGCCAGCCGGGAAGATGTTTAGACTTGATGCAGTAGGAGCGAGGGAGTCAGGAGGGCTTTCGAGCACAGAAATTTCCGTAACGGGAGCACTTAGGTTTTTTTTAATGAAAATAACACATTGCCTTGCACCTCATAGACTTTCTAGCCAGTGTTTGTTGAGCTGGACTGAGCGTTAGGACAGAGAGTTCCGAGGATGCATCGGGATCGACGTCCTGACTTTATCTTACATTTGCTTCTTGCACCAAAGCAAACATTCCCCCTGAGTTTCAGGTCCCTCCTCGGTGAAGGAAGGGGTTGGCACGGACTGCCCGACACCAGCCAGCTCACTGCCTCTGTGTGCGCTGCTGATGCTGTGTGTCCTGAGGGCCAGGGACACGCCTATGTTGCTCCCTGCAGAACTAAGCATAGCACCTCTCACACCAGGCAAAGCCCAATTTAGCCTTGTCTCAAGAGCAGCCCCTGAAGGCCCCCTCCCCATCTGGCTTCCTCGGGGTTTGCAGACCCCACAATGTCAGCACTGTCCTTGGGAAGCTGATTCATGGGGGAAGGGAGAGTCAGGGATGGCCACCCCCGACCCTCCTACATTGTCACTGGAAACACAGTTCGCGGACGTCACTTCCAAGACGTCCAGGCCTGGGTCCTCCTCGGTTGGCACCCTGCTTCCCTGGCCTGCCCAAGACCTCAGAAACAAACGCATCCATCCTAACCAGCGGAACGGAAGTGCAATCCAGAAAAGTCACGGTGAGGACGGTGCTAATGTCTTCACCAAACCCAGAGCACAAAATGCATTTGAAGAAATTCTGCGAGTCTTCCCAGCTGGAAGAGCAATCTGTGCTATGATGTCCCATGAGCAGGCATTTTCGTCAGCTTTGTGGGTGCCAGGTTGGCGAATCGGGATGTTAGATCCTTCTAGCTTTCTGTTTGGGGGTATGGAGTCTCGCTGACGGTTTCTCACTGGATCCTGAACCCTGCTGATCATAGCTATGGTCATCCATTCGCCTGACATTTACTAAGGACCTGCTATGTGCCCCCTAATTTCAGTGGGGAACACGGCCTAGCAAGGAGACAATACCCAGGGTGACAAGTACCCGGATTGGGGAACCTGCTTCACTGGAGGGCTGTCTCTGAATTAATGGCCGCACTAACACTTGAAGGGTGGCTGGGCCAGAGGAAGACGATGAGGAAGGCCGGGGGGAGGCGAGGGCTCTGGGCAGAGGAAACCCCATGTGCCAAGCATCCGCCTGGAAGAGGGTGGCCCCGGTGTGTTTGAACAACAGATAAGAATCCAGGCATGGGGAGGAGATGAGGGAGATGGGGCCCAAGGGACAGACACCCTAGTCCCATGGGGTCTTGAATGCACTGGGAGAACTGAGATCATGTCCTAGTGGGATGAGATGGGAAATTTTAGATAGGATGGGGCAGGGTGTGTGTGTGTGTGTGTGTGTGTGTGTGAGAGAGAGAGAGAGAGAGAGAGAGAGAGAGAGAGAAAGAGAGAGAGAGATGATCAAAATAATGCATTTGAAAGGTCCCTCAGGGGGCACCCGGGTGGCTCAGTTGGTTTAAGCGTCTGACTCTTGGTTTCCGCTCAGGTCGTGATCTCACAGTTCGTGGGTTCTCAGCCCTGCATTGAGCTCTGCACTGACAGTGTGCAGCCTGCTTTGAATTCTCTCTCCCCTGCCCCTCTCTGCCCTTCCCCTACCCCTCTCTCTGCCCTTCCCCTGTCTCTCAAAATAAATAAACATTAAAAAAAATTAAAAGACCACTCGGGATGTGGCCTGGAGAATCAGAGGGAGAGACGCACAGATGCAGGAGATCAGTGAGACGTGCTGAGGAGGTCAGTGGGGAGAGAGCCCAGGGTACCCGGGGAAGAGTAGGGGTCAGGATGCAGCACAGCAGGTATCAGGGAGGACTCCAAGGTTGTGCAGGAGCAGAGTAGGTGGGTGGTGCTGCATTAGAAGGAGGACGTGAGAAATCCTGCAAAGGCTCCTGGCCGCATGCTCAGGGGACTTGGAATCGATTCCCTTTGGGACTCAGTGCACTTGAAGTGCCTTCAGTGAGGTAGCCTCCTGGAGGCTCGAGCTGGGAGGGGACTCTGTGCCCCTGACACTCCCGAGTCATCAGCAGGCGGGTGGTGGGTGGAGGCATGGGATCTGCTTGTGTTTCCTAGAGCAAAGTCGGGGACTCTCCACTTGAGCTAGAAGTTGCCGGGTGTCTCAGAGTGGTTAGCTGTGTAGACCACCAAGGAGGATCCACTGGATCCAGAGGATGGCCAAAGGGCACGAGCATGGAATGTTGCAAATACGGAGAAGAATATGCTTTTGCTATACTATACGTTGTGTGTGTGTGTGTGTGTGTGTGTGTGTGTGTGTGTGTGTTTGAATTACATCATTACGAAAACAGTGCTGAGCTTTTCAGTGAATAAATATTTACTAAATTCTATGAAAAAAGAATAGAGGGATCAACTCCACTGAATGCTACTGAAGGTCACGGGAGAAAAGGCAGTAGGAAGGAACTGGCTGGAGCGCCTCAGCCAGGCCTGGTCCTTGTCAGGGAGGAGGAGGCGTGAAGAGCCACCACGTGGTCTGAGATGGGTGAGGGGGGGCGTCCTGGGCCGAGACGAGGGGCATCCTCGCTGATGTGCCGAACCAGGTGATAATCTGAAAGCGCACTGACTCTAATGTAAACAGCTGCCCATACAAGTGGCCTGGCCTATGGAGGGAAGGCTGTGACTCAGACAAACAGAAGGACGATGTCAGGGTCTCCTACCCAGCAAAGGTGGACGCCCCTCATTCTGGAGCCCAAGCTGCTCCCACCATCCTGACCTGTACAGACGGACAGGAGTCCGGGTCCCCCAGAGGTGCCACGTGCCCTGGCTCAGACACCACCAAGGTGACCCAAATCCAGATTGTAAAATCCCAGAGGGTAAAAGGCTCTCTTTCCGCAGGCTCTGGAGAAGTGAGTGGCAACTGGGGACTGCTGGACCAGCTGGAGGCTCTGACCTGGGTACAGACCCACATCGCAGTGTTTGGTGGGGACCCTCGACGCGTGACCCTGGCGGCAGACCGTGGTGGGGCCGATGTGGCCAGCATCCACCTTCTAACCACCAGGGCCTCTGACTCCAGACTCTTCCAGAGGGCCGTGCTGATGGTGAGTCACCTGTGCTGCCTTCAGCCTTGTGTTTTAGACCCTGGAGAGGCGAGGGGGTCCTCACTTGCTTCTTAAGACCAGTTGGCTTCGATTGCTTGGTTTCCTGTATCCATGTTAGCTCATGGCCATCTTTCCATGTGCGTGTGATTCCAGGATGTGGAGGGACTCTCCTGACTACTGTCTCCATCATTCTAAACTGAGGAAAGTTCTAGATGGAGAAGCGTTTCTGTTTTGAGAGATTACCTCCGTAGGGTTTGATGGTCTGAACTCTTGAAGACCTCTCTTGTTGATAGACAAACATAAGGGGGTAGAGCACAGGATGAGATGCTTTCTGGTGAAAGGAGATCTAATGAAGAGGGCACAGTTTAGCCAATATGATGCTAACTACGCCCAACACTATTGCTCATGACAGGAGAGAAATGCAACAAGAGAATTCTCATCTGTTCCCCAGTGTTGCTTCTCTGACCTTCTCGGGTTTGAACTTAAAAATCTTCCCTTATGCTGTCTGGTTTCTTCAACAGCCCATGCTCCAAATCTCCTGCTGAGATTCAGTTCTGGTGGCGTTTTTTTTTTGGGGGGGGGAGCACCACTGGGTGATTCTTCCCCATATCTAATCCCTTCTACCTCATTGTTGTTTCCTTTGCCTGAGGGGTGAGGGGAGGCGGAGACTCCAGAGCTTGCCCACGTGGTGGACGAAGGACTGGCAGGCAGCTGGGTCAGCAGCCACAGGGTGAGGCATGGAGCTCCGAAGGTTTGGGCAACTGAGTCACTGTTGAATAAAGAAAAAGAACAGAACGCAGCACTCATGAGTCTACTGAGTGGTCTAATCAAGTTCCTGGTCGATGATGATGATGATGATGATGGTGATGATGATGATGATGATGATGATGGTGATGATGGTGACAATGGTGATGATGATGATGATGATGATGATGATGGTGATGTAATGGTATAGATCATGACAGTAACTATTATGGAAGAAATAGCCTGGCTGATCACAGCATAAGCCCTGAGGGATATTCTGTCATTGATGAGCTTCTAATTTTGTGGAGCGTCCAATCTGTGCCAGGTGCCACGCTAAGGGCTGGAAATGCCATGCTAAATAATTCATGTCCTACTTCTTGGGAAGCTTGTAGTATACTGGGGGATGGGGGACAAACACTTAAAGCGGATATTTAAAACATGGTCTTAGGGAAGCTCAGAGAGAAGCCTCCATCTAAGCGCAAGGGAAGGAGGGGATGTCCAGAGATGCTTCCCAAGAGAAGGGATGTGAGCAAAATGTGAAGAGCGTGTAGGCACTTAACCGCAGGAAGAGCCCAAGCACTAAGGGACAGCTGGGCTCCTCAGGGAGGTCGCTCTGCCCTGTGATGCGGTGGGGGACAGGGCAGGAGTAATGGAGGTTGGGAGGCAGAGAGTAGCTGGACTGCACTGAACACCTTGGGTGTCATCCTCCGTGCTGGGAGCCGTTGAAGGGTTATGTTTGTTTGCATGTTTGGTTGGGTTCCATTTAGTTGTGTTTCCTCTTTTAACCATTTTTAACTGTACAATTCAGTGCCATCAAGTACAATCAATTACAGTGTTGTACAATCATCACCACTAATCATTTCCAGAACCTTCCATCATCCCAAACAGAAACTCTGTATGTGTTAAATAATAACTCCCATCCCACCTGTTCCCCAACCCCTGATAACCTCTATTTTACCTTCTGTCTCTACGAATTTGACTATTCTGGGTACCTCACATTAGTGGAATCATACAAACTTTGGGGTGTGTGTGTGTGTGTGTGTGTGTGTCTTATTTCACTTAGCATAATGAAATAATGGTTGAACCATAAGTTCCTATATGTTGTAGTTTATATCAGAATTTCCTTCCTTTCTAGGTTGAATAATAGTCCATTGTATGCGTGTACCACATTTAAAATTTTTTTTAATGTTTATTTATATTTGAGAGAGAGAAAGAGACAGAATGTGAGCGGGGGAGGGGCAGAGAGCGAAGGAGACACAGAATCCAAACCAGGCTCCAGGCTCTGAGCTGTCAGCACAGAGCCCAATACAGGGCTCGAACCCACGGACCATGAGATCATGACCCGAGCCAAAGTCGGACATCCGACTGACTGAGCCACCCAGCCACCCCGCGCATGCCACATTTTGTTCATGCATTCATCTGTTGATGGACACTGGGGATATTTCTGCCTTACTGTGAGTAGTGCTGCCATGAACATTGGTGTGCTATCAAAGTGTTTTTAGGCAGGGGGGAAACTTGCGTCCCTTTAGGAAGACCTGTCTTAGAGCTGAGTAGAGGCTGCATTTAAGAGGGACGCTCCTGAAAGCAGAGAAAGCAATGATGAGATTATTAAGTAGCCAAATTAAGGAAAGACGCAGCGCCGTCGAGATCAATGCCATGGACCTGCTAGCCAACCTAAGGCCGTATAACCCCACTGCAGCGCTGTCCAGCCTACTGGGATCCAAACCCTTCCTAGTAAGGAGGATAAGAGTGACATCATTTGGGCACAAAATGCTGCTGGGTCAACATCATCACTGTCCCCAAGAGGAAGCAGTACCACCTGCCACCTTGTCTCTCTCCTTCAGCCACTGGAGCCTTCCAGTCCCTTGAAGGGTTCATGCTCTGTTCTGCGTCGTACAGGAAGTTTTCTCTGCACGGAACACTTTTCTCCCATCTTCCTCTCTGCCTGCTCTGTTTGTCCTTCTGGGAATCCTTCCAGACTTTTCAGCCCAGAACCAGACCCCCTTTGTATGATTTTCGCTGCCCGTACTTCTCTGTACAGCATTTATGATTTCCCTCCAGTAAATAATTATTCCCATTGCCAAATCTGTCCCTCTCACAAGACTTCCCGTGCCTTGCTCTCACGGGGCCCCACGCACCCAACCCAGCTGTCTTAGCAGAGATGCTCCATGGTTAACATCCGGGAAGTGAAAGAGCAGAGGAATGGGGAGGCCAGGCCTCCTCTCTCCCCACCACCACTTGCTCATGCTCCTTTGTTCCGGAATTTCTTCGCTCTCCCTCTCTAGTGATTCCATCTTCATGGCAGGACGTCTGAGCCCAAACATCCTTCGATTCCTGGTATTGGAAACAGAACTTCCTGACTTTGCCTTGCTCCTGAAGGGATTTCCTCTGTGCCTTCTCAGAAACCAGACACTCAGTGGGACCTGGAAGGCACCAGAAATACCTTCCAGGAGGCCCAGGAGGCCGAGTTCTCTTTCTGAAAAGCCTGGAGAGTTTAGGTATTCGGGGGATTTCAAAAACTAATCTGTTTTAGCAAATGGTCGTGTATTTAAAAATAAACTCCATCTGGTTCAGTCATTTAGAAGCAGCTTCTACAACTGCTCCCAGCAGTCTTTGGGATGCATGTGAAATCATTCAGAATCGAGGGAACGAAAATACTTCAATATATTAGCGGCTCTTCAACGTGTTTTTTGCCAACAGATGTTTGGGGGAATGGATGGGAGTTGGTGATATATTCTCAGATAAAATCTTAAGTATTTCGGCAAAGCTTGAGGCCAGAGCTGTTGAAACAAATACCAGGAGAGACAGACTCCTGTGATAATTAATAACTTCACTGAGCGTCTCCGGGGCCACAGAGCACTTCCAATGTGTTGGCTCATAGATTGTTCACAATCTTATGATTGTCTTTATATTATTTGCAACCCAGAGGTAAGAAGTCTGAAGCTTAGAGAGGTTTAGTGACGGGCTAAGGAGCGCACGGCCAAGGAGCTACATCAGGGGCTGCTACCTAAAGCCTCATCCTGTGTTTCCCCCACTCTACGAAGCTGGTTTTCCAGAAACTTGAGACTCTTTTGGGGTCTTAAGATGTAAGAGAAAGAGCCCACGCCTAGGATCAGGCAAGCCCCCCTCAAGATCCTGACCTCGGGCAAAAGCCTTCACTCTTGCATTCTTTATGGATAAAATCAGGATGATTAACTCTGTCTCCCAGAGCCTTGAGCAACTGACCTCACGTTAGGTTTGCCGAGTGTCCTGCGCACCTTGGGGAACTCAAGAAACCCAGGTTCCGCCTCGCCTTGCTAAGCTAGGGCAACGCCAGACGAAAGCATGTCTGGGGATATTTCACCTGCCCAATGGGGCCGGGTGGGAGAAGAAAGAGGGGGGACATGTTGCAAACACGAACTGTGTGGCTCTGATGTGGCTTTAAGAGAAGACAAGAGGAGGTCGTGCCCTATGTGGTATGATTCATAGAGCCCAGGAAAGATTTCCACTGCCCTCCTACAGCACTGCCCCAATTCTGCATTCCTTAGAGCGAGTGCCAGGCCCCATGAGTTGGCCCCAAGCTGCATTTTCCTGTCTCCTTGTCTGCTGCCTTCCCGCACGAACGCTGCTCTCCAGGCTCACTGGTCATCAACATTCCTAGAAAATGCCATGCCTTCTGCCACACCTTTCCATCGCTGTTCGTGGTCAGCTGTTCGTGGTCGACGTGTCCGCTCCTCCACCTAAAAAGTCACTCCCTTCGAGGCTTGGCTGAAACGGGGCCTCTAAGCCTTTCTCCATCTCATAAAACAGAATGACTCTCGCCTTGGTGAAGACACTTGTATTTGGCAATTTTTAGGAATACTGCCTTGTCTTGCCTACTGGTTAGTCTTCTAATGTATCTTATTCCAATGCTGCTATGACTGAGCGCTTAACTGGGAGCATGAGATTTTCTTCTTAGAAATTCCTTAACACTAACTAGCACAGCCCCGAGAGGCCACCAAAGCTCGGGCTGAGTTCCATTAAACTGGTGGAGGGGCCCAAGCACTGTTTTCTCCTCTTTCCACACAAACCTCCTCGTTCAAGCAGTTTCTCCTCCGTTTCTCTGAATCAAAATTGACTGAGGGGCGCCTGGGTTGTTCAGTTGGTTAAGCATCTGACTTCGGCTGAGGTCATGATCTCGCGGTTTGTGAGTTCAAGCCCCACATCGGGCTCTGTGCTGACAGCTTGGAGCCTGGAGCCTGCTTCCGATTCTGTGTGTCCCTCTCTCTCTGCCCCTCCCCTGTTTGTGCTCTGTCTCTTTCTCAAAAATAGATAAACATTTTTTTTTAAATTGAGCTTTCATGGTCTCCAATGCTCTCATGTATATTTTGGAATAAGTCTCTAGATTGTCTTTAAATAGTCTTAATGGGAATTTGAGTGTATTTTCATGAAATTTTTCAATGAATTAAAAAAAAGTCAATGTTTGGGGCGCCCGGATGGCTCAGTTGGTTGAGCGTCCAGTTTGGGCTCTGGTCATGATCTCATGGTTTGTGGGTTTGAGCCCCGCATCAGGCGCTGTGCTGACAGCTAGCTCATGAGCCTAGAGACTGTCTTTGGATTCTGTCTCCCTCTCTCTTTGACCCTCCCCTGCTCATGCTGTCTCTCTCTCTCTCTCTCTCTCTCTCTCAAAAATAAATAAAACATTAACAAAAATATATTTTAAAAAATTCTATGTTTTTATGAAGTTAAATCTTGCATCCACGAATCAGGTTGACACCACTACAGTACAAACAGGACTTTTGTCTCCTTATCCTTTTCATAGAGTTTTGAACTTCTGTCCACAAAAGTGTTGTAAAGTCATTGTAGGCAAGTCCCTGCCTATGTTCTCATCGGGTTGGTATTGTGAGGGGTGTCGTATTTTTCATGGTACTTCCCAGCTGGTCAACACTGACATCAGGAAGTAAAGTTGGCTCCGAATTTGCTGAGCCTTCTTCCCACTCCCAGTGCTTGATCCACTGGCTCCACTGGATTTTCCATAACAGTATTTCATTATCTGTAAACGTTGGCAGGGTAACTTCGCATTTCCGCTCCACAAATGCTCAGCTGCTCTAGCAAAGAGAAGGAGCTTAAATAATAAATGTTTCTTTTTTTCACTTTATCATAATATTTCCCAAGCTGTCTCATGATCTCTCGGGGCATGTGTTCCTTCTAGATGTTTCTCTGCCATCTGGGGGCCTGGTTCCCATCAGCAGGGCCATGTCTGGGCAGCTCAGACAGCAGGGCAGAGGGCAGAGAGAGAGAGGCCACCCTGGCTGACTGAGGGAGAGACCCCCTTACATGCAGCCCTGCAGCTGATTGGCTTTTCTTCTCCTTTGACATGATCATTCTTGCTCCTGTTTTTCTGTGACATATTCATCTGACTATTTAAACAATGTTTTGCTTTCTGAATCTTCTTTACGACTATATTGTGAAAACTTTCATTTCATCCATGTTTACCTTTGCCATTTTTTACTTTCTTTTTGTTTCCTTGACAATCAGTTGTTCTCTTAGTTTCTTGAGTGGAAATCCAATCTCATTACTGTTCTTTGTTTTCCAATCAATGGATTTCAAGCAATAAATGCCTCTCTTACTATTGTATCACTTAAGCCCTGGGAAGTTTGAGAAGTAGCACCATGACCTGTATTTCCAAGTCTTTTATTATTTCTTGTATTGGGTTCTTCTTAACCCAAGGGGATGTCTCCTCTTCCCCCCCGCCTCAAAAGCTTATTTAGATTCATAAGATTTTTACCCATCCTTTTGCAAATTGATTTTTAATGTTATTTCATTATTATCATGGAGCATGAGTTGGGGAAAGCTGACTCTGAAATTTATTAGGACTTCCTCTGTGACCTAATGTACTCCTCATTTTTTTTAAACTTTATAGTTTATTGTCAGATTGGTTTCCATAACTCCTCATTTGTTGATAGGGAAGTTGTATAGTGTTATCAAAATCTGCTGTTTACTTATCTACTTATCTTTGCTTGATCGTTCAGTTTCTGAGAGTTGTGTGTTTAAATCTCCACATAAAATGATTCATTTATCTATGTGTCCCTACAATAGTTGCCTAATGTATTTGGAAACCACATTGTTAGATTAACACAGGTTCAGTCATTACATCTTCTTAATGTATCATTACTTTTGTAATGTCTCTCTTTGCCCTTAGACAATTTATTTTCGCCATAAATTCCATTTTGCCTCAAAATTCAATACTTTCCCTTTTGTCCATTTTTGTACAAAGAATTTTCCATCCCTTTATTTCAAGTTCTGCATTCTTTTGTTTTCACTATGTGTCAAGTAGGTAATACAACACCAGAATTTTATGTATGTATGAATTTATTTATTTTAAGTTTACTTATTTATGTTGAGAAGGAGCGAGCAGGGGAGGGGTAGAGAGAGAGGGAGAGAGAGAATCCCAAATAGGCTCTTCACTACCAGTACAGAGCCTGACACGGGGCTCGAACCCACGAACCATGAGATCATGGCCTGATCTGAAATCAAGAGTCGGACGCTTAACTGACCGAGCCACCCACACCACCAGAATTTAAGAAATTCATTCTCTTCACAGTGACCAGTATGCTCTTTAAAACACGTCGGTGAAATTATATCACTCCTTTAATCAGATTGTTCCGTTGGCTTTGCATTTCTCCTAGAATAGACCCTAAACCCCTCTGCTCCCATCCAGGGTCCTGCAGGACCCGCCTGGTTTCTTGTTTATTGATGATCTCACTCTCTCTGATACCAGAGCCCTCATCTGGTTTTCACAGCTACAGTGTAAGCACCCAGAGCAGTGTCTGGTATCTAATAGGTTTCAAAAAAATATTTGTAGAAACAAATTCTTGGAAAAACAAAAAGCAGAGGTCTCAAAATGATTCGCAGAAGTAATGTATGGGAGGCAGAATGTTCATAACAATTGCTAAGAAGTTGTTCTCTCCCCCGACTCCCTGTGTCCACCTTCGAGTTTGATAAGACACCCTCAAAATTCACAAATCCTGGTTTTCTTAAGGCTGTACTTCCAGAAAAAGCTAAGCTGCTAACCAGTGTATGTCCTCTTGGTGTTCCTGCTCTCCTCTCTCTCTGGTGGCAAGTTTGTTTAAACATTTCAAAATCCAAAGAAGCTTCCAAATGAATCACCCATCCTCCTTGCCCAGGAAGATCTCTCCACAGTCCAGGGCTTAAATATTTATTAGGTATATTTTAATCAGAAATAAATACATGATTTAGCAAAGTATAATGCTTCCCACTTAGAAATACCTCTGAGTGCTCCCCTAAAGTTCCCAGCACACTAGTCACAACGGAAAACAATGCATAAGACACCGTCCAAACATCTGGCATTTGTGAGGTCTCCCTGCCTCGGGCTAGAAGTCAGCGTCCACAGTGTTACATTCACTTCCCATACATCGACTGGTCCCTTTGTAACAGCCTTTGAGGATTGTTGGGGAAACCGTAAATGTCTTCTTGTATAAACACACCAGAGTCTGATCATACAGAAAATCACATAAATGCATATACACGTACCACTAACACAGTGACCTCAGATCTATGGAATGCGTGTGGTGAACAGATTTCTCGTATTAGGCAGCGAGGGGTATCTCAGGCGCCCCTCCTCCCCCTGAATCCCTTTGCAACAGGGGAAAATGAGTCACGGGTGTCCCTGTGGCCCCCTTCCTAACAGAATCCAGATGGGCAGCCTAGAGATAAATACTCTCCTTTTCTAGAACTTTACTGTGCTTTCTCTCTCATCTCTTAAATTTTGTATGAGAGCATTAACGCCACTCTGACTCCCTTCTTTCCTGGAACTCAGCAGTTTTATTCATGTGGCTGCCAGACCCTTGTTGGAATAAAATACTGGAGGAATTAATTCTTTAGAATTAATCAGTCTCCTTTTTTTTTTTTCCAACAAAGCTAACCACTCTCACCTACTCAATCCAGCTGAATGTGTACTCCATGAAGTCCAGCTGAGATGTGAGCTCATGGGCCACCCTTACCTGATCCAGTTCCCCCACTCCCGAGCCATGAGCTGATTTCCTTTCATACCCCACTTTCACGATAGTTGTGCATACACTTTTATCCCTGTCTACACTGAGTGCCTCTTCTGATCTTTCCTCCCTCCCTTCCTTCCTTCCTTCCTTCCTTCCTTCCTTCCTTCCTTCCTCTGACATGGGACCTGACACAATGCCTCTTCAGGCAATCATGAGTGAATAATTGATGCATTATTACTGGGAAGAATCTCAGCATGTCCGAGAAGCTCTTCCAAGCTTAGAACCATGGCTGGGGACACCATGAAAATTTGCCCTGCTCCAGGGCGACCCTCAAACGTCCCTGCAAGTGGCCTCCCTCTCTCCCATCTGCCCTGCTCTCTGCAGAAGCAGGGAGGCCGTCCGACTTCTGTATGGGAGGCTCTGACACCAGGAGGCCAACACAATCTCCTGCTTCAGGGATAATAGGGAAGATTAGCATTTAGTGTCACTGAGTTCCCTGAAAAAGAGGGGAGCTGTGTACCAGAGGTCCGGCTATGGTTGGGTTAGGAAAGTTGACTGCACGAGACCAACTTGCAAACCTAGACTGGCCAGGCCCCGGCTTTCAGCTCATCTCCTTCTCAGGCTTTTCTCATCGAGAAGTTATCTCTGAGGAGCTCAGAGTGCGACCCTCTGGACTATTTGTTTGGAGAACAGTCTCGTGCCCTTTCTTGTGAGCTAATGTCTTCATCTTTCCCACAACACAACAAGCACACGTGAAGGTGCGGGCTCTTCCGAAGTGTTGCCGGATCACATCCCGATTCGTGATGTCTCCGTCCGGATCAGACCCCAGGCAGGGCTTCCCTCAGTCGTGATGACTAGAGAAGGTGTGAGTTCAAGTCTCCAGGTGCCTTCTCTTGGCTTCCGGAAGATGTGCGATTCCCCAGGGACCGGGGACCCAGGCCTCTGTGCCAGATTCCACGTGACGGTCCAAACCTCTGTTATTTGGGGCACACGCCACGGTGTCGGTTCTCAGGCTAGTCTTCAAAGTATGGGGGCGAGGAGAAGAAAGCGCTCTTTCTCTTGCTCCCACTATATATCAAGGACATGCTTTTCTTCTTTCGGTCAAAGGAGGTGCTGTCGTCACTGGTCAGGGACAGGTAGGAAGCGATGCTTTCCCGAAGGCCATAGCTGAAAAGGGACTCATCTATGCCAAGTGAATTCCTGGCCCCCTCGGGGTCCTCTTGCAGTCTGTGAGTGGGAAGGATGGGGGCAGAGGAAGGGAAAAAAGAGAGGGACATAGAAGGATGGAGAACAAGAAAATGAGAGAAGGAAAGAAAGAGGGGGTGGAAAGCCTGGTTAACATTTCTCTAAGTTATTGTTCTAATTCTGCTTCTTCCATCTGTGGCTGTGGGATCTTGGAGAAATCACTTAACCTCTCTGACCTGCCATTTGCTTGGATGGCTATCCCTCCCACCTGCAAGCTTGAATGAATATTGCTTAATGCTATTTACAAGGAAGAGCAGTTTTATTCCTCTTCCAGGCAGTTCTGATCTCTGATTTTTCTTGACTTTGCCAGTGGAACGGCCGGATCGGTGTTTGAGTAAGAAAAGTCACCAATTCCCAATGACAGATACCCCCTAAAATGTAATGACTGTGAGGCCACAAGCTGGGTCTGCACCCCCGGGTGGCAGTGGGATTCTACGGGTGTGCACCTGCTCAGAGCGCCCACCCTCAGCTTTCCACCGGGCTGGCACTAGCGTGCCGTATTTTCAGCGGTGTGGCTCCCACACTGGTCTGGGGTCCATACATTCATGTGAGACACACACACACACACACAGACACCCCACCTGGGCACCCTTTTCCAGTCAAAGGCCTTCTGGCGCAAGGTAACGGGCGAGTCGGGGGCCCTCACTGCCGGGGTGGGCGTGCTCTGAGCGAGGCACGGTGTGGTCAGCACACAGCAGAGGCCATCAGCCACCTCTGAGGAGAGAAACAGAGAGCTGGTCAGCGACTGTGGGATGCGGGGACCATCCAGCACGGTTCCCGGGTTGTTCACATGGGGAAACTGAGGCCAGCTCACGAAAGAGGCGTGGCAGGACTGAGAGTCACTCTCCCGGTTGTTTTAAGAAACGCTAACATGACCTGTGTACGCATCGGGCTTACCCGGGCGCAGGTGGAACATTAAGATTTGGATCCACAGTCAACTGAACTTGGGTTTGGAGTTCAGCTTCGCCCCTGTGAGTGAATCCCCTTGAACCTCTCCGAGCCTCGGGTTCCTTGCCTGCGCACCGAGAGGAACGGGGCTCCGTCAACCACGTGGCGTGCAACGCCGGTCCCCCCACGTCTGCAGAATGGTTCTTCCTTCCACCCAAGCAGCTCACACATGGGCAGGAAGACACGAAAACAACAGACACATGGAAAGAAGATGGGAAAGAAGGGGGAGAGAATGGGAGGGAAAGGATAGGGGTTGGCGGGAGGGAGGGAGGGCAGGAAGTAAGAACAGAACAAGGAAAGACAAGACACAGGGAAAGAAGGAGGAAGAAGACAAAGATAAGAGCAAACAAGGGAAAGCAGACACGGGGAAAAAATGAAGAGAAACGCCTCTCCTCTAGCCTGGAGACTCACGCACAAAAAGAATGAAAATGAAAGAATCCGCTGCTTTCCCGCCCCGGCTAGTGTGGAATATTGGAGCTGCCTGGGATCGCTCATCTCGATCTCCAGGATTAGGTTCTGGCTTTTATGTTTCACGTCCACAGGAATGCCTGGGTCTGGCTCTGCTCAGATGTTCTCGCAGATGGAGGAAAGCCCGTGTGGCCTCATTCAGGCCCTGCTTCTCGGGCACAGGGGACACAAACCGGCCGGGGACGTGAGACATTGCCAGCGTGCAACAGGACAGTCCCCTGGCCTACAGCTAATCCATTACCAGGTTTTAGGGAACACATAACACCGTTTTTATGGGGCTCTTGCCAAAGAACAAAAGGAAATTGTAGCTGAAGAGGCAAACCCAGGCTAGCAGAGCGTGGCAGCCGATAAGGCCTTGTGTCTTGGTGTTTGGTCCGACTTTCGCCGTGAACTCTCGCCGTGAACTCAAATGTCCACCCGCACCGGCCCGCCCCAAGAACTGTGAGACTGGACCCTGAGGCGAGGGGGAGCTTAATTGGATGTGCATCTGAGATAATCATCTGTCGTGGGCTGGAAATGGAAATGACCTCCCAGGTTAGGAGGTGAGGGAGACTGAGCCAGACATAAAGGCTGGAGCGACTGATGGGGGTCGGAGAGACGTTAACCTTGAGGGCGAGCGGGAATCCCGCAAAGAGAAAAAGCACTGACACTTCCGAGCATATGCAGCCTGAGTCCAGCGCTGAGCTGAGCCCAGGCGCCTCATTTCAGCCAGCACGTCAGCCTCTGAGCAGTCAGTGTCCTTCCACCCCCTTCCGGAAGAAGAAAACCGTGAACCCTGGGGTCAAGTCATTTGTTCAAGGTCACAGAAATGCGGTCCGAACCTGCCTCCTAGACTCAGAACCAGGTACTTTTTCCAAAAGCAACTCATTACCTCTGCAACGGAGGAGAGAGAAGTCCCACGTGCCTCTGGAGTCTGGACACACCTCATTCTCTCCACTCTGTAGAAGTTTCCAGAATACTCCTCTCACACCCCTGGACTCCCAACAACTCCACTACATTCAAGGGTCCCCCTTTGCAGCCCTTTGTTTCCCTAGCCATTTTTGGGAACTTGTGTCTCGCTCTGTCTGCCCTCTCAGTCACCACGAGGCACCGGATCCTTCGTGGCCAGACATCTCATGCTCCTGGCTTTTGGTCCTAACAACAGTCTTCTAAGAGGCAGTGCAGTCCCCATTTTATAGATGAAGAAACTGAGGCTTCAAGATGTTAACACATTTACAAACACCCCCAGGTAATAAATAGAAGCACCCTGGAGCACAACAATGTCTGTTCAGACACCTTGGGGCACAATTTTTTCTTTCTGTGTCTCTAGGTAGAATCCAGTGGGAGGTCAAAATGGCCACATTGCTTCCACTAGGGCCCCCCCTGGGCACAGGTAGCATTTCAGGGTCTCAGACCCTTCCCAGTTATTCGCAGCAGGGGACGATGAGTGTGGCCCATGCACGGATGCAGCGGCCAGGGGTGTACTTCTGGAAGGCGTTGCTTCTATAACCAGAGCAAGCTCCTTGAGCGCCCTTGGGCTGGAGGCCTCGTGGGTCTCCCAGGGTTTGACATCTTTGCTGGGTGGCATCCTTTTCATGTTTGCTGTTGTCTATGCAAAACTTATGGTCTCCTCACCTCTCAGATGATTGTTATTAAAAGCCAAATACCACAACCAACCTTTACTCATAGTCAGTAAAAGTTGACCATCTCCAGGATTCTCTTCCTCTTTCATTTTTAGCTAAGCAGCTAGGTTTCCAGGTATCACAGAATTAACGCTGGGTATCAGTTATTTTGAATCTGCCCCGCCCCGGGCTGGGATGGACACATTCTACTATTGCGGGTCACGCATTACATGAACAGCCGGTCCTCACAGCCACCTGCAAGGGAACTGTTTCCATCCACCTTCCGGGAATGGGGAGAGGTGGACTCTGCCCAAGGTCTTGCAGAACCCAGATTTCGGCTTGGGCCCGGGTCTCCCAAGAGGCCATTCTCCTCCATGCACCGCCCTTCTCACTGGCCCAGTGTGATAACGCGGTTCTCGTGGGCTCCTCTGACCTTGAAATGCCCTTCAAGAGCCACACCCTACAGAATTCTAGCAAAGATACCAGGGCTGTGAGGTCCGGAACCCAGAAGTGGGAGGACGCATATGGAGTGAGGGCAACTTCTTTCTTCCTCCCGCCAGTAGGCAGGGCGAGGAAGGAGGAGGAGACGTCCGGGTTGAGGAACAGAGTGGCACTGATGGGTCAGGCCTTCTCCTCAGCGCTTTCTCCGTGCTCCCCCATGATTCCTCACAATGCCCAAAGGAGTTGGGACATTACACGGAGAAGAAAGTGAGGTACGGAGGTGAGCGGCCAGCCCAGGCTGCCCAGAAGATCTGGGATGTGAACACAGAGGCTCCCTGTGAACACATTTCTCCCTTTTCCGTGTAAAATGTCACCTCCTGCCATTGTGGCCCTTCACAGTCTGATCTCTTCTGACTCTACTCTTCCCAGTCACCTCCATCAAAACCTGCCCTGCTTCCGCCATCTTGGAGGGGACGCTCCCCATCCTGGCCAGCGTGGAACACCAGGACCTCTCTCCTGGACCCCGGAGGCACATCCGAATGAACGAAGTGCAGCCTGGCTTTGAAGAACTTTCTGGAAAACCCACCCTAGGACACCGTTCCTTGGGTCTCAATGCAGAATGACCCAGTTCTGCCAGCAGAGAAGACAGGCAAGCAGTACTGTAAACACATGTCAAAGGAGGCCGCCTCCTGTTGGCTCGAAGGCTGAGGAGGATTTGGCCAGACAGAAAGAGGGAGCACGGCTCCAGGGGCCCGTAAACATGCGGTCCCCTTCAGGAAGTGCCAACTGTTTGCGGTTGCAAATAGTGGGGCGTGCTAATTCTCTTCATCTGCGGGTAGAAGGGAGGTGAGATTGAGCTTAGCTGCGTTTTACTTACTTACACAACATTCACAGTTGCCTGTTTCAGCGTGAAATCGAAGGTCTGCGTTAACCAGAACCGAGCGTGTTGGGAAAGCGGGGCGAGAGCCAAGTCAATCACCTGGCAGGTATGGGTGACCCGTGCACCGCGGGAGAGCGAGCAAGCAAAGAGGGGCTTCAGTGATCCGTCCCAACAGGGTGTTTCTTACCAGAATAGTGATTCACGAGGTCCTCCAGGCACTGGAAGGTGAGCCGCGGGGAGATGTAATACCAGTTGTTGGGAAGGCGGAAGATGCGGTAATGCTTCACCTGCCTGTGTCTCACCGAGAGGGAATAAAAACCTGCCGGAAATGGAAGACAGGTCAGAGGCATCCCACATGTCCCCATCGAGGGCGATCAGCGAAGAACCCACCATCGCGGTGGTGGAGAGACTTTCTGAGCCTTGCGATACAAGAATACCTGGACGTGCAGTCCTGGGTTTGGAGGAGCAGATGCCAGGACCCCATTTTGGGGGACTGAGCTCCTCTGCAGGGACCAACGGAACCTGTTCCTTTAGCAGCCATACTGCAGGCAGGCTCTCAGTCGTTGCTGGGAGGTTAGCATTCGGGGGTGCTCCCACATCCTCTTCTGGAAATTACACAATCAGAGCTGGGTTGTGCCCTGCAAGTCGGGATCTGCGGCCGTTCTCGAGTCCTTCCCAGGTGCACACCGTTTCCCTCCCCGTCCCATGAAGGCCAGCACGCCACACCACCTCCTGGTCCCTACTCCCTCTTGGTTATGCCTTATGCTCGGCGTTCTCGGAAATTTGGAATAAGTGGCCGTTAAGACTTTTTCTGGGTAGCCATAAGAAGCATGTCAAACGTGCTGGTTTTCCTTAAATGTGGGTCAGTAAAGTAGCCCTTGGAGCAAGCGCCTTCGCCTCTCTTTGCCTCGATTTCCCCAAGTGGAAAGGGGAAGGCTTGGACCTAGGTCATGTTCAAGAGTCCCTTCTGCTCTGTCTCCTGGGTGCCGGGAGTGAAAATGTTCATTACACAGTGAGAGATGGAGGAGGCTAACATTTACTGAGTCTTTGCTGCTCAGGGACTAAACTGTTTCCAAGCAACATCTCTGTTGGTTCTTAGGAAGATCGGGAGGTGTCGCCCCCAGATACTTTATAAATGGAGAAATGAGGCTCAGAGCCCCTGAGTGCTGTGGCCAGAGGCACGCCGCCTGGAAATGGCAGCTCTGGGGTCTGACCCTCATCCTGCACAGCCCTCCTAGAACATTCGGATGGGCGTTCCCATCGTTGCCCCAGGTCTACTTTCTGAAGCCCAGCATGTGTCTTCCTGTGCAATGGCAGGAACTAGAAGTATGGTGAGCAGGTCAGAGGGGGCAGATGGAAAATTATCAGAACTTTGCATACCCAGGGGAACAGAGCCTTCCAGCCCCCGCCCCCACCCCAGCCTCAGCCCGAGCTCAGCTGCAGGACTGCCCAGTAGCGCCTTTGTTTTTAGATCAGCTCCTGCACCTCAGCTGGGTTCGTCCCTCGCTGGGGCCATGCCTGCTTACGAGTTCGATGGGAGTCTGGGTCTCCTGCCTCCGGGGACCCCCAGGACAGGCACAGGAAGTTTGGTCTCTGCCTTTTGATCTTGTTTTATCCCCCAGCATCTCAAAAACTCGAGTTTTTGAGACCAAGGTAGTTCTTGAATCTTTTATCATGTATATATGGTCCATGCTTCTCCAAAGTCAGGCTGATGCTCGTTTTCGTGAACGGCTCCAGCACCCAGCAGCGCTGGCCCTTAATAGGCGTGTGGGAACTATTCCCAGGTACCACGTTTTCTTTTCTTTGATAGTGAATATACAAGGAACAGGCTAAGAACCTGAACATGTCTTCTGTTTTTAAAAAGGTGTCATTCTTAGCGTGAGGCAGCCCTCGCTGGTAAGTGATTTTGTTCCTGTGAGTTAAAGTGCTTTCTACCTCCCAGACACTGTGCTAAGCACCTTCCTGGTGTTAATCCGACATTATAGGAAAGGGTTCGTGAGACAGGCGCCTTCTCAGTAGTTCATACACCCAAAACTAGAATTCAGAGCCCTTGCTCTGAACTATGACAAAGAGCCCCGCTACGTTATTTTCACTAAATTTCTTTTTCTTGATGTTTATTTATTTATTTGGGGGGAGGGAGGGGCAGAGACAGGGAGAGAGTGAATCCCAAGCAGGCTCTGTGCTATCACGGAGCTGTGTCTCATGGTCCATGAGATCATGAGCTGAGCCGAAATCAAGGGTCAGATGCTTAACCAACTGAGCCACCCAGGTGCTCCCTCACTGACTTTCTCAGTGTGTGGGCTGTAGGAAGTTCTAACAGTAACGATCATAGCGAGTGTGTACGAGTAAGCCTCTGCCTGTCCCGATTCCCTAAGCTGTCTGAGCTCACTGGAGGGCACAGTGGGAACCAAGAGTGAAGGTCTCCTGTGTCTTATAGAGCAAGAGCCCTATAAACACGATTATTTTTGAACGGCATCACGGAGAATACTGCCCTTGCAGAAGTAAAGGCCCCGCTCAAGGCACAGAGCTTGGGAGCACAACCCAGGCCTAGGTGGAAGCCTGCTCCCTCTGGCCCAGGGCTGCGGACACCCAGCGTTTGCGTCTGGCAGGTGGCCATGCCCTGCTGGGTCTCCGCCACCTGCCTCCAGGGTTCCCAGCTCTGACGCTGGCCTCCCCAGGGGCTATGTGGGCTGCAGGGAGCTCAACACATCAGATGGCCTTGGGTGCGCCGTGGGAGGCGAGAAAATGAGCCAGGCCATGAGTCAGCCAGGAACATAACGGGCCTGTCTCTGCCCTAGCATGGAGAGAAGCATCGAGGCGGCTCACCTTTTTTTGTCTCACTCTCTCGGATCATGAAGGAGCCCATTTTCGTGTCCGGCAGCAGAAGCAGCTCCTCTGCCTTGTCCCTGCCCAGCCCTTCAAACAGCCAGCTGGAGAGGAGAAAGATGGCGTGAGTGTCCTGAGCACGCGCCCCGCCAAACAGGCAGGTGGTACCGAAATTAAGAACAAGGTCAAGTTCATATAAAACCGTTGGGATAAAAAGAGGAGGGAGATGGACTCTTTGTTCATTCCTTCCTTCCTTCCTTCCTTCATACTTTTTTTTTTAATGTTTATTCAATTATTTTGAGAGAGAGAGAGAAAGAGAGAGAGAGCAGGGGAGGGGCAGAGAGAGAGGGAGAGAGAACCCCAAGCAATCTCTGAGCTGTCAGCACAGAACCTGATGCGGGGCTCAAACCCACGAGCCGTGAGATCATGACCACGAGCCGTGAGATCATGACCTGAGCCGAAATCAGGAGTCAGATGCTTAACCGACGGAGCGACCCAGGTGCCCCCATTCATACTTTTAATCTTTCAAATAAAATGCCTGAGTGCCTGCTGCACACCCGTTATTATGTCGGACAGTGAGGGCCCAAGGATACACAAAGCACCTTTCTCATCCTGTTCTCCAGTGCCAGCTGGGCAGTGCCCGGGTCTGTATCACGTCACACACGAGCTTCCCAAACATGTAAGGTACCTCTCCCTTGTACACTAACGACCCTGTCCCCCCTCACCACCCCACGAGGGCAGGGACCCTGTCTGTCTCTTTGGGCGTTGTCTTTGTGTCCACCTTATCGAGCTTGGCTTGTATTTGTGAATGAATAAGTGGGCACAAGAAAGAAACAAAGATGTGGTGGCACCCAATCCCACCCGCTTCACCAGCCCCTCGGCAGTCGTTACGTTTCCCTGCTGCCTCCTCTCATTCAACATATTTTAAACGCAGTCGCCCTTGCACCGTGCATTGACGTGTCCTTCTGTGTTTCTTGGGGTTTCTTTTTTTTTGCCTAACAGTAAAAACATTTTAAAAATTTAAAAAATAAAGCAGTTGTTGTAGTGCTGTGGGTCCGGCTCTCCTCTTGAATAGGCTTTAGAAAGCATCTCTGTACAAAGGCATCTACGCTCTAAGGAATCGAGTCCTTGCTCATTTTGCAGAGCGGTCCCAGCCCGATCCCAGCGTCGAAGGAGGGGATACTTGGTTGGCACTTGGCCGGGGCGAACTCAGAAGCAACTATACATCCTTTATAACAGCCTCCGTATTTTAGGGAGTGAACCTTGGCTTGTTTAATCCCCAGGTCCGAGTCAGTGTGTGCTGGGGAAGATCGTAATGCTTCACTCCGTTGTCTGCTGTGGCACCCCCAGGCCACGCGAGCGGGTCACTGAAGCACTGTGGCTGGGAGAAGACCACAGACTTATAATCGGATACCGTTTATTTATGTACTGACCTCCAAGAGCGCTTTTGTTGTGAAGATCATGATTCAGCCTGATAGTTCAACTACCCGCTTAGTTTTGCACCGTGCATGGTGTGTTAGTTATTTTAGTGTCTGGACAGACATTCACCCTCCCAAATCCTTAAGTGAAATTCCACTCGTAAGAACGAATACAATAAAAACCACAGCGATAGCCATGTAGGGATACGAATCATAGGCACATTAAGTGCTTGAAGTCTGATCCTCGTATGAACCCCCCCTAAGACAGGTAACATTGTCTCCCTTTCACTGATGAAGAGGCTGAGGGTCAGAGTGAGTAAATAATTGGTCCACGTTTCCCCACGTCAGCAAGTGGGAATAACTGGAATAGAATTCCGTAGCTATTCTGTACTGCCTCTTTCCTGGTTCTCTATTTTAAAGACCTGTATTGCCTTCCTAGGGCTGTGATCACATCTTACCCATCTGGGTTCTTCAGCACCCGAGCCCCTGCCAGCACCCAGCACCACGTGATAATGCAGGTGCTAAACGAATGGGTCAGTAATGTGGGGGAGTTACGTGACTGACTCTTCCAGAACGGGGCTTTAAACAGCTACTGCCCGGCTTCTGCTCCCCTCCATCACGCTACGCTCAGAAATGGCTTCTGGTACTTATCTTCAAAATCCATAATCTTGCAATGAAATGCAAGGGATGACATGTTCTTCAAAATAGTCACGCCATTATCTCTGCCTCACCAGGGGAGCGTGTAAAGTTGTTATTTCTGGTTCCCTCAAAAAAAAACAATGATGCTTCCTTCCTTCCTGGATGCCAAGGTCTGGCCTTGGTAGCTTGACAGACGAGGTGGCTGTGGCTCCAGGAGGAGGATCCCGTGGGAGACTCCCCGGAGGTCAGGGAGCTGAGCCTGCAGGGGTGCTGGCCCCCAGAGCCGCCCGTCATGCTGCAAGGCCTCCCCGCCCCACTGCAGGGGAAACTGTGCTGCTTCGCGCCGCGACCAGGCCGGTCGTTTAGCGTTTCTCCTTTTCTGCTTGACTTCGCCATTTGTCAAGTTGGGTACGTGAAGCGTTTGAAGCAGTAAGCGTTCTCTGCGTTCTGGGTGGGATCCAATAAGACTGTCGCTGATATGTATCGAGCACTTACTGTAATGCCAGGCATCGTTCCGAGAGCGCCCCACGTACTGTCCCACCTCACTGTCCTGATCGCCCCTCACTTTGGTCTTATCGTGTAAGACCACGGACGGAAACCGAGGCGTAAAGCATTGAGCTTGCCCACTGTCACACGGCCCGTAGGTGACAGAGGCGGGACTGCAGCCCAGACAGGCTGACTTTTTAGAGCTGCGTCCCACAGCCCTGACTGCTGATTGCTACATGCCAGGAACACAGCGTTGGGGCCGAAAGGGTCAGCTCCCTTCATCTTTACCGATGGGATGTTGGGCATGGGGGTCGCCCTTCCTTCTGGACTGAGCCGGAGCAAGAGTGAGCCTCTGGAAACTTCCCATCCACTGGGTGCCCTCACGCACCACTAGCATAAATACCGTGCTTTAGCAATGCTGTTTCAGAAATGTACTCACCCATGGTAAACTCTGGCCACGCATATTCCAGGAATGTAACTCTCTCGACCAGTGCTCAGGGAAATGGCTTTCCACCAGCCCCCTTCGCTGTAAGAACAAGAACAGGCAGGAAGGGGTGGATAGGTGAGCGGCAAAGCGAAGGAATGAGCAGCGTATTCAGATTCAACCTGGGGCGTTTGTTTTTTTTAAGACCCATCATGGATCATGTTGGCCCAAATTTCTCCTTAGGGAAATATAGTTTTTAAGTGTATCCCTCATCCCGAGCCACCCAGGAACGCTTCCCGTGCTGTGGCACTGAGCCGTCCTATGGGGGTCCACGGGTGATATGCCAGAATTGGAGGCTTTTTAAAAATAACTTTGGTATGTAGAATTATACCCTGCAATGGAACCAAGATAGTTTAGTTTGTCTATGTCAATGAGAATCTAAATAAAAAGGGGTTGGGAGCCCCCTCTTTGTTCTGTAGCCCATTTTGAGTCACAGAGAGGCACCAGGATGGGGGACAATACTTTCTGTTTATCATCAGACATTTTCTCAGACCCCTGGGTCCTCCTGTCTGAGCCCACACTGCCCCGGTCTGTAGTCCCAACGCTGCCTGGTGGCAGATGAGACCAGTGTGAGAAACAGACGTTGGATCCCAAAGGGTCTCAAAAGCCAAGTTAAGGAATCTGAATTTTACCCACCAGGCCATGGGGAGCCGTTGAAGGTTTTAGAGCTCTGGAAGCATTAGGATTAAGCGCTAAGATCTGTACGGCCCAATTTCCTCACCTCGCAATTGGAGCAGGGCCCAAGTGAAGCTGGACCGCTGTGGCTAAGATCTAACGATTCCCACTCAGACCGTGCTCCCCCTTTTTAAGGGACTGTGAAACATTTGGAAAGCCAACTCACTCAGAAATCACGCGTAATTTCTCCCCTCGGCGGAATATGGGGGGGCTGATGTCAGGAGATGGGTAATCACTCAGCACGGCCAGGAAGTCGCTGTCCGGTCCTGGGGAAACAAAGGCAACGGATGTTCTTCTCAGGGAACCGAGAGGCGACCCTGGGAAGGGGAGGCCAAGATGAGTCCCTCTGGGGACTTCTCAGCTGGAGAACGCGGTTTGCCTTGGGACAGCGGTTTATAGCGGGCCCTCCTCCCTTCAGGGATGGTGGCACGGGGAGCTTGAAGGAACCCCAAGGTCGATGTCCTCCTCCCATTCACAAGCCTGCCTTGGCCTTGACGTTCTCCTCTGAGAAGTGAGGGATCCAGAGGTCCTGGGGCTGAAGTCACGAGATCTGACTTCAAGCTCTGCTGCTGTGTCTACTGATCCAAGTAATCTCGGGCAAGTCCCCGAACACCTATTAGCCCCGATTTCCCCATCTTTAAAGTGGGGCTAAGAATACCTCAATCCAGGGTCCATACAAGCTTAGGTGAATATATGTGGCAGCACCCCATGAATGATAAAGGGCTGTATAATCATCTTTTATTATTACCCTCCCTCGGGCTTGCGGGTCCCCATTGGTCACATATGGGGGTGGGGTGTGTCCCGGTCGGCCCACATGAGTTCTGAGGACCCACCAGGACCCAAAGGCTCTAACTCCGAAGCTCCACAAAGCACTTCTTCCTTGTAGAAGTTGGGGATCTATATCATAGGGACTTTAGGGCGGGGATGGGAGAAAAAGTAAGTACTTTTCATCATCATCATCATCAAGTACATTACATTGCAAGTAATTCTGGTGAAGTTTTGGAAAGGAAGGCATGTCTGGTTCATGTGAGTACAGCTTAACGTGGGCTAGAGAGACTGTGATGCATTTTTTGGCACTAAGCAAAATCCCTGTTTCCCAGCCTGAGCAGGCTTGCCGTAATCCAGGCTCATTAGATGCAGGGTAATATTAGGGTACCTTGTGGGGTAGATACTATGCCTTACAAATGGGTGAATTCAGCACTTGTTTGCTATGGCGTTGGGTTCATCACTCCGTCTGCTAGCTGAGCATCTGAACTCAAAATTCTGGGTAACTTATCATGCATTCTGTCATGTGGCAGTTATTTACTGAGCACCTACTGTGGGCGAGCTCACATTCTAGAGAATACATAAATAATCATGCGAGGGGTCATCACCCGCCCCCTTCACCCCAGGAAAATCTAGAGAAATCTCGGCACTCGGGCGTGGCAGGCCTTGGTGGCCCAAAGCGGCCACTTTCTGGGATCCAGACACCCCCATGCTGGGACCTCTAGACTTTGCCCCTTACAGATCCTATATCTGGGACTCTCCAGCCCCCAAGTGCCAGGACAGACGAAGCCGAAAGACAGCTTCAGTTCCAGAATGAGTAAGAATGAATCAGACGCCAGTTGTCAGCGTGGAACAGCACATTCAGATGTACTGCTCACTTGGGGGAGCTGAGCCACAGACAACAAAACAGATAAAAGCCAAGCATTTTGGGGGCACGAAATGGAAACCAAAAGTGATTTGTGGTGGCCACCGTCACCGGAAGCGGTCAGGTCTCATGAGAAGGAGCAGTGCCTGGCCAGGGAATGGCTGACCCAGCGAGGTCTTCCCTGACCCTGTGGGGGCGCCGCTCTCAACATTCTGCTTTGCCGAGTGACAACAGGGATCCTTTCCCCTGTGTCGCCCTGCTCCCCCCCCCCCGCCCCGCTCAATAGCAGGAGGTAGCCCTGCTGTTGGGCTTGAAGCCAGGAGTCCTGAGTTCTGATAAGGGTTGGATCCAGATTTTGTGGGGCATGAAGCTCATGCACATCTGGACCTCCTCCTTAAGGAACGGAAAAGTGATTGCGAATACGACATCGTGGACTGTCCCTAGGAAGCTGCTATGCCCATAAATGAGGACCCCACGCAGAGGATTTGTTCAGCTTCCCAGTAAAGCCACCCCGATTCCTTGGCCGACTTTGCCACTCTGAGCGTGGATGCGCCCTTTCCCTCGTGGGCCTGTGTCAGTCTGGAAAATGAGGGGCTGAAAAACATCTTCATGATGGAAATCTGGGCTGAGGGCCCCAAATAGGAAGGGGCCACTTAACGTGGTCTCCACTGCCTTTAGGAGCAGAGTGACGAGCCATCCCGTTCTCGATTCTCCAGGATGCCCTGTCCCCAGAGCCCGGGACCAGGCTGCGCCCTCTGCCAGGAACATACCCGGTCTCCCCTTCCTCCCCTCCCCCCCAGGAGGTTTGCTGGTGCTCCTGCTGTCACCCCCCACCCGGAACCCTAGGTTCTTCCTTTGAGGCCATTACCCCAGTGTGTCCTGGGGTTTGCACGGCTCTGGGGGAGTGTGAACTCCAGGAGGAGCCGTCTTGCATCCCCACCCCACCCGCATCCAGCACCCACTGCCCCGTCTTGGATGCTCAGGGCAGGTTTGAGGGTTGAAAACGAGGAGACGTCCCCGTGCTACTGGGCTCTTAAAAGCTGCCCTCGTGCTGCGTCAAGCGGTCCCAGAGAAGGAACCCTGCTTGGTGGCAGCCGCATGGTGGGCGGTCGACGCAGAACCAGCCCCTTGCGGAAAACAAGTGCTGGAAGGGGAGGTGCCGCATTTGTTATCCGTGACAATCACAGAAGCTTGATGTAGACCGCACGTCTACACGGGGGCCAGGGCTTTGATGTCCGGCTTCACGACTAAGACTGCGAAACAGAACTACCGTCTTTCCTTACTTTAAAAACAGAAACAAAAACACGATCCCAGTGTAAAAACATTGTCTCAAGGGTGGAAAGAGGCTGAAGGGGCTGGAGAGTTTCAATTTCACAATAACAGCGTTGAGTTTCCTGTGGAATTTCCGTAATGATGATGTTTTTATAGCTGTAACACTTAATCAAGGCAGAGAAAACCTTGTTCTGGGGCCCTTGCTTAAAGGTAATGGCCTTGCCGTGGGCCTTTCTAAGGGATTTCAGGTTCATCCCTGTCAGCTGTCTCACGCGCTGGGGAAACAGAACACAAGTCAGGGGAAGGTACTGAGGTTTGGTTTGCACGTCTCCGGGAAGGGCAGGCGTTCTTTTTAAAGTTTATGTATTTATTTTGAGAGAGAGAGAGAGAGAGAGAGAGAGAGAGCGCACATGCAAGCAGGGGAGGGGGCAGAGAGAGAGGGAGAGAATCCGAAGCAGGCTCGTGCTGTCAGCTCGGAGCCCACCGTGGGGTTCCATCTCATGAACTGTGAGATCATGACCTGAGCCAAGATCAAGAGTTGGGCGCTTAACTGTCTGAGCCACGCAGGCGCCCCAAGAAGGCAGTCATTTTAAATAAGGTCCAGTGCCAGGACCCCATCGAAGTCTTCCCTGAGCTTAGGTCCCTACAGTACGTGCAAAGTAAGAAAGTCAAATTTGCTCATAAAGTTCAAACACACTATCTGGTCCTCCCGGAGCCCCAGGTTTTATGGAGAGCCAAGCACTGGAATTCAATCAGATAAGTGATGGGGTGCCTGGGTGGCTCAGTCGGATGAGTGTCCGACTTTGGCTCAGGTCATGATCTCATGGTTTGTGGGTTCGAGCCCCGCTTTGGGCTCTGTGCTGAGAGCTCAGAGCCTGGAGCCTGCTTTGGATGCTGTGTCTCCCTCTCTCTCTGCCCCTCCCCTACTCATGCTCTGTCTCTGTCTCTGTCTCTGTCTCTCTCTCTCAAAAATAAACACTAAAAAAAATTTTTTTTAAATTTAAATCAGATAAGTGATTGATACCAAGGACAGGCATGGATAGGATTCCTGAAGATTTAAGGTAAGGAAACAGAGTGAAAAATATGTGCTATGCATCAAGGAGAAATCCAGAGAGACTTTTCAGAGGAAAGAAAGGCCTTTGGAATCAGTCAGCCCTGCCTTAAATCCCACCACTTAATTGTTCTGCCACTTGGGGAGAGATTTATTTTTTAACCAATCTGAGCTTGACGTCTTCATGTATGAAGATGGGAAATATCGAAATCTGCCCTGTATGATCAGGTCTGGATTCAGGATGCTCTTGCCCCAATGACAGGCCGCTGATTCCATGTTTACGGGACAGGCTTATCGTTACATAATCCAAGACCAATCTCAGCCAATAGTGTCCTAAAGTTTGAAAAGCCTCTAAGATGTGTACATTTGAAACTATTCCATTCTTCCAAAAACAAACTCCATTTGGTGAGAACAGAAGATGAAATGCCGAAGACCAAATATTTACTGATACTGATATTGAGTCAGATTGAAGACATTGTACAAAAGTGCAAAATGGGAAATGAATCCAAAAAAGGAGGAAGACCCAGGCAGGACTTACTAGCCACCAATATTGCTTGGTCAAAGGAGAAGGGGCCTCTTTTTTTTGGGGGGGGGGGGCATGATGATTCCTTGTAATGTCATTACCATTTCTTTTTAAATGCTAAAAACCTTTCAGTAGATTCCCTTTATAATTCTAGCAAAGCCAGCCCTTCCTTACTTCCAAAGCTCCACACAACCCTGGGGAAAAGGAAGAAACAAAGGCTGTAGGAGTGTTAGTAAGGCGTGCAGGGGGCAGAGCATGAGGGTTGTCAGGCTCCTGATCCTGTCCCCAGGCCACATAGCTCTCCATGGCGCATAATTACCAGGCTCTCCCCAGTTAACTGCTTGCTCTTTGACAGGTTGGGACAAAGGCTGGCTCTAAATGAGGGTTCCAAGTTGGCACCAGCCTCTGAATGCAGTTGGTTGGCCAAGAGCTGAACAGCCCAATGCTTTCAGATTCTGGCTTTGTAGTGCCTTGAATCATGCCCAAGTCTATGGCCCTGGGAGAGTCAAAGCAGGCCTTACTTTTACCATCTTTTCCAGGAAACACACACACACACACACACACACACACACACACACACACACAACTAACCAATCAGACAGGGCTGAGCAGATTGGCCCGATAGAAGGTTTACCAAGTTCTGCTGATTACCACGAACCACAGCATGCACCTGTGGGTCCCGTATTGTGGGATGAAAATGAGACATGGCGGCCCACCTGTTCTTTTCTGTTCAAAGCCTTGGCTTCCCCATCTATGAGACGGGGCGGATTGGAACTCATTAGATCCTGAGGCTCTCCAGTGACAGCGAGGCAAAGAGACTCGCTCAGGAACACACAGGAGGAAGCTGAGTGCCCCGCCTCAGAACCCGCTCACCTGGCAGCAGAGGGGACAGACTCTGCTCTTGGCCACCTGCTCTGAGCACCACCCGCACCACGATTTACTTAGCCGTGTTTTTGTGTTCCTTTGCTTTAAAAAATCTTTAGTCTCATTCTACGCAACGTGAAATCATGGTTTGATGGACGAGGCGTAGTTTGTATGGTATCCATTACATGGACAGAAGTTGTATATTCAGTGTAAAAGTCGAATGATCTCCTTCCATCTAGAACCATCTTATGGACCAGAGGTGGGACGAGTAAGACCCTGGTGGGTGTGGAAGACCTGAGGCAGGTTCCCTTCCGGGGCACTGAACTGTCTGTGAATTCATCTGGTGGCCTCGTCCCTCAGTCTAGAGAGCGCCCCTCCCCTCCCAGAGCATGTGAGCTTCTTGGAATCCCGTTGTCTGCAGGCATGTAATGTGGGGGCAAAAGGACGGGCTCTAGATTCAGACCCGCCATTTCAGATCCCAGCTGTGTGGCCTCCCGACAAGTAATTGAACCTTCCCGTGCCTCAGTTTCCTCAACTGCGAAGTGGAGGTAATAATAGTGATCACTTCCTGCGGCTGTCGTGAGGAGGAAGAGTGGACGTGTGTAAAGCAATTGGAATTGTGTCTGGCGCGTCATAGGTACTGAGCAGCTCATTATTCCTGATTTACAAGTGACACCAGCGAGACCCTAAGGGGACAAACTGGCTCCTCTCTCTCGGTGTGTGTTAAGAGTCAGGGCGGGACTAAGAGCTGGGCCCAGGATGCAAGCTTTCAGCTTAAGGGAGGGAGGGGCTTGTAAGAAATTCCTTGGATTGTTCCCTCCCACTACCATGGAATTCTGATGAGTACATCTGGGGTGGGGCCTGGCAACCCGAATTTCTGACAACTTTCCAGAGGCTCTGGTGCAGGTGGTCTGAGAATCATTCACTGAGATGTGCCAGGCTGGGTCTGAGACTTCCCTGCCCCCTGCCTCTTCCTCCCCAGAACCCCTCCCCTCACTTCTCTCCATGGGGCAGCACCCACGATGCTATGTAAATGCACTGCTTAGTGTGGTTTCCATCCTTGCACGGAAAGGGGTCTGAGCAGTGTCTGGGTTTGCATTATTACCTATATCAGTGAGCCCTTGCTTCAGGTCAGGGCGATGAAAGGTGAGGAGGGGAAAAAAATGAATAGAAGGTAGCGTGCGGGAAAAGATCTAAAAATTCTTTTTAAGGTAGAGATACGCTATTTCCCCGCTACATGGGAGTTCCTAGGTCTTTCTCAGTTCTGTGCTGCCTGTGTTTGGCACAGAGCAACAGTGTGAACTGTGGAGGGAATTGTAGAGAAACTGAATTCTTCGGGAGGATTCGGAAATAAGTCATGGAACCCCCAATTCAACTGCTTTAAAACTTTTGGGGGGCATGCCCATTTAGACATAGCCTAGTGCACTCAGGAAAGCCCAAGTGGAGTTAAAAAAAAAAAGTGACTCCCGCCACGTTTATCAGATAGCTACTTTGTGCTGTGACTGCTGTGAGGAGGGGATGTTCTGATCTCTGCTGGAGAGCTGAGCCCTGCCTTCTGGGAGGCTAAGTGACTTACCCAAGGTCATATGGCTTCGGCGAGGGGGGGAGGTGCGGGGGTGGGGGGGTTGGGGAATACGTGAAGCTCAGCAAGGTCATTTGTCTCTGAGACCTGCCCCATTCCCAGGGGTTTTGTGATATTCGTCTCTGGGAGCTAGAGTGATCGGGAATGTTCCGGAAAGCTTAGGAGAAATGGGCAAAGGCACATCGCAAGGCATTCACAGTCCTGCCTTGGGGGATGAAAGAGCTCTTAAAAGCTCAGAAAACTGTTTGCCTCGCAGGTTACAGGTTGGCCTCTTGCTGATCCCTGTGTAGGGCCTGGGGCTCTGGGTGCTTTTAACTCTCCCCCACTCAGGCTCACGTCAGAGGAAGCTCTGCTTGCCTGTTGGCCTGACGCCATCGGCTTCTCGCACCGCTTCCTCGGCCTTTGAGCCTGACCAAGTGAGTAAGCACGCGTTAGCTGCGGAGATGCCTGTTCCCTGAAAACCCAACCTCTTTTTTGCCTCATTTGGCTAGAAATGGATTAATACAGCATGAGCTGCAACCACTTTCTTCTCCCTCCTTCAAGTGGATGTCAGAAAAAAAAAAAAAAGAGGAAATCAAGTTAGGACCCATCACAAGGGAAACTCTTCAGGGGTGGGGGGTGGAAAAGGCAGCCGCTAACACTTGATGTGGTGGCCTGGGTCACAGACGGGGTCCCACCTGGGGAATTCTGTTAACCAGGGGGCGGAGGGCTGGGGAGACCCCTCCACCTCCTTATTCGAGGTGACCTCCCACCCACACAGTGGAAAAAGAGAAACTGATTTCGCGAGAATTTGCATTTAAAAAATAAGGGCAAATGAGCAAGCCCTTGGAGGCCCGTGTTTTCACGGGGTTTGCTCAAGCATGCGCCCCCCACCCCCCACCCCGGTGTGAGAGGTTCGCAGGACAAAATGGCTTCGGTGGGTGGGTGCATGCATGGCCCTGGGCATTTCGGGGTCCGTTTTCTACAAGGAGGCTGTGACTTGTGGTGGTTTGGAGAAGGCGGGCTGTGTAGGGGTACACAGTTCCGAGCTTTGCATGGGAGGTAAAGGGGCTGGAGGGGTGGCCCACTTGAGAGCATCTGAGGGACCACGAGACCACGTATAGCTTGGGTGTCTCCCTTTTGAAAGAAGTGAAAAGACCTCTTTCCCTGTGGAAGGAGCCGTAGAGACAGGGCAGCCGTCACCGTCTGCTCGGGGCAGGCAGGACGGTGGACATCTGTGGGTGTGAACTCTGCTCATTGCAGTGCTGTGGGAGGGGGGGACCCCAAGGTATTAGCAGAGGGAGACCAAGCCTGAGCACTGTGCTGTAAGAAAGGAGATGGAAGTCCCCCAACGGGGCTCACCCCGGGGACACTGATGGATCCCCTATGACCTCCTCACCACCCCCTTCCCAAGCCCCTGGAGGACCCACACAGTGGGCCACCGTTGTCCCCACCCAAAGCCCCAGGGGTTTCACTCTCAGCCCCTGCCTTCTGCTTGCCGGTGTCCCCCTGCAGCTCTCTGGCCAATCTCCGAAGGGCTCTGTCGCTTCAGGACTCTCACCTCCACCTGGCAGCGCCGTGGGGACCTGACTTCAATCGTCACTGCCTGGGCTGTGACACAGTGCCCTCCCCCTAGAACAGGTGGCCCCGTGATCCTACCAGGGGGACACAGGATTCCTTCCTCTCTAGGAAGACTCCCTCGAGCTATCTCTAGCTTCGTCAAGTTTCTCTGCAAAAGCATTTGCAGAGCTCTGATCATATTCGCCTCACGATCATCATGTCCTATCACGGGCTGGCAGGGCGCGGTAAGCAAGGGCCTACGTCTCAGCACCAGACCGGCCTGGGTTGGAAATATGAGTCTTCCAATGGCTGATTACATGCCCTAACGAGCCTCGGTTTCCCCACTTGTCAAATAGAGGTGGGACCGCCCGCTCTCGAAGGTCCATCCCACAATGCCAGTGACCCAGCCGTCGCCCCCGGGCGCCCCCGCTCCGTCTTTCTTAACACGTTGTTTTGAAATGTTAGCTACCAGCCAAGCAAGAGGGGCAGGTGCATCGGGCGCCCAGGCACCCGGGGCCCTGTTTCAACCACTGTCAGCTCCCCTGTGTCTCAGTGTTGGCCCCCGGCTGTGAAGCGGTGGAGTTAAGCATCACACCCAAGACCCAAGAAGCCAGACTTACCCTCTGGGCTGGGCACAGGCCTCTCGGGAGGTGCCGGGGTGGATCTCATACTGTTTCCCATTGCTCTCTCTCCCCGGGCTGTCGAAGATGCTGGAAGCCTACAGCACAGGGGATACACACAGCAAGTCAGCCAGGCGCCGAACCCTCTGGGTGAAGAATGACCCAGTTTAGAGTACATCGTGCATCATTTTTCGGCAGCTCACTTCTTGAGGGGCGGGTGTTTTCATGAGAAGATGAGATTCGTGAGTGTTGGTTACATTTGCTCAGCCCTCGGCTTCTTTTATCAAGGGAATGACAGAGAAAACCACAGAGAGGGAAGTTGCCAGCGAATGCTGTTGGTGGCAGAAGTTTCCATTCCTCCGCGCCCTGGCTGTCGGAAAGCAGCTAGTGGTGTCCGTGTGCAAAGTTGGGGGGGGCGCGTTTCGGATGGGCCTCAGCCCCCCTACTCAGGACCCCGGCCCCACCCCCCGCCCCATGCGCCCAGAGTTCGGGGCGCCCAACGCTCAGGAGATGCCGGCTTTACAATCAAAAGACAGTGAGGAGAGGGTACTTTCTGCCTCGACTTTCTTCTGCGTGAAGGTTCTCAACATGCTCTCCCCCAGTGGTGTAGACGGGAAGTCCGTAACAGTGCCATGCGATCGCGGCCGGCTCCATTCACACACCGCTAAGTTCGCATACATCTGCGGCGACCTCCGATTATCATAAAGTCCCCGCACCCTTAGCCCCGTTTGTGCAGCGAAGGGGACTGAGGGCCTGGGACGGTAAGGGTCTTGCCTCAGGTCATGTAGGACATGGTTCACATTCTGGCTCTGCACCAGCCAGCTTGGTGACCTTGAGCCTTGACCTTTTCCTGCCCGTTTCAGGGAGTGATGATACAATGACATTCGGTTGTGGCTGCAAAGTTAACAGATAAAACGCAAGAAGCACTTAGAACGTGGCCTAGCGTAAACCCCGTGCTTGTTATTGCCATTTACGGGGTACTGTCTGGCTGTCCTTCAGGGTAAACCTTCAGGTTCCGGGCCCTCATACGAACATTTTAGGAGGGCGCTTGGGTGATTACAAAAAACGTGTTTTCCCGGGCTCTTTGAAGCACAGAGAAGAAGGCCCCACCCATGCTTGAGAACCATTCTTGTCTCGTGGGGATAAACAGGGTCCTCCCAGCTGGTGCCCAGCCCAGCTGGAAACTTCTGCTCCACCCCTTTCTTTGCCTGCAGTTCGGGGTCGAGGCCTGAGTAGGGTGAAGGGGTCCACGTGTCAGCCAGCCCAACCCCCACCCTGGCCTTAGATCCTTCCTCGATGCACTGCAAGTTCAGATTCTAGAAAGGTCTATGCTCGCGGCAAGGCTTTCCTGTGATCAAGGGAGGTCGCCCTCACTTCCTAATTTAGGGAGGCAGAGGTGGTGGGGTGGGATAGCGTATTAGGAAACGAGAAAGGGCCAAAATTCGTTTCGTTGGAAAGTTAATGTATTTTGAATGTTTACATGAATAGTTCCTCAGTTCATAACTCAAATAGTTCAGAGCAGAACTATGCTCTCTCTGAGACCATCACAGGCTTGCCAGAGCCATGAGCTCATAACGCAGCACAGAAAGCGTGCTGGGAAAGCGGGAATGGGTCACACATTCAAATGTAAGAACCGCATCTTCTGATCCTGTTGGTCTTTGTGACGGAAAACAACAGAGACAGTTTACGGGTGAGGCCCTCTGGGCATAAGTCGCTCCTTTCCCCCAGCATGCCGCCCCCGGACAGCCAAAGGGACACCTTGGACCCTGGCAGGGCCCGTCCTGCAGGCCAGGCAGGTTTTAACAGCATCACCCTGACTCCAGGAGGCAGGGACGAGTTGTCTAAGTCCCCAGCTGCTAATGCCTAGTGAAGGCACTCAAGAAAATGTGCTCCTTTTCAAAAGTGCGCAAAAAACCACGCCAGTGGGGTGGCTGGGAGCCTCAGCCTGCAGCTCGGTGCTGGGTCCTGAGCCAGCACCCGGAGAAAGGCAGGGCCCTAGGATCCCCCCCCACCTGGCAGGGATCGGGGGGCCGCCTCTGAGGCCCCACTTTAGACACGTCCAGGGAAGCAGCGAAGCGAGCAGCCTCTGGCTGGGAGGAGATTCCTGTCCC